>LR990144.1:19493363-20119283 GCA_905147285.1 Hypena proboscidalis
CAGATTGTACAATTATTAATTTAAAATTAAAAATATAACTTTCTTATACCTAGTAAAGTCACAGATTGTACAATTATTAATTTAAAATAAAAAATATAACTTTCTTATACCTAATAAAGTCACAGATTGTTACAATCATTAATTTAAAATTGTAGCATGAAAATATTTCTTTCTTATACCTTGTAAAATCAAAGATTACAATCACTTATGTTTTTCTAATAAGGTACGTTAAATAAAAACAATATAAAAAAAAAACTACTGAGGTGTCAAGGGACACCCGGATGGAACGAAGTTCCGTAATTCCAAATAACAACAAATCAGGATTTGCACCCGAGATTGCAGTAAAAGGTATGCGACCTTAACCACTAAACATAAAACAGTCTATTAATAAACTAATTATACGGTAACAAAAATTTAAACCAAATTAAAAAAAAACAAACATTAAGACAATTAAATTAGAGTCTGGCTAACCAAAGCTGGCCCCAGAATATTGGCGGCAAATTTAAAAAATACATGCATGACAACACTAAAATTATACTATGAAAATTGGAATAACCTACTTTGATACTTGGTAATTCATTATTAAAAATATCATATATTTAGACAGTATAAGAACATTATGTTAGGGATATAAAGACACAGAATTTATCTACACATGTATTAATTTTTGATATGTACCAGGTTTGTAACGGGATTTAAAGGATTTATTGATCTGGTATAGGATGGATCTGTCCGTATAAAAGGTGAATATGGGTGGAATCCGAAAATAAATAGAGAAATAAAATACGATAATATTCCATACATAATAACTTAGTTTTATTCATCATAATCAAAATCAGATTCTAACACTTCAATGCCAAAAGATTCATCACTGTCACTAGTATCGCTGTCTCCAACATTTATAATAAAACTTTCTAAATTTTCTTCTGTTATTTTATCACGTTCTTTATATTTATTTTCAACATGTATTACATGATCAGTAATTTTCTTCCAATCCTGTGAACTTACGTTTTCAAATGAATCTTTAATTATTTCTTCTAATGCAGCTGTAGTAACTGCAATATTTTTGCTAGCCACTTTACGTTTTGCCAAACTCCACACAAGCTCAATCGCATTTAAATCACAATGGTAGGGTGGAAGTCTCAACACCTCATGACCACATTGATTTAAAATTTCATCAGCTTCATATATTGGATCAGGCGTATTTCGTTTTACAATACATAACAGCTCTGCTTTCGTGTGGTAGTCCTCATATTGAATTCCATTATCACGGAGCCACTCTCTTATATTATTTTTACGTGTTTGTGTGTTAGGAACCTTATTTATAATTACCGAATGGTAACTAGCATTATCCATTATGATTACACTTGGTTCTTCCAAATTTGGTATAAGTTTTTCTTTAAGCCATTTATTAAAATTTTCAGCATTCATATCATGGTGATAATCAGCATTTTTTGATTTAGTACTAAACACTAACAAAGAGTTTGGTACTGGGCCTTTCTCTGATCCAGCATGAACTATAATGTACCTTTTTCCGGTCGAAACATTTTCAATTGCACCACTAGTTGAAGGACCTTGCCATGACTTCTTAGGCTTGTAGTTTCTATGGACATAAGTCTCATCTAAATAAATGATTGGCTTGCCTTCTGCACGTTTTCCTGCTATAGTTCTTGAAAATCGATGTCTCCAAGCAGATATGTCATAGCGTTCTATTAATACAGAACGCTCATTTTTATTCTTTTTAAATTCATAGCCATTGGCTAATAACAAGCGGCGCAGAGTTTCTCTGCATCCGTTAAAAGCAATACTTTCTTTTAACTCCACCAACAGTGTCCTCAGTGTAGGAACTTGTTTTTTAACAATATAAAATTCGTTTATCTTGTTACGCATAGCATCTATGTCAAAGTTATCTAGGTTAGACACAGTAGGTTTCCGTGGGCGTTTCTTCCCCGGGGTACTCCAGACACCTTCATTTACTGCACCTTCCCTTTTTACTCTCTTTAGTGTTCTGACACTCACTTCTGCAAAGAAGAAATACAAAATATGTAATTAATTCTTGGTATTCTTACGTGAAAATCCAAAGGCTTTTTATGGCATAATTTCACAACATCATTCAAAGCATAGTAAAAACTTACCGGTCATTAAAGCTATTTCTTCTAAGTACTGATTCTGGTTTATTATCCTATCTTTCTGCTCTAATTCAGTGATATTTCCAATAGTTCTAACTATTTCATCAACTCCTTCGACATCTTGCAGATTCTCTGTTAAAGAAAGTTAATCGTTTTAAAATTACCAACAAAATACATCATAAATTAATTATGAGTATACGTAAAACATAGGTGATGTTATTAAAATAAATACGTTGACTGATGCAATGTACGAATGAATATAATTAGTTTTATTCAATACGAAGAAGCGTAAGTAACTTATTTGCAAGGATACGTAAAATTATAAATCAAAATTTTATTATGACGACTGTATAGGTAGGTGTTCAAAGTATCAAAATAATATTGTCTACTAACCTATGAAATTCAACACCACACGTAAACAATCTTGTTTTTGTTTAAACGCGGCATCACGCTGTTGTTGTTTTTCGTTGAACTTGCCAATCATGCAAAACAACATCTTTCGTACACCACTTTTAATAGATTTGTTCATTTTAAACCGTAATTTAGAATCACAATTTTCACAAACGCATACAATTTGAAACCAGAGATACCGAACTACAACCTTGTCAAATTGACGTTGACGTTCCTACAGAGTTGCTATATAAAAAGTTCGCAAATAATTCCAGGGACTACTTTGCTTAGCCAGACTCTATCAAGCGTAGCAAGCGTAGGTACACACGATCATTCAGAATCACTTAATCATTCTCTTAAAATAATCGAATGATACTTTTAAAATCATTGTCGAGATATTTTCACAATACTTCTATAGGCTGAATGGCTACATAACAATATTTCCTGTGCCTTACACACTCAATTTCAAAATAATTCTTATCTTCGAACTTTCGCGCTATTCTAATTTCAAAATATCAAAAGCGAGGTTCATTCAAACACACGCATAGACTTATAATGCCTAGATCAATAAACTGCTTGTATGAATTTAAGTATAAAGTAAGGCTAAAAACAGAGTGATTGAAAATTATAATGCGCCGCTTGGCGGACAGACAAACTAAATGAAAATCTGATAAATACCAGAGAGTTACACTGAACTGAGACGGCACAATTAAAGTGGCTTCACATTTCATGCGTGTACTCGGTTTCTAGGAGTAATAGTTATATGATCACACATAACAAACCTTATCTTCAACATTATTTTTTTCCCCGTTTTTAACTTGAAAATGGCATACAAGCACAAAAATGTGCAGATGTCAAAAAAAAAAAAAAACATTATTTTTCTGCGATTACCTTGCTTTCTTTTAAATTGTATTCGCAAGTTTACTCGTGATATAATAATATCAGATCTCATTATCAATAATCTCATCACCAATCCCAATGATATAATTAGATGTGTTCTAATCGGATATTTCATGAAATGTACATAACAAAATTAGTAAACATTCTGTGGTAATATTAAAAAATAATTTGCTTTTGAATTTAATATAGTTATGACGCGTACACTTGCTAAACACACAATAATGGAGAGATTATAACGCGTATGACTTGGTTAGCACAATAGTAAAGAAAGGTTATAATGCGTACTTGCTATAATACAAAAGCATTTATTATTGTCTGTATAAAATCTCTACTTACCTAAATCCATCAGCAATATCCGGAACTTGTGCAGAAACACTGTCAGGATTCATTATTGTTACTGTTTACGTTAAAAAGGTAAACGAAATCATATCGCGATTAATAATTATACTGGTCGGATTTTAGTACCAATTTTGCATCTAGATGGCGTTATCGTCGAATTAGAAGGCGATATGGTTTCGTTACCAACACGGGTATATAAGGAGATGCTTTTTATTGTTTTATTATGAGCAACAAGTCAGTACTGTGTCTACGGTGTTTATTAAACGTGACTAGAAGTTTGATTTAAAACCTTCCCGCCGACCCTCAAACATGGTCCTTTGTCCTTTGAGTCGGATTGGTGGGTGTGTATTTTTTGTAGTATTCAGTAGTGGTAAAGTTACTACCCTACGCGTTAGTACTGGGCAGTGGATCGCTGTCCAGAGCATCCCCTTCATGGATAGTGTACGCCTGCGCGGACCTATCGCAGCGCGCCAGCGCCCCCAATTATTTTAAAATCTCAACTCTAGTATTTTTTTTTTCTTTTTAGTTTTTTTTTAATTTATTTTATCTTTTTTTTTCTATAAGCGAAAGAGAGAGAGACGGACACATAAAAATGTGTAGCACCGTAGCTGTAACGTAGCATGTAATTACTACGCCGCTACGAGAATTGCTACGAAAAGTGTCGTTACAACTTTTCGTTCCATTTTTTTCCGTCTAGCCCCCTTTCGCAACGCGCGATAAGGAACTTCGTTCCAATAAAATATATGAGTCATGTACTTTTATTTTTATAAGGTAAGAACAAAATTTTAAATAGCCTACATACCTACTTTACGATTTTATTAGAACGAAAAACAGATGTTGCACCAACGAAATTGTTCTAACGATGTTTGGGAATAACGACCTTATATCTATCTAATAAGATACACAATACTGTAAAAGATGCTCATTTTCTAGAGGCGCGCGCGCGCAAGGCGGTGGCGGAGTGGGGTGCGAGTTAGCTCGTATGTGATTGGTCGACCCATCTTTTGTTTTTGTTTCGTAGTCGTTAAGGGTTAGTAGTGTGTAGTGTAGTTCAAGCGTGCAGTTCTTATCAGTTCGCAGTTATTAGTTTAATATAGGAATAAATAAAGGAAATGGCTGGTAGTTCAACTGACGTTTGTTTTTGTACAATCTGTGATTTTATTAGGTATAAGAAAGTTATATTTTTAATTTTAAATTAATAATTGTACAATCTGTGATTTTATTAGGTATAAGAAAGTTATATTTTTAATTAATAAGTGTAACATGATTCATATATTTTATTTTTTTAACGTATCTACCTAATGGGGATTATTGAACTTTTTAGTTCATTTATCCCCATTAAATAAAAATTTTGGGTCAACGGGGAATAGTGAACAAAAAGTTAACTAATCCCCATCAATGGGGATCATCCAACGGGGAAAAGTGGAATAAGCCTTTGGTAACCGGTATTACACCGGTATGGTGATACAATACCGGAACAGACAACCATTGCCGAATACCGGTATTTTAGGTACAGTTTCTACAGTTATTCTAGCTATAGCGTTTACAAACGTTTTAAGCTAAGGTAGCGAGAGCGACCGCACTCGTTTACAGTTTGATTAAGCCGTAGCGCAGTAGATATAAGATCGTCTTTGGCTTATAACAATAACCTTGAATGGTTTGCGCCGCTCTCGCCCCTTTTCTTTTATGCATGCGATATTATCACTTGTAAGAGAGAGATAGATAAGTTAGTTAGTTTTGATCGGTTGCGTGGATTCAGTTGGTTTTGGTTGTCAGTTATTTAGTTATTAGATATGATGTGGGTTCGGTTTTCAAACTACGTTGACGCGGGGACGCAGTGATTCGGTAGTAACTTCATAGTTTCATACTAATACCTGATAATCGTTGGTAACTATTTTAATACCTATACGGTACGTTAGAGAGATGATACCCGTTTTTCAGTTACGTTTTGGTATAGCAGACACATGACTAAGCACGTTGGTTGTTACTGTTGTTAGTTGACAGCCATCAAGTGGATCAAGGAGTTCGTGGAGCTGGCGGGCGCGGGAATGCTGCCGTACGCCTCGGGCGTGCTGTGCGCCGTGCTGCCATGTCTGGCATACCATGACGAACCTAGGAAGAGTATCCTTTTTGTTAACGATCCTGTGTAAATGCTCTACAACACTGCCGAACAGATGTACCAACCAAAAACTTGCAGTTCGTCTGTGACCTAAGACACAATTTATAACATTATTTAAATGCTTGTGACAGCACTATATAAATATATTCCTTAGCACACGGTCAGGTATCCGTGAAACAGCAGCGACCGTGAACTTCCAGCTGACGAAGCTGGTAGTGTCCCCCGCCGAGCCTCCACCCCCGCGGGAGTCAGGCGAGGGCGGGGTTGAGGACGGCGACGCGGAGGGGCGGCTCAACCTGGACGCGGTGGTGGGGGTGCTCACGCAGATGTTGCACCATGGCTCCGTGCATACTAAAGTCGCGGCGCTCGATTGGATTCTGCATCTTTATAATAAACTGCCCAGTGAGGTAAGTCTTCGTATTCATGCAGAGAAGCTAAACTTGACTAGTCATTAAACTGAAAGTGTGGTCAACTTTACTAATTGTATCCATAGAGAATTTCATATTAATGTGTATTTTGTAATATTATAAATTCACACTCCACTTTTCAGGGCACATGATTTTAGGACATAACTTGTTAAACATATCTCTGAAATATAAGCGAATTAGAAGTATTTGTGTTGCAGATGTTCCAGCAGACAGATAAGTTGTTCGTGAGTGTGGTGGGCAGCCTGACGGACGGCTCGGACGACGTGGTGCGGCGGTCGCTGGCCGTGCTCGCGGAGATATGCTCCTGTACTCCACAGAATAATGCGCAGACCGGTACGTAAAACGGGCACGACAAATCAAACATATATTCTTTAAAACAGGCCAACGGAATTCCAGTAACTTTACATTACGTACGAAGTATATAAGGAACATTACTTTTTGATAATACAAAAACTGTTTAATGCTAGTGCTATACTAATACCCCACCATTAACATGGCGAAACTGCAGACAAATGGCTGTTTGTTTGCTTTGAACAATAATTGAATTTGATGAATCCTTTTATATCACAGGAGACTTGGAATCCAGTCCATATTACTACAAGTTCCTACAAGCACTATTAAGACTGTTGGCAGCTGATGACAATTTATTAGAAGATAGAGGCGCTTTTATTATAAGGTGAGTATACAATGTACTGTAATCGACCAAACTACCGCATGCTCACCTAAGTACAAGATGATGTGGCGTAGCGTGCCTTGGTGGGGTCCCGTATAAAAAAAATATTTGGGGTCTATATGAAGGGATCTCAAAAAAGAAAAAAATGTATAAAGTTCTATTGTAATTATTCATCATAATTATCTATCTGTCACTTTTACCATAATTTTTACAAACAATTCAAATTAAATAAACACTCTTCTTGCCTTTTTTTCGGCAAACTGATTTGTTAAATAATTTATATCTGATAATGAGTTTAGTTTTTGTAAAGTTTCTGCTTCTATGGACAATACTGAGAGGTCTGACAGGCGGTAATGTCCCCTCGAAGTTCTTAGGTAATTTGCTTTATATAGGCCGAGCGCTGTTGGGCTTGTTTTAATATCTACTACTCTTTATGTTATTTACAGTGACCAGATTTTCATAAAAATGTTTTCAGGCAGCTTTGCATCCTTTTGAACGCAGAGGACATATACAAAGCGTTGTCAAAGATACTACTGCAGGAGAAGAACCTACGCTTCGTGGCGACCATGGTGGATGTACTCAACACCATACTGCTCACGTCCGCGGAACTGTACGACTTAAGATTACAGCTACGGCATTTTAACAAACCGGTGAGTAGATGAATAACTTCAATTGGAAGATATTTGGATTTTGCAGCAGCCTGAGCATGCATCAGTACAGCACGGGTATTTTACTTCTGTATCACTTCATAAAAACAAGTGCTTATGCTATCGGTTCTAGTAAATCAAAACTCAAAATATTACAAGACAGAATAATATCATCCATTTATGCTGTCTGTTTATAAATCAAATGTATTCCTATAAGATAGCTTTATTGAGCTTAATACCGTGATGTGGTGTATGGTTGCAGGCGACGCACTGTTTGTTCTCGTCGCTGTACCAGTGCTGGTGCCACAGCCCCGTGTCGTTGCTGGCGCTGTGTTTGCTCACGCATAACTATAAGCATTGCAACACGCTCATCTCTTTGTTGTATCCTTTTAATAACAAAATGTCTCTTAGTCTCTAGCGATTCATTGGTACCATTTGTATATTCTATAACAAAACACAAAACAATTAATATCAGCAGGCATAGTTATAATATAAATCATTAGTAATTATTGACATATTTCAACTATTCGTGATTATTATTTTACTAGCTGTTACCCGCGACTTCGTCCGCGTGGATGTCGTTTTATGAACAAAAAATGCTAAAGGTAACAATGTCAATATAACAATAGTAGGTACAGCATCATCACTTACCATCAGGTGAGGTCGTGGTCAAACGCGTGCCTATCCTCCATAAAAAAAAAAAAAAAAAAAAAAAAAACTCATGCACTTACTTACCTATCTATTACCAAACCGACCAAAATAAATATACGACAAAAACTCAAGGAAAATAATATTCAAACAAATCAAAACAGACAAATAGGAACAACTCATGTACCTACTTCGAAACTACTTCAAATTTCGAAATAATAGAAATTGCGACACGTGCGTCCGAGACAGCCCGTAGAGTTTAGCGTAATGTTAAATATCAAAATTCACCCAGTTGTTTTTAAACTTAGCGCTTTCTGAACAAACAAACTATCTCCCGCGATTTCATCTGTGTGGTAGGTACATCAATAAAAAAACTCAATAACAGAAAACAAAATTCCTACCTACCTAAATAAACCTATTTCTGATATTAACTAATCTAAACTCAATAAATAAGCAAAATCCCTATAAACTAATATCTATACGAATATCTTATCCTACCTAACAGTATTATAAAATAACCTACGGTCACTACGTACAATATCAAATATACTACTTAGACCAATACTTTAAAATCTATACAGTACGACTTATATAAAAATAAACCTTTCGGTTTATATTTATAAGTCGAACCGCAAATATAAGTTTGTCATAGGTCATTTATAACCTACGACAAACTTAATTTTGCGGTTCAGGAGCAAACCGCAAAGTTAAGTTTGTATTTTATTGTATATTATTACCTACTACGACCTATTAGATTAAAAATACCCTATTAGGGAAAAAAGGAAATAAAAGCAAATCGGATTTTTTTAAAGTAAAGGAAACTATCTAACCTACTTATAACTATAAACTAAAAGAAATATCAAGTATGAACAAAATGAACAAAATTAATTTACAGGACCTAATTAATAAAAAAACACTTAAAAAGTTATACGAAACAATAAAATAATTTTACTGGATCGAAAAATGTAATTCTCTATAGCGCAAATTTGTCTAATCGCATGCGTCCGACAACGATGCCTGCCGCAGATGCCGCCACACTTCGGCGAATGTACGCGACTACGACCGACGGCAGGAATTTAAACTTCAAAAGCGAATGATTTCTTATCAAGTACTTAAATATAAAGTTTCATAGTTTTATCTTTTAAAATTAAGAAATCCCATACAAACTTTCAACCTCTATTTCAACCCCTTCATCCCTTTTTTAAAAAAAAAAAAGTAGCCTATGTTCTGTCTCAGGGTCTAAAGATTGTCTGTACCAAATTTCATCAAAATCGGTCGCGAGGTTTAAGCGGCAAAGCGTAACAGACAGACAGACAGAGTTACTTTTTAATTAATATATAATATATATATTATATATTATATAGTTGGGATTTATGTACTTTATTTCTGATGGTATCCTTAACATAAGAACAGTGGTGATCTAGAAATTACAGTGGATTTTCTGACTGAAGTGGATAAACTAGTGCAACTTATAGAATCGCCAATATTTGCATGTAAGTACTTTGATTAAATACTCATTTATTAGTCATAGGTAAAATCAGGTATCTTGACGGTTTTGAAGTTGGCTGATGATGGCTGCTTCACCAATCGACGCGTACCGTACTCGAGCGTGGCCAATACCGACCCCTAACATTTCATTGGCAGCTAACTTCAAACCGTCAAGATCTCTGATTTATCTATACAAGACCGCTAGAAAATTATTTGAGGAAAGATATCGCACAAATATGAAGTAACAAGTAACATAAAGAAGAGGAACTAGAATAGTACCCTTTGGCATACACTACACCTATTATAAGGTTGAAGATTTATTAGAAAATCTTCATTCTTTAAATATTTGTAAAATAGCTGTCCGTATAATCGACAATCATATTTCTAATTTTGCGTAGACGACATAGTGAAAGGCCTTGTAAAGATTTAATGTCGATTGTTTTAAAAGTTTGAAGTCTTGACCGCTAGGAATGAATTAAAACACTTAATTGTAAGGAAATACTGCGGTAGACAACCATATTATTTTTATTTTATGTATTGCATGTGATCGTTTGATTGTCCAAAATATTTATAAAGGTTTGCGGATTTTTGTTTTATACGTAATGTTATGTATGTATGTACCTTAATGACTTGTTTGTGTTAAGACATGCGGCTGGAGCTGCTGGAGGGCGAGCAGTCGGCAGAGCTCCGCGGCGCGCTGTACGGCGTGCTGATGCTGCTGCCGCAGAGCGACGCCTTCCACCTGCTGCGCCACAGGCTGCAGTGCGCGCCGCTGCATCCCGCGCTCACTAAGTACTGCATGCCACAACAAAATTAATCATTTTATCACTATTTATTTTCGAAATCATCATAATTGCCTTGTTGGACAAGCGGTATTATTTATGTATCGCTCACCGCATATCCCATGAGACCTAAACATGGGCGTGTTCATCTGTGGGTGTCGTGCATCTCTGCCACACCCTTCTGGGTAATATAAGCGTGATGTTATGTATATTATCATAAACCAATCGAGTACCCGTCCCACAAAGTCTACTCCTACGTGCATTGAGTCTGCATTTTTAAATCAAGTTATTCATTCAATATTCACAGAAATGAAGTAACCACCGGCCAGAAGGCATCTATAGACTTCGACAAGTTGCTGCAAGACTTCAAGCGCGTGCAGACGTCGCACCGAGAGTACAAGCTGGTAGACCGAAGCCGGCCCAAGCTGTTAGACAAAGGATATTCCTAGCGGCTCTGTTAATAGTATAATTATTCACCTACGAAAGGACCAACATACATGAAATTATGAACGTTATGTAGAAATTCGAAAATAAACAGCTTTCCAACAGCAACACCGCAACCTTTACTGCAAGTGTAGGTTCGAAAATTACTTTTTTTATGCTCTAAATCAGTATGTTGGCAATTAGCCTATGCAGTGAAAAGCTTCAAAACTATTTCTATGAATGTTTGTATGTATATTTTTACTTTGTTATCGACTGGTACTACATACACTGGTGCAAGTATTGAATACCTATCTCTGCAATGTGGTTGTCGAAATCTGTGGGTACTTATATCACCACAAACAACTGCTTTAGGGCTTGTACACAAAACTGCGATGCGATGTCGCATCGTAAAAATCTGCGAGCATGCGCGACGCATCGCAAGAACTTGCGAATTGATTTGCATAAATTCGCATCGTCAATTCTATACTTTCAGTTCGGTCACTCTTGCCGCATGAAATCGCATTGCATCAATTTGCGTCTTAGTTTTTTGCGTTGCGAATTGCATCGCACCGATTCGCAGCTTTGTGCACGAGCCCTTAGTCTATTACAACCATTGATTTGACACAAAGATTAAGTAGTATTTTAGTAATTTCATAATAATAAAACAGATTCATTACACTGTTTTTTGTAAGAAAATGCTTTAAATGTGAAGGAGTATCACAGTTCTTGAAACCTTAGACAAGATGACAATTTTATTTTCACCACACCAGCACGAAAAAGATCGTTTGCTTGCCAGAATTCAGTGAGTAAAATCCGTTTTTACTCACTAGTGAGGCAAAATTTCGAAACACAAAATCCTTCCAATGAATTGGCGCTGAAAAAAAAAACAAAGCAGCCACCATGTAGGTTAGTAATAAACATTGATATCAATTTTATTAAATAACTACAAACGATACGTTTTAATTATTTTAAATTATATAAATATACGCTTATTTAGTATTTTAATGTTTTTATATTCATGATAGACCATTAAATTAATTAAAATCAGGTACTTAATATTAGACTATAAATAAATGTTACGGAACGAATTTCCGAACTCATTTTAAAAAAAAAAGTTTGTGTCTGTGCCAGTCATCGCGGGTCTTTTCAGTTTGTTTAATTGTTTAATGGAACTTTTTAACAAAAAAATAGGGAATCCAGTGATGAAGAAATTTGTGGTACTCCAAAAGAGTTGCGACAACTTGCTTCTAACACAGAAGTTTGATTTTACCAGAAAAATTACGTGAAAAGTATTTCAGAGCGTACGACATATTTAATTAGTGGCGACTTACAAAAGGCTCTAAAACGCATTATGAATCGGTATTACTGTCGTATTTCATGGAATTATCCCAAGCTAAGCAATCGAGTACGAGTTTATTTAAATCTTAATATTTTCTCACTGGAAGAGGTGAAATGTTTTGTATGTAACACATGAGAAAAATTTAATTTCCAGTTCGTGACCTCTTAAAATCTCGCTTGCACAAATTAACTTAGTTGATGTTATTTTAACTTTATCTCATTACCAGTAAAATGCCGATCTTTCCTCTGAACTTTGAATATTATTTACCTTTCTTCGCCTCTTCTTCTTCTATCTTCCTTCCTTTTTAAATACTTTCTTGTTCATGTCGATTTTAAGTTGTCATCTTGTCTAGGTATTAAGTACTTTTTAGTAACGAATCTTAATTCGCAGTGATCTGTGACGTGATCTCTTTTACAAGAGGTGTATGAACAATGTATTAATAAGATAAAATTGTAAGTGTTGTTAAGCTGGTTAAGCTACTGTTACATTATGTTGAGGCGTCAATGGTTGAGGCCATATATGCTTAGGCTATTTACTCCTTTACCAAAAGAAAAGTAACTAAGAACTTGTCAACAAATGTGACAGTAGCATAGAACCTTTTTGCTGAATTTTACCTAAATGGTAGTTCACTTGTTTATGTACAGATGATATTGTTTATACATTCCACTATTTACTTTGATTTAAATAAAATAATAACTAAAAATTATAGTTTATTTTTAATTTAAAATGTAATAATTGCTATTTTTATTTAAAATACCTAAAACACTTATATATTTACTAACATATTTAATACTACTTTTACTAAGAAACAGTTTAAACAAATAGGACCAACAGGATTTAAACCTGCCCTCTGCATACCGGGCAGTTGCATATTTAATACTTTCAACCATTGCAAATATTTATACATCGCTGAACTATTTTAACATATGTAACTAGTGCTGTGATGAATAACAAAAACATTTGGTCATGATCATGAATAATGTGTCTCTCATCACTTAGTGCATTTCATCCATACTAACATTATAATTAAGAAAGTTTGTAATTATGGATGTATAGACGTTTGTTACTATTTCACACAAAAACTATTGAATGGATTTTAATAAACTTTTGCACAAATGTAGCTTATAGTCTGGATTAACTAAACTTTCATATTTCAGAATAAAAAGTAGGCTATGTGCCTACTTTTTATTCCGGAATATGCAAGGTGCCCGAGGGATGGGAAACATTCGTTACTCACAAATAGGCAGCATTAATCCTGAATTAACACAAACGCCACTTCATCCCAAATAATCACTGTTCTTTATAAATACTGATCTGATAAATCTATCATTGATGATTAGATAGCTCATAAAATATACCTATTTGGACAAGTATGGATATGTTAATTTCACTAATATAATCGTAGCCAGTATTATATTATGTATTTACAATATTTAACCTATCATAAAAAATTGCACCTAATATACCTATGTAAGAGAGCACCATCGTTATCTTAATAATTATTTATTTTAATAAACATATTTATATTTAGGTTTACTATACAAATATCCTTTTTAAAGTCGGTTAACAATAAAATAATAGGAATAAACACGAGATCGGCGTTTGTGCTTCAGTCCAAATCACGGGTCTCTGACGATTGTCATTATAATGAAAATATCTTTAAATTTAAATGATAACATAAAGTGCATAGAGGGAATGTTTCAAGGTTCGAATCTATTGGACTCATGCTCTACTTATGATATTCATATTATATTCTCTACTCTGAGTGTGAGCTAATTTTAAATACTATGTACTTTCATCATTATTTGACTATGCTGAGTGCACTATTACAATACATATTAATCTGTAGGTACATACAAAATTTAGTATGCGTTGAGGTATATTAATCCACAATAGCTTATGTTGCGCTATTGGTAAAGAGCCTCTTCATTATAAGAAGGATTAGTGTTGCACTGTTCAAATGCTTCTTATATTTAACTTAGTTCTGTAACGTAACCAGCTTTTCTGGAATGTAATTTTATAATCACTGGCATCATTGTAAGATTATATTTGAGATATTTTATTACAAAATGCAATGCAATCACATACATTTACTAGTAACATTAGATACTGGAGTGCACAGTTTAAGTACCAAAGTTCAACACAAACATCATATCAACATTCATTACGCAATAGTACATGAGCATTGTAGCACAAGAGTTTATAGCTATAATAAGCTCTGTGTATACACGATCGTCAAAGGTAGCAATAGAGACTCGCAGAGAATGAAATACCCAGGGTATATCTGACCATTCCTGTAAGAATACTGTACATCACATGATAGTGCAGGGGTGTTGTAACCACTACATAAACATCACACTATAGCACAGGAGTATAGTATTATAACACTATAGTATTATAAGCACTACGTCACACGATCGCACAGGAGGAGTTGCCGCTGCGCGCGCGCACGTCGCTGACGTCATCGGGCGGCAGGTCGCCGAGCTCCTTGTGCCCGGCCGACTCGTAGATAACCGTGCGGGCGCCCGACTCCAGCGACGTGCCCGCCTCCAGCGACGACTGCTCCGACTCCCCCGACTGCCCCGACTGCTCCGACTGCACCGACTCCACCGACTCGCTCGTGGTGGCCGCGCTCGACGTGTGCGATGAACTCATGCTCGCATCTTCGTTGCTGGAATGTCATAAGTGTGTGTTGTTCAAGTATCAAAATTCCTGTCTTCTATTATAATGTGTTTGTAAGTGTGTGTGTGTGTGTGTGTGTGTGTGTGACTGACCGGTCGGGCAGTAGTGGCTAGGGCTGCAGGTGGAGCGTGAGGTGGTCGAGCGTGGCCAGCAGCGCGGAGTTGCCGGCCAGCGCCGCCGCCAGCTCGTCGTGCGCCGCCAGCAGCGCGCGCAGCCCCGCGCCGCGCGCGCCCACCGCCCCCGCGCCCGCCCCCGCCCCCGCGCCCCGCTGCAGCGCCGCCTTGCCGGTGGGTGCGCCCCCGCTGGAGTTGCTGCTCTCTGAGGCCTCGGTACCCGTGCGCGGTGCGTTACACTAAAACGATAATGCGAGTTATTTAATCGACTTCATGACTGCTTGATGTGTGTGATCTGCCAAACACACAAAACACTATATTCTTAAATGTTTTAATGTTTAAAATATTCCACACAATGTAAAAATTGTTAAGAATAAATAAATAAACACATGCAACAATAGTAAAAAAAACAAATATTGATTTAGGTTTCTATTTCTTCTAGCGGACAGTGACCAAATGTTTTAGATTTTGTAGGGCTACTATTGCTTTTTAATATGCAAATATAATCCTTTTGTGGAACAACGTTTCAAAGATATTCTTATTTGAGTGTTAAAAATGTTCTAATGATTCCATAGATTTTTAATAAGAATATGATAATCTGCAAAAAAATATCTAATATGTAAGGCATCATTATTTTCTATCATTTGTTTGTAATATTTTGACGTGTTGAAGCGCCTCCTGGGTCCTATGAAAATAATTGATTTGAATTTGAATTTGACATTATACATAGCCTTACGATACCTATAACATTTGGTAACTGGCCGTGAGATAAAGGTCCATACAAAGTTTTGTGGGTAGTGACGCTGCTCAGGCTTTCTCGAGATTCTTTGCTAGGTCTTTCTTGTCCGATGCACCACTACTCGACCCAACGAATAGTCTATATGAAGATTTGTCTAAAAACTTTGCAAACTTTGTACATATACATTAAATTAATAAATCTAATGTAGAAGCAGCTATGTGTAAACTTGATCTTATTCTGCTGATCGGGTCTGATAAAAATCCGGCTTATATTTCGAAAGGATGCAATGATAACATAATGTCAACTTTACTCATTATATTAAATTTAGCTTTATGTACTGGTCAGTACCTAGAACGTTAGAAAATCTTGAGTGCAGCCTTCCAAAAACAAACGATTCTACGCAAGTACAGCATAATAGACCAATAGATATACTTTCAGCATTCCGCAATCAGTACGCAAATTAAACCGCATCTCAGTGATTGTCATCACGGATTTCGAAACAACCGTCTAGTAACTAGTAATCTTCTAACACATGGAGACCTCATTTCACAACATTAAGACAAAGACATACAAGTAGATGTCATTTATTTCGATTTTAAAAAGGCCTTTGAACATGTTGATAATTATATTTTATAACTCAAGCTGGGCAAGATAGGCCGCTCTCTAAACTTTAAATTTTATTTGCTAGTTATTTACAAAATTGCCAACAATATGTCCGTGGATGTTTTATCTTAACATCGTATCATACCAGATATGGCGTTCATCAAGGATCAATTCTTGGTCCAATTCTTTGTAATTGGCAACATGCGTGATTTGTAACTGTAATGTTGTACATAGGTACATAGTCTACTCGATTTTACTTTAAAAAATCATAAAAAATAACCAATGCATAAAAAAATAAAAGATTCAAATTAGTTGTTTGAAATAACTGTATCTACAAAATAAAAAATAATAAAAATCACAAAAAAAAACTTAACATACCTGTATGGGCCCTTGTCTGCTCATACAATACTTGATGTTTGTGATAAAATAATAAACCATGCTGTTTTCTTGATAAATTGTTTTTATTGCACACAAAATACGTGTTAACAATAATGCGGTAAAATTTGAACTCATCGCTTGTTTAATGATTGCTGATACATGTAAAATATAAATATTGTACGATGTGCATGATCGTACAATACCGATTGTTTAACTTCTTGAAAAATTAACTTTAAGTAAAATTTCCAACGGGAATAAATTATTTATAGTGTTCAAAACACACCATATTTTTATCAAATTAAAAAAAAAATACTCAATAGTTACCTTAAATAAATTAATAAATGTGCCGTACTCGCTTTTGACGCCACGCGTGCAACCTAAAAATGTCGCGCGCAGGCCTATTTTCAGCGTTAAATTAAAATTATAAAAAATGTAGATAGAATTCCGGGAGTTCAGAGTTTTTTATTGGAAATTGCCTCTTCTTTCAGAATCTTTTTTTTTAATTTCTTAAATATTAATAGTTTGTGAAACATTGGCAAAAAACAATATGCCATTTTTTGTTCATCTTTAATTGTTTATAACTTTTGCAATTTTTTATGTGCTAATACATGCTTTTGGCACATTTTTTTAGGCGTCATTCTGAATCCAATGAGCTATCGCACATAATTTTAAGACCAGTATCTCTATTTTGTACCATTTTCAACTTATCGACTAGACTAAAGAGTAAAATAAAGAAATGACTATTAATTCTTCTTTGATTAGTAGCATTTCAATTATACTTACCGTGGCCTGAGCGTCGCTGACACAATCCCTCACGTTGAGTTCTGTATCTTGCAGTCGCGCCGCGAGCGTCAATAGCTTTAGTTCTGCGCTTGATACGTCCTTGTCCAAGATTTGCGTTTGTAGATATACGGTCTGCGCTACTTTGTACCTATAAACGAAAACGTACATTTTTTTAACATTATTTATTTATTATTTATAAATTATTTTATGACAAAAAGCTCTACTATATATTTAGTAAGAGCTGAAAATTGGTATAAATGTTCGAAACACCATTGTAAAAGAATGTTAAAAACGCCACATTGAAACCTTACATAGAAAATATTGGTTATTTTGGAATTTCTGTACCTTCAACGTTGTTAAAGTCGTAGTCGTATACGATTCGTATCGTATATCGAGTTTTAAAGTTGTTAAACTCTTTAGATCTTTCTAAATCAGGCGGTCCGGACATGATACCACCCTTGTTTATTGTGAATTGCGCTGATAGTATTACCACACCGATTTGTATTCTATTTAAGCGATCACTCTCTGAAGGAATAGTGCCAAAAATATGGAAATCTGCGTTGGTAACTCCTGTGTTTAAGAAAGGTGACAAAACGGACATAGAAAACTACCGCCCCATTTCTAACATATGCCTTTTTTCAAAGATACTCGAGCGAATAGTATACACAGACGTTTACGCGGCAGTTAAGTGTTATATGGGGGATGAACAGCACGGATTTCTTAAAAAGCGCTCCACCACGTCCAACCTAGTTCTATCACATGATTTTATATCAGAGGGCATGGAACAACGAGCGCAAGTTGACGTAATCTACACCGATTACAGCAAGTGTTTTGATCGAATTGACCACGGAGTGCTTTTGCACAAGTTACAATCTGCTGGCATCCACGGCGATCTGTATCGGTGGTTCGCATCTTATATAGAGAACCGTTCACAGGCTGTAGTTCTCCAAGGCTACACTTCTGGTTGGAATTCAGTCCCATCCGGTGTCCCTCAGGGTTCAATTCTTGGGCCCCTTCTATTTATACTTTTCATTGCTGACATCAAAACATGCTTTAGGCATTCTTATGTTTTATTATTTGCGGACGATATGAAAATTCATAAGCTCATACGTACAATATCAGATGCACAGGAGTTACAATGTGACCTTAATCGATTCCAAAGTTACTGCATTCTTAACAAGCTACAGCTTAATGTGTCTAAATGCTACCACCTATGCTTTACGCGTCAGAAATCCTTACTTAACACAAGGTATACCCTTAATAATCAAATAGTAAACCAGGTTAGCTCTATTAAAGATTTAGGCATTATACTGGACAATAAGCTGATATTTGATAAACATGTCGAGAGTATAGTGAATAAGGCATCCAAGGCTCTAGGATTTATAATAAGGACCACTGATTGTTTTCGTTCTCTCAAACCTATAAAAATATTATACTGCTCCTTTGTGCGTAGCCACTTGGAATATGCTTCTGAAGTTTGGAACCCTCAATACGATGTTTATAAAACGCGTATTGAGGGGATCCAAAGGAGATTTATGCGTTATCTCGATTTCAAGGCACAGCAAAGATCGATAGATTACGAACATCGCTGCAAAAGGTACCATTTTTTACCTCTTGAATGTAGGCGAAATATTAGTGACATTTGTTACTTATCCAAAATTTTTAACAATTCTATCGACTGTCCCGAACTTGTATCTAAATTTAATATACGCACTAATCAAATCAGTTTTCGTCAAAGACCACTGCTACAGGTTCCTTTTGCCATTACTAACTACAGGCGCAATGCATATTGCATTCGAGCTGCGTTAGGCTTCAATAAACTGCCAATACACCTAAACTTTGATTTGTTCTGCACTAGTGCTGACACAGTGAGGAAACGTTTAGCTAATGAGTACTTTTTAGATACATCCGAACAATAGCGGCACTCAAACTGTTTGTTTTTCTTTTTGTTATTTTTAATACTATTATCTAATATTGTTCTACTTATGTTTTTTTTTTTTTCATGCTACTTAATTGTGGAGGCTTGTTATTAGCAATATGTTCATCTAAGTTATATGTACTATATATATATTTGTGTAATTAGTCTGTAAGCCTTCTCTAAAAGAAAATAAATAAATAAATAAATAAAAAATGAACCGGATTATAAGGTGTGATGATTGTGACTTCGGTAGACTTCATGCTCATTTTATGCAAGTGCCTAATCGGAGGCGCGAATGAATCAAAAGCTAGAGTTCAAATCCTAGGAAGCCCGATGTTGAATTCCAATTAGCTAGAATAATACCAGTCGGCGATGGCGTCGGCGCGCGCGCGGGCGAGCGGCGCGGCGCGCTGCAGCAGCGCGCGCACGCGGCGCCCCGTCTCCGCCACCGTGATGCGCTCCAGCACGTGGAACTGCTCGTCGTTGTACGTCAGCGAGCGCGTGGCGCGGTCGCGCACCAGGTGCTGCCACGAGTCGCGCAGCCGCTCCACCAGCGTCTTGGCCTTGACGTGCAGCCGCAGCTCGGCGGGGCACGGCGCGGCGGACGCGGCGGCGTCCCACTCGGCGCGCAGGGCGCCGGCGGCGTGGCGCTGCTGCAGCGCGGCCGCGGCGCTCCGCAGCGACGTCGCCTCGCCTGCCACCAGCCCTGCGCGCGCCGACCAGCTTTCACCCGTACTTCCGGCCACTGGGCCCTGGAAATATTCAAATTGAGATCCTTCTTGATTGAAGAGGACCAAGTACAGTATCATGGTGTATTCCAATCGCGTAACGAGTCTGAAAATGAAAGCAAATATCTATGCAATTTAGTTTGCCCAAACTCGCGGGGAGCCGGGAGCAAGATCTATCCGCACATCTATGAATTGACAACTCGATTTCTATGATGTGCAACATTGCCGCTTTTCCAGCGGCAATGTTGCACATCATTCAGCTTCTCTTTGGCAGTGGGGGACGCCTGACAATGACTAGTAATTTGGGTTTAATTATCTAAGTAACAAATAGACACAAAATTATGCAATTTGCAATGCTTGCAAGGCCTAGTTTTCTATATAAATAGGAATCTGGCGTACATAAATAAATAAATAAATAAAAATATATTTATTCTCCCAAACAATTAAAATACAAATATAAATAATATCAACAATAAAACTTATTTCTAATGTATCTTAGGGGCTATACAAAAAACTGTAATGTCGAACTGTCGAACATAAGTGGACCTTTGATACCGATATATAGAAGGAGTGAAGTGGCAGCTCACCTGCGCGGCGCGGCGGGCGAGGTCGAGCGCGCGCGCGGCGGCCAGCGCCAGCGCGGCGTGCGCCGAGAGCGCGTGGGCGCGGGCCGCCACGCGCGCCACGCGGCCGGCCAGCAGCGCCCCCCAGCGCGCCACGCACTGCGCGCACAGCACGGACGCCGCGCACTGCGCCTCGATGCGCCGCTTGATCACGTGGCCCACCGAGCATGCCGTCTGCCGACACAACAAACGAGGCTTACGTCTCATCCTTTTAGGAATAACTGTTTGCCTCACCCACCCACATTCCACATTACCTTGGCTTGACTGGCATCGTTCTCCACAGACACGATATTGGGAAAAACGGGAAACTTAGGTATCTCTGGCTCCGGAGCCATGTTCACATTGTTGTTGTTCTTATTGAATAGCATTAATGGCTCGTCGGCCGTAGTGTCCGGGTAGTCTTTGCCGAGCGTATTCTCGTTGATCACCGTGAGCATGAGCTTGTCCGTACAGAGCAGGATCTGCGACTCTGCTACCACGCTCGTCTGCTCGCAGATGTACGTCTGCAGGTGCTCGTACTTCTCGTCTGGTTTTAAGAACACCTGGAAAGAAGCGATAAATATTTACAAACACTACCACATTCTATCGTTGGTCTAGTGGTTAGCGTATGCGCCTCTCACCGCGAGGTCTCGAGTTCGATTCCCGAGTGGGGCAAAAGTGTTATTCGGGCTTATTCCGTATAAATTTCTCAATAACAGCACGGAGTTGGAATTGTGCACGGTGGATGGCGATAGACTCACCCACTATCCCAAGAGACCTTAAACATGCCATGTGAAGTGTGGGTGTTATACACCTCTGCCACACCCTCCTGGGTGATATAGGCATGATGTTATCTTATGTTTCCACATTCTAAACAATGACAAGCGTTGATCTGCTAATCGTAGTTAAAGGCCTTTTACGTTTTTCCCTCTATTGCGTTTACGCTAATCGTATGTTTCAACATTTCATTAGGCGTCAACGCTTAAATTTTTTTAGAACAATAACAATATTTTAAACTTTCTACAATTCAATATTGGTATTTGATTCTTAACAAGATATCTTTGTTGTCGTAAACAAGGCCAAGTCCGACTCAAAGAACGCGCGGTCGCGGTAACCACAACGTAGTTTCCAATAGCATAATAACTACAAATCGCTGCCGCTTCTCATGGTCAAGATAAAGTTATTGTATAGATACGTTTGTTGCATTTCCGGTCGAGTGAAACATAAGGAATATTTCACCGAAATCTATCGGCGTCGAGCAATGTCGAACAAGCGCAATATTGGCTCTTGAAACGTCAAATGCAACGATCGATTTCAGTATAATAAAAGCGTTAGACTAGCTTCATCTCTTTTAAACTTAAAACAATATTAATGATTTTAAACTATCACGATTTGTACACATAATTATATATTAAAGACACGGGTCGCTCGCTTCACGGAGACGACGCTGAGCCTTCACCAGTTAGCTCGTGACCACGATCGGTGTGACTCGATCGAAACAGTCGAGCAAGGAGGTATTTATACCTTAAAAATATTTACGCGATTAAGACCCGTGTCTTTAATATAAAACAATATTAGTTTGCAAATGCCAAACAAGTTTGAAAGTACAATAAACAAAACTGAAAGCAAAAATATATAGGCGCTCATGTATTAAATTGACATTTATTTAGGCCTGCTCGATGGTCTAATGGTAAGCGTATGCGCCTCACACCGCGAGGTTTCGGGTTCGATTCCCGGTTCGGGCAAAGTGTTATTTGTGAACTTTCCGTCGGGGTATTCACAATAGCAGCACGGAGTTGGAATTTGCCCGATGGATGGCGATAGGCTGACCCCCTAACCAATGGGATCTTAACATAACAGGTGAAGTGTGGGAGCTGTACACCTCTGCCACACCCTTCTGGGTAATATAGGCGTGGTGTTAAGTTATGTAATGTTATTTAATCCGTGTTTTTCTTAATATTGTTCTTAGTTACATTATTAAATGAATACGAAATTATTCTACATTGAGTGTCAAACTCGCGAAGCTGTTAAATGATTCATTAACAAATTCATTAGTTCTAACTAAAACATGTAATTCGCATGATTATATGAATTAAAACGAACAAACAAGGTAGTCACTGATGCGTGAACATTCCATGGCGAATCGTAATTTATAAGCGTCTCGAATGATTCCGTAAAAGACAATGGTTTAACTCTTTAAGCAGTGTTGGTAGCGAATCCAGGTCGCTCGTAACGATAGCTTGCGTAATACGACATTACTGTTACAGTCATTTTGTTAAGATAATGGGGGCTCAAATCGGTGCCACCTACTTCCTAAAACTTTTGTGGTGTGACGTAAACAAATGACTTGTTACTCTTTGTACCGTATGGTACAACAAGGGATATTCGACAGCTTTGATTAAGGTCAACAATTAACGCTTATATTAACATTGTTTTCTTTTCTGAAAGCATTGAACTGAGGGCGAATGGGAAATGTAGTTCGCGCGATCTATTGTGTATCAGTGCGAATCGCGTCATTTCTGTAGGCACACTTATATACTTAGCAGACTAATTTATGGTGTACGTAAACGATTTTCCAATTGTATCGAGTAATCTTATATATAAAATTCTTGTGTCATAATGTTAGTTACCTTACTCCTCCGAAACGGATTTACTGATATTTTACCAAATTTTATATGCATATTCAGTAGGTCTGAGAATCGGCTACTATCTATTTTTGTGATAAGGGTTGTTCACACTTAACATTTTCTTTTTAAATTTTTGGACAAATCTTTTTGTTTTATTTTTTTATAATGTGGCATTAAAAAATACATACAACCCTACATTTTTACCCTTTTTATCACCAACCCCTATTTTTAATAGCCATTTTAGTAATTAGATAATTTTTCATCCCGCTCGATAAGTGATCAATTATCATCTTTTTTGTAAATGTTTTTCACTGTATTTCGATTAAAATTTCCCTGAGCTTACACATAGCAAATCAAAGTATAATTTTATGCAATATAATCTCGCAATACAATTTGCATACAGTAATCTGAGTTCTTACCTTTAAACTTGCAGCCTTATTGACGTGGAATATATGCATGGGTTTAGTAGATGTGGCAACTTGTACTTCAGAGAAAAATCGGTCAAAGGTCCATATCCTGTGAGGATCCACCTCCAGCAAGCCAGCCAGGAGAGGTGTGGTCAGCTTCCGCAGACCAACACTTAGCTGGCAGTGTGATGGCAAGTCACGGGCCCAGTCTATTGGGCCATTCTCTGTTGTTTGCGTGCCCTGCCAACATAGTATGTTCATTGTATACTACCCTATAAGTTAATGTATTAGGTAAGACATTATTGTTCTCACAACAAATTGCCTGAGTATATAAAAACTTTAATCAATTAAATATTTGGCTTCATAAAATAAAACATGAACAATAGTTAGTTCAGGCAACTAAATATAAATTGTTAAAAATTTAAATTCAAAATTATGTTTGGTATGTTGACATGCTAAACAGGATCTAAATAATGACTTAAATTTAAATTATTATTACATCATTACAGATTACAAGCTATATTTTGAAGTGCACCTTGACTTTGTTTAAATTCAAGTGCCTGCATGAAAGCAAGGACTAAACTATTATCTTTTGAGGAAATGTAGGTAATAATGTGTTGATTAATTAAACTGATGTTCCTTGTTTAGGCATTGTTTTTTATGAACATAATTAATAAAGTGCCAAATGAATAATTGTGTGTTTTACAATGTTGATAAACAAATACACTTTTATACCATAATTTTAAAAATTATGACCAACATTATGTGTTAAAAATATTTTAGTTTTTCGAGATTTAATAATTATTTTAGTACTTACTGCAATAACCCCGGAAGCTTTCTTAGTAGTAATATAGAACATTGTTTCCTTATTTCTCCTTCCTCCATAAGGCCTAAAAGGCAATTGTCCAGTGGCTACATGGTACAGGGTGACCCCTATTGACCATAGATCTACTGTGGCCCCAAAGCTCTTCCCCACTGGTTTTCTTAACACAGCTCGCTCATACATGTCAGGGTGTAAATACTCCTCAGTGCCATAAAGGGAGACAAACTGTTCTTCCTCCTGCAGCTCTCTCGCTGCCCCAAAGTCTGTCAACTTGTAAGTAGTGCTACCATCCTCATTGATGTATTTCATAATGTTACCTGGCTTCAAATCTCTGTGTACTAAATTATTATCACGCAAATGCTTCATACCTGCTGTTAAGTGCTCTAATACTAATATAAACTCATGTTCTTGAAGGCCGTATGTGTTCTCAGGGTCATCCAATATGTTAAACAAGCTACCACCAGTGCACAGCTCCATTACAATCACTTTCCCGCGACCCTCCTGCTCCTCCTCGATAGCAAGCAGCTTCACGATGTTTTCATGTTTCACTTTCTTAAGAACCTCGAATTCTCTCATCTGTACATCGTGCGGTCTCATGTGACTGAGTTGGTTAAACGTCTTAACCGCCACCGGTTCTCCATTGTTCTTGTTGACGCCCTGGAATACTGCACCTGTAGCACCCTTACCTAGGACGCTAGTCGTACACCACACATAGTTCTCTGAACCTCGCAAGAAGGACATTTTCGAAAGTTTCTTGAGAAATATAGCTGCAGAGCTAAACACAGAAAAGTAATGATAAAATTATGTCCGGTACCGTTTGAACTAAAACAACTATTAGAAAGAATAAATCCAAAGCATTTTATCAATACACATTGCCATTAAATGGCCGTAGATAGAAATAATTAAATTAAACATGCTCACGTACATTAAACTTGCTACAGTCAACAAATTTGACAGCTGTATTCAGCAGTACTGCCAGCATTAGATGCTTTTTTATTTGTAAACGCTATTTTTACAGTGCAACATCACTACAAACGTCACTGTCTCATTAGCTTGACTTGACTGCTAAATCATTTGCGTCAATGTGATGTCAAATTCTGACGAAGCACGCAAAGTGAATTAGATTATTAACAAATTGCAATTATTTGTGTAATAATTTGAGGAAAATAATAAAAGAAAACTTAAAATTATTTCATTCATAATCTTTCTCAAATGTTATGATATTGTTAGCCGCAGTGTATTAACGTTGGATCGTCCTTAAAAATGTGAGTAAATAGTCGTGTTTTGAGTGTATTTCGTATTAATTTGTCTTATTTTGTTCCGTTCCATAAATTTATAATATATTATTCCGATGATTAATACGAAGACAATAACACATAATTGCGTTTCATGTTCCCAGGTCATCAAGATACCAAGTGCAAAGACGTGATCGTTCTAGAAGCAGATCATTAGAGCATCGCAAGGATCTCAAGGATCGCAAACACAAAAGTCGCGAAAGGACAAGATCACATTCCCCAAAAAAGTCAAAAGAAATAAAACACAGATCATCCAGTAGGGAAAGAAATAAATCTAAACAGAAAAAAAGTAAGAAGAAGAAAAAGCATTTGTCCAGTAGTTCAAGCAGTGACAGTGATGAAGAGGAGCTAAAACTTTTACAAAGGCTTGAGGCCGAGCGCCTCCGGCTTAAGGAGGAGAAGAAAAAGCAGAAAGAACAGTTAAAGGCTAATGAAACTCCAGAAGAGAAAAGGTATATTACTGTTACAAATTCAATCACAAATTACAAGTCTGTCTCCATCTTGCCAACATCCTACTAACATGACTGTTGGCAAGATGGAGGCAGACTTGTGCAGATAGTAAGCAGAAAGCTTTATTCTATCTCTGATGAATAAACTTTCCTATTTTGAAAATAAATGCTGACCAGGTTTTAAATGAACTTTGCCACATTGAAAATAAAATGGAGACCTGTGAAAACAATGTGTTTCAGGGCATGCCTCAGTTTTTAATCCATATTCTGAGACTTCTGATCCATTAGCCCCTCAACACAATAGACCAGTTTTTGGTTACCATTGTTTTCACTAGTTTTACACTAACAACAAGTTGTAATCGGGTGCATTTTTATAGTGTAAACAGGGATATGCCTCAGTTTGTGCACTATCACATTTAGATTTAATTGTTAATCAGGCCTCTAGGCTTTTGGCTTTAGTTCCACACTTGCCTCACAAAGGTCTGGGACTCCATAGTCCCAAAATACGGAAGCATTAACACCACAACCACTAATAATAATATAAGCTGTTATTCCAGTCCAGTCCAGTCCTGTTATATAAGCAGTTATTATGACCTAAAACATGTTTTACAATGTATATTTTTATTCATTGTTAAAGTTCATTTTTAATTTATTCATTACATTCCATTTATGTATCAACTCATTTATTATTTATGTTTAATTATTATTGCACGCATTAATTAAGTAATTGGAATGAAGTCTGTGTGCCCAATACTGACAAAGGCCTCCTCCATTTTTTCTTTTCTCTCTGATTTAGAACTCTCTGGTCCAGATTTTTCCACCAATGTCTTTAATTTCATCTTCCCACCTTCTATATTGTCTTTCCGATTTCTTATTCTATTCCTTGGATGGCAAAATAAAACCAGGCCAGTGGCCAGTCCATCTCCATTTCAGTTTCTTTATTCTTTTTGTTACTTCTTCTATCTTTAAATCGCTATCGCTTAAATAGTATGCACACATGAAAATATTATGGCCATTTTGCAAGTTGTTTTGTGTAACTTGTTATTTTTGTGATTTTAGGGCTCGCCGCCTTCAGGAAAAGCAAGAGAAAGAGCGTAAACGTCGCGAGCGCATGGGCTGGGACAATGAGTACCAATGCTACACCAACCAGGACAACCCTTTTGGAGACTCGGCTCTTACAAACACCTTTGTGTGGAGCAAGAAACTGGCTAAGGAAGGAGTCAAAAATGTGTCCCGAGATGAACTTGAGGCATTGAATAGACAAAAACAAATGGAAAACAAAATAGAGTTGGAAAAGGTAATTGTTAATCAATGTTTATAGCTTAAAGATGATATACAGGTTTTCCCAGTTTAGGATGTCAAGTCCAAATTCAGTATATAAAATAATTTAAAAAGTAAGTATCCATAGTAATAAGAGCGAAATGTGGGGTGTATATTGTGTATTTTTTTTTAAATTACCATAATTTTATTAATATGGAATTTGGTTATTTTATATGATTTCTGATAACTGTCATAACTAATCCTATAACCCGATTTCGGCTTCACGTCCTAAACCGGGATACCCTTTAGATGTTACATGATATATTTACAAGGCACAGAGGATTTAAGATAATCTTTTTTACTTCTTTCATTAGTATAACATTTCGACTGTCATGTTATTAAATATAGTAGAAAACCATAAATAACTTGTGTTAAGTTGTTATCAAGTGAAGCTGCTGGTATTGTGTATGTTTGATATTCGGTCCGTGCTGTAGGTGAAGCAGCGGCGCCTGGAGCGCGAGGCGGAGCGCGCGGAGCGGGAGGCGGAGGCGGCGGGGGCGGCGCGGGCGCGCGAGGCGCTGCAGTTCCACGCCTGGGCCAAGCACGAGGACGACTTCCATCTGCACCAGGCACGCCTGCGCTCGCAGATACGCATACGAGACGGACGGGGTAACTGATAAAGCTTGCGGTTGAAAGCAAGCGTCAAAGTCAACACCCGACTTATTTTATTATATTTTTTTACGAAAAAGATGTACGCGCACTATTGTGTGCGAACTTTTTTTGTATGAAAATATGCTGTGTGCGCATCTTTTTTGTATGAAAATATGCCGTCAACTGCGATCCTTATGGTTTCTCTACTCTAGTATCTCAATTTAATCCCGTGTAGGAATTTCCTCCCACTCTTGTCACTTTTCTGGCAAGCATTACAAAGAAAAGGCAATCATCCATTGGATGGAATGTGGTTTTTGGAATTATAGTTTTTCTAACCTATTCAGTTTTTAACTAAGTTTTATTTCTAATTCACTATTTTGTAAATCGCCAGCAAAACCAATAGATCTGCTGGCGTGGTACGTGAGCTCCGAGGAGTGTGTGGATGCACTGGAAATGCACGAACCCTACACCTACCTCAATGGACTTCAGAGTCAGGACCTGGAAGACTTGCTTGAGGATATCAAGGTAATAATGGTAGAACATGCCATATTATTAATCTAAGTATTTATACAGTTGCATTCCCCGAAAAACTTAAGATTGATAGTTACTTCAATCAATGACTTCATCTTGTTATGCCCACCTCACTCGCATTAATATAATTAAGTAGTACGTGTTTTGTCGTCAAACCGTACGCCACTCATTCTCATCCCATTAGATTTATAGTAGTGAAATATAGTTTTTTTTTTATTTTTTTATCTTAGTTTATCTTAATCTCACTCAATGCCGGACAAACCTCTTTTAAAAATAATAACAACAAAGAAGACATGACAAACTATGGACTATTTGCCTTACTCCCAGTGTTCTCTAAAATAGTGGAAAACTGTATCTAATGTTTTGTGCACTGAACAAAAAGAGTTCAGAATAAACCAAAAACAGAGGAAATTACAAAATTTTATTGAAACCTATCTTAGCAAACAATATGCAGAGATCTCCAAAATATACTTAAATTCAAGACATGAAATGAAATATTCTTCTTCTCACAAAGATATAAAATTCGGGGTTCCACTGACTCTTTTACTATATATTTAAACGATCTTCCTTATGGTTCTATTCACTGGTGATGGAACATCAATAGTTAAATGTCCCAACAAAGGAAACTATCAATAATACACTTGAAAATATAATTTCATTGTACAAAAAAAATGTCTTAGGGCAATAGCCGGTGTATCCCACTAACTAGCTGTAGACCCATATTTAAAAAATTAAGAATATTGACTTTGGTAGCTCTATATATTCTTGAAATTGGCATATTTGTAAAAAGTAATTCACAATTCTTTACGAAGGTTAGTGAAGATAGCAGATTCCAAAAAAGGGATCCTAGTAAATTAAGAAATGAAATATGTAAAAGCACTCTTCACTACAAAAACAGCTACAGCATGGCAATAAAAATTTTTAACCACATTCCACAAACTTAAGAGAATTACCTTTACATATTTTTAAAAGAAAACTTAAGTCTTGGTTACTTGAAAAGTGCTTTTATACGCTTAATGAATTCTATTCCTGTAAAAAATAAGTTATCCTGTTTGTTAGTGCTACTTTATTGTCCATGTTTACTTCTTTAAACAAAAATTCGCATGCCTATTAAAGGTGAATATGTCGGGCTGCTAAAACATGTATACCATCTACTGTACCATATTCCTGCGAATAAATGAATCTTTAATCTTTAATGAACTAGTTACACAACAATAATTTAATAATAAATATCCAAAAAACTAAAATAATGCATTCCTATCAAAATACACATATAGAAGATGTGAATATAAATTAGAATGATCAACTGGTGGAAAGATTGATATTCATCTATTGCTTCTATAGATATATTTTATTTTGAATATTTTTCGTTTTTGGTGCCCTGTCTTAAATGTATTTTTCTTTTTTTTACTCTTCACTTCTTGTTCTGCCTGATTGATGTATTCTCGTGTATAACCAGGTGTACAAGGAGCTGGAGAACAACGCGAACGTGTCGTACTGGGAGGACGTGCAGACGATCGTGCTGGACGAACTAAACAAGCTGCGGCGCCTCGCCGCGCCTGACGCACGGAGGGACGGAGTGCACCAGGCCGTCGCTGATGACGTCACGCAGGTTAGGGATTCTTTGCCGAAATGTTGGCTGCTATAGGCTTCAATAGCAGATAATATACGACATAATGGAAAACATTAATTCTACTTTCGATTCTAAAGTTATTGGTTTAAGATTTTTGCGTTGCATCCTTTTTTTCGCATATTTTTATTTGGCATAATACATTATTTTCTTTGGCAGAATAGTCTTTTGGCATAATTGCCCTTTGGCATAATTGTCTTTGAAAAAGTAAGTTTTGTAATTAATAAATTATGTAGATTATGGCAAAAAAATATGCCTAATAAATAACTAATAACCGTATAGCACACCTAATGGTAAGTGGTAACTATAGCCCATAGACATCAATATTCCACAAAAGTAGATTGAAGATGCGTCGCTTCATCTGAGGACAAGTGTTATGCCTCATGTGCCAGTAATTTCAGGGCCGTATTTCACCACCGGAACACAGTAGTACAAACACTACTATTTTGCGGCAGGTTAAAGGTGAGAGGGTAGTGCTGCCGCTCTCAGACTCGTAAACTAGAGTTCTACCACTATCGTCTGTATGTTTAACATCAGCATTAAGGCACTTGTGTTGAAAAAAATTATATTTGTCAGATATTCAAAGGCAAGACGGGTCCGCAGTTGGAAGCGTTGCAGACTCAGATCGAGCAGAAAATCAGCGGCAGACAAGATGGTGTTGACGTGGGGTACTGGGAGAGTCTGCTCAGTCAACTGAAAGGTAGTTATTAACCCAAATAATACGGCATAAACTGGAGGTTCATTTCATTTCTCGGCAGCTCACATTTCGTGAGGGGCGGTCGACAATATCTCTGACCGGTGATTTAATTCGTCGCATATTAGGCACGTCCGAACGACGCCGATAAGACACTGGTGAGAATGGTTGAAAGTTCGCTTCTAATTTATGTTTAACTAGGTGATTAGTTGTAGAGCTAAAGAATTTTCGCAGCTAATGAGGTCAAAGACTTTAAATTGTGTTGTCTGAGTTTTTAAATTTTTTATGTTACACTTGCACTGTTTTTAAGTTGTAACACATTTTTTCACAAATTTTCACAATTGTTCACTGTTTTTTTTGCACCATCTTATTAAATGTAAATTATTGATTGTTTATATTTAGGGTCAACACACACCAAAAGCGCGTCGAAGCGCAGCGAATCGAAGCGCAGTTTCAGTGTCATATGAATTCCAACTCTATTCTCACAACTATAATACTCATTATCGCATGAGAAACTCTACGCTACTACTACTATGGAATTCGCCGGAATTCCTGCGGCGCCGCGGGCATCCGCGCGACTCGTTTGAGTTTCTCATGCGATAATGAGTATTATGGGGGTGAGAATAGAGTTGGAATTCATATAACACTGAAACTGCGCTTCGATTCGCTGCGCTTCGACGCGCTTTTGGTGTGTGTCGACCCTTAGTTTTACACGAAAATAGGCACTTTTTGTTCACTTTTATGATTTTTAATCACAGAGCTATCGTTAACACGTCTGTCCGGTATCGGGGGCTGCGTGTGAGTAAGGCAAGACAAGTTAGATCAGACCTAGAGAAAGTGGTGATGGGTGTACCTCAAGGGTCCTTAGTGTATAATGTTTTTATCCCTACTCTGAAATGGTCTACCAGATATGGTTAAGTCTACGGGTGACGTCAGCGATCGAATTGGGGCAGAGATTTATTCTTGGAACTTCCCAATTTGCAAGTTGGTTTGATATAAATAGTCTTGCCTTGAATTAAAGTCGATGTCTCCTTGCAGTGGTTATTAAAGGAGGAAGGTTAAACTTAGCCTCTTTATTAAAGATTAGTCACTGAAATGGGGATCATAAGGTATGTTTGAAAATAGGTAATGCGCTTCGCCGTGTGCAAATTTTATATGTTTTATTTACTTAGATGTACTGTACAATCGTTGCAGCACACATGTCGCGCGCTCGGCTCCGCGACCGTCACCAACACAACCTCCGCCGCAAGCTGCAGCTGCTCAAGCAGGAGCAAGGCGTGCAACCCGCCGCCAACGCGGCCAACGCCAGCGCCAACGCGGCCAACGCCAACGCCAGCGCCAACGCGGCCATCGCCAACGCCAGCGCCGCCGTCAAGGAGGAGCCTGACCAGTACGATATCCGTTGTGGCATATTTTCTTCAATTCTTTTTATTCAAAAATACTGACTGACTGTGATGTCATAAAATATCATTACGAATGCAAGCTTGAAATAAATTCTAATTTAGTATGTTAAATGAAGCTATACTCTTTTACGTATTACAGATCACAAGCGGCGGAGGAGCCGAGTAGTTCGTCGGCGGCAGAGGCGGCGGAGGCGGCGGAGGCGGCGGGCGCGGAGTCGGACGACTCGCTGGCGGAGCAGCGCGCGTGCTCGGAGCGGTACGCGCTGGGCCGCTACTCGCCGGCGCTGCTGGCGTCGGCGCGCCTGGAGCCGGCCACGCTGCTGACGGAGCCGGCGCACGACGCGCAGCGCCTGGCCTACCTGCGCGCGCGCCTGCACGCGCAGCGCGAGCGCGCCAACGCGCAGGTACCTGCTACGTCCGTCGCTTCCACTTCCGAAGTCCTACGCTCGTCTCCCACTAAACCGTTTCTACCTTTCGCTTTCTCCATGATCTGAAACCGACTTGTAAACTTGCAGGCGTCTCGTGGAGCCGACGGTGCTTCGGCGGCGCCGGCCGGGGGCGAGGCGCTGGAGCGGGAGGCGCGGCGGGCCATGGGGGCCAGCAACGACGAGGTGCAGTTCAGCGTGGAGCACGCCTTGCCCGACCAGCCGTGTCTGTGGGCCGACAAGTACCGGCCCAGGAAGCCGCGATACTTTAACAGGTAAAAGCTTCATCCTCATTCGACATCCAAACGCTTTATCTCACAATTGATAAAGAGACCTCTCTCCTGCTGCGTAATATCCCCCAGGTCCGCTACTAATTTAGTCCACGTCCTCCCTGCAAATCGGATAATATCGTCAAATCGTCACATCTGGCTTCCGGAACTACCAACGCTCCGTTTTCCATCTTTGATTAATTTAAGCTTATCGAACAATAATTTCAGCCAACAAGGGAAATCACATATTATCATTATCAACGGAATATTCAGGCGACATTTTCCCAAGTTTGAATAACGATGTCCCCTATCCGCAGAGTGCACACGGGCTTCGAATGGAACAAGTATAACCAGACGCACTACGACATGGACAACCCGCCCCCGAAGATCGTGCAAGGCTACAAGTTTAACATTTTCTACCCAGACCTCATTGACAAGAATGCTACGCCTGAGTTCTCATTGGTTTGTATACTTAATCGTAAGTATAGCTTTTGCCCGAGACATCAGCCTCAAACTTATTTCAAACGAGCTTATCGATAATTGAGCGCAGGGCCCGTCTATTCAGCAAATAAATACAGGCGCCTAGGTTCTAAGGGCGCTGAAGCGAAGGCGTCTCCTTAATTTTTCTGGCGAAAACCCTTTGGTGGCCATTGCGCCCTTAACGCCAGACAAATGTCCCTTTGTTACATCTTAGTTTTTAACGAAAATATGATAAATGTCGGCAGCTTTGACGCTCTTGGTATACTTTAATAAGCCGTCCCGTCGCTCTAGAAAGTTTTTGGATTTAGAGATTCGTTTGCAGGATAAATTACTTTAAAGAGCAAATTTTTGTTGAGTATTCCCCCTCTAAAAAAATCATAGTTTATGTAATGAATCTAGCGGCTACGTTAACTTAAGTAGTTCCAGATTAATTGGGGCCCAAAGTGTGAAATGCAGTTATTTCGTAGAAAATCTTTGAAAATATTTGCAAAAAGTCTTTCTCTGACTCCTGGCAGCGGAAACGCTTTGAATCTTTTTCTTAGTTTATTATTAAGAAAATATTTTAAAGTGGATGCCAAGACGCTTTGTAGGTTTTTAATGAAAATGTTTAAAAAAGTCGGCGCCATCGGTGCTCAGCGTGGTAGATTTCAAAGTAGCCTTTATCCTTCCTCGAGTCTTGAACTAATTCTATACCAATTTTCATCAAGATTGGTCCAATAATTTAGCCGTGAAAGTGTAACAGACTGACGCGAGTTACTTTCTCATTTATAATATTAGTAAGGATTAACTTATAAAACATTAATTAAGTAGTTTTTATAGCATACTAAAGAAATAACATAGAGAATCGGTTTTTCAATAGAATGTATGCTTTCCAGAAAGCATGCCCAGAAAACCCGGACTTTGCAGTGCTCCGCTTCCACGCGGGCCCTCCGTACGAGGACATCGCGTTCAAGATCGTAAACCGCGAGTGGGAGTACTCGTACAAGCGCGGCTTCCGCTGCCACTTCCACAACAACATTTTCCAGCTTTGGTTCCACTTCAAGAGGTACCGCTACAGGCGGTAGTTGTGGCTTTTTGTATTGACCAAATAAACTAATAGACATTAAAGAGTGTTGGTTTATTCACTTTCTTTGTCTACACTGATTCATGTTGGATTTAATTTAAAAAAAATGCTTTATCTGCAACTAGTAAATCAAATCAATTATTAACAAAATAAAAGGACAAATGCGGTTTACGATTTATAACATATTAAAAAAAAACTAATTATTAGATCTCATTCAAACCAATTTTCGGTGGAAGTTTGCATGGTAATGTACCTCATAATATTATTTTTACATTTATCATTCCCTTATTGTAGAAGTTATGGGGAACACACATTTCTCCACTTTGGAAGCGTCTCTCGCGCAAACTATTCAGTTTAGAAAATAATAATTGAACATAAAAAAACTGACTTGATTACAAAAAAATGCTCTAATAATTGAACAAACTGTATGATATTGTCTGAAACAGTTATATGCTTATAAATTGAGTGTTCTTCTCGATTTCCTTGGGATCCCATCATCATATGCTGAATAGATGACCAGGGTACCAACTTGAATATGTATCCTAACGAACAAAAAAAGAATTACCCAAATCGGATTAGAAATGTGAAAGTTATCGACATACTATACAAAGTATCGTCAAAATGACATCGTCCAAATAACTGAGTTTGAGTTTCAGTTCTAAGTATGGGGAACCCCAAAAATGTATTGTTTTTTTTCTATTATTGTATGAAAATCTTAATGCAGTTCACCGATACATCTACTTACCAAGTTGCCACAGTTTAGCTCTTATAGTTACGGACAAAAGTGGCTGTGACATACAGACGAACAGACATGACGAATCTATAAGGGTTCCGTTTTTGCCATTCGGCTACGGAACCCTAAAAATCATTATAATGGCGAAAATGCTGGAGAATAATGACAAGAGATCATGTCGATTAAGTTTTTATCCAAACACCCATATCCCCCAATTGGTTCAGATAATCCACACAGTATTGTATATAATTATAACTGCCTACCGCTATATCTAGGTGTCTGCTGTCTACACCACTATAAAATAATTAGTAGGTACTCCATCCATAAGTCCTAATTAACAATTATATTACTAAAAAATAAATAATACTTAAAAAAAACTAAAAACATGCATTATATAGAAAACCAAACTAAAGTTAGTAAAGTTTGGTATTCTATATAAAGCATGTTTTTTAGTTTTTTTAAACTATTATTTATTTTCTACTTTTTAGTTTGGTTTATTTATAAGAGCGTTTTTTTTAACTAAAAAAAGTAAAAAATCTAACTATTGCATTGTCATCTCTGACAAGTGTGCAAAATTTGAATGAAATCTGAACATTTAAAGTGGGTCAAAATAGTGTCCAAAGGAGTTGGTTACCTACATACAAATATAGAAGTGAAGCTAATATAAAACATGTAAAAACCAAACAAAGCTATTTTGATTATTTTGTATTTACATAAACCTTTCAATGCACTAGATCACAATTAATTAATTTTTATTACTTTTTGGGAGCTTCTTCTGCAGGGTTGCTGATTTCTTCGGAAGCGGGGTTGCTGCGGAAGTTGGGGAATTGCTCCCATGGGGCACTGAGCTCAAAGCGCCTAAACTCTTGTGCCAACTCTAGGGGTTCCACCACCACACGCTTTTGCTCATCGTCGTAACGCACCTCCACATAGCCACTAAGAGGGAAGTCCTTCCTGAATGGATGACCCTCAAAACCATAGTCAGTGAGAATCCTCCTCAGATCAGGATGGTTAGCGAAGAAGACTCCATACATGTCCCATATTTCTCTTTCGTACCAATTGGCTGCTTTGAATACGTCGTTCGCAGAGTCGACAGGAGTCAGTTCGTCAGTGTAAGTCTTAACACGAATCCTTGAATTGTAGCGCAGAGATAACAAATTGTAAATGATCTCGAATCTGTAAGCGCGGTTTGGAACATCCATTCCCGCGATGTCCACAAGATTGGTAAACTGTGCACTGTGGTGATCCTTCAAGAACTGTAACACGGGAATGACACCCTCTGGGGGTACGAGCACTTCCAGCTCGTTTCCAGCCGTCAATTGCACTTTCTGCACAAATTTGGGCATACATTCTGCTATGTATTTACCGAAATCTATGAGTTGAGATTTCTGCAGAGGATCTATCTTCATTACAGTCGGTCTAGTTTCTACTTGAGGAGCAGCCTCTTCAGATTTGTAGACCACACGCTGCACCATAGGACTTTTCACATTGTTCAAAACGTTGCGCCCTAAAGTGCACCCAGCGCCCATAGCGCGTTTTAATAAAAACGACATCTTTATCGTTCTTTTAAACCAATAAATTCGTGTAATCCTTACGTAATTCTATCCGTATTTAACAACCACCATACACCCATCCAAACAAGAAAATTTCAAACGTCAAGTCACTCAAATGATTTGACACTGACATATACAAAGCCTGCATCAGACGGCCGTTTCTGTTTTTTTTATTGGCTATTATTTTGTTTTAGATAAATTAATACATAAATATTACACAACAGACACACTTCCGATAAACTTTAAATGTATTTCACAGTTTTTTTATAAAGTACAATATTTTATATTGAGTACCCCTTTATTTACCTACATAAATAGAAATAGGGTTCTTTTGAATAAGTTTATTTATCTATCACAATATATTTATGGTAATTTGCCCAAATATCATGTTCGAAGTTAAGGCGTGTCTACTGCGAACCTAACATGTTGTAAAACGACCGATATTTAAACGATATCATTCAATTTCAATGAAAGTGACCCGAAATCAAGTATTTTAGTTAACTGTTCAAATGTTTTGTCCAGCTAAACACCTCATAGGAGGCACGGCTTTATACTGGGAATCTGATAACTTTAAATATAATTATGTATCTTTTATGGTGCAAAATCCTTTACTATTCGATTATTTTAAAGTTTCGGTAAAATTTCACGATGTAAATTATTTAAAAACTCTGATATATAAAATTAACATATTACTTCACTACATAGTATAAAACAAAGTCGCCTTTTCTGTCCCTATGTGCGCTTAAATCTTTATACTACGCAACGGATTTTGATGCGGTTTTTTCCAATAGATAGAGTGATTCAAAAGGAAGGTTTTTATGTATAATACATGCATAGAAAGGGGGAATTGTTTTACTCCAAATTTAACGCGTGCGGGCCACGGGCAGTAATGAATAAATCAAACTACTGGATCGATTTTAATCATTTTTTCAGTGAGTGACATAGGCTATATATTATATACCCGTGCGAATCCGGAGCGAGCCGCTGTGTTTTTATATACAACGTTCACAGTTTTTCTGTAGTGTATTTAGTATCAGCATTGTACCCGTGCGAAGCCGGGGCGGGTCGCTAGTAATGTATATAAAGGTGATAGGTAGCTTGGTTTGGCCAAAATACCAAACCAATGGACACGCAATGAACGCAAATATCTACGCTAGCGTCAAATAAAATTATAGGATTTGACCAAGTTCTGTATGGCGTGCAAGAGCGGCGCTCTTCCACATTTGGCAGTGGGACAATAACACCTTCAGTTGACTTATTGCTTCGAGATGGTGATCAAATTTGGTAAAAAGATATTGTTTTCTTTTAATTATTCATAAAATAACATCACAATAAATTATATATTTATTTAGCTATTGAATTTAAATAAAATCATAAATAATCGCAAAACTTGTTTTGTTACAACCAAGGTCCTCAACCAAGGTTCACTGGTCCTCCTTCCTACACTTCCTCATTCTAAGAGCTGAAACGACAATTATTCGATTTTGTAAGCACTGTGAGCGATTTTAGCATAAAGTTTTTAGGGATAACACCTGTGGATTACACTAAAAGATGTACTATTTATCCCACAGATATAGATCGACATAGATAACGCAAGTATCAGGATTTGTATTGAAACCAAGCGTGCCGACTTTTTAACACCTATTGTGATCTTCTTCTTCTTTCGTGTCGATGGCTGCAGTCAAATTCTCATGGTGTTGACTTACCATCGTGGTGAAAGGATTCGCCAGTCTGCTTGGTGGAAACTTGCAGACTGCCCAGGGTGCGCCGGACGTAGGAGTTGATGGTGTACGTCGCTCGGGGAGGCTCCTTTCATGCACCCCTATTGTGATGTCACAGCCGAAATTTAGTGACGGGAAATCCAAACCGATTCAAAGACACCGATGCCGCCGATGCCCATCCGCCCAGTACGTTCAACTGGAGCCGTCCGCTATGATTTTCTCTGACAAAAGACGCGCGTGGACTGAAGTTAGCGGCGACCAACCTTGACGCTTGGTCGGGGTTCAGACACGCGAAGTACATGCATTTGCGTTATCTATGTAGATCTATATCTGTGATTTATCCTGTATTCCCTTATGACATGAACTCTCATTACGAAAAGAGATAAGAATAGAATACAATAACTTTATTTACTGAACAAAGGTACAATAATGGTGTAAACAATAATTTTCTCCTCTTTGTTCTACCTAATAGGCATGCAAACATAATTTTGTGTTATGACGTCACGGAATCAGAATAGTATGAAAAAGTACAAATTTCTTTGATTCTGAAATTCATTATGGTTCTAATTCAATGACGATTTATATTTATGTGGCATTGACTACATAAAAAAAGGCAGGACTCCGTCTCTTGAAACACTTACTGAAGCACCCATAGTAAGTCACACGTACACACAGAACACACACATTGACACAATAGTAAGTCAATCGCCCGCCATTACGCTTTGGACTGTGCTGTTGCTCGGATGTTCAAGTAAAATAATTAAAAATGCCGTCTTGTGTTGTGAAAAGCTGCCGAAACCATAGCGCCTCGATAAAAAAAAACCAGGGGATCACTTTTCATAGGTAAGCAAGTAATATATTCAGCTTATTGCCGAAATTATATTGTTTTCGTAAAAAAATATACCAAAACTATCAGTGTTGACAGTCAATAAATATTTTCATTTACCCTGAATTTGGGTAAATATTTTTTAGTAGTATAATACATTTAGTATAAATTATTATTCTATGTTTTATAGATTTCCTGCTGCAAACGACGCATGGAAAAATTATTGGATAAAAATAATTAGAAACTGCAGAAATGATAACAGTTGGTATCCATCAAAATATAGTGTAGTCTGCAGTATACACTTCGAGGAAATTGATTTATGTATATAAAACAAAAGGTGGACTTATTCGCATTGTCAGCTTTGCCGTACCAAAAAAGGTAAAACAATAGTATATTGTTTTAAATAAAGTATTAAATTAATAAATACCAGTAATTTAATCTAAAACTTTTTATTTCTTAGTTTAGTTTATTATTATTATTTTTTCTTTATTTTTTATTTGCCAATATTTATTTGAAATATTGAAAAATCGCATGTAAGTGAATCTAAGCTTCGTGATTGTTGGTTTAGTTTAACTTAGATATTTTATTTGGTTTGTACATTTTGTTGACGTTTTCAAGCACTTTCTGATAGTTTATGTAATGGAGAATTTTTGTTTTTTATTTTTTTGATAACTGCCATAACTTACCCTACTATCCAATTTCGGCTCCAGGTCCTAAACTGGGACACCCTGTATATCACTAAAGCATCTTCACCATCTAAGAATCAGGAAGCGCCGTAGGAGCCGTAATTTTAAAATATTTTCCAAAAACTGGGTAGCTGCACTAAAGCATCTTCGCTGCCTTGCGTCAGGAGTGCCCAGAGCAACGAATTTTGTACATATTCCCTTAATAAAAACAAACAACTTCCAGCTTCAGGCCCGCATCGACTGCTAGAAATATAAAATCAACTTTGTTTCGAAATTCAATCATAAAGTTGTTTTATATTGTTTGGTTTTTGGCCACGGTAGTATAAAACTACCTATATCATGTTTGATGGTAAAAAGCAGCAAATAAAAAAATATAAGAACTAAACCTTGTTACGAGGGCAACTTGCCGCGTCAGCGCTACGGGCCTAACAATGTGACTTCTGCGAATCACCGCGCATTGGACACCGTTTAGGAAGATACACGGATATCCAATATCGTGGACTCCTTGATCTAACATCGACGGGAACGGTCCCTTTTTACTTAGTTATAAGTTTTCTTAGATTAAGCAAATCTTTGTGTAAAATGTAATACACATTATTTTCGGTACTTCTGCCAGTTTCATTTAAGTTCCTCACAACAGACACCCTCACACGTAATTGGCGCAGTCGAAATTCGTCTAGACTATAAAAGTGTCGCTGTGCGTGTTTCCAAAAATCGGACTATCACCACACAGTCGCTGACCTAGACGGAGAACCTACAAGAGAACGCCTGTTGGAGTTACTGAAGAGCCACGCTATCTAATCATGGATGAGCCGAAGCTTGCCTACAATGAAACTCATGTAAGTACATTATATTCCTTTTATTAGTTGCTATTTTCTACGCAGGGTACTATAAACTACCGAAGTTTTCCACCCACGTAGTTCTAGGGATTCTTCCCATAGCCGGCGATATCAACTCCGCAACGCGCGTAGTGACGCCGATCGTAATTTAGAATTTAGTGATTTAGATAATAATATTTCAAGTATGGCTCAGCCTACAGATATAACTGATCAAATTTATAAATCCTTAAGATTAGTGCCGGAGTTTGACGGAAACCCGCATGTTATAACTAGGTTTTTAAAGTTATGTGATCAGTTAGTGATCAAATATATAAATCCAGCACCAGGGAACGATCTTACTAATCTTTCTCTGATTAATGGTATTTTAAATAAGATTACTGGTACCGCCGCGCGTACCTTGGCAACTAACGGCATTGCCAACGATTGGCAAAGCATAAGATCGACCTTGATCAATAGTTTTTCCGATCGACGAGATGAATCTGCGTTGTACACTGATCTTTCTCTCTTAACTCAAGGATCTGATACACCTCAAATATACTACGAAAAAATTCAAAATTTATTGTGTACTATAATGTCATAATTATGTCGAAATAAATGAAAGCATTGAAACTACTGTAACTGCCAAAAGATCGCTCTACAAGAAACTTGCACTTGATTCCTATCTGAAAGGTCTCGCCGAACCTTTAGGCTCAAGAATAAGATGCATGAGACCTAATACTCTGGAAGATGCCCTGGAGTACGTTCATAAAGAATCAAACATAATTTATCTTCAGAATAAAAATCTGTTTAATAATCCACCAAAAAATATTTTTCAAAACGCATCATTACCGCCGTTAACTCAACTTCAACATTTTAATCCTTCAACCCAAAAATATAACCCTTACACTACATTTAACACTGCCAAATCAAATCCTAGATCCCAATATCAGCCATTTAGACCCCAGTGTACACCACCTCAACCAAATCCTAGACTTTCTAGAACGCAACAAATTTTCAAACAAATACCGGCCAATGTATCAGTCGGATTTCGAATTCCACCCCACCAAAGAACTAATCAAAATTATCAAAACAACTACCCTAAGCCTATGAGTGGTGTGAGCCACCCTGTTGCACGTACTCTCCCGCCAACTAATTTAAATGTGAGACGTAATTTTACTCCACAAAATAATTTTCCGACGGTGCAAGAATTAAACGTAAATGAATCTTACAACAACTATTACTGCGAGGATGCAACTAACATCACTACTGAAGACATTAACGCTGACGTTCCTTACTATTTTGAACATGACCTTGGCACTCAAAATTTAGATAATGATCATGATGATCAAAATTTTCACCAAAATTTTAGACAACACTACCCTCAAATAGAGTTAAATCTACAGAGCAAAGGTCATTTGCCATATATTAAAATAAAAAACCCACCCCTAAATCTCTTAATTGATACAGGAGCTAATGAATCGTTTATCAGCCCCGAATGTTATGAAAAATAATTTTATTCACACTTCCCTCTTAATTACGATCCATTTTTGGTCTCTAATACCCATGTAACTACTAAAAATAATTATACTGTAAACGTGCCATGTTTTTCAGAATTAAAAGAACGTATCCCATTAAAACTACACATCTATAAATTCCACGATTTTTTCGATGGATTGATAGGATACCAGCAACTTAAGAAATGGAATGCTAAAATTGACCTTGAAGCTCAATTATTAGAGACTAACGTTGCTAGAGTCCCTATTATTTTACACCAATGTAAAACTATGAACTTTCACGATATTACTATTCCGTTACAGACTACTCAACCAATTACGGTGCCTACTTATATCAATCAAGGTGATATCTTTATCGAAGAACAGAATATTTCGGCTTCTACTGTTAGTGAATGCTTATCATCAGCCCAAGATAACCAAACTATTGTCCAAATTTCTAACCTAACAAATAATGACATTGTAATCCCTTCAATCAATCCAATTGTTGCACATATTTTTAACGAACAAACTATACCATTGTTATATGAACCCGACACCGTTGATAAGCGAGCTCGTGAGGAGTTATCGCGTTTGCGCGTAGAACACTTAAATGCAGAGGAGACAGCCAATTTAAATAATCTTTGTAAAATGAATACCAATACTGATGCCTTTTCCCGTGTTCAGCTTAATCATAATGAAACTAACTCTTTATTCGTTAATTATTCTGAAACAGGTCATTCATCTTCAATCAAAGAAACTGCCGATGGTAGCCCAATTAGCTCGTCTTCTACTCTTACAGATCAGTCCGGTTTGTCTAATCAACAACTCTCGGTAGATAATTCACCTCGTACCAATCACAGTTTTCCCTTAAATTTAACCACCGATCAGGGAACTGAATTTAGCATTCAAGTTCTAGCTGAATTCCTCCGCTTACATAAAATAAAACATCATATTATGACAAGTGTACATGCACCCAATGAAAACGGTATCGTTGAGCGTTTCCATGGTACACTTTTAAAACATGTGCGATTATTAAAAAATCAACATAACAACGAATCCGCGCGTAACTTACTACCTTACGCTTTAATTGCCTATAATAGCACAATCCATAGCTTGACTAAATGTAGACCATTCGATATAATTTCTGGACATTTTGATCCCCGCGATCCTATTGACTGGAATATGACGAATCAATATCTACAGACTTACACACGAGAACATCGGGAGCGAATGGAAACGGTCTACAAAAGTATTCATGACTCTGCATTAGGCGAGCGAGAAGTGATAATGACTCGACGTAATACGAATAGGGAACCTCCTTTAAATTACGAACATAACCAGGATATATTTATTCACAACCCTGCGGCTGATAGACAAAAACTAGCTGCCCGTTTTACCCGAGATAAAGTAGTGACCAATTTGCCAATACATATACATATATACTGCTCGAAATCGAAAACCGACTGTAAAAGTTCGTCTTAAAACGAAAAAGTAAAAATTTGTCATAAAAATTATTTCCCTCTGTCACACCTTCCTGCAAGACATTGACCTTGACCTTATGTTAATACTCTGAAGTCTCAGCTAACTGACACGACACGACATAATAAAGTATCGCGTAAAGATTTGCCTTTTAGGTATTTAAACAAGACATTTATTTCACAAACTAGATAAAATTTAAGCACAAGTTAACACATTTCGGTCTATTAGAGTTAAGAGAGGTTAGATCAACCCATTAGGAAATTAGGATCACTTATGAAAAGTATCTCTGGAAATTTGACAACGATGATGCTGTGAAATATGGAGATTCCTTACAAATTTTAAATAAAAATAATCTGGTCTCTCTCTAAATCTCTCAGTCGTTCAACAAGCACATAAGTTTTTTTTAAAGAAATGACCATTCAACTAAGTCAGATACTACGTAATCTTACTATTAATCAAAGAAATTTAGAGAAGGCTCTTTCTAATGTCATTAACATGACAAACAATGAAATTGAGCGAATATTGCACTTCACTTATCTTGTACATGTTTTTGGAATCATAACCGAAAATGCACAAGAACTTTTAAGTGAAATTAATAGGTTGGATAATGTATTATCTTTCAGTCAAAGTAGATCGGTACATCATTTTATTCTTTCCGTCAAGGATTTAGGAAGTATCTTAAAGCAATTAAAAAGCCTTTATAATGCCGACTACATTATTCAATCAGATATTATGAATTATTACGAAACTCTCAGTTTGGGTTCTTATTTCACAGAATCGAAGGTCCTCATAATGTTAAAGTTCCCCATTACATTTAATACTTTATATCTGCTGTATAAATTGTGCCCCAACAAGTATAGCGTAGTTCTGTACCTCCTGCACCCTACATGGCAACTAATTCTTTGGAATTTGTGTACATAGAGGCTGAATGCCCGAAGTTTGACACCTGGCACTTATGCGAGCATAAAACTGTTCATCAAATGCAAGCGGAACCAGATTGTATTCAAAAATTAATTTATACTCAGGAGATAGATGAAACGTGTCAAATCACGCCTATCTCTCTGACTAAGGAGGCCTTAACTGAACTGGATAGCCAGCACTACAGAGTTACGTTCCCAAAAGCACCAAAGTTCAGTTTTACTGTGGCAAGGAAATCTGCACGTGAACACAGTCGATACCGTCACCGTTCAAGATTGGATATAACCACTCAAAAGGTTAATGTCGAGATGACAGATTTGGAAAATTGAAAAGGAGAGCCGCAACTTTTGGTGTCAATGTCACCAAATAGTTGCTCATCTAACAGGGGAGGTGTTACGAGGGCAACTTGCCTCGTCAGCGCTACGGGCCTAACAATGTGACTTCTGCGAATCACCGCGCATTGGACACCGTTTAGGAAGATACACGGATATCCAATATCGTGGACTCCTTGATCTAACATCGACGGGAACGGTCCCTTTTTACTTAGTTATAAGTTTTCTTAGATTAAGCAAATCTTTGTGTAAAATGTAATACACATTATTTTCGGTACTTCTGCCAGTTTCATTTAAGTTCCTCACAACAGACACCCTCACACGTAATTACCTCTAAAATATTTATTTAAATTATTGTAAAAATGTGGGTAATATTTCTCATGGCTGGTAACCCCTAACACACGCACACATAAACAGACCGCCGCCATTTTGGTGCTTCCATCATTTTATAAGTGACATTCTCTCCTGCTTTTTTTATGTACTCTATGTTATGTGGATTCTAGGCAATGATTCTAGGCTTAAAATAAGTCATTAATCTAATTTTGGATTTTAACCAAAGCCAAAGCTAGTCCGAATTCGGTCAAATCATGAATATAGAATACTTACTCTGAGGGTCAAATTGATTGTCTACTGCTAAGGTCCGATACAGAGCTGTCAATCAGTTTGACATTTATGAGTGAGTGATTGCCAGTGATTGCCTTGAAGTTTTAATTGACAAAATTATTATTCTTGTCTTTCTTTGATAATATTGGCAAACATTTAATAATTCTATTAATGTACGATGTACTATATGTGCTAAGCAATGCCTTCATTTAATATAAAAATAAAAGTTTAGTTTTTTTCAAAGCGGTACATACCTCATGGAATATTGAATTTCGCAAGCACCAGCTAAAATGATATTAGTAGATAAGGGTGCCGGTATATAGCATATACACATCGAGCATTTGCATTTGAATTGTAAGAATGGGTGACGAACTGGAGCAGTTAAAGTCAGTGCTGAGGTCTCTGGTGGTGTCCAGCCCCACACGAATGGATGTTCGCACACTGTTACGGGACTACAAAAACATGATCGGCGCGCCGGTGCCTCTCACTAAGTATGGACATAGGGACCCGGTGCAATTCCTCAAAGAGAGATTCAGTGACTGTTTTCTGGTAAGTAATCTAGAATGAAAATAGTTAACATAGCAGGGCTAATACTTTTATGTAAAACAAATATACAGGGTTATTGGGTAAGTCGACCTAGATCCGTTAAGAGGTGGTAGTTCCCATCATTTCTGACTGATCTGACTATGTAACACCCCACCCTAAACCTAACCGTTTTCGAGATATTGGACTTAGAAGGTTTTTTTAAAAAATATCCCGATTTCTTAACTATAGCCTTTTTTTTTGTATCCTATGCCTTTTATTTTTTTTTAATTCTGATTTTTGTGTGCCAGATAAGTTTGTTTATAATTCTCAACCCAAAAAGTGCAAGTATCTGAACCAATGGGATCGTAGTAGACGATTGATACCGTAAAAAAGTAATTAATTTGAAAAAAAAAAATTGTTTCTTTTAGTAATATTTAAAAAAAAATCTATGGCGTTAGTTCTGCAGATGTTTTAAATAATATCTACGTTCCATTAGCTATCCAACAAGGTATCACAAGCTAGGGTCTTATCACAATTCATAGAAAAAAAATCGATAAAAGGCTCCCAGGTAGTAAAAAAAAAACAATGGTACTTAAGATTAAACTTCTCTTTTGGGCCAGGAAACGAAATAAAACAATACAAATAATTATTAAACAACATTTATTTAAATTTATAAATCTTGTTCTACATGGCCGCCTCTGTTTCGCACACACACTCTCATTCGGTGTCTTAGTCCGCTTTTAACTACTACAGTCGTTAAGTCTCTTCGAATTTCGTCAGCAGCCTCAATAATCTTCTGTCTTAATATGTCAATAGTTTCAATTGGATTATTCTCATTGTAGACTAATGTCTTCATGTGTCCCCACACATAAAAATCCATGGGAGTCAGGTCAGGACTTCTTGCTGGCCACGGTATGGGTCCACCTCTTCCGATCCACCTATTAGGATACTCGTTGTCTAACGGCAACCGTCGTGTTGGAACTTCATGTTTCTAATCAGATTTAGGGGTAAATCCTCTAATAAATAACTCTTCTCTTAGAAAATGTTCGTAAAATTCTCCGTTTAAATTATCAGGTAGAAAGAAGGGCCCAATTAATTTGTTTGCTATGATTCCCATCCAGACATTTAAACTAAATCTTCTTTGTGCGGCTTTTGTCCTCTTCTGGTTAGGATTTTTTTGCGCTTTTGGGGCCCAATAATGAGCGTTGTGGTAATTTGTAATTCCATCTTTATCAAATTTTGATTCATCTGTCCACAAGATTTGTTTTAAAAATGCTGGGTCTTCTAAATCTCCATGAAGCATAAATCTACAAAAGTCTAACCTCCTCACTGGATCTCCCTCTTCGATAACATGTACTGGCGTGTAGTGATAGGGGTAGAGGCCTGCAGTATTCACCGTAAACCACACTTTCCACTGCGAGAGTCCAAGTTCTCGGGCAACAGCATTAGTTGAAGTAGTTGGATCTGCTCTAAACCGTTGAACTATTTGATTATCTTCATCTTCATCATCAACAATGATCCGTGGTCGGCCTAGGTCTGCTCGACGCCTTAAAACAGAGCCAGTCTCTCTGAGTCGCCGGTAAGCGCCGTCAAAGACAGTGACATCCGGTATTCGGCGGCCGGGATAACGTGCAATGTATTCGTCACGAGCTCGTGCAGAAACACCATTGCAGTACCCATAACAAAGTAGAATATCCGCGTATTCCTCGTTCGTGAAGGTTGCCATCTTCAACAGTTCCAATTCAGAAGCACAATTCAAAGTCCAGTTAACAAGCACAGTCACAATTTGTAGGAAACAGTCCAGAAATACAAGCCAAGTCGGGTAAGAAATGAAGAGCACTAAATATCGCATCTACTACGGACGAATCACGGAAGCAGACTAAAACGAAACAATAACAACAAATTGGCCGGGATTATTTTATCTCGCTTGCACCTGGTCAGTTTGTCCCGCTCGCACGCACCACAGCTCCGTGGAAGAACAATAGGACCAAAGAACCCAAATTTGTACTGCTACCTGAGAGCCTTTTATCGATTTTTTTTCTATGAATTGTGATAAGACCCTAGCTTGTGATACCTTGTTGGATAGCTAATGGAACGTAGATATTATTTAAAACATCTGCAGAACTAACGCCATAGATTTTTTTTTAAATATTACTAAAAGAAACAATTTTTTTTTTTCAAATTAATTACTTTTTTACGGTATCAATCGTCTACTACGATCCCATTGGTTCAGATACTTGCACTTTTTGGGTTGAGATTATAAACAAACTTATCTGGCACACAAAAATCAGAATTAAAAAAAAATAAAAAGCATAGGATACAAAAAAAATAGGCTATAGTTAAGAAATCGGGATATTTTTTAAAAAAACCTTCTAAGTCCAATATCTCGAAAACGGTTAGGTTTAGGGTGGGGTGTTTCATAGTCAGATCAGTCAGAAATGATGGGAACTACCACCTCTTAACGGATCTAGGTCGACTTACCCAATAACCCTGTATATTAGAGTATGTTGTTGATATTTACTAAACAAATGTAATTTTATTAATAAATATGTTTTAATCTACTGTTTCTTTCTCTTTTTCTTTTCAATATCTACTAGATAATATTAGAATATCAATAATCTAGATTACTTATTTTATTACTTAGCATTGTAATAATATGGTCTTGAACAATCCTTGCGTTATATTTTGTTGTTTACAGTTTAGTGGACCACAGATGAACCCAGAGCTCACACTTATTGTGCCAAATTCTTTAAAACATATTGATAAGTTCGTCCAGAAACAAAATGTTCCTGGTAAAGCTAGGGGGTAAGTATACAAACAAGTTTATTGTATAAGAATTAAACCATGCATTTATTACAATATCTTAAGGTTTTTAATAACTTTTGTCAGGCATCCAAAAAGAAGAAGTGTTCCAGAGGCAGTAATAAAACCTGCTTTAGGTAGATCTATTTCCAAAACTCTGACCCAAACTATGCAACGTCCACAGACTCCAGAATTGAATAGAACTGTAGCTAGGGAACCTAACAAAGTGATAACTAAAACTTATAAACCTGCAAGCAGTCCTAATATAGTTGCAAGCAACCCAAATATTGTAATAAAAAAAAGTGAACCGTCTAAAAGTAAATCAAATGAGGATATAAATGTGCCTCGTAGACAAACAATTGTTGAAGATGTTGAGGAAATAGACAATGGGCTAGGAAATAATACAATTGATCCTGTGAGAAACTTCTTCAAAAAAAGACTGCCCATGTATAACAGCAAACAATACTTAGACGAAGAACAATCTAATGATAAATGTGATGACGATTCTGGCAGACACACATCCTCAAGTAAGTACTGATGATGATATTATCAATTAATGTTATAAATATACCATCTGACCTGGCAAACTTTGTGCCACCTAAAAGGCAATAAATGAGCAGATTGCCCCTCCATGTGGCATGCCCGTGGGACACCCTGTATTGTATAGTATTGTATACAGTAATCAGTATGAGAATGTCTGTAAATATAGGAATACTAACCCATTTAATTTGATTTTTATAGGTGGCAACAGTGCTAAAGCCCGGCAGTTAGAGCAGCTAAAGTGTGACATAATGAAGCTGATATCAGATGCCCCTGCTGGGGTGTGGTGTACAGATCTCATTAGATTATACAGGTATGTATTTGTAGTTTATTTGGCTTTATGCTATTAGAGGGCCAGAGCACAGTGCATCAGACCAGCATTGTAAGATCACACCAAAGTTTTTTTTTATTTTGTATGTAACTTTAGAAAAAGGACACTTGTCATATCCTTTTGCAGATGGAAAAAGTTTTGCAACATAAAACTAAGTGATTTGACGTCATGTATAATTGAACATGCTTTGTGTCAACTGGTGTGTAAGAAGCATTAAGCTTTAGATTTCTTGGCAAAAGGTGCAACTTAATGTGGCTGTAGTGTAGTGACGTAATGGTGACTTGTGTGGCCGCCGTTTGCGTGAAGCTGCTTCGAATGATGTCACTGGAACATTGCATAAGAAAACTAAATGTAGTGGAAGCCTGGCCCAATTTTGATGAATCTAAATTTATTATTATTTGCAAAAGTATGCAGATATATTTTAATAGTTATTTTGATAGTTATATCTTGATCTGTTGGTGTTGCTCATTATGTTGAGAGTGCAATAACACTTAACATTGTTTAACAATAATATTATAATTTTCTTAATGTTATGACCAGGGAACGCTACAATCGTGAGTTGAACTTCACAAAGTTTGGCTTTACCAGCATCATCAGCTTGGTGTACTGTCTGGAGAAGGTCGTCCAGATCACGCGACCGGTGGACACGGGTGACTGGCTGCTGCAGGAGCTCCAGCAAGCCGCGCTTGCACCCGCCGCGCTTCGCCCTCGTCGCCCTCGCGTGCCCCGCGCCCCAGGCTCACATACCAACCATGAACAATTTACTGCTAACCCAGATGATGCTCTCCCTGGTATTGAGTTTGTGAGTATGACTGGATTGTATTTCATATTTTTAGTATTTTTAAATTAAACTTAAGACTACTACTCTATGATTACTTTCTTTATAAAAAATACAACTTTATGGTTATATTTGAATATAAGTAATAGGTTTAGTATTGATCTGTAATGTGTTTAATGAGATTGTGAAGCTGTGTGTCCACCATACATAATTTAAAAAAAAATGGAGCCCGGAATTAGTTGAGCTAAAATACCCGCATACTGGATGCCCTCATATTGGGATACTGTCTTCCTAGCCTTTTCGTGACTTTCAACCACGGGGATGTAAACATCGCCAACATACTGTCTGCGAGTAGTTGCTTTGCGTATTTATATCCATAATGGGTAAGGAAAGTGCCCGCTAGCACGCAATATTATTAACAATATTTCGCGCATTGACTGGTTTACTGCTGCTTATTACTATCAGTGCTGCAAATGTTGTTGAAAAAAAAAACCGGGCAAGTGCGTATCGGGCCACGTGCAATATGGATCCGTAGTTATGTGTTCATAATTTTATTATTTAAAAGGGGTTTACTATTATTCAACAAGTAACAACTTCATACAAGTTATTATTTTCAAAGAATAAAGTTAACGTACCCGCTATAGTTTTACTTGAAAGTTCATTACATATTAGTCTACCACCATGTTTTTTAGATTTTTTAGTTAACTGTTAAGCTTTTAGAGGAATGGGGGGGACGCCCTTTTCGAACAAAAAAAGCGCTTTAAACTTGATTATCTCGCAAACTAATATCTTAATCAAGAAACTAGCATAAGGCTTGTAAATAACCTCTTACACAAAAAGGCTTTCCACACACTGACAATAATATTGACAATTGTCGCGGTTTATCTCCTTGCAAAATGCAAAATGCTCGCAAATGGAATACAGGTGTCAAAATCACAAGTAGCTGTCAGTTTAATGTGACAATAAATTCTGTTGTGTTGTGTAGAAAAAGTGCGGTATTTTGCAAAGTACCTGCACACTTCATAATAAGTTTATTATTAAGTTTTGGAAATGATAATTATTTTGGTTCATATTGCATAGATTATGGTTATTCACATGTGCGTTAGATAGGATTCTTATCCGTTTGTGAGAACTGTTACGGTGCTGGTCATCGTTACGTCGACATGCATTTATTACGAACGGTGCAAATTTATTATAATCCAATTATTTTAGAATAATATTATAGAATTACTATACGCGTGACCATCTTTTACATAACGAATTTTCTGCCGTGCCTTGGAGAGCAAGATAGCCGATAGTCCCGGTTGCGATTTGAGCATCTATGGCAGTCGTTACGGCTAGTCCGAGGCCAGAAAGTCTGAAAACTAGTCTAACAAAGAGTATCGTTTTACCTCGTACTGGGTTGTGGAGGTCTGGTTGCTCTACGTAAAATTCTGATATTCAGCTAAATCTGTTAGACCAAAAGTCGACCCTAATGTAATTAGGAATATAGGCTCGGCATATTTGATAATATCAAAGATCAGGGCATATTAGAAAAAACTTTCAAATTGGTAATGTCAAATTTAAAAAAGAACAATATCACACTCTTTTGGACTATTGAATGATCCAAAGCTGATCTTTAATGCAGTTAATTAGTCTAGCAGTGTAAATTATTGAAAAATTGTGTTATTTATTTACATTGTTGCAGGATCCAGATGTATTTCCTGAAGACTGCATGCACTTCATGGAGGGCATAGACTCAATGTGCCTGGGTGACTTTAAGCCCGGCGCCATGGTGGAGGTGATGGTGGGTGAGGTGTACTCCCCTTCTCACTTCTGGTTCCTCCGCCTTGGAGACAACTACAACATTGCCATGGAAAACATGATGGATGAAATGACGTAAGACTTGAGGCTTGTTTTAGTTCCCTGTTATGTCCAATGTTCTTATCAGAGTACTTATCCTTATTTCCTCCAGCCCAATGTGATTTATGAGAAAATTTTTAAAGTTGAAGTAACTTGCAGGTGGAGCTAAGGTTAAAGCTATTTTCCTGTTATTACAGTAATTGTACATTTCATTACATGGAACACCATTATTGGTAATAACAGGCAGGGCCGGCGTTAGGGTTGGGCGCGGCTGTGCGACCGCCCAGGGCGCCGAATACAAAGGGGCGCCTGCGGGCACCGCAGGCGCCTATATTCGTTCATTGAGCGAGGCCTACTAACTCGTAAACTCCCTAAATTTTGCGAAAAAATTGTTATGTTGGCAACACTAGAATGGAACTCAGTCTTCAAATCGGAGCACTGCACTGCATGCATTTAATTTTACCGGGAATCCCCGACCATCAAATCAAATCAAATCATTTATTTCCATGGGCCTCAAGGGGCGCTTGAACACGTCAAAACAAAAATCAAGATACAAATTATACAAAATGAAAATAAAACTTAGCTAATTAAATTATAATAATTATTGCAATAAAATGATTTGACACCGGAGCTTAGATTGACTTTAATTCAACTTAGAAATTTGAATTAAAATCAATCCAAGTACCAGCTCCGGTGGGTATTACATCATGAGAAGAGCTGGTGAAAAACTCGAGAACATCGAGAAAAACATTATCTCTCTTTTTAACCAACTTCAAAACAAACAAAAAAGAGGTTCTGTATTCGATCCGTATGTATGTATGTATGTATGTATGTATGTATGTCACCTTTTTATGTTCGCGATTTTCTCGGAAACTACTGATCCGATTTGAATGCAGTTTTCGGTATTTTAATCCTTGTGTTTCAAGGAAGGTTTTAGTATATAATTTATCAGAATCTGATGAAGATCTTTGGAGACAGGCAACGGAACTCTTCAAAAACGAATAGCTAATGAACCACGTTTTGTGCAATCGTGTATCTATGTATTGTTTTCACCACTACATAACATAACATCATGCCTGTGTATGCTTTGAAGGGTAAGCAGAGACAGCCTACTTACCTACCCTTAAAGTACCGAAAGCTCTGCTTAGGTTTGGACGGGGCTTACGTTTCAGCACATTTGTTATTATCGTAGTGATAACTTATGATCATGAAGATCTCAGAAAGAATTTTTTGATTATTTTGATTGTTTCTATTGTGTTTCATGCGTAATGATGCCTTAGTATTTCTTCCTAACCCCATCGTTAAATCTAAAAAACTAAGACACTAAAAAGCTTGAAATAAAAAAAAAAAATAAAAAAAACAAATAAAAAAAAAAAAATAAAAAAAACTAATTAAAAAAAAGAATATTCTTAACTCGAGCGTATTCTAAATATTATAATTATGTACTAATTTTTTTCAAAGAAAAAGGAACCGCCTTCAAAAACTCAAAAGTAAAAAATAAAATATTCGCTAAACTTTGCTTACCTTTATATTAATTTGTTTAAAACAATAAACCCAAATAATTATGTAATACCAATTAATTATATTTTTTTGAAGTCGGCGCCAAATTACAAAATCAAATACCAATTCAATTGGTATTTGATTTTGTGATTTTTTCAACAATTATTTCGGTAAATACGGTTTTAATTGTTATTTGATTTTATGATTTTTCAACAATTATTTCGGTAAATACGGTTTTAATTGGTATTTGATTTTGTGATTTTTTCAACAATTAATTCGGTAAATACGGTTTTAATTGGTATTTGATTTTGTAATTTGGCGCCGACTTCAAAAAAATATAATTAATTGGTATTACATAATTATTTGGGTTTATTGTTTTAAACAAATTAATATAAAGGTAAGCAAAGTTTAGCGAATATTTTATTTTTTACTTTTGAGTTTTTGAAGGCGGTTCCTTTTTCTTTGAAAAAAATTAGTACATAATTATAATATTTAGAATACGCTCGAGTTAAGAATATTCTTTTTTTTAATTAGTTTTTTTTATTTTTTATGGTTCCGTATCCGAATGGCAAAAAACGGAATCCTTATGGATTCGAAATGTTTGTCCGTCTGTCCGTCCGTATGTCACACCCCCTTTTTCGTAACTATAAGAGCTATATATATTGTGGAAACTTGGTTAGTAGATGCATTCGGTGAACCGCATCAAGATTTTCATACAAAAATAGAAAAAAAAACAATACATTTTTGGGATTCCCCATACTTAGAACTGCAACTTAATTTAATAGGGAATGATAAATGTAAAATAATATATGATGTACATTACCATGCAAACTTTCACCGAAAATTGGTTTGAACGAGATCTAATATTTTTTTTATACGTTACTAGCTGACCCGGCGAACTTCGTACCGCCTTAGCGTAAATTTGATGCACTACTTTATTTTGTATAGCTGACCTATCTTATGTATGCGTACCTACCTATTCAATTTGAACTGGAATCTATAATATCCTCCATATGAAAATGAATACCTATTTCCCTGATGCAAAATTAAATGTATATTTTACATATTAGAAAAGTACAAAAAAGAAATCTGCCAAATCGGTCTAGCCGTTTTCATGCTATGTCGTGACAACGGAAAACGGGTATTATTTTTTCATATATTTCTTTATATTTTTTTTTTCCGTAAAAACCTTGTACAGAGTATTAGAAAACTATAAAAAAAAATCAGCCAAATCTGTCAAGCCGTTTTCATGCTATGTCGTGACAACGGAAAAAGGGTTTCATTTTCTTTATATTTTTTTCCGTAAGAACCTTGTACAAAGTATTAGAAAACTACAAAAAAAAAATCAGCCATATCTGTTCAGCCGTTTTCATGCCATGTCGTAACAACGGAAAACGGGTTTAATTTTAATATGAAATGTACGCGACTACGACCGACGGCAGCGGTGGCGATGCAGAGCATTCGTTAAAAGGAATTTAAACTTCAAAAGCGAATGATTTCTTATCAAGTACTTAAATATAAAGTTTCATGGTTTTATCTTTTAAAATTAAGAAATCCCATACAAACTTTCAACCTCTATTTCAACCCCTTCATCCCTTTTTTTTTTTTTAAAGTAGCCTATGTTTTGTCTCAGGGTCTAAAGATTGTCTGTACCAAATTTCATCAAAATCGGTTGCGAGGTTGAAGCGGGAAAGCGTAACAGACAGACAGACAGACAGACAGACAGACAGAGTTACTTTCGCATTTATAATATTAGTTGGGATAAATCGTTACCCTCATTTTACTTTTCATTCAATCAACTCCAATATAATAAAGAATAAAGAAAAACATTTGTTTAGATGTATAGTGGTACGGAACCCTACGTGCGCGAGTCCGACTCGCACTTGGCCGGTTTTTTACGTTTAAATTAGAGAGAGTTTATGTAATTTTTGACGAAGCGGCACACACTCAGCTCATTCTAGTTTTCATCAGCTCATTTTAGAGGGAAGAGGCGTTTTTCTAAGCCTATGCTGATAAAAACCTTTCTGCGATCGACAATATTGTAATCCTGATTGACAAACTTGGCAACTTAGTCAATCGAGAATGAAATTTCTGAAAACCTCGATTTTGATAAAATAATAAAACTAAACAGTTTGATTAAAATTAATCTGAGCCCCGGTTATTCAAATCATTGTAATTAGTATAATTTAGTATTATTTATTATTTATTTTATATCATTTTTTGTACTGTTTTGACGTGTTCAAGCGCCTCCTAGGGCCTATGAAAATAAATGATTTGAATTTTTTTTTTAATAAAAGAGTTCGCCGACAAAGGCTAGGATAGGTGTACGTTACGCCAGCAAGAAAGTGTCACCTAGAGTGATATGAGTACAACGTATAATTAGTGCGCAATCTGCTGTAAATGTGCGCCGCATAAAAAATTTGTGTGTCTTGTAGTTTTGAAAAAAAAACGTAAAAACGATTCCTGCTGGAGTAACGTTGTTCTAGCAAGAAAATTCTAGACGAATCATCGGAGATATAAAATACATACATGGGCAGAGAGCTTATATTTGTGCAAATTTGTGCGCCATAAATATAATTTGTGCGTCTTCAGGTTTTCGAGATATTGCGTTTCCCGCTGGAGTAACGTTTTGCGAATTCGTGTATCTCAAAGACCATTATATGTGCGCCTGTAGAATGAACATACACGAATAGCTCTTAATTTGTGCATATTTGTGACATAATTAGATGCCAGATAATATTTATAATTTTCAAGTAATCGCGCTTTATTGAAAACCTAAAAAAATATTGTAGCGCCTAAATGAGAAGACGTATAAACTCGCTAAAAACTGTATTCGTTCCATCTTGACGTTTATAATTACCATAAAAAGTTTCAAAACAGAACCTACAAGCGCTAATGAATAATATTACTAAAAGTCAAAACGACGGCATCATAACTTTGACGCCATCAAACAAGAAACTGGCTCAACCTAAGATGTGTAAATGTAAACCAAAAATTAGTGCATTTATCAAATAATATATAGTAAAAATATCCAGCTTCAACTGTTTCGTATTAAGTAAATATTAAGACTAAACCAAAACAGTTATTCGGCGCAGGTTATCCGACCAAATTCGAATGACTACAAAAAAGCGACGGATTCATACGTATCGATGACCACCTTTATTAAACGTATTACACCTAAACTGTGTTCGTACAGTCACACTCAAATGTTCGTTGGGAATTATTATTACAATGACCTAATAAAAATATAATATATATTAAATGTACTTTTGATCATATGAAATCAAAGAGCTTGTTGGTTTAAAAAAATATTATTTTTATTATCATAATCATGATTCTTAAAGTAATTATGGCATCAAATCACAGATCAAATTTCCTACCTATAAATATTAAAACAAACATTGTTCAATTAAACTATTTGTACCTTGTATAGTCATTTGGTATTATTTAAAATCACAGATCAGTTTTTCATTTACTTAAATACACAAACAATAAAATCACTTAAAGTGGCTATCAGTACCATCATGGCGTGAAATTTAAATATTAAATAGTTGTTGTTTTGGCCGAGATATAATTAAGAGCGTGTATTCCTTTTCAAAATGTAACTGTCAATTTTTGTAGTGTTTTGGGAATATTTCGTAAAAACTGAATGAAAGTATGATTTTATTCAACTAACTTTTTAGAATGCAAGTTTTGAAAGGTAAATATAACAATTTCATTCGTAAATACAGCATAATTTTGTAATTTATCAATTTAACAGTTAATACTCTTTCAACTGATAAAATAGAAAAGTATGCTTTAGTTATTAAATGGAATTGTCATATTTACCTGTTAAAGCCCACATTCTAAAAAGTTAGTTGAATAAAATCATACTTTCATTCAGTTTTTACGAAATATTCCCAAAACACTACAAAAATTGACAGTTACATTTTGAAAAGGAATACACGCTCTTAAGTTTTGGGTATGATTGTATAGTACGCGAACGTAATAAATACCTATAGAGCGTTATATTTTGTTATGAGTTTATGTTTCTTAAAAAATAGCCGGATTTGAAAACTTCAACCCAAGTTTCACATATCGGGCTGCTTAGGTTTGGGTTTTCAAATTAGGCTAATTTTTAAGAAACATAAGCTGATAATAATTTTAACCGGTCTATACTACGTTCGCGTATCATACTATCATATCCAAAACTAAATTATATCTCGGCCAACAAATAGGTAACTACTTTATACTTGAATTTCCCGTTATGATAGTACTGAACCTTTATCACAGAAAATCACAGTTTTTTCGTTTTTCTACTGATATAATAAATGCAAATGGCTAAATTTATTTATGTCTAATCAAAAAAAAAATCTGAATTTATTTTAATAACTATTTCTACTGCACTGTACTCGGGCACAATACGTTTCAACCAGTTAGCGAGTAAAGTTAAGAAGGTCATCGATACGTATGAATCCGTCGCTTTTTTGTAGTCATTCGAATTTGGTCGGATAACCTGCGCCGAATAACTGTTTTGGTTTAGTCTTAATATTTACTTAATACGAAACAGTTGAAGCTGGATATTTTTACTATATATTATTTGATAAATGCACTAATTTTTGGTTTACATTTACACATCTTAGGTTGAGCCAGTTTCTTGTTTGATGGCGTCAAAGTTATGATGCCGTCGTTTTGACTTTTAGTAATATTATTCATTAGCGCTTGTAGGTTCTGTTTTGAAACTTTTTATGGTAATTATAAACGTCAAGATGGAACGAATACAGTTTTTAGCGAGTTTATACGTCTTCTCATTTAGGCGCTACAATATTTTTTTAAGTTTTCAATAAAGCGCGATTACTTGAAAATTATAAATATTACCTGGCATCTAATTATGTCACAAATATGCACAAATTAAGAGCTATTCGTGTATGTTCATTCTACAGGCGCACATATAATGGTCTTTGAGATACACGAATTCGCAAAACGTTACTCCAGCGGGAAACGCAATATCTTTAAAACCTGAAGACGCACAAATTATATTTATGGCGCACAAATTTGCACAAATATAAGCTCTCTGCCCATGTATGTATTTTATATCTCCGAGTCTAGAATTTTCTTGCTAGAACAACGTTACTCCAGCAGGAATCGTTTTTACGTTTTTTTTTCAAAACTACAAGACGCACAAATTTTTTATGCGGCGCACATTTACAGCAGATTGCGCACTAATTATACGTTCTACTCATATCACTCTAGGTGACACTTTCTTGCTGGCGTAACGTACACCTAGGATAGTCAAATTTTATTAGCTTTTTTTCATATGGGTTTGAATTGCAGTTAGGGGGCGCCGTATAAATCTCGCCCAGGGCGCTGGTAGTGCTAGAACCGGCACTGATAACAGGCCAGCATTTATTTGACAAAGCATATAATATGCATGTTACTTAGACCTTTACAAACAACATTCTCAAAAATTACTATATTACTATGATTTTTTCAGCTCTCTTGCCTGTGAGAATTAGTTTATTTTCATGATTTTTAATACTTTTATGGGGTAGTTTATGTCAATTAAAAATAGTAAAATAAAAAAGAAAAAGAAAAAAAAGAAAAATGTTTATTTCTCACCAATTTCACATCATCAGTAGTAGTATAATACAAAAAACTTACTAAAAGTTAAATTATACAATATTATGTGTGGCAGTACATAGTTAGTTTGGTGGTAAAATTTTGTCTCTTCTCAACTAGGTTGTAGCCTGTATCTCAGAAGATAGTGTTCATCAATCAAAATAAATACTTAGGATGTATTGCATACTACATACTACTCTTATTTGGTTGAGTTTATGTGTGTGAGTGTGAAAGAAAGTTTATGTGTGTGAGTTTGTGGGTGTGTGTGTTTGTGTGTGAGTGGGAGTGGATATGAGTGCTTGTATTTGTAGTAAAGTATCATTTACTTTACAGCATTATTAAGTAACTGATTTTCTAATCTGTCAGCAATAAAGAGTTATTTATCTATCTATTGGTGAAAACTGCTGATCTGTTGAGTAGTTTTTCACAAATTGGCAGACAGATGTGGCTGAGGACTATGTTGTATAATTTGTGATTATTGATACAATTAATCTGTATCTCACAGGAAATATTATAACAACGAGGGCCGCGAGCGAGTGCTGGCGCGCGGCGCCGTGCGTGTGGGTCACTATTGCTCATCGCTGTACGAGCGGGACTGGCACCGCTCACTCATCGTCAAGATCGTCGACAGCGAAACCGTAAAGGTGAGATATGAGTGTCAAGTGGACATTAATCTACAAACACAATAATATGCAGGGTGCGATGTACCAAAACTATGTTTGCCAAATTGATTTGGCTAATAGTTATTTATGATACAAGTGAGAAAAAGTTTATATTTCTGTTGTGAGTGCCAATTTAAAATCTTGAGCTTGCGAAGGAGTCTTGAATTGAATCACGAGCGTAGCAAGTGATTCTAATGAAGACTACTTCGCAAGCGATCGATTCGATTTAAGAAGTCACAAACTAGAAATTAAAATTTTCTCACGAATAACATACACAACTTATCACCTCTTCCAGTGAGAAAATTTTAAAATTTAAATAAACTCGTACTCGATTGCTTAACTTTGGATAATTTCATGAAATAAAATAAGTCGCCTTTTGTAAGTCACCACTTATTAAATATGTCGTACGCTTTCAAATACTTTTCACGTGATTTTTCTGATAAAAAGCAAACTTCTGTGTTAGAAGCTGTCTCAACTCTTCTGGAGTTCCACAAAGTTCTTGATCACTATTTTTTTTGTTAAAAAGTTCCATTTAACAACTAAACATAATTGAAAAGAATTTATAGTTTCCCGTGATGACTGACACAGACTTTTTTTATTAAGAATGCGTTCGGCAATTCGTTCCGTAACATTTATTTATAGAGTCTAATATTAAGTTCCTGATTTTAATTAATTTAATGGTCAATCACGAATATAAAAACAGTAAAATACGCGTTAGAAAAATTTAATTTCCAGTTTCCTTTATATAGAAACACTCGCTACGCTCGTGATTCCACCATAATAGTTATTTATGGTACAAGTGAGAAAAGTTTATATTTCTGTTGTGAGTGCCAATTTGAAATCTTGAGCTTGCGAAGTAGTCTTAAATTGAATCACGAGCATAGCGAGTGATTCTAATAAAGACTACTTCGCAAGCGAAAGATTTTAAGAAGTCACGAACTGGAAATTAAATTTTTCTTACGCGTTACATACAAAACTTTTCACCTCTTCCAGTGAGAAAATATTAAGATTTAAATAAATTCGTACTCGATTACTTAACCTGGAATAATTCCATAAAATACGACAGTAATACCAATTCAGAATGCATTTTAGGACCTTTTGTAAGTCGCCACTTATTAAATATGTCGTACGCTTTCAAATACTTTTCACGGGATTTCTCTGGTAAAAAATCAAACTTCTGTGTTAGAAGCAAGTTGTCGCAACTCTTTTGGAGTTCCACAAAGTTCTTCATCACTGAATTCACTATTTTTGTGTTAAAAAGTTCCAGTAAACAATTAAATATTAACTGAAAATAATTTATAGTTGCCCGCGATGACTGACACAGACACAGACTTTTTTTTTAAATCGTTCGTTCGGAAATCGTTCCGTAACATTTATTTATAGAGTCTAATATTAAGTACCTGATTTTAATTAATTTAATGGTCTATCATGAATATAAAAACATTAAAATACTAAATAAGCGTTATATAATTTAAAATAATTAAAACGTATCGTTTGTAGTTATTTAATAAAATTGATGTCAATGTTTATTACTAACCTACATGGTGGCTGCTTTGTTTTTTTTTGCAGCGCCTATTCATTGCAAGGATTTTTTAACCGACTTCAAAAAAAAAAGAGGTTCTGTATTCGATCCGTATGTATGTATGTATGTATGTATGTATGTCACCTTTTTATGTTCGCGATTTTCTCGGAAACTACTGATCCGATTTGAATGCAGTTTTCGGTATTTTAATCCTTGTGTTTCAAGGAAGGTTTTAGTATATAATTTATTAGAATCTGATGAAGATCTTTGGAGACAGGCAACGGAACTCTTCAAAAACGAATAGCTAATGAACCACGTTTTGTGCAATCGTGTATCTATGTATTGTTTTCACCACTACATAACATAACATCATGCCTGTGTATGCTTTGAAGGGTAAGCAGAGACAGCCTACTTACCTACCCTTAAAGTACCGAAAGCTCTGCTTAGGTTTGGACGGGGCTTACGTTTCAGCACATTTGTTATTATCGTAGTGATAACTTATGATCATGAAGATCTCAGAAAGAATTTTTTGATTATTTTGATTGTTTCTATTGTGTTTCATGCGTAATGATGCCTTAGTATTTCTTCCTAACCCCATCGTTAAATCTAAAAAACTAAGACACTAAAAAGCTTGAAAAAAAAAAAAAAAAAAAAAAAAAAAAAAAAAAAAAAAAAAAAAAAAAAATAAAAAAAAAATAAAAAAAAATAAAAAATAAAAATAAAAAAAACTAATTAAAAAAAGAATATTCTTAGCGTATTCTAAATATTATAATTATGTACTAATTTTTTTCAAAGAAAAAGAAACCGCCTTCAAAAACTCAAAAGTAAAAAATAAAATATTCGCTAAACTTTGCTTACCTTTATATTAATTTGTTTAAAACAATAAACCCAAATAATTATGTAATACCAATTAATTATATTTTTTTGAAGTCGGCGCCAAATTACAAAATCAAATACTAATTCAATTGGTATTTGATTTTGTGATTTTTTCAACAATTATTTCGGTAAATACGGTTTTAATTGTTATTTGATTTTATGATTTTTCAACAATTATTTCGGTAAATACGGTTTTAATTGGTATTTGATTTTGTGATTTTTTCAACAATTAATTCGGTAAATACGGTTTTAATTGGTATTTGATTTTGTAATTTGGCGCCGACTTCAAAAAAATATAATTAATTGGTATTACATAATTATTTGGGTTTATTGTTTTAAACAAATTAATATAAAGGTAAGCAAAGTTTAGCGAATATTTTATTTTTTACTTTTGAGTTTTTTGTGTTTCGAAATTTGAATCACTTTGCCTCACTAGTAAGTATAAACGGTTTTTACTCACTGAATTCTGGCAAGCAAACGATCTTTTTCGTGCTGGTGTGGTAAAAATAACTTTTTCACCACACCAGCACGAAAAAGATCGTTTGCTTGCGAGAATTCAGTGAGTAATAACGCTTATTACTCACTAGTGAGGCAAAGTGATTTAAATTTCGAATCACTAAATCCTTCCGATGAATAGGCGCTAAAAAAAAACAAACAGCCACCATGTAGGTTAGTAATAAACATTGACATCAATTTTATTTTAAAACTACAAACGATACGTTTTAATTATTTTAAATTACATAAATACACGCTTGTTTAGTATTTTCATGGTTTTATATTCGTGATTAACCATTAAATTAATTAAAATCGGGTACTTAATATTAGACTCTATAAATAAATGTTACGGAACGAATTTCCGAACGCAAGATTTAAAAAAAAAAAGTCTGTGTCTGTGTCAGTTATCGCGGGCAAGTATAATTTCTTTTCAGTATAAGTTTAATTGTTTACTGGAACTTTTTAACAAAAAAAAATAGTGAATCCAGTGATGAAGAACTTTATGGAACTCCAAAAAAGAGTTGCAACAACTTGCTTCAAACACAGTTTTCTTTTTTACCAGAAAATTCACGTGAAAAGTATTTGAAAACGTACGACATATTTAATTAGTGGTGACTTTCAAAAGGCCCTAAAACGCATTATGAATCGGTATTACTGTCGTATTTCATGGAATTATTTAAGGTTTAGCAATCGAGTACGAGCTTATTTAAATCTTAATATTTTCTCACTGGAAGAGGTGAAAAGTTTTGTATTGCAACGCGTGAGAAAATTTAATTTCCAGTTCGTGACCTCTTAAAATCTTTCGCTTGCGAAGTAGTCTTTATTAGAATCACTCGCTATGCTCGTGATTCAATTTAAGACTACTTCGCAAGCTCAAGATTTAAAATTGGCACTCACAACAGAAATATAAACTTTTTCTCACTTGTACCATAAATAACTATTAAGGCATGTTGCATACTGTTATAAAGCTTATAGATGAGAGACCATACAAATTGGCAAATTGTGATGTATTTTACTTTTTTTTTCAAAATATAGAGTTAAAAAACTAAAAATCAGCGTATCCGTATTGGCAGATAATTCTCAATTTAAATGACAACACGTTTGTAAACATTAAGGCACAAAATTCTAAGGCTATATCAAGATATTTTTAAAATTTTTATTCCAGTAAATATATGAGAAAAAAGGCAAAATGGTCTGGTGAAAAGTGATATACGGGTGCTTAAACTATAGCTTTGAATACTGTCTTTCAGCCAATGAAATTTGGTAAACGATGTACCCAACACCCTGTATATTAAATAGCTTGTTTTAAATTACGACTGAATGTTGACCCATTTACCAATTACCCTTTATTTAAAATTGCTACAATAGGCTAGGTAACTAAATTAGATAACTTATTTTAACATAAAATATACTTTTATATCTATTTAATCCTTATACAAACCTATTTAAAAAAAGCAATATTATCATAATGTATGTATTCTGTATTTGAAAAATAGTTTCATGGCGTTTAAATGACTTCACATCCTGAGTAAAACTGTTTACATCTGCATCAAGTGTCAAAATATGTTACAAACCGTGGCCCATATTCTAACTTGTCCTGCGTGACCGCACTACCTGCACGAAGGACGCGCTAATGAACGCAGATGAGAGCGCTGTTCAGGTAGCCACATACTGGGCTAATAAAATTTGACTTTGCCGTCGACTTGAATGATGAAGAAGAAAATATGTTAAAAACGAAAACAATACGAAGTAACCTGTTACGCAAGCATAGCCGCGGCGCAGCGCTAAAGCTACTTTTCCGCTGACGCGGAGCCTCACCGACAACTCGTGGAATTGAAGATGACACCGTGTGCGCGGTTCCGCACTAAGTTTGATTATCACGGTATTCTTTGGTCAATCGGAGACTAATTAACACACTTTTAGAATTAGTTTATCATTTATGTAATTTTTATATTTTAATTAAATTTTGTTTAAGAGGACCTTGATTTTAATTTAGCATCCTCTGATGCCCCCAAACCTTAGTAACCTACTCTGTTGTATGAAAACAACAACAACAACAATGATGATTTGCGTGGCGAGACGTAACACTTTCTGAATGGAGTTCGCCGTCACTTGACTTAATGCCTATTTTTTTTTGAATAATTTTACTAAAAGTTTCTAATCTTATCTACATCTGATCATTTTATTTTGTTAATTTCTTACTATAAATGTCGTCGGCAGGTGCGGCACGTGGACTACGGCACCGTGGACACGGTGTGCGCGGCGGCGCTGAAGCCGCTGCGGCGCGAGTGGGCGGCGTTGTCGGCGCAGGCGGCGCGCGCGCGGCTGGCGGGCGTGCGGCCGGCGGGCGCGGGCAGCCGCTGGCCGCACGCCGCCAGCAAGGCCTTCCTGGCGCGCGTGTCCAACCGCGGGCTCGTGGCCAACGTCGTGGCGCTCGACCAGCGCGACATGGTCGCCGAGGTACCATCCCATCTTTCTATTTTTCTATTTCTATTTCCCATCTTTCCGTGTGCCCGAGGCAGCCCGAGCGGCGTCCACACCGGCCCACAGACTGGTATTTGACCCTTAAAGTTGGCCAAAAATATTTTTTACATCTAAGTGCTTCCTAATAATATTTATTTTCAGTTATAGCTTAGATAAGGTTAAAAAAAGGCATACGTAATGTAAACAAGCATTTATTATTCCGTTTCGTCTAATCTTACATTTAATATTTCACCTTCTTGTAGTAAATTTAAAACATCAGGCGAGTATAGGCTTTTTTTTTTTTTTTTTTTCATCTTTCTCATGCCCGTCACGACAGGGTCGGAGGTTAAGAGTAGCCTGTTTAATACGCATTGCAGGCTACCCGGGAAAACTTTCGGGTGTAGTTTAGCCGGAACATCCTTATATGTTTGATAGCACTCTTTTTTTCACTTTTGCAATATGGAATAGCACGGATAAAAGCTTGGATTAATAGTATCTCGCACTATTTCATATTGGGCTTGCGTTAGTCCCGCTTCAGTATACATAAACAAGGCACGTAAATGTGTTAAATCAATTGATTTATCTTGTTTCTCTTCAATAGCGCTTTTTTAATTGCTGCTGCATATTTCCTTGCTCTTCTGGGATTTTCGTTAAATTTTTACAATTTTTGACGCTTCTACTTTGCCTGTCTCCCGTAATTTCATCTGTGTTGTATGTCAATGCATCTGTGTCAGACGATCTTTAGTTCTTTCGTTTTGCGTCTTTTGCTTCTTTCACTCAGTTCTAAAAATGATTTTTGCGGTCGACCGGGATAAACTCCTAAAATAAAAAGACAAAGCTGTACTCCAAATCATACTGTAAATTTTACCAATTTCTATCTTTAAAATTAAAACAATAAACCACGTAATTGCGGGTAAACAAAAAAATAGAGTTAATGGTAAGTGTCACCTACCTGCTTTCGGCAGCGATATGGATCCTTTAAGCCATTTGGCATTGTTTTCTAGGAATCTAGCTTTTGTATTGTGAGCAGCTGTCCATTTTTGTTTAAATTGATGTCTTATAATCGACGATTTTTGCTTCACTTCAGCAATATTTTGGTCTTTTTCTGCATATTGACTGAGTAGTTCTTGCTCCACAAATTGCAACTTTTTATTAAAAGTTGGGACATTTGAGCTTTCCATCATACAAAACAAGTCATTTCGAGTCAATACCCTCATTCCAGAAGAACCTACAAAATAAATACACAAAATATAAGTCAAACTTTATTTAATGACTTTGCTATGCACCTCTGGAAAAAAATCACTAAAAATAAGGGGGTGCTTTCGGGTGGCCATTTTGTTCTTAATTACATACTATACAGTCTACTTTATAACAAACAATTGGAATTTTAGCTTAGAAATGGTGAGAAATATGTTAAAACACCTTTTCAACTTCTAAAATAAGTTTTTTATAGCAGATTTTTGATCCATGTTTCTCAAGGCAATAACTGAAGACAGACTACAGATTAGTTGTTAAAATTAAGCACCAAATAAAGTACATACCTGGTTGTGCACAATCCATACTTAAAACCAACACAAAATCACACAGATAAAATTCAGTAAATATTTCGAAACAACGAAATTTTAGCGCATCGAATAATCACACGAACACTTCGGGCATAACTTCCAACATAACTCCAGAGCTCGTTTATGGCGCGAGCGCTTGTTTTTTTTTGCTATTATTTGGAGCAGTTATACTAGTTTTTGAAAACAATAGCTTAAAGGAAGTAGAACTAAAATTCAAAAAAGTCATTTTGACCATGTTTTAGGGTCAAATACCAGTCTGTGCGGCCGCGTTCGGCCGGGGTGGACGCGGCTGTTCGAGAGTGGCTCTTGCTATTTGCGTGATCGCCTTGTGCCGAGGAGTGTTATAACAGTGTCAAAGAACCGGCCAAGTGCGAGTAGGACTCCGTACCACTATACATCTAAATAAATGCTTTTCTTTATTCTTTATCATATTGGAGTTGTTGAATGAAAGGTAAAATGCGGTTTACGATTTATAACATATTAAAAAAAACTAATTATTAGATCTCGTTCAAACCAATTTTATCATTCTCTTATTTTAGAAGTTACGGGGGGGAGGGAGGGGGGGTCGTACAGTTGGTATTAAACTAGGTTAAAACATTATTGTATGTATACCTTCACTTACAGAAGGCCACAGCATGCACATTTAAATAAGTTACACAATTATACAATACAATATAAATATAATTAAATAACTAAATCTAGATTTTATTATTACATTACATTACATGGTACGAAAAAGATGTGTCAGTTACTAATATTAAACATTAGTCAAAATCGACTGGACTCAATTACCGCAAGTAGTGTTTAATGGTACAGTTATTCCTATAAGTAATGTTGTGAAAACTTTGGGCATTCAAATTGATAAAAATCTGTCATGGCAGCCCCAGGTTCGTGAAGTCAGTCGCAAGCTGTATGCGTCGGCGGGTGCTTTACGAAGATTGCGGAATTTTCTTCCGACTGCTACCAAAATTGCGCTCGCACAATCTCTTCTTCTTGTCATGTCATGTCAGCTATCTTGATCTCACTGAGGAGCAACTAGACAAGCTTGAGCGCCTTCAACATTTTTGTATAAGGTTTATATTTGGTCTACGCAAATATGATCACGTGTCTGAATACCGCACTATGCTCAAGTGGCTCCCTATTCGCCTTCGACGGAATACTCATATACTGATTCTACTCTATAATATTCTCTTTAATCCTTCAACTCCCTCTTATTTAAAAGAACGTTTCAAGTTCCTCAATGACGCACATTCATTATCCTTAAGATCATCAGTGAATCTGAGGCTGGAGATGCCAATGCATTCCACCAAATTCTACGATAAGTCTTTTGTAGTACAGGCTACACGGTTGTGGAATGTATTGCCTGAGCCTATCAGACGTGCTCAATCTCTGAATATTTTCAAAAAACTTATAAAAGCTCACTATCTTTCCTTATAGATCTTCCTTTCTCTTTATCTCCTACTCTCCATCTCTTTTATGTCTCCCATTCTATATCTTCCTTCTTATTGTTCTTTATATTTTTGCTGCTGCCTTAAATCAATCTAGTGTATTATTTACATCAATAACTATTTATGTTTATTGTATATATATATATATATATATATATGTATATATATGTGTGTGTGTATAATGTATATTATATTATAATGCTAATCGTATGTACAGTATATTATTTATATGTAACTATATTATTATTATATTTAAGTATTAATATACCCATTAAATCCGTTACACAATTATTTCTAGTGCACCAAACTACCTATTAATAACTTCTTATGCTCTCTTGTCCATCCAAAGGTTGCCTGTAAGAAATTGCTTTTATAGCGATAAGGCCGCCCATTGTACTATCTAAATGATGTGCTTTTTGAAACTGACTTTCTTATTTGTGTACAATAAAGAGTTATCTATCTATCTATCTATCTATTAAAATTATTATTGAAATTTGATATAGAGTTAGATGGGACCTTAGGACCGGACGTAGGCTAGTTTTTGTCCACGGGTGTACCCGCGGGGCGCAGCTAGTTATAAATAATAAATGAATATTTTTGTGTCAGGTCCTTCTAATCGACACATCGAGCGAAGAGGACGTGTGCATCGGCACGGAGCTGATCCGCGGCGGGCACGCCGACTCGCGGCCGGACTCCGCCCTGCGGGTGAGTGCCCTGGCCGACGACGACGAGCGCGCCAGCGACGTGTCGGCGTCGGCGTCCGAGGTGGTGGGGCGCGAGCCGCGGCGCCTGCGCACGTGGGACGCCGACGGCCAGCGCTCGGCGCTGCAGCGCATGGCGGCCGCGGCCGAGCGCGTGGCGGCCATGTCCTCCCGCGGGGCGCGAGCACTCCTCAGATCCCCGTCACTTGCAGCATCGCTCGTGTCCGCCACGTCTCCTTTCACTGTCCCCCGGTTCTGCCCGCCTGCCTTACAACCTCTGAATCCTTCAGGTGGCGAGGTAGCGACTGTTAAAAACCCCCTTCTCCGTCGACTACTTGACATGGACAACAAATATCGCGCATCGTCCGCATCACAAAATTAAAATTACAATTTATCATCTGCATAATAATTAGTAGTGACATACGGCTCAAAGGAGTGGTATGAACAAATACACCTCCGACTTCATTACTTAAATCTTTGCCAAGCGTGAAATATCCATAAGTAGGTAAATTAAGAAAAAACAATATGTAGGTGTTCAAACAGCACCTTCAACTAATTTAGATTTGTTTTTAAATACTTCTGACCTTGAACTTTGCTTATCATAACTGAGCTATATTATGTTGAAGAGAAACAATAGATACTAAATGTTTATATTTACTGGTACCAAAATACATATTATATATTGAACTTATTGACTACATTATTCTAACTTCCCTACGACCTATCTCTATGATACGGGAAGGTGACTGGCGAACCGGGTGGCTAAACATAAGCACCCACTTAATAATAATACGACAATACGCTGGTTGCACATTGTCAGTGTACACATCAGTCGAGTCGTTTCAGAGAAGGTCGATAGCTACCACCAGGGCCGTCTTAAGTCTATTTTGCGCCGGGGTGCGAGACTCAGACTGCGCCCTCGTTTTTTTTTACTTTTTGTGTAGTAATGCAGTATGACAAGCGCCGAAAGCGTAATAAAAGAAAAAAAATATTATTGTTGATAATAATTTTTTTTTTGCTTGCGCATACATATTTGTCGTAATTAACAAGTATATAAAACTGTGCAATGGAGTTAAGTTCAATGAAATATCCAAAAATTCAGAGCTCAAAAGGCGCCCCCGGACGCTCCGCGCCCGGGTGCACAGCACCCCTTGCACCCCCTGGTAAAGACGGCACTGGCTACCAAAGTTACACGAGATTTTTTTTCTCTTAGATATACCGTTTGATAATTTTTTGGATGCTCCATCACTCCTTTTAGGTTAGAAGCCAATTGAACGCACAAGAAAATGCATTAATAAGTTAATGTTTGATACGTTTTACGAAAAAGCTACTGAACGGATTATATTAGGATATTAATTATAAATAAAGGGTATAAGGTATACAGGTTATCAACGCACCACGTTGGCTGAAGCTCGTAAACAAATAAATCTTATCTGCTTGGAATCTTGAACATAACATATTAGTTTGTAATGGTGTACTGCGCTCGAACCTCGGGTCGGGTCCGGGCGTCGACAGTCCGTGCCGGCTCGAGCTTCGAGCACGGACTAACCTGTGGCGTGTTGCAGACGCTGGACGTGTACCTGTACCCGAGGTTCGAGGCGCTGGAGAGCGGCGACACGCCCAACTACGCCGAGATCCACGCCTACCTGCGCGACGGCATCCGCCTCGACTGCGTGGACGCCTACCGCCAGCACGTGCCGCCGCTGCTGCCCGGCGCCCGCCGCGCGCCGCCGCCCGACTCCGACTCCTCGGCCGACTGCTCGGCCGACTGCTCGGCCGACTGCGCGCTGACGCCGCCGCCCCCGGAGCCCTGCCCTGCCGACGACGCCGTTGCCTCCGTCGCGGCACCCAAACTTCCCTCGTCCGAGTCTTTACGCCCTTCTCCTCCACCGAAGACTACAGCTTCCGCGTCGCAGTTCGAACTCAAACCCTCGGCGATCACCGAACCCTCAATCCTCCCGCAGACTCCAAGGCCGCCTTTATTACCGACTCTGTCATATTTGTCTCCTCATGCGCCCGCATACATTCCGGCCGCGGCGGCATCGCGGCAGGAATACCGGACGTCGGCACCGGGACCCCCTGGCTTCTCTGCGCCTGGTTGCCCGGCCCGGTGCCCCGAGGAGTACGTGCGGCCGCCGTACGGAGGGCCGGCACCCGTTGCGCCAGGCGCGAGCATGAACATGGCGGAGTGGGAGACGTATCGTTTGTTGCAGTCGCACGTGAACCCGTTGGCCGCGCACTGGTTCATGGTGGGCGCCATGGGCCGCATGGCCGTGCCGGTGCGCCCCCTGTCGCCCATGCCCCCCATGCCCCCGCCGCACCCCGCCATGTATGCTCCACATCCTTCAATGCACCCGTCGGGTATATTAAGGCCGCCGCCTGGCTACGGAAAGTTCGGTTAAGTTTCGTTTGTCACGGCGTTGTCGTTGTCATTAGTCTTAAAATATTGATGTAAGTGACGTATAACGTGCTCTCATGTTTTCGTAAACCGTATTGAATGCCCGCCGCAGTTGCATTTACCAGTACTACCTCTGCTAGTCTATCATTTTCGCATGTACGCCAAGCGCTGGTGCAGTATGCGTACTATGTATTTTATATAAGTTAAGTTTCTAAGTGTAAGAATATGACAAGGCACATGCAATACAATTAGTTAGTGTATTGTATAACCCTATTTACTTTAAGAGTAACATTTTTTTTTATTGTCCATGCTCCTTACTGGAACGCACTACGTCCGATTCTTATCCGATCCGAGTCCGGCATCTCAACTGACAAGAGATTTGGAAAGATTATTCGAACGTAATTTGGCAAGATTCCGTCATAATCGCAATCGCAAATAATATAATTATTTATTATGACGGAAAACTGATTGGAATCGGATGTAGTGCGCAAACAGCCTTAATGGCTATTTTTTCGTATTAAAAGATCTGATTTATAAAAGGAAAAATTATATAAGTTTAGTACTCAGAAATATTTTAATAATATTTCTGAGTACTGTACTTACTTAATTTCGCATTACATCCGATTCGTTTATTCTTAAATCGTGTCTCCTTCGACCAAAACACCTAAACAAGTAAATACTGCCAATCAATACGCTTGATTTGGGCTCACTTCCGTTTCGTTAGAGTTGAATGATATCGGTCGTTTTGCTTTATGTTAGGGTCGCAGGAGACACAGCTTTTACTTTTATCCGTCAAAACAATAAGAATCGAAACATGAGATTCGGACAGTATCCGATCAGTCAATCACATATCCATAAAATTGTTTCGCCGGATAAAGATAAGAATAAAGCTGCGTCTCGCAGCACAGCCGATCCGCGTGTTTAAATATTTTATTTATACTTCCAAAATTAATAAGATTACTTCCGCCCAACTTTGCTCTGGAGAAGAGCGGAGAGGACTTACACGCAGAAGAAGAATCGGATGTAGTGCGAAGGCGCCCTTACAGTGCTACCATCACTCACGGCCGACATAATATTATAAGAGCCACGCATATAAGACAGCTGACAAATAGGATGAGAAATATTTATCTCGTCTAGGTCTAGGTCCCATGTGATAGAGGGTGAGCCAATATCACAGGGGACCCAAACATAACACGTCAAGTGTGGGTGTTATACACCGCTGCCACTGCCTTCTGGGAAATATAGCCGTGAACTTATATTATGATGTCGTCTAACTGTTCATTTACATTTAAATCTGGTTATTGCCGTCGGCTATGACTGCTATGAGTGATGGCGCGGACCTTAAATCTTAATAAATTAGTGTGACATAAGTAATTTTTAGTTTGACATTATTTTTGTTAATCATTCAAGTTGTTTCAAAATGATAAAATTTTTCTAGGTAAGTTAGAAGTACAGTATATAGTTATAACATTTTTGTACAAGGTTTGAATTTGTTATTTTCTTAAACAAAATAAATTGTAATTATTCTGTGATAAAGATAGTAAATCAAGTCTGGAAAACAGTCGTAAAACTTCGTTTTGATTAAAAAATTCTATACATATTGGATTTTAATCTATTGACCTTATGGCGACCCTAAGCATATGAAAATTTCTACGACGAAGCGCCCGTACACCTACAAGCAGTGCGGCACCGCTGGAATCTGCTTTGCACGGCGTGCTGCACAGTCTACGTAGTATTACATTATCTTTGCTGCACAGCCCTCTAAGCACGGCTCGCTATTCTTGACATTTCGCTATGAAGACCAAAAGGAATTGACGTTTCTATAATGATAACTATGTCATAATCCAATCTAAATGTCAAGTGGCAAGTCAACCTTAGACTTGCACATTTTAAACTTCTTCCGTTATATAGCCGCCGAAATGTCGCAGAGATATAATGTCTCCAAAAATTAATAACCTGTGGTTCAGATTACCAGGAGTACAGTCTTTACTTTCGTAACTTAGATTAATATTGTTCCACGCTCAAGTAATCGAATTCAAAACAAGAAGACGTTTGGGCCACCCTTATGCCGCACAAATTACGGCCAACACGCCTAATTTATCGTATTAATACAATAATATTTGTAGTTAATCAGGTTGACAAATTTAATGCACCTGTTCGGTAGTTGAAGAATTACATATACTAATTACTTATTATTTGTTTATTACATCATAATCTTTTGTTAACTTGAATCCTGTGTTATGGCCAAAAAAATGATTTGTGACATGTTTGGGGCGCAGCGTAAGAGAAGAGCACTTTGAAACATTTGACTACATAAAAAATTGGATTAACGTTGATTTGGGAAGTGCATCTCTGTTTTGACAACTAATCTTGTATGAAAACATGACTTTATGCAAGATCGGCGCTCCTCTACATTTGGCAGCGGAGGACGCCTGTTGCTCTGAGTTTTTATGATGCTTCTACTAGTAAATGCTGATAATATTGACAATATTATTTCATGTGTGTTGCTATCCTAAAAGCAACCAACATCCATGGACGTAGTAATAACAATAAGTCCATGCCAACATCTGACAAAAATATTCTTGTTATCCAATCAAATCGCTTGATTTCTACTCAGTTCCGTTATGTAAGTTTTTAGCCGCAGTCTGATTATTTCAAGGGAGGCCCAAATAAAAACCGTATTTTTGACATTTTATCGGTTTCTACTATTCAGGAACTATCAAGACCATAGACAAAGATTGGCCTTTCTTGCTTCATGCCTTCATGGAAAGAAAAAAATATGATAACAAACATGGCGGGCCACAGAGCGTCATTGAATTTTGTTATTAGGTCAACGTCTCCCTAAATGATATCACGCCCTCAGATTATGTGGTCACATACAGAAGGACGGAATCTCAATGCCAACGGGCGGAAAAGGTGGGAAGACTCATGTGAGGACCGAAGATCGTATATTTTAGTGAATAACGTGACCGTGAGCGTGGTCGGTGGTTTCAGGAGGTGCCGGGGCGAAGGCGCTCGGCGGTAGGCGACTCGGCGGGTGATATGCAAGCGGCGCCGGCGCGCTACGTGTCAGTCAGCGAACTGTACTCGACAGACGAAGTGGAGCTGCTGTTGGACGAGATAAGAGAACTGGAGCCGACGAGCTGCCGCGGCGAGGACGTGCAGGTATTTTGCCCTGTGACTTCTCTACCCCGGTGCTTTGTTCGGTCTTTAGATGCCAGATGAGTTGTGATAGTCCTCTAATTCTGTACATTATATGAAAAGATTATAGGATAACAACAGGGCCCATTTACAAGTTGGTAGCAGTTGAAAGCGAAAGCTATTAAAATTTCAGCTACTCATAATAAATTACAGACTAGTGTTGAAACAGTGCATTATTAAAGAGAAAACCCATACAATTTCCATGCTGTACTGTGGCCTCAGGTTGTTTGAACACTGGTCTGTTTATTTTTGTACAGAATACACATGTTCTTCCATACTTAACTTGAGCACATTTGGTGCTCTCAATTTACTTGCTGTGGTAATTATAGCTTAGTTTATGTTGGCTCACAACCAATGTTAATAAACTTAATACAAATGGCCAATATTGCCATTAAACTGATGTTTTGTTATATTATTATTATTATTTGTATATAATAAAATGAAAACAAAAAATAATTGGAAAACTGAACTAACTCACATTTTTATTAGTCTTCTGATTGTAGTATTAGTGGTAACACAGACTTATTTTGGTTGTATACAAATGCTAGGTATATGTAAATCAGCAAGCCAGTAGTTGTGTAAATGGATAGACACTTTATTTGGACACTACAGAGGATAATTTTATTTGTCAATAGGTATTATTCTGTCTGACCCTGCAGTTTTCTTACAACTGTTTTCATGGATGAACATAACAGTGTCTATGATAACTAGCGTTCAGATAATATATGCAACATAATAACCTGGAAATAAGGATGCAAAAATAAAATAAAACCCTCTAAAATATGCATGAAAATTATGAAATAATGGTTAAATATGCATTATGCATATTTTAGAAGTAAGATTTAACCATCATTATAATTGTTTGGGTTGTTAAGTATTTTAAAAGATTTGCATAAACAATACAGAATTCATTGCCAATGCCATAGTTCATTAAAAAGACAATTCTATATAGCTTTAGAGCACTGTTGAATATTATTTAATTTTGTTTTGTACCTATAAGGGTTCATGAGATACAGTCTGCTGACTGACAATCCCACTCCCAAGTTCGGATGTCCCGTTGCTTGCCACTTTTTGGTACAGAATTTGATTCTGACCTTTTGAAATAATGCGATTTTATAGTGAAAATAATATGGACAATTACTATTTCTATATATAATAATATTCTATAAAAAGGGGCTAGATATGCAAAAACTTATGAAAAGGGTCTAAATATGCTGATGCATAATGCAAATGCAATATTATTATCTGAGCCCTAGTGATAACCAATCCTCTTATCCATTTGATTTCATTCATGTTAGTGCACCTGGCAGCGACTTAGTGTAGTGTAGTGTATCTGGTAAATAGTGTTGATGTGTGTGTGTGCGGGTGTGGGAGCAGGACTTCGAGATAGCGGGGAGCGGGTGCGGCGGTGGCGGGCGTTCGCCGGCCGGCACGGAGCTCACGGAGCGCTCGTGGGACTCGCACGCGCAGTACCGCCGCGCGCCGCCGCCGCGCCCGCGCCCGCTGGCGCCGCTCTACTGCCGCCTGGCGCATCTGCTCACGCCGCGCGGCGCCGCCACTGCCTTCCTCGTCGTGAGTACTCACTACATATGTATGCACGACATTCTATTAATGTTTTAACTCTGGTACCAAAATTATATTTGAATGTCTCAACTTTTAACTAAGGCAGTTTTCAGTTCGATCATTCCGTATATGAATTGAATTATGTAAATAGAATGAATAATTATAATTTGTAATGTTATATTCAGTGGCGTAACAATAGGGTGGCAGGGCTGGCAAAATGCCACGGGCCCCTGACCCAAGAGGGCCCCGGCCTAAGGGGCCGCGAGCCAAATTTTTTTTTTCTAAAAAAAAATCTTTTTGGCGCCATGTACTTTCTAGGCTCCTTATATGTTACTCTGACGAATTATTAAATCCATAAATGACAAAAATATTCCTCTAAATAAGTGTCGAGGACAAAAACTCATCAAAGATGACACTATACTGCTTATAATTTAAACTTAGTACTCAATGATACAGGGAGGAATGAGGAGATTATTGAAATGCATTTCTGTTTTAAAACAGTTACACGACACGAATTTTTATTTTTTTTGGACATAGCATCAAAAGATGTAATATTTTATCAAGTTTTATATCTAATAAAGAAAGTTTCTTCAACAACTTCGACTTCAATAACATTAAAAACATTAAACCCTACTAGATGGGCAGGGCGTTATGATGTCATTTTTGCTTTAAAAGTTTGGTTCGTTGAAGTCCAAAAACAATTCTGTTAAATTGCTAATCAGATGAAAGAAATGAAGATGTTTCACTGAAAAAGAAGATCGAAAACTACAATTTTATTATGTTATTGGTTTTCCATTGCAAGATTCTACTTATTAAAACTCTAAAGCACTTCAGTCTAAAGCCACCGACCTTTCAAATGCCTTAAAACGTTTTAAAATTTCTCTAGAAGAATTGGAAACGTATCAACATGCATTTTAAAATGGAAGCAAATACAACGGTAATCGCGTTTCCTTCCAATAAATGACATAGTTTCAAATTTCAGTCTTCTTCTTCTTCTCAGTTTTCGATCCACCTTCAGAGACGAAATAGAAAAATCTTTGTGTATAAGAGACCTTGTAGATTTATTAATAATAAAAATCATTTTATGTCCAGCAGCTTTCCTGAAGTATGCACTGCATTAATGTGTTAATGTTATTTCTTATAATTCCTGTGACGATAATTTTCAAAACTAATATAGATGAATAGGAAGTCTCCAATACGCATTGGGCTAGCGTGGGGATAACAGACAATTCCCTCTCGCATAAGAGAGGAGGTCTATGGACATTAGCGGGACATATACAATGCCTAATTGAGTACGCTGAAAAACTCGAAGTTTATTAAAATTTAACTGGGTACAACGTGACGATTTTTACTAATTAGGGCCCCATCAAAAGAATTTGCCACGGGCCCCATGTGGTATAGTTACGCCACTGGTTATATTAATGAGTGACTAGTGATATTAATTTTAATTTGATAATAAGTGTATGAATCTGTGTAATTTGCTAAATAAATGATTGAATTGAATTGAATTAAATCAGCCTTTACAAATATTGTCCTGATGTGTCCAGCACAATAGAATGTGCAATTGATATTCTGTGTGATACTCAACGTGAATCTTTTATTAACTTACTTCATGGTGGCATTTTGTGTGTCGTGCGTCGGCGGGCCTGCAGCTGAGCTGCGCGTGCGCGAGCGGCTGCGTGTGGGCGGCGGTGGGGCTGCGCGTGGCGCGCGCGCCGCTGGCGTGGCGGCTGCAGCTGCTGCTGCTGGGCGCGCTGTCGTCGGCGCTGCTGCACGCCGCGCTGCTCGCCATGCACGTCACGCGCCTGGCCGCGCTGCTGCCGCTGGACTGGAACCAGCTGGTATGGAAAGCTGCAGTGCTGCATAATACTAATAACACCTTATCGCACTGTCTCTCGGCGACATAAACATAGGCGATTGGGCATAGGTTATCCGATTCCGATTCAAACACTCGCTCGTCGCTTGCAGTGCGTAAACTTTGAATAAATTCCATTTGTAGCGCTGCGTTCATTTTTCCTCGACAAACGGCGCGGCTGGCTTGTGCTTCGCACTAAGTTGCCGATTCGCTTGGGCGATCCACATAGACCAAAGTTTCCCAATCTTTTTTGGACTATAGTCCCCTCTCCTCTCTCTGTAATTGTGCTACTCGTGGTGATGGCTGAGGATCCGATGGCGCTGACTTTTTATAGATATTCTATTTAAAGCTAACAATCAGATAGCACCTACGATAGCACCCTCGCCTCGGCGTGAGCTTATTATTTATAAAAATATTCTGTTCAACCTTATTCTGTGTACCGTTTTTATCTGTGTACCGTTTTTAATATGATATCGATGTAGATATAGATGAGAATAGCATGAAATTCTGCACATAATCCTGCAATAATAATAGGCTCCATCCATGACGTAACTGGATGTAAAATAGACAGTTTGTTTGTAGCGAGTTTTTATTTTATATTACTTATTCCTCGCGGACGAAGTCGCGGCCAACTGCAAAATTTATGATATAGGATTAGCGTCCATTGATGTTAGGAGGACTTCTCAAGTTTACCTATAGTTCAGTCAATTTTAACTCTAAGAAGGCCTTCTCTTCCTCCATGTTTATAGTCAGTTTTGTATCTATTACTTGTTTGTGTGCGTATAACGAAGGTGTGATGCGCGGTGGTTGCAGGGCGCGTGCACGTGCGCGTGGTCGGCGCTGTCGCTGGGCGTCGGCGGCGCCGCCACGCTGCACGCCGTGCTGCTGGCGCCCGAGTACCGCTGGGCGCCGCCGACGCTGGCCGAGCTGCTGCTGGCGGCGGCGGCGCTGGCGCTGGCGGCGGCGGCGGTGGCGCTGGCGGTGGCGGCGGCGGGCGCGCGCGCGCTGCTGCGGCGGGGGGCCCGGCGGCCGGGCGGCGGGCGCGCGGCGTACCGGGCCGTGCCGGCAGCGCCGGCGGCGGAGGCCCCGGAGCTGTGCCGCGCGGTGGCGGGCACGTCGCGCGACGACCCGTTATAGTGAAGGCCGTTCGCCACCGACTTCTAGTCGCGGCCCGCACTCTTTTATAGTTTTGTACCGCGGCGCGCGTCGCGCGTCGCTCCGATCTCTTTATAATTTCGCAAGTCTGATTTTGATTCTAGTCCGTTTAGAAGTAGCGAGCGATCGTTCCTCCGCCCCGGTGTCCGCTCCGGAGTAGTCCCGGTGTCGTTCCGAGTCCGTGTGTTAGTCCTCGTTTTCTCTTCGTCCAGTGCTCGGTTCGATCGCTGAGTTTACGTATACAACGTTTATGCGAGTTTTGAAGTAAACATGTAATTATACACGAAATGTATGCAAAGGGTAATTTTTTAATTGTAAGCGAATATCTATTATTATGTTAATAGTGATATATTGTTGTATAGGCCGCGCGTACGTCCAGTATGCGCACTTGATTTCGTCGTAAGCTTGTAATGGATCAAATCGTTTGCATGATATATTATGATATTATATGATTATTATTGTTCATAGTAAACGTACATTATAGTTAGAGTTAAGGGAAAGTTCAACGTGTAATAAAGTTGTTATAGAAGTAATTTTATACTGTCCGACCTGTCGTCTCGCTCCTCGAGCTTACTTTGTGCATACTGAGCTCCGAAGCGTTCCATTGAGTACAGTTCTATACGTTTGTTTGTATGTCTTATACATATCACAGTTCGACGAGACGTTCCTCCTCGCCGCGCTTCTCTCTGCAGGTATCAGTGTGTGACTAGTGACGTATAACCGATGTACCGCTTTGTGTGTTAAGTGTAGGATGATCACGGGACTCACTCCACAGACAGATGTTCATGTGTACGATCTCAATCAATTATGTGCGAGTCATTTTTACTTTTAAATTTTAATGATAATTATATGGTTTTATACAAATATAGTCTTTTAGTTTCACTTAATACGCCTTGCTCCCATCCATCGTCCTGTCTAATCAGAGTAGCCTTTTGAGTACTATGATTATAGTGGGTTCATGAAGGCTACACAAGTACATTCTACACCAATAAGTTCACAACGAACTATCAGATCTGTTTTGGTTATGCTTTTATGTAATGTTTTATTCAAGTCTAGCCACTAATCTCCATGTCTAGTTAGGCAGTTTCATAGCTCGATGACATATTCTGAAAACGTCACAAGTATTTCCTTGGGCATCAAGACTGGTCTTCCCTGCTGTTTAATTGTACAAAATGAATGTAGTGATTGATCACGTCCGCAGGGTAATTCCTTACGTTTAATCATAAATCTTATCAATAACACAACTGATGCAAGATAATCTTATGTAGATTAAATTAATGGATACCATCGGCAAATTACTATGCTATTAAAATTATTTTAGTCTGTATTCTATTGTCGTGCTAATAAACGCGGTTTAGAATCATGTCCCTGTCTCTCCTTAGTATTTAATAGTGTTATTGATTGAGAGAGCGTGATGGCAGCCTCGCCTCGGCCAGTGGCGACTCCACTTGACCGCAGCAGAGTATTTCACTTGTATTACAGGAATAATGACTTCGTGTTATCACTAGAAGGCATTCTCAAAGTTTTATCTACTGTAAGTACTATTTTTCTAACCTTTATTTCAAACTAGACTCATAAAGCGCAAAGTACCTATCTAAATATTCAGAAAAATAACATTTTCTAGAAATTATACGCGATAACTGGCTTTCACACATTACCAATCAATCTGCCGAGCCTTTTCTCCAATTACAATGGGGTCCGGCTTTTAGTCTAACATAGAATGTAAAGAATGTCTAAAATCACTGTAATGCCTAGTTCGCCTACTACACCCGTGTAATATTCGTATCTGTAAAGTTACATTACAGCGAATGCTCCCAGTCTGGCAGCACATTAGGGGAATAGAGTAAGTATATTGTTGTCTACGTAGAATGTAGATCCCCAATGTTTGCATTGGCAAGTGAATTGCACTTGTTCGTTGCAGGTAGCATGCGTAGTGGCGGCGGTGCTGTACGTGGACAGCAGCGCGGCGTGCGCGGCGTCGGCGGCGGCGGCGCGGCGCTCGGCGGCGGTGGGCGCGGCGCTGGCGGGCGCGGCCGTCAACGCCGCGCTGTACGCCGCCGCGGGGCTCGACCTGCCGCTCTACGCGCCACGGACTTGGCTATTCATTGTCAGTAACCATTAACTATGCCTGAATGTACTTGTTCCGTATTAGCACAGATAATATAATACTGTATTAGTTATTACATGCTGATCTAGTGATTCTGGATTATATTTCGCCACAAGTTTATTTAAAGAGTAAAATGAAATCTGAAATTCAGTAGAATAAGCTCACACTTATGTCTAATTTGTTAAATGTAAAATTCTTAGCGTGTTGTTCCACCAGACATGTGCTATGTTGCTATAGTTCATTATTATAGCCTAGCTTAGAATTTATGGAAATGGTCACATAGTTTCATATCCTTCCAAACTTGTGAATCCATAAGGCCACCAATATATATATGACTAAACTAAATTTGCCTGAATTAGTTAGACAGAGGGACAACGTTTTGGATATTAACATTCAATATTTTTAACATGTCCTTATGTTTCGACATTGTATACAATTCCTAGAAATAACTATACTTTTTTAATTGGAGCACAACTTTGACTCTGGATTATAAATACAGCTCATTTGCAACAACTTTATGTATGGACGAAATACATAGGCGAAAGCTTACCATTACCGAGATATTTTAACTTCAGTGGTTTATTTTCAAATACTTACAAAGGTAAGTCTATGACTAATACTAACTATAGTATTTGAAAAAAAAAATAAAACAAACATTAAAACATCCCAATAATGGTTCACTTTGCCTGTGTTCATACATAAAGTTCTACAAATGAGACGACCCTTTGCAAGGTTGTGCTTGAATTAAAAATCATTATGTATACTGCCGGATTAGCGTAATGTAAATATCAAAAAACTTTTATTGATAGTTAGACTATGGAACACAAGTAGGGTTGCCAGGTGAGTCGCGAAAAAATACCGGACAACCTCAAAAAGGGGGTTTTTTTATACTAATATTTTGCACGCGCGAGTGGGGTGTGGACGCAGGCAGCAAGTACGAGTGAGTGAGACGGGTATACAGTGGTGAAGTGAGCCCCCAAACGCACATACAGTACAGACAGCGGCAAGCGAGGAGCGGGATTTCATATGCCTACTTTTGTAGGCGCTTGTGACCAGTAGTACCGACTTTCTTCAAAATACCGGACGTTGTTCTGTCCGGTATGACCATTTATTTTTTACCGGACAGGCCTCGAAAATAACGGACTGTTCGCTTAAATACCGGACATCTGGCAACCCTAAACACAAGAATAGTTATAAAAATCCAATCAGTAGTGCCCGAGATAAGCGCTAACAAACGAACAAACAAACTTTCACCCGCGGTTTCGTCTGCGTGGTAGGAACATCAATTAAAAGTAGCCTTTGCTACGCGCCTTGTAGTCAGTTACATGCATATAATTAAAATCGGTTCAACCGTTTAGAAGATTTGCCGATACAAACAGACAGACCGACAGAATTAAAAACTGTATTTTAATCATAAATATTATTATCATACAAATAACTATACCAACTGAAAAAACATTTACATTAAAGCATACACCAATTTTATTTATTTGTATTGATGATATTGTTGACAGGACATTATTGTGACTACACTGATGGGTGCGCTGTTGTTGATTGTGGCTGTGCTTATTGTGACCGCCTGCGACATGAGCCTCTTCATCAGCTATCTGCACGTGGCAAGTGTCCATTATTATAGCAGCAAATATAGCAAAATAAATATATCATGAAAAATATGGTCCAGAATGGTTAATAAGTGTGAAAGCATAGCAATCAGATTTTTTGCATTCTCATCATCCTTCTTCCGTCTCAATCCCAATTACATAGGATGGACTATAATTATGATTTTAGCATGTAATCAATAAGTAGTGTATATTGACAGTTAGATATTCCTAAGCAACAAAAAACAAATTGTTCAGAGGGCCTAAAATTATGTTGGTTACACCATAACTATAGTTCGTAAACGCAGTTTTTTGCCTGATTATAAACAACTTGATAGTAATTGTAGAGCTATGGGGAGTAGCTCATTAAAAGGAGTGGGAAATTTTAAGTGGCATAGTGTTCACAGCTCATTTTGCACTAAAATGTTGCTTATCCTCTACTTTTGCAGCCTTTGGGACTTTTGACAGCAGGCATGATGATGGGCAGTGCAGTCATCACTTACATCTCTGTGATGCGCCTGAGGGACAAATTGGTGCCGTGTCTTGCAACACTTGATGCTTCAAGACATAAACTAGATGTCTAGCTAGAGACTTGAGTGACTATTGAAGAACAGACACAATACGAGTGATGTAGATATTTATTAGTAATTCATTACCTTATTCTATTTTGAAATTTAGGCTGATCTACAATAAGAGGTAAATTGCACAGCCTTCTACAAAATAGGTTCATGATACCATAATATAATATTGTTTTTTTTAACAATTATTAGATTGCAGCTAAGCCTTAGATGCAATCAATAATGATTGCATCTAAGGCTCCATCTACACTGAATTGGCAGCAGCAATATGCACAGTTTCAGTAATAGTAATAAAGAAATAGAATTTTAGTTTTTATCTACATTACAAAAATATCTAAGGATGTGAAACCTCTTATTGTAGAATCACCTATATGAGAGGATTACAGTTAATTAAATGATGTATGTATGGTGTTGTGCTGTAAAGACTTAGACAAAACTTTTTATTTTTGTAAAAAAAAAATGTAATTACTTCTGTAAATAAAAATCTATATAATTTCTAAATATTGCACTGTATGATAACTTTGTACAACCATCACCATTTCCAAAATTTCCTTGTCTATATGTGGTTTTATAAACTAGCGAGAGCATTCACCACAAAGTAGCTTACTACTGACTCTACAACAGCATTAGCTTTGGGCTCTGTTGCAATGCCAGCCACTTCTAATCCCAGATTCTCGATTTTGTATGCAGTGGAGTTACCAATGGCAAAGTGAGGCAGTTCTGAGAGTCTGTTGCTGAAGGTCTGCAGCTGCCGATGGATGTACTCACACCCTGAGGGACTGAAGAACACCATGCAGCACGGGATGGCTGTCTCGTTGAGCTCCATCAGATTGGTTCTTAAATTCTCGTTCTCTTTGGTTTCATAAACTGTCAGTGCATCCACTGTCATGCCTGATGCCTTTAGTATATTTGGTAATGTTTCAGTCTTTAAGTTTCCACATGGGAATAAAAACTTGGAGTTAGATGCGTTTTCTCTTGTAATAATATTTGCTAGGTTTTCAGCATTACCTGATGTAGCACCAAGTGCATCTAACCCCAGCAATAGTTTTATTTTGTGACAGCTGGCTTCTCCTACTGTGTACACTCTTTTGGTATTCCATAACACAAACTTTGAGGGGTCCCAGCACTTAGAAACAGCTTCAATGGCTCTGGGACTGGTCAGTATAATACCTGTGTAATCACTTTGTACTAATTTTCCACAAAGTTCATCTTTACTTATGAATTCAAACTGGAGTGGCTCGACGAATAACGCTTTGTAGTTGATACTAAGAAATGCTTTTTCATAATCTGCCGATTCACTTCTGAATAAAACCACTTTCTTCATTTTCGAGGCGTCTGCACTAGTGAGCAGTTCTATTTGTCAGACATAACAGTGACCCTGAAAAAGCAGGAAATCGTAGTAAGACACGTTCAATAGTAATACTACAACATAATGTAGTGGTTACATTCTCTTTGTACTAAACTTAATTCAAAACGAGTTTGAAAGTATGCAATCAAATCAGTAGTGTGCGAGAACATCACTGTGGAACAAGAGATCTCTTTGTCATTGCATTCCAAGTGAAAAAAAACAATGAAATTTTAGCATACCTGTTCAGTTTAATATTTAATTTGATAAATAGTATCTTTTTAATTTGTTTAGTATAATTATTTCAATGAATAGATGATTTTACTGAATAGTCAAACCATCTGTCACAGATGACATTTGCGACAGTGACACTAACAGTCATTGTGACATCTTGTTAACTAGTGGTGAGGCTGCTTCTTAGGGTATTAGAGGTTGCGCGATCTTGATTGACTGTACAAACGCAGCCTATGGAAATATAAAAAAAATTACACTTACAACCAGTGGCACCCCTTGACTCTTAACTACAATGACTGATCAGTGCTGTTCTTTAATATTTCTATGTAATATTTGAAGTCTCTTTTTTCTTTCATTCTTTCTTTAGTCCATATTCTACCGTTTTTAGAAACAGCTTATTAGTCAAAGAGTACAATAAAATATTTTTATTAGTAAAATTTAATCTATGCACAACTTTATGTCCAAAATTTGCCACAACATAACAACGTATAAAATAACTAATAATTTGGATCATTATGCAATTTTATGTTAGTCACAGAATTCAGTAATCCATTATCGGTGCGGTGGGTGGCGGTGGCGGGCTGGAGATGGCCATTAATGGATGCTCCAGTGGATTGATGGTGACAGCGGTGGTTGCATTGCTTCTGTTGCCAATACAGTACTATGTGCCTGAATTTCATTTGATTCTCGAGGACCCCGTAGTAAAACCAGATTCACCGAAGAGTGAACCCCAGCCCACCTTGCTTGGTTTCCTTTACCTGCCACCATTTGATTTATTTTTCACCGCATCGCTGATACTTCTTGGACTGATTACGTATATTTTGGAGTGGATTCAGAGAAAGCTGATGGAAAGAAGAATTGTAAAGGTTTTTATACATTTTTAGATGAATTTCATAATACACATTTTATGAAATTGTACATGTTACATACATTACATATCGTCACGCTTCATAAGGTGTAACAAAATTGACTATTTAACATATCAAAAACATTAGAATATTTTTTTTTTCATTTTAAATTAATTATAATATCTTTACTGGATGCATCCCAATGCGATTCTATAATTAATACCTATATATTTGCAATTAATTTTGTAACAGCTTATATTAGCCTATTATTAGATACCCGGCAGAGAGAATTCAAGAAATATATAATTTCTGGCTCGATGGTCTAGTCATCTAGTGGTTAACGTATGCGCCTCTCACCGCTCGGTCTTGGGCTCGATTACCAGGTCGGGCAAAGTGTTATTGGTGAACTCTCCATCAGGAAATTCATCCCCTATCTCGTGGGACCTAAACATAACAGATGAAGGTGTGGGTGTTGTACTCCTCAGCCACATCCTTCTGGGTAATATATGCGTGATGTTATGTTTGTATGTCATATAATTTCTGGCTAGAATCGAAATGCCTTGCTCAGATAAAGCTATCATGATTTGAAATAAAAATACGTGTATATTTTATGGCCGTGCGTATTTTACACGGTATAATAAGCAAACCGTAATCCCTCAACGGCAGGTAGGTACTATAAGAATGTCCCTACATAATATATAAATCTGAGTAGAAATTAGGCACCGTACTTGAGGAGTCAGCATGGACTGTTGATTTGGTTTTCTGTACAGCTGAACTACTTCCTGTCAACAAGCTTGGAGCGGCTGCGGACGCTGGACGCGCAAGAGGAGCAACAAGAGGCGACGCTGAAGATGGTGCAGAATGCCACATCGGAGTACAACCTGCTGCTGTACATGCTGCTGCGACAGCACCACTGCCTGTCCGCCAAGCCCGCCACGCCCTCCTCTTGCTACCTCGACAAAGGTCTTGAAGACGACCTCAACTTTCTTAGGAACCAAATGCTCGACGAATAGTGTGCTTTATTATAAAGGTAGTGTTGACTTGTTTATCCTGTTGTTTTATTGCTGCGGTGTGGTAATTTTGTCACTGCCTTGCTGTTGGCCAAATGTTTCTTATAAATTAATATTATTTAATAATAAATTGCAATAAGATAAATATTTAAGGAGGCTCTCATGCCACAGACATTGTTGACATCAATGACTTTCAAATTTCGGAGTAATTTTTCCTCACGCTCGAAGCAAAATAGAGTTTTGCTCACTGTTTTCACACAACAAAGAACGCCCTTTCGAGCAACTGAGGTGAAAATTGTTTTTAGCATTTACGATCCTTATTATTTTGGTAATTCTTACCATAAGAGAAATAATTGAATGGATCTTTTCCCAATGATCGATCGATTTTGCTTTCAGGGTTATTCACCATTATAAAAAAAATTAAAAACTTTGCAATATGAACATATAAGTCCTGCGAAATAACATTTCTGCCTGAACGTGCCGATTCTGACCCATTGTTACACTAATTGGTTACACTGGTGTAACAACGGAGCACACTTATGATCCGTAGTTACACTGATGTAACAACGGAGCACACTTATGATCCGTAGTTACACCAGTGTAACAACGGAGCATACCTATGATCGGTAGTTACACTAAAACTTATTTACAATACTGGCCGCCTAGATTCTACGATAATTAAGATAAAAAATTATTCAATATCACATTGACTTGTGCAATGCCCTTTCCGAGACTACATAATAAATATACCTAATGGATAATTTTAAAATAATCAAGCGCAAGGGTGGACAAGTGCTTTTATTTGACGGCCGGCAATATAACAGACACCGCAAATATGCTAATAATTCGTGGATCTGGTACTGCAATAACAGACGTAAATTTAAGTGTACTGGTTCTCCCACTTTACTGGTAAGTGGAGTTACATCTACATGAATAATTTGATTAAGTCCACATTAATGCATAATCAACCAACGGTTTTTAAGTTTAACTTAATGCTAATTTATCTTTTAGGACGCCAAAATAATTAAATCTGTTGAACACAATACGTCACCATCCGCATCAGGTCACTGTAAGCAAGATGAAGAGAAAAACGATGTTGCACTAACTATAGATAAAATTAAAAATGAAAGCGCAATATCTAGTGAACCAATTCCAACAATTTTTAATAGTTATGTTAATACCTTACATGATTCAGGACTTAATTTTGTCACGTCCATACCTGCATTTCCGAATGTCAAACATGCCTTATATAATGCCCGAAAAAAAGAGCAGCAAGTTACAAAATTGATTTATAGTAATGTGGATGAAGTTGAAATACCAACTCAATATAGAGACTTCCTGTTAGCAGAATTTATTGAAGATGGTACTCGGATACTTGTTTTGTAAAAATGAGGTCAAATAAAAGAGTATTTCGGAGATGCTACATTTTCAAGTATACCAACTCCATTCACTCAGTTATTTACTTTACACGGCGTACTAACTGATGATTCTTCAGCAGAAAATAACGTTATATCACTTGTATACGCTCTTATGAATGATAAAAAGGAAAGTTCTTACTTTGCACTGTTTGATATAATTAAGACCAACTTGGTAGATTGGAATCCATCAAAATTCCACAGCGACTTTGAGTTCGGGCCGGGAAACGCTTTGACAAAAATATTTCCCGATATAACTATAAAAAAGTGTTACTACCACTTTTCAAATTCTATTTGGCGCAAAGCTAAATCGTTAAATCTAAATAAAAGTAAACGCTGCCGTCGTGTCGTTGGATTGTGTACCGCTTTAGCGATTTTGCCTCGAAATTTAATAGACGAAGGATGGAAATACATACAAATGCAAGCCACCGATAACGATAACATGAAAAAATTTATAAGTTACATGAGGCGGACGTGGTTAAAAAATGACAATTACATTAATCAGTGGTGTGTTTTCAATGAACGCCACCGCACAAATAATGTTGCTGAAGCGTTTCATCCGAAATTAAATCGACTGATTAACAAAAATTACGTCACCATGAAGAAGCTGTTAAAAGTCTCACTTGAAAACAGCTCATTAGAGGTTCCAATTAAAAGAAGAAAAGAACACATTGAAAACGATACTTTTATCATGAACAAACAATTGGAACTATTGCATAATGAAATAACGGTCGGACGGTAATTTTTGTAGTTACTGTTAGGAAAATATTTTTATTAAGTTCTTTTTGTATATTAATTTTTTTCGCGGTTACTATAAGGAAAATGTTTTTTGTTGTTACATCAATATAACTACCGATCATAGGTATTCTCCGTTGTTACATCAGTGTAACTACGGATCATAAGTGTGCTCCGTTGTTACACCAGTGTAACCAATTAGTGTAACAATGGGTCAGAACCCGAACGTGCACGTAGTTGCAATGCCTTCATAGTAATAAAATAAATAAATAAATATCTCACAACTTACACACAACGCCATCTAGTCCCAAACTAAGCAGAACTTGTATTATGGGTACTAGAATAACTGATACTAATAAATATATACTTTTTCTTTTGTAAATACATACTTAATATACATAGAAACACCCAGACTAAGACAAACTCCCATGTATCATGCACCATGCACCAAGTATCATGCACACAAAGATTTGTCTTAAGCGGGGATCGAACCCGCGACCTCGGCATCGCAGGCAAGTACACTACCCACTCCGCCATCCGGTCGTCAAATAATAATGACACGTAATTTGTACAAACAGTACATATTTAATGGATGGAGCACTTGTGGTGCTTCCATCTTGAACATATCGCGGTGCGAGCGCGACTGTGCGATAAATGTTTTTCTAAAAAAAAAATGTTTTTGAGAAAAGTAATATTCCTGTTCTTTCCGGATACCGTCTGAAAATCGGCCGACACTGGATTTGAATAGATCCAATTTGTGATATCCGGATAAAAGGACCCCTTCCTGCCGTGGCGGTGCTTATTTCTTTGAAATGCCGTTTGGTGAAGCTTTGTGGAAGTACCAAATTGAGTGTTTAATATGTAAACAAAAGTGACAATCTTCAATTGATTTAAGGTGTCGAAATGATAGTGTCTGCAATCTGCATGTTTTATTACAGATTATATATTTATTTACTGCTACTTTTGTAAAGTCGGTAAATATATCATAATATACCTACATTTCATATAACATGTGTGGCTGTAATTAGTACTTAGTACCCAATATTCGTTATTTCATCACAGCGCATTACATTATGTAACTTTAAAATAAATATAGTTTAAAAAAACTAAAAAAACACGCTTTTAAAGCACATCAAACTAAAAAGTGAAAAATAATTCTTATTATAACCTGAAAATAATAATAAACGAAAAATACTAGTACTATTGTGAAAAAAAGCGTGGGGCGCTCTGTGCCATATTTTTCGTCTATCGAGCGACCCACGCTTTTTTTCACAATAGTACTAGTATTTTTCGTTTATTATTATTTTCAGGTTATAATAAGAATTATTTTTCACTTTTTAGTTTGATGTGCTTAAAAAGCGTGTTTTTTTAGTTTTTTTAAACTATATTTATTTTTCACTTTTTAGTTTTTTTTTTATCCTGGCGATCCTAATCAGGATAATGAGATAAATTTATGAAATTATTATATTGTCGCTGATTCTTTACAAGTGTAGAAAGTTTGAATTAAATCTGTCCGTTTAAAGTGGGTCAAAATCGAGTCCAAAGGAGTCGGTTACATACAAACAAACAAACAAACAAACAAACATACAGGTGAAGCTAATATAAGCGTGTTAAAAACCTAATTGAAATGAAACATTTAACACACATAAACAAAAGTAGATGACAAACAAGCAATATTGGACTAGTACGGTGCCGACCGTATAGCAAGTAATAGAAACCCATAAATATTATTTAAAAAAAAACCTTAATCGCAGGCACACAACGTATTCTTAGCATACCTCTGAGGCTACTATTCATATTTGGAATATTATAAAATTGAGGAGAGTAAAACCCTTGGGGCGTACTTGACCCGGGACAATAGGAGGTAATTTTTACAATTCACTATATATCACTGACAACCATCAGGGGCACAACCCGACGCTGAACCGATTTTACAACTATGTTGTACGCCGCCATTTCATGTGTTTAAATTCATTTGTATTATGATTACATGCTCCAGACGTACGCTCGCATCAACGTGGTTTAATCTTTTAGTTTTATAATTTCAAAACCTCTTTAAAATGATCTAAATTGTATGAGATGTACTGGGTTTTAAATTACTACTTATTTAATCAGGGTTTCATTGATAAGTTCCTAATACTTTGTACATGCATTATTACCTACAACTTATTTTAACAACAGTTAATGACTTTATTGATTGCACAGGACAGGCTTGCCTAGTGTGGGACTTGCAAGTTTAGCTGAATACCTTTTAATAAATTAAGAATTTATCAAAAAAATATATGAAAATCTTTGTCTCCTGAAACGTTTTCCTAAAAAAAAATATTTTTTTCTGATCGCTAAAGTTCAGAACGCCGCGCCGTGATCGGCAGTTCAGTCAAACAATGACGTAACTAACAACTACTCGTACGTACAAATTGCTTATTAGACATTCATGCATATTATACAGAACTTTAACCTCCATACACACATAAATTGTATTTGACGATGGAGGATCTTAAGTAAATAGTTGCGTGTAGGTATAGTTAGCGAAGTAACGCTTCTCGACGTTTTGCGGTTAGCTAACATTTGGATGTGAAACTGCTTATTTTAATATTAGTCTAATACTTGTCAATTCAATTTAATTTTATCGCAAATTAGAGACATATACAAATACTTTACATTACACAGGACAAACAATAACTTAGCGACCTCTTACGATGCCGAGCCCGCGGAGCGCGAGGCCGTAGAGGTGAGGCGAGGGTGAGTACCTTTCGGATCCACTTTTTGCAAGTTTTCTACACAATTTCTATTTCTATTTCTATGTTGTTAAGTGGATGCCCACGCTAGGATGATGTGACAAGGTGTACATTCCAGAAAATACAAGAATCATGCTCCATGCTCAATAAAGTATTAGGTTTCTATAAAATTTAAATACAAGGATTCTGAAAAAAAATAGAATTACATGTGTAATACTTACATTAATTTAGTAACGTGTTAAGTATCTATTTACAATAAAAAATTGAATAATATCTGATTATATTGCTATAGCACATTGTTTTTTAACCGACTTCTAAAAAAGGAGGAGGTTCTCAATTCGATTCGTATATATGTTGCTTTTTTTTTTTTTATGTTTGTTCACGGATATCTTCGTCGTTTATGAACTAATTTTGATGATTCTTTTTTTGACTAACACTTCAATTTTCGGATTTTATCGCGATATTTCACTTAAATTTCACTTACATTGATTTCCCGACGTTTCAAATGCTATTTCAGCATTCATGGTCGCGGGTAGACTGAGCTGGTAGGCGTCTTGACATCTGGAAGAAGTTGTTCCGCAGTACCCTCCATTTCTTCACTTTTTCTAATGTTGAGAGTTTCTATTTACGCAGGCTGAACTCACTGTGTCTTTAAGTCTAGCTGTGTTTTGTTTGAAGGGTGTCTTAGTTAACTCAATAACTGGGTCCCAAGCTGGTGGTAGGTTCCAACCATCCTCTCTATTGAAATTAGGATGTTTTTTAATTTCAATAGCCTCACGAAGCATCCTGGGTAAGAAACGATTCTCCTTTGCAAGTATTTGTGGTTTATCGAATCTGAGGTAATGCTTGGTACCCAATTGTGTGTGTTCACAGACAGCAGATTTAGTTGAACGTTGGTGTTTAATGTCAGCTATATGTTCCTTCATGCGGGTTCCTATGCTTCTTTTGGTTTGTCCAATGTAAGAGAGGCCACACTCACAGTCGATTTTGTATACTCCAGCATCTTGTAGGGGTAAGTGGCACTTAACAGATGGTAAGAATTGACTGATCTTTGTTGGCGGCTTAAAGTAGGTTTTGATCGAAGCACGCTTCAAGATAAAGCCAATTTTGTCAGTGACTCCTCTAACATATGGTAGAACTGCAGGTAGGCGTTCAACTGTGGCTGGTTTTTCATGACACTTGTTATGCTGGCGTGGAATCCGAAGTTGATTGTCTTGCAAAACCTGCTTGACATGTTGTATTTCCTGCCCCAGATGTTTTGCATCACAAATTCCATGGGCTCTCTGAAGCAAAGACTTACCCACAGTAGCTAACTGTTTAGGGTGATGGTGAGACTCTCCGTTCAAGTATTTGTCTGTATGGGTATTTTTCCTATACACTGTATGACTCAGACTGTTGTCTGGGTTCCTGATGACTTGAACATCAAGGAAGGCTAATGTACTGTTGGCCTCCAGTTCCATAGTAAACTGAATGTTACTGTTCTGTGAGTTAAGATGTTCTAGGAAAGCATTCAACACACATAACAAGTTAAGACTGACCCTACTAACAAAGTTCTTAAACAAACAAGTGATATCATCAAACAATACTCTGAAGTTCTGGACTTGGACGTCAAATCACTAATACCTACATGTGCAAAACCACCGAAACTGTATGGGCTTCCTAAAATACATAAAGAAGATGCTCCGTTACGCCCTATTGTAAGCCAGATAGACTCACCAACGTACAGATTGGCTCAACATGTGGCAAGGGTGCTTGCACCTCTCAGAGGAAAAACCACATCACATGTAAAGGACTCATACCATTTTGTCAAAGAGATTAAACACCTGCAACTCTTAGATAGTGAGACAATGGTCAGTTTTGATGTGCAATCCTTATTTACATGTATTCCGGTGGAGGACTGCATTGAGATAACACGGAGAAGGCTAATGAAAAATAGATTGCCTGAGGAATATGCCGATTTATTAAAACACTGTTTAACATCAGGATATTTGTTATGGGACAACAAATTCTACATACAAGTTGATGGTGTGGCAATGGGCTCCCCAGTGTCACCTATAGTCGCGGACTTGTACATGGAGGACTTTGAATCTCGAGTTTTACACTCAGCACCAATTACACCCATGTTCTACAAGCGGTATGTAGACGACACCTTTACCATTTTGCCATTAGACAGTGTGAATGCTTTCCTAGAACATCTTAACTCACAGAACAGTAACATTCAGTTTACTATAGAACTGGAGGCCAACAGTACATTAGCCTTCCTTGATGTTCAAGTCATCAGGAACCCAGACAACAGTCTGAGTCATACAGTGTATAGGAAAAATACCCATACAGACAAATACTTGAACGGAGAGTCTCACCATCACCCTAAACAGTTAGCTACTGTGGGTAAGTCTTTGCTTCAGAGAGCCCATGGAATTTGTGATGCAAAACATCTGGGGCAGGAAATACAACATGTCAAGCAGGTTTTGCAAGACAATCAACTTCGGATTCCACGCCAGCATAACAAGTGTCATGAAAAACCAGCCACAGTTGAACGCCTACCTGCAGTTCTACCATATGTTAGAGGAGTCACTGACAAAATTGGCTTTATCTTGAAGCGTGCTTCGATCAAAACCTACTTTAAGCCGCCAACAAAGATCAGTCAATTCTTACCATCTGTTAAGTGCCACTTACCCCTACAAGATGCTGGAGTATACAAAATCGACTGTGAGTGTGGCCTCTCTTACATTGGACAAACCAAAAGAAGCATAGGAACCCGCATGAAGGAACATATAGCTGACATTAAACACCAACGTTTAACTAAATCTGCTGTCTGTGAACACACACAATTGGGTACCAAGCATTACCTCAGATTCGATAAACCACAAATACTTGCAAAGGAGAATCGTTTCTTACCCAGGATGCTTCGTGAGGCTATTGAAATTAAAAAACATCCTAAATTCAATAGAGAGGATGGTTGGAACCTACCACCAGCTTGGGACCCAGTTATTGAGTTAACTAAGACACCCTTCAAACAAAACACAGCTAGACTTAAAGACACAGTGAGTTCAGCCTGCGTAAATAGAAACTCTTAACATTAGAAAAAGTGAAGAAATGGAGGGTACTGCGGAACAACTTCTTCCAGATGTCAAGACGCCTACCAGCTCAGTCTACCCGCGACCATGAATGCTGAAATAGCATTTGAAACGTCGGGAAATCAAAGTAAGTGAAATTTAAGTGAAATATCGCGATAAAATCCGAAAATTGAAGTGTTAGTCATGTATAACATTCGCGTAAACCTTAGAAAATATTATATAGATTCTTTTTTTGTTGGACAGGAGATGATTCCAAAAGGGTCCCATCGTCAGCATGTCGTGATCTGATGATGGGATCTCAGAGAAATCGAGGGCAACCCTCAAATTTTATAGGCACATGTAATGTTTTTAGTGTGTTTTTCAAAGCTGCACCAGTATTTACGTATTTTTATGTGGATGAGCTGATGATGGAAGGTCAACTCCTCAATGTCAACTACTGTACACATATTCAGATTGCTGGTTATGATGTCAAGTGAGCTGTTGGAACGGAGATATTTCAAAGGTGGTCCCATTGTCAGCATGTCATGATCTGATGATGGGATCCCAAAGAAATCGGGGGCAACCCTCATATTTTATTAATCGAGGCCAGGATTTACGGTTCGTCGCAATAATTTTATGTGGTTGAGCTGATGATGGAAGGTCAACTCCTCAATAGTTAGGAGTTAAAGGATAATTCTTTCACTACTGTACGCGTATTCCTACTGCTAGTTATTGTGTCAAATGAGCTGATGATGGAAGGTCGTGACCCTCAATAGTCAGGCGAAAGGATTTAATTCTTGTCTATTATTAATAAGTTTTCCGTCTCAAGTAACCGTCGTCTCCTCATTCGAGAAACATTCTTGCTCGGTCTACCCATCAACAATTAAGTTAAAGTAGAAAAAAAAAAAACCGACTTCAAAAAGTAGGTAAACTAAAAAGCAAAAAATATATTTACTTCGCACAAAATAATACGTTTTTTCATTTAGTTAAATAGAAATTATTAAATATTTATTTTATTATTCTGAAGTCGGTGCCAAGTAAACAATTAATAACTCTGTATAGATATATCAATCGTTCTAACAACTTTTTTCTGACTGAATATTAGTTATATTTCTGTGGTAAGTACCAATACTGGGCGACCGCGCACTAGAACACCTACGCCTCCCTTTTTGTGTGAACTGTAATTTGATATTGTAGAAAGGTTGTTTTTACTTGGCACCGACTTCAGAATTATAAAATAAATATTTAATAATTTCTATTTAACTAAATGAAAAAACGTATTATTTTGTGCGAAGTAAATTTATTTTTTGCTTTTTAGTTTACCTACTTTTTGAAGTCGGTTTTTTTTTTTCTACTTTAACTTAATTGTTGATTATGGATCCGAATTAAGTAAGTGTGTTTGTTACATTTGTCTGTGTTCGTGTATGTCTGTGTTTGTGCATGACTGTGTTCGTGTTTGGTGTTTTATAATTTTTGTAAGTAGTTAGGTGTTTATTATTAGGTGAACCTACTTATTCTATAACCTGTAAAAGAAATTCGGTTTAATTGTAATTTAATGGTTGCAACCAGTTCCTTAGCACATATTTGAATTTATAATCGTTGAGATTATTCAACTCAAGTTCTTTCATTTTACATAGTCTGTTGTACAAATATGGGGCAATAGAATTTAGCAAAAGATATGCGAATCAATTCTCTCTCTAAGACTTATAGGCTGTCAAGAAAGAGTAGATTTGGAACTAATTTTTTTGTCTGTTAGCAACATTGTCAAAATAATGACAGATGTCAATAAATAATGTAAACAGAGTTTACGCATTGGTAAATTTTATTTATAAGAGTATAAAACGGCAATTAAAACAGGAAAAAAGTAATAAACAATGAATAATACTATCCGAAGGTCTGGCAGAGAAATAATTTACAATGTATATAAAAGACGTTTAATGGAATATGAGGCAAAAAAAAATCGTTCGGATATCGGCAATGTTTATCAAAGAACCGCTGATATGACCGGTATGTTAGAGTTTAACATGTTGTTTTTAGTCAAATCAAGTATAGGTAATGGATAAAACCAAAGCTGTTTAGAATTTGTTGCTAAAATAAGCGGATTATTCAATAATTAAAACTAGCACATTGGTTTAGTTGACGTTTGTTGTACTCAGTGTTGCGGTATAGTGCGACTAGGTTAATGTTGATACTTGAGTATAGTTTATGTAAATAACATAAAATAATATCACGCATGGGCGTAGCCAGGGGAGGTGTTTAGGGGTTCAACCCTCCCCTCACGCCGAAATGGCTCGGACTGCTTTATCTTTTCTGCTATATCTATGATTTTTACTTAATTCAGGTAAATCAGTAAGTACTATTCGAAGAATTGCACGAGGAGGAGCACAAAATAGAGGCGTATTTCTTACACCAGGAAAAAACCGAAAAGGTCGTCCGAAGAAAGTGTTAGATAACTTTGATTTGTGTGCTATTAGACAAAAAGATCATTTTTTTTAACGCTAACCACTAGACCAACGAGGCAGTTAAATAATATGTATAGAAAGAAAAGATTTATTCAAATACTTAAAATAAAATATTTTTCAAATATATTTTTCTTTTATTTTTTGGTAATTGATAAAAACAGAGGACAGTAAAACCACAAATCAGCTTGGCAAAATAGTCTGGAAACGGAAACTAATTTATGACTGCTTGCTGTACAAATTAATTACATTATTTTTACTATTACTTAGTGCCGATTTCATCGTGTTAACCGACAATTAACGCTTAGCTACAGATTTGATATAATGGGTAATAATAGAATATTTTTTTATTTTTATTTTATATACAGCTAAGTATCAAGTCCTGGGAAGTGAACTATATGGGTTGCCATACGAACAGTAGAACAGCACTCTAGCGCCCCTATTAATTTCAACTCTTTCTTGACAGCCTGTACGTCGATTAGTGCTCAAGAAACTTTAACTTTATTAGTGTCGATTTGTTGGTGCTGTAAGATTATGAGTTTGTGTATGTATAACTGACGGACTGTAAGTACATTGCAACTTTGATAAAGTTCTATTGTAGGGAAACGAAATGGTCGATACGTCATGCCCTTAAGACCTTACCTGCCTACGACCTACCTTTGTTTTAGATATGATGTGCCTTGCGTATTGTTGACATACCAATAAATTAAATAACGAAAGGCTCTTATGTAATTTCATCTATAAAGCCTGTTAAACCACTGTTGGTGCACCAGCACCAACGTCATACTTATTGATATAGATACTAGTGGCATCAGCTGCTTTTTGGAGATAAAAACTAATAGACTTTATCAACACAAATAAGTAAAAACTGAAATACTAAATAGAAGGACATGCAGTTCTAAATGGATTTTAAATGTAGCGCATTACTAGCGGCATGGCTCAAGGTTTGGAATACCTGCCAAGTAAAAATATTTGTTCAAAACCGCGCCGGTGTTTCACGTCCCCTTGTACAACGCTGCTGGTGCTTAGATTTATTTTAGTGTGAACCTAAACAGCTCGATTAAAATTGATTTCATCATTTAGCCTTTCGTAATCCACTGCTGGACATAGTCCTCTCTCAATTTGCACCACAATACCCGGTCCTGCGCCTTCCGCATCCAGTCTTCTCCAGCGACCTTCTTCAGGTCGTCAGTCCACCTGACAGAAGGGCCGTCCTACCTTACGGTCGCCGAATCGCGGACTCCATTCCAGGACTCGTTTGCTCCAACGGCTGTCGGTCCTTCGGCAGACGTGACCTGCCCACTGCCACTTCAGCCAGCTTATTTTGCGAGCTATGTCGGTTACTTTAGTTCTTTGTCGGATGACTTAATTACGAATTTTATCTTTCATAGAAACTCTAACTTAAATTGATTTAAGCTTCGGTAATTCAAATCATATTATTTTGATTAGTAATTTTTTAACCGACTTCTAAAAAAGGAGGAGGTTCTCAATTCGATTCGTATATATGTTACTTTTTTTTTTTTATGTTTGTTCACGGATATCTCCGTCGTTTATGAACTGATTTTGATGATTCTTTTTTTGTTGGACAGGAGATGATTCCAAAAGGGTCCCATCGTCAGCATGACGTGATCTGATGATGGGATCTCAGAGAAATCGAGGGCAACCCTCGAATTTTATAGGCACATGTAATGTTTTTAGTGTGTTTTTCAAAGCTACATCAGTATTTACGTATTTTTATGTGGATGAGCTGATGATGGAAGGTCAACTCCTCAATGGTTAGCAGTTAAAGGATAATTCTTTCACTAATGTTCACATATTCAGACTGCTAGTTATGATGTCAAGTGAGCTGTTGGAACGGAGATATTTCAAAGGTGGTACCATTGTCAGCATGTCATGATCTGATGATGGGACCCCAGAGAAATCGGGGGCAACCCTCATATTTTATTAATCGAGGCCAGGATTTACGCTTGGTCGCAATAATTTTATGTGGTTGAGCTGATGATGGAAGGTCAACTCCTCAATAGTTAGGAGTTAAAGGATATTTCTTTCACTACTGTACGGATATTCCTACTGCTAGTTATTGTGTCAAATGAGCTGATGATGGAAGGTCGTGACCCTCAATAGTCAGGAGAAAGGATTTAATTCTAGTTTTCCGTCTCAAGTAACCGTCGTCTCCTCATTCGAGAAACATTCTTGCTCGGTCTACCCATCACTTAAAATCGTAAAATAAAATAATTTTTAATAAAAAAAAAACCGACTTCAAAAAGTAGGTAAACTAAAAAGCAAAAAATAAATGTACTTCGCACAAAATAATATGTTTTTTCATTTAGTTAAATAGAAATTATTAAATAATTATTTTATAATTCTGAAGTCGGTGCCAAGTAAACAATTAATAACTCTGTATATAGATAATATCAATCGTTCTAACAACTTTTTCTGACTGAATATTAGTTATATTTCTGTGGTAAGTACCAATACTGGGCGACCGCGCACTAGCACAACTACGCGTCCCTTTTTGTGTGAACTGTAATTTGATATTGTAGAAAGGTTGTTTTTACTTGGCACCGACTTCAGAATTATAAAATAATTATTTAATAATTTCTATTTAACTAAATGAAAAAACGTATTATTTTGTGCGAAGTACATTTATTTTTTGCTTTTTAGTTTACCTACTTTTTGAAGTCGGTTTTTTTTTTTATTTATTTAATTTTTTTGGTTAATTTTATTTGCTCTAAATAAAATATTTGTTGACGTGTGTTCAAGAGCCCCTTGGGGTTATGAAAATAAATGATATGACTTTGACTTTGACTTATATCGTGTGTGATATAAACGTGATGACTTGACGATAATTTAAGTTAATAAGTACAATGTAGCAGTTTTGTACATCCTCTACGCAGTAGCTCGTAGCAGTTTAAAAGTAGGTAATAGGCTTTATGACTGACCACCAAATATAAAATATTTGAATACTTTACCAAATGTTTAGCAAACAGAAATCATATGCAAGAATTTTTCGTTACATACTTTAATTCTAACAGCATCGCGAGGTGTAGGGTTTGATTCCCGGGTCGGTCGAAGTTTTATTTGTTATTTTGCCGCCAGGTGGATGGCGATAGGCTCACTCCCTGTCCCATAGGACCTAAACATAACAGGTGAAATGTGGTTGTTGTACACCTCTGCCACACCCTTATATAGACGCGATGTTTATTTATTTGTATTAATTTATTTATTTATTATTCACACAACATACAATTGTCCTTACAGGCCAACCCCAATGCGACAATGATGTTAAAATGTTGACAAAATGTCTTTGATTAATAGTACAATTCATCAAAGCAAAATGTGTAGTGTCACTCTTTAACATTCCGCCAATGAACATGTAAAAGTAGGTATAGATTTCTACAGCGACCTTATTTTTAAGCCCCACAGCTCTTGATGTTATCTTATATCTCATGTCATGTTATGTTATGTTACTTTAACTCTAAATATTGTAGAACAATTCAAAGTTTCATGGGCAAGTTCATTTTTGAAGTAGGAAATTACTAAAAATATTTTTATGATTATAATATATTAATCCACAATATAAGATAATAATCCACACAGTTTATAACAACTTTCGTAATAAAACCATTTTTATAAACGCAATTCATAAATCCGCATATAACGTACAAATGGGTGATGTCTGTCTTCTTTTTTCTGTATTTTTTATTTTTCTATGGTGTGCAATAAAGCTTTTATTATTATTATTATTATTATGTCACACCTCAGTAACCTAGTTTGAAGCGTGTAGCAAGTCTATAATTTATGTGAATTTAAAGTTGTATTATCGCAGGTAATTTATGTTATTACAAAGTTATTATTTTAATGATGTCTCTAATATTGTTAGGTATTTCGATTACACCAATAAAATTATTCATCACGTTTTTCTTTCATTTTCCTGTAGTATAAAGGTTGTTTTAGAGTGAGTGAAATTATTCACTAACTAAAATTAATTTAACAACAGAGAACTTTGTTCATTACAAGTTGCGTGTGGGCGTCATGAAATGATACTCGATCACACTACTGAATGAAAAGTTCATTATTCGCAAGTTTGGCTCTTCTCAGAAATGGTTTTTACTAAGTAATACAAACTTGACTCGTTATTTCAGTTCAGAAGTTATTCACAGACAATTCCTCAGTCGTGCATTGTACTTGAACTGAATTATAGTTTGGCTGTTTTGTCAGCGGTGTATTGATTTTAAAGTTTATATTATGGCACCGTACCATAAACTTTAAAATCAAGCTCACTTAGCAACGAAGAGCTTAAGGCTAAGTCGAAGCCGCGCGTACCGATCGATCTCGTATGTTAGGCAATGCCAACCGCGGTCGGCCGTAGATAGGTGACAATCTCAATATAAAGAGTTTTCCTTCATGCCTCGGAGAGCACGTTAAGCCGTCGGTCCCGGTTGTCATTTGATCTATGACAGTCGCTACGGGTAGTCAGAGGCCAGAAAATATTATGAAGAATCGTATCAACACGTACTGGCTTGTGGATATCTAATGCCGGCCGCTCCACGTAAAAAACAGATCATCAGGCCGTAAGACTAGAAGCCGACCCTAATGTAATTGGGAAAAGGGCTTGGCAAATTGCTGTACATTCATTACAATTGATATGTAATAGTCCAACGTTAAATTAACTGCTGCTATTTTGCCTTAACCCAAACTTAAACTAAGAATGTGAAAAATAACGAAACATTAAAGCAATAAAATAAAAATAAAAGAAATTTGAATACTATAACCTCTTAGGTAACAGTGAATTCAAGGTATGCGCCATTCAACGGAATTTATGAAAATAGTCGACTGCTGTTTCATTTTCTACAAGAGATATACAACCTTGTGTATATGATCCTAAGGTTTATCAAACGTGCGTAAGTTTTAGTTAGCGTTGAAAATGCAGCAGCTGTGCGCGCCGTGCAATAAGATATCGCTGGCAGGAATGCATTCATTGTAAGAAACAATAAATACTTCGCTGACAAGTTAACGACAAACTTCTGGGTGTTTTAACTTTGTATTTATTTGATCTTCTACTACGAGCTCAATCCTTGTTCTCCTTGTCTCTATGATATTTAACATAAAAGTATAATTGCACCATTTGAGTGTTTTAAACGTTTTTTACGACCACGCCGCCCGCGCCACTCTTTGCCATATTTTGTTATTGAGTTGAGAAAATATTACTTCTTGAGATAGAAACTATAGCAGGGATTTTTTTAAATACTGTTTATTGCTTACTTTACACTCACCTTAATAAAAAATGAGTATAAAATGAATGGAACGCTTATTTCATTGGCATTTAGTAAAGTATTTTAAGTATAAGTTCCATGTCAAGAATGCGTGGTCTTCTCTGTTCAACACCACTGTGAGTTTCTTGAACACAAATTGTGTCATATTTGGTTTCCTGGGCTAGTTCCGAAAGCAGGGTACTACTATCAATGCAGCTTTCAAGAGCTAAATGTGGTTGTTCTTCTGTTGTTGGTTATTGGTTCTTAAATTTACCGTTCGGGAAGTGTCCTGAAGATTATCAACAAGAAGTTGCTATATAAACTTTTAAACCATTATTTATAGGATCCAAGAATTCTATTTATTCTAATTCTGTTTGAGATCAATATAATTGAAACATTTAATTGGAACTTTGTAGTACTTTGATGAATATTGTATAAATAACTCTCAATATCACGTTTAATATTGTCTCTCGACGCATTAATAAAGGTTTGCCATCCCAGGTCTAGGGGTTAGCGTATGCGCATTTCCGGGTCGGGCAAAGTAGTAACAGCACGAAGTACTAACACACACACTCACATACAGCACGAAGTAATAGCAGCACGAAGTTGCAATTGTGCCCGGTGGATGGCGATAGGCTCAACCATCGTACCTGAATATAACAGGTGAAATGTTGGTGTTGTATACCTCTGCCACATCCTTCTGGAGAAGATTTATAATTCGCAAATATCTCTCCTTCATAGATACGTGAATTCATAGATATTTGGAAAACGGAAGCTTATTCACTTCGACGGGTTCGTAATCACTCGATTTGTGACGATCACGAAACATATTGACATAATTAAATTGTTACGAAAGTTGTTTGGATTGTTGTGAGATTCCTGAATGAGCCATGGGGAGGAAAAGTAACCCTGTGTTCCTTAAATAGAAACTATAGATATACGATGTAATGGCCTTTAACTCGTTATTTTTATTTTATTTCCCTTGATAATAAAAAAAAACAATTTTTAGTTTTATCATGTTTGTAAGTGATTGGCCGAATATGACAACTTTTGGATAAATTTAGAACTTACAAAAATGAACTTTGAGAAAAATGCATTTTGAGCATAATACTAGCGTAAAATGACTCGAAATAAAATAATATTCTAATAATATAAAAGCAAGATACGTTGAGGCATGAGCACGATATTTTGAAAGTGAGGCATTTGCGATGGCGCGGCGCTGCTTTGGAATTCACAATTACATTTACTGGCGTAAAGCGTTTGTCGGCATTCTCTCGATCGTACCTGTACGTCTAAGAGGCGACGACAAAAAATATCTATTTTCTCTGAAAAGCCAATAAAAGCTACTTTTAACGTAAACAAGGTAAGTGTTGCACCGCACTTTGTGTGTTTGTTGTTCGCTTGGAAGCAAAAGCACTGATAGGACATGGTAGGCCTAGTGATAATAAAAACCTAAAAGAACCATCGGTAAACGGTGACTGTATTTTCAAATACCATTAAGAGCGTTTATTCCTTTTCAAAATGTAACTGTAAATTTTTGTAGTGTTTTGGGAATATTTCGTAAAAACTGAATGAAAGTATGATTTTATTCAACTAACTTTTTAGAATGCAAGTTTTGAAAGGTAAATATAACAATTTCATTCGTAAATACAGCATAATTTTGTAATATAACAACTTAACAGTTAATACTCTTTCAACTGATAAAATAGAAAAGTATTATGCTTTAGTTATTAAATGTAATTGTCATATTTACCTTTTAAAGCCCACATTCTAAAAAGTTAGTTGAATAAAATCATACTTTCATTCAGTTTTTACGAAATATTCCCAAAACACTACAAAAATTGACAGTTACATTTTGAAAAGGAATACACGCTCTTAATACACTGTCTGTGTCTAACTGTCACATCGTAAAGTTACTTTGCTTGCAACTTAATTTACAGTCTGAACGCAAAAGTTTCATTCTGCGTTAACATTTAATTACTTTTGACATTTAATTAAAAAATTTAAAGACTTTTAGCGCTTGACTTGCAGAAATGAAACTAATGGATTACCAACTAAAAATCTGTTAGCGCTCAAATTGTCTTCAATAATAAAAATCTTAATCTTTTTATGAACTGTTTCTTTAGAAATAATCAAGTTGAAACAAGGTACGCGGTTATTCTTTACAACATTTGTGCTGAATTTTACTTCGCCTTGTTGGTTTGTGTCCTACTTAAGATAGGAATAAATGGATGAACATGACGTCACGTTTATAGAAAATCGACGTACAGTTGTAAAATTTAGGGTCCTGGATAGCTGGTTGGTTAAAGCGGCTGCCCGGTGTGCAGAAGGTTGCAGGTTCAAATCCTGCCAGTCCCATAATTTTTCAAGTGTGGCTTAGTAAAATAACCTACAGGACGAATAAATACTGTTGGCACATTTATAAAAAAATATGAATTACCAATAGTAGTCGTAACATAAGACTCGTCTTCGGAAAATCAATGCTCGCGGTGCGCGCTGAACTAAACAGCTCCGAGGCGAGACTTCCGTAAGGTATTTTCCAATTATGTACTTAAAAAACTCGTAATGCAGCCCGATGTCACATGTGTGCGTGCATGCAGTACTTCAAAGTGCAGCACATGTTGTAAAGAGATGAGTAATATAACTAAATGTAATATGTTCGCGAGTTCTATTTTACTGTAGGCTGGCTGTAGTAAGTTAAGTTAAAGAGCTACTTGGCCTGCGTTGTGACTCTGTGAATTATTGTTAAATCCTTGCATACATTGTTTGTTCGTTCGCTGCAAGTGAATCAGCGTTATTATATTTGTTTTCTTTAACTGTCATATATTTCATTTAAATATATATTCAGTAAAGCGTCGCTAAAAGCTGAAAGTTTTATTGTTACAGAGATAACATGAGATCACACGTGCGTTTTGTTCAATGAATTTATATATTCTATAAAGAACATTTTAATGGGTTGGTTTTTATACGACGCTCTTTGGTTCTGCCGTGAAATAATAATTGCAATAAATTAATTGAAGTTAAAGTTTGAAGTTTTGTAGTGTACACAATCATTAAGAAGGGGTTGCGTATTTGTAAATGTCGGTGCAGCTGCACATTTGTACCGCTTGTGTATTGCGTGCGATATGAATAATTCAGCGAGTGCCACGCGAGCGTCACTAGCGCTGCTGTGCTGTGAGATATAACGGGAGCGTGTGACACCACGATTTTCATAAACTAGTATAATATTGGTATGGTACTTACGAGCGTACTACTGCAAAAAACCTGTAGGTATAGTAACTGTTTTAATATAAAAAGATATATGATAGTAAAAGTAAAAAGAAAGAATTAACTCTTTAATGTTGCTGTTGAAGTGAATAATTAGGTAAATTTGCAATACTTCATAAACGAAACTGACACATGTCATGGTTTTTGTTTTCACTAACCTCATGATCGTTCAATATTAAATATTTTCTTGATCAAACTCGCTGAAAGTTTGTTGTCGCTCCGATTATTCAATTTTCATTCCAATGTTAATAATGATTAAAAGTAAGCAAAACTTGTACTTTTTTATGGTAAAAAAAGTCTGTTCATATTTAAAAGAGTAATAAAATTCATCATATTGGGTAATCCGCTCACATCATATCCGTACCATATTATATCAACACGCACACACACACACACACATACATACATACATACATCCTTCAAACATCATACACCAACAGTAAGTCTAATTTACGCTAACCTCCTGCCACTTACCACTTTACCGAAAACATAGGCGCAAGGCTAAAACAATTAATGGTAATACATATTGGGCTGAGGCTGGTGACTTGAAATACAGGTTTCACATCTAGCTTAGGCACCAATCTCCCCACAATATAGTTGTCAAAATAGGATAAGGTTATCATTATTTGTTCTTAAAAAATGTGGTGAGAAAATAAAATCCTTTTTTTATTATGATTATTTTGTGACCGAAGCTTTCTGTGGAATTCAAGAGTGTACTAATTACTTTTTAGTTGGAATCGTCTTGACGGAGTTTCTTTAATATCTTTAAAAAAATCTTATCACAATCCACACAAATGTCGGTTAAGGTTTTTGTTAAACGATAACAGGTTTGCTAGACTACCTCTAAATACATCAATATAACATCATTTTACAAACTCGTAAGAAAAACTGCTCGCATATAAGGGGATTGCATCGATCGAACCCGAAAAATACGCTCGCTAAAATAAATTTTGTAGACGAATTCTTTCATGCTATTACTATAAAAAAAATATACAAATAAACTAGAGTATATGAGAAAACTTTGTATTCTTTACTTTTTCTATAAACTTGTCCAAATGTTGGCAAAAATATTGAGAACATGGGTCTTTTTTAAACTGAATATCAAATTGTCTACATAACGGCTGGGTCATTTTGTATCATATTTATACTAAAAGAAAGAAAAAACCCTGTTCAACAATTTGTATTCTCTATTTTCACGATTTTATTTTTATATTTTGTAATAATCAAATATAACCCGAATCTTTGCAAAGCTCCCCACCAAGCACCCCCGCTATGCCCGTGGCGCTTACTCGGGATTTGTCTTGTCAGTGTCTTGACGACACCTACGACGAGAGGATGTACGTGCGTTTTTTCTTTCAAATAATATTTTGAATTCATTATTCTTGAATGAACTCATAGTCTTAATGTAAGGCAAATATTCTTTTTATTTAGTATAAATTGTAAATAAGTTTGTAAGCGTAATAAAACCCAGTTTTATTTAAGTTTAATTTTTTAAATAATCATAGACTATATGGTTGAAATATTATATTGGTTAAACGTTAACAGTCAGAATAAAATATCGATATTTTTTACGGTTGAAAATATTAGTTAATATTTTTTGTCAGGTACGAGATTCGGTTTATTGTTGATGTTAATGACGTTTAATATTTTGTTCTATCGTTGCATTAGTTTGATGCTAGGTTAAATTCAATGAACTTTCCATCATACTTTAACAGGCTTAGGACTTTTAGTATAGTATAATATAGAAAAGGAGAATAGCTAGGCCTAGGCGTATTTAAAAGTTCATTGATTTTATGTACATTCTAATTTACATTTTTCGTGATTTGCATTTAAATTTCGTAATCGTCAATACAAATAAATAAAATTGAAGTGTCTGTTTTTAATGTCAAAATATCAATGTTTTTTATAGCAGATGTAGTTATTTGCACGATACCGATGCCTAAAATATAGATTTTAAATTTTTGTCTGTCTGTCGGTCTGTCTGTTTGTATCCGCTAATATTCTAAACGGCTGTACCGATTTTGATAAAATTTTAGATGCAGGTACCTGACTACAAGGCGCGTAACATAGGCTACTTTTTATCGATGTACCTACCACGCCTCAACAAAAAAAACAAACAATTAACATCATCAAAGTCTAATTAAACTCGTCACCAAAAATCAACATAATTCACAACAAACAAGTAGCACTACAAATTACGAATAGTAACAGATCATAATTCATATTATTATTACTTTCTTTTGGTTGAAAATATCACTTACAGCAATTGAATCTTTATATTAATAACGATAGAGCACATAATCGCATAAAATCAAAACTAATCTAGCCGATGAGTTGCCGGCCGCGCGCATGCGCGTGGCCGTGCAGCTCGGCAGTTTGTTCGGCGTTCGGTCGGGCCCGCCGCTCCACGTACGAAAATGATCTTTATAGTTTAGGACTTAAAGTTTAAAATTCAATTGAGATAGAATAGAGTATTCTTTATTGTACACCAAAAATATACAGTTTGACAATAAAAATACAACTTTAAAATAATTTCAAATGCACAATGGGCGATAAGATAACTTGCGAATTTGGCGGCAAGAGGTCATCAAAGTTCAAATCACGTTGAATTTGATTTCAAATATATTTAAGATTATTAAATTGGTTTATTGAATATTTTTGGTTGATGGTTATATTCATCATCTCTACTATTAGCCCAGTGCCGATAATTTTTAAAACAAAAAAAATAATAGTAGGATGAAACCCATTAGAAAAGGAGGAGAATATTATAAAAATTAAAGGAAAAATAATTTACGGGCGATCTGAGGTTGGAAATCAAATAAATTACAGCGTATTTGGGACATAAAAAGGTAAGTTTTCACCAAATTTCGTGAAAAAAAATATTGTTTGTAAAAGATAAAAATAAAAAACCAAAAACTTGGTTTTTTGAATTTTTCACATTAAATTTTGAGGTTATATGAAAAAAGTGTAAATACAAAAGTTTTAGATCTTTTTATTACCAACAACTTTGTCATTCGTTTTTCCATGGGACTTTTAGTTTTGCCGGAAATCGAGAAAAACCGTTTTTTACCCTTAAAACTCCCCCCCTCCCCCTCTTCCCGACCTCAGATCGCCGACGATAACTCGCAACAGTTTATACATTTTTCAACGATGTTTTGTATTCATCCTATGTTAAAGAATGTCTTGAGCACAGTGATGATGGAAAACTTTAATCATCACATGACACACGTAAACCAACATGTTTGTACTCATTTGAAAGAACTCACTTAGACCTAGGTGACTGTGAGGAACTAACTGACCTGATGGTGGACTCCGAAGGTATGCAGACTTCAATCAAGACACACGTAAATCAACATGATTCAGCATGTATTCTGTAGTAGCAACCGTGATCAATTAGGCAGATTTAAAAACTGGTCTCTTGACTAACTCTATTATTGAGAGCCGTTGAGCGCTGACCTGGTCATCATCAGACCTTCAGCATGCATTCTGTAGTAGCAACCGCGATCAAATAGGCAGATTTCGAAAACTGGTCTCTCCTGACTAATTCCAATATTGAGAACCGTTGGGCACTGATCTGGTCATCATAGACCTTCAGCAGGTATAGCTAGCAGGCAAAGCGAAGTCAACGTATTCATATCAAACCAAAAAAATACGTAATGTAAGTTTGGGCACAAATAAATTACTTTTTACATCTGAAAAAGTACTTACTGCCTCCCAGAGACCGAATGAATTAGGCAAATACTATACAGTATTGCGTCGCATCTGTAATCTTGTACAATCATCAGTAAATTTTGTTATAGTATGATTCTCTGTAACTAGAGGGCGCTTAATTTTTAAACACTGTTACAACAGCCAGATCTTCAAGGTCATCGAGCAATGTGATGCCCATAACTAGCTCTGCATACGCAGAACGTCAAAAATATTAAAGACTCATTTGAGTGTTCCCCTCCACGGAAATCTTTAGTAAAAGGCGAAAGATTTATGCGTATTGCAGGGAAACTAGAGTTAACGCAAGTTGGGCCGCCCGAACTTTATGTACTAAAGCCGGTAACGAAACCATACTGCGATTCAGACGAACGGCACAACGCCATCTATCGAGCGCAAGGTAAACTGTAAGTGCGTATTTCTGAGTACCATTATCGCGACTAGAGTAAGAACAAGTAAAATAAGCGCAATAACTCGATTCTCTATGATTTTTATTTAATAACTTTTTATTTTTTCAATGCTGTCTAAAATTTTGTTGATTGCAATGCATGTAAAGCATATTATTATAATATTGTGATAAGATTGTTACAAATAATAACACATATTTTAAGGTATTCTGTGTCACAATGTCATTCGTGTACTAATTTCATTTTAATGAACACGCCTTTGTATAGAAGTTGAAATTAATATTATATTGAAATGATCTCGTCGTTATCAAATTAATAATATTGAAACAGGAGTAGTCGTTTTCAAGTGTTTTTATTCGATTACGTTCAGTTCAACTAGACAATCAGCAAAATCAAATCAACCGAAATTGAATCGATTGACGCAATTCTAACGAGAGCTTCACTTAATATTAGCATGCAATATTACCTGTTCTACATAAATAAATATGCAATGTTGCGGTGACCAGCAAATGAAAGGATAATTTCAAATCAAATCAAATCAAATCATTTATTCGCTATCAATATGGGTTAACAAGGTCTTATAAAATATAAATAGTACACATATCGACCATAATTGGGATGCGAAATTATACATAAGCACAAAATAATCATTAAAATTTCATTTCAGGATCTAATATATTCATATAAATTCTATAATAATATTTATAATTAACACATTGAGTCATAATAGACATTGATTACATTTTTTACATAATTATGAATTTTATTTGATTAATTGTATATACATAGTCGGTGTCAAAGGCATTCGTCATTATTAAATTATGTTCAAATAAAATCATGTTGAATATTCATACAATACAAATTGTTTACCAACCAATTGTTAATATAATAAATTAATATAAAAATAAATTAAGTTTGGACTGTCAGTTCAAAAAATAATAATAATAATAGTAATATGTCAGTAATCGTTATATTTAAATCCAGTCCTTTACCGAATAAATCATTTTCTCTAAAATTAACAGTTTCAATTTCCTTCGGAATGAAGATAAAGGCAGCGTCTGGATGTCAAGTGGCACCTTATTAAATATTGTTATACACATGTTGTAACAATTTTTTTGGAACATAGTGGTTCTTGGAGTTACATCCAGCACCAAACGTTCACCCCGTCTAGTATTACGAGGAAATAGATCTTTAGCTTTTAAAAATAGTGCTGGATTGTTTTTTACAAACATGCATATCTCAAAAATGTACAAACCAGGTAGAGGCAGTATGCTAAATTTTTTACAATGGGGTTGACAAGACTCATACGGAGGTATACCAACAATAGCTCTAATGCATCTCTTTTGAGATAAGAATGCCCTTTGAAAATCTGTTGAGTTACCCCACAGAATAAGTCCGTATCGTAATATGGAGCTAACATAACCGTGGTAGGCTAACAGTACTGTCTGTATGGTTGATGTAGCTCGGAGTTTGTTTAAGACGTAGACAAAACTGTTAACCTTTTTACATACGACATCTATGTGAATTTTCCAGTCGCAATGTTTATCAATGACTATGCCCAGAAATTTCGTGTGTGTTGTTTCAATAAGTTTTACATCATTGTAGACAAGGTTCCTGGGAATAGCTGCTGCGCGTTGGGTTTGAAATTGGATAAACTGTGTTTTGGAAAGATTTACTTGTAGATTATTTTTATAGAGCCACTGAATAATGTGATCAATATTTTCGTTAATTTCTTCGTCTGTTTGGCAAGTTAAAATTAAAGATACATCATCCGCAAAAAGTATACATTTATGTTGTATAACATCTGGTAAGTCGTTTATATAAATCAGAAAGAAAATAGGTCCAAGAATGCTACCTTGTGGCACTCCACTATTATTAATCGAGTAATTCGACTTTTCCTGTCTCACTACTGCTTCCCTATCCATATAGGAGATTTCGAAATTAACATAAAGATCCAATGGCTACGGTATACTATATCTGATAGGTAGATGGTATTTTCAATATTTAATTCTAATATTAGTTAGAAATATTTTTATTTTTTTGTAGTTATGGTGTCTGTAACTGTGCCAGCATACTTGCATCAATTATTCCGTCGGCAAAACATCTGAAAATACATATCATTAATATTAAAATAGAACCGATAAACAGAACTCCACTATATTCCGCACTCACTCAGTCATAAGGTTTTTATAGTCGTTGCCGTTCAGCTATTTCTATTTATACACCGTTGTACGTTGGCTTTAATAACAAAATAAAATAATTAGATAAGATAGCTTATCTACTGCATTTGAATGAGCTCGTTTTAAACGTTTATAATACTGGGTGTTAACGTTTATATTTCCCTCGTAGCCTTTTTGTAGGATTACTCACAAAAACGTTATCTAATGTGGTTTAACAGTTGTGTACATGTCCGAGAATAAAACGAGCGTAATCATCGGATATATATTATTTTCATAATCAAGGATATTCAATATTGTGTTAAAACAAAAGCATGATAATAAACAAAGTCAACCTTACTTATTACTTATTATTTATTATCATTCCTCACGTGAATATTATTATGTTTATACGCTTTTAATATAATCATTTCCACAGCGATTTATAACAAAAGTAACTGATCGTGACTTCACATGTCTTTTTCCTTGTTCTTAATTAGAGAAAGAATCAGAAACAAAGGGCAAATAATAAAAGGTAAATGAGAGGGTAAAAGTAAACAATACAAGAAAGCTCCCTCCGGCGTGAGGTGAATGTTTGTTATTTTTTAATTAACTGAGTACAGTAAAGGCTTCGGTTGATCTCTACCAAGCCATTCTAATATTTCAATAATAAATCGTATTTGATCAAAGCGACGACGTTGATAATAATATATTACCAATATGGAATATTCATAAAAAAGAGAAAGAAAGTGGATGATCTCTTCATTGACAAAAAGGTCTGTTGAGGTGGCGACGTACTGGGCGCGAGAGATATAACTCCCTCTTGAGATCAGGATGTGCATCTCCCGCGACACATTCAAAACTAGAGTTCGTCATCTTCTCCTAAGTGAAACGACAGCAGAGTCATTAAAAGCTTAATATCTACTGTGTAAATATTATAATATTTATTATTTTAATGTACGTCTTAGTATATTTGTTACCATATTTATGTATACGAATTTTTGATATAACATTATTTTCACATTATTTAAATTTATTTATGCTACCTTTGTTCTCTCTGCATCACCTTAAGGTTGACTGGTAGAAAATGCCTATGGCATTAAGTCCGCCGTTGTACTAATTTTAAGTGCAAAAAGTTGTTAAATAAAAAAAATATATGTATAAAAATATTTTAGTACCTTGGACACAAAATGAAGGAGGAGAAAATCTTATAATTGAAACAAAAGTCAGCTATAAGTAGTTGTTTAAGAGCCTTTTTTGCTCAAATTATAATATTATAACTTTCCTAAATTTGTTTACGTACTACATTAATAAGAGCTTTGATAGTCACAAAGACTTCAGTATAATGCTAAGCAAGCTTGGTCCGTGTCTAAATGTACACAAGATGCGCAAACGTGGTCGTTTCACGATGTAGTGTCCGTGCCGTACATTAAACATATGGAGCAAGAGTCCGAGACTGGTCCCGAAGCGGCACTAATGAGCTTTCGAGACAAAGTTCAATTTAGCAGACTGAGTATAATAGGATATTGAAGATTAGTGAACGTGTTTAAATGGCAACTGGTTACAATTATAATTATAACCATGTTCCAAGACTTTACTCCGCTTAAATAATAATAATGTAAGTCCACCAAAATTTTATTATGGTATATTAATAGATTGCAGCAAATAATCAAAGTTAGTCAGTAAATTTATGAAGTATAACATCTACTGTTGTTGTATCGGACACGAAAAGTGTTGTTTGTTCTTTGTAACTGCGTTCACACAATGACGTCACAAACCTTAACATGACCGTATTCGCCTACCAATAGTAGATATTAGATTTAAGAATTCATCAGTTTAGAATAAATAACACAATGTACCTGAAGGATACTGTAACAAACGCAGACATTAATAGTTATTTATGCAACGTAATACAATTTTATATATTTCGTTGAGCGGTGTGCGGTAGCTTTTCACAAAGAGGATTTCTTCTGAAGTGCATTACATCACAAGTACATAGTCTTTTTTTTTTTTTTATGCTACGCCCACAGCGAGTGAACCAGTAGTCCACCTGATGGTAAGTGGAGTACAGCCCATGGACATCAAAAATCCACAAAAGCAGATTATAGATGCGTCGCTGCAGCTGAGGACTACGGTGTTATGCCTCATGTGCCAGTAATTTCAGGGCCTGATCTCACCACCAAACCGGAACACAGTAATGGAAGCACTACTATTTGGCGGCAGGTTAAAGGTGAGACGGTGGTGCTGCCGCCCTCGAGCTCATTCACAAGAGCTCTACCACCAGTTAAAAAGCCTTGTTTACATTTGATACAAATGTACAAAGGAAAACGTATTAAGGAGACAGTTAAGTCGCTGAACGAGTTCAATGATTTGGCTTATGGCTCTTGACGAGAGACTGCAATATTATACAAGCTTTCTCAGTTATACATAGCATAGCTTTAACTAAGCTGCCCTCTTCAACTTAAAAATACATTCTATATATTCTCGTAAATAATTTTCAAAAGCAACCATGAAAGAATAAAATTAAGTATTCAAACATATCAGTATTCCGGGACTCGTAGATGATGTCACTTCTGACTTAATGTGTATATTCTTAGAAAGATCTTAATATCATCTTATAAAAGGTTATTTATTAAGAATTTGACCTTATTTTTTATCAGAGTAAGTTGGGGTTTCATCATTTGCATTACATGCATATATTGTCATGTAATGTTTGATAACATGGTTTACAAATTAGGATGTATTCCCGACTTAGTCCTTTCACCAATTAAATACATTACACACATAAATTGATACCTACCCTCATCACGTCACACATCGCATCCATCCCTGTTAACGAGATCAAAGTATTAATTACGTTCATTATTAATTCAAGGTCAAGCGTTTTGCTCTCCTTTGTTGATGATTGTAGGGGGTGAATAATTATAGAGCTCTTGTAAACGAGGTCATAGGAGGTACCGGTGGGGTTATTCGCTATTTGAGATTTTGGTTTCTTAACAAATAGTTTCTGTCAATTAGTAATTCTTTCACTCAAAAAATGCATTTTTGACATAACGAAACCACGGATTACTCTCCTGGTTACTTGCCTGATATTGATACTTACGCTTAAAAACTCATTTCAAAATAGCAAAAAATCACAGTGCGTGTTATTACTAATGGCTTACGACAATAGGCAAAACTAAATGGAAATGACCAATTTGTAAATTATTTACTGATATTAATTTATTTATTATTTAATAGGACGAGGAATATACAAATTTATCCACTTTTATTGTTGTGTTATAGTTTTAATAGGAGTAAAAATTATTTTGTTTTACAGTTTTTACTGAGTTGTGGCGCGCACTCTATTAATAATGATGTTTTATCTGTGGTTGAAATAACTTGAGTCGTAATAAAAGGTTTAATGGTTTTATGATTATTAGCTAATCCATACATATAATAAAATTTAAAATTATAAATGCCTGTTCATTCAAGACATTTAAGAAAAATTAATAAGAGGAGACTAGAACAGCAGTAGAAGCCGAAACATATTTTTTGGATTTTTGTCTGTCTGTATATATGTTCATAATAAAATTATGCTTACAAGGAAATAAAATAAATTTTGTAGATGAATTTGGGATAGATTTTTTGGAAATTTAACTCCCAAAGGGGGTAAATTAGGGGTTGCAAGTGTATGAGGAAGGTTTCTCAATTTTGAAAGATATAATAACTCAGAAATATCGAACTTAACGGGGACGAAGCCACGGACAGGAGCTATTTAACAATAAAATAATACTTTTTAAACTACATTTGAAATTGATGTAAAGAGTGAAATATAACTTCAACATTTTTTTAAATATATTTGCTTGAAAAGACGCCATAAAATTGCTGACTGCCACTTAGAATATTTTTAGTATTACCACAGAGGTAAAATTTGCGGCCGCTTACCGTGAGGTTTCGCCATGTAGCTATAAAGAGTATAAACACAAAATCATAAATTAAGTTTTTGGGCTTCAATATTTAACTTGAACATCCTCCATATATTTAATTATATAACTACTTTGCCCGCCACCTCGTTAGCGTGGAATTCATTATATTAGTAATAGCTACGCCCACGGTTTGAACCGCATTAAACCTTACAGCTCCACTCCCGTGACGTTTAGCGTAATCTCAAATATCAGTTCAATATTCAGTAGTTCGCGAGAATAAAATAATAAAATAATTAAATTATTCGCGGATTTGTCTGCGTGGCAGCTAAATAAATTAAAACTGGATTTTATAAATAAGTATCGTGCAAATAACTATAACATATACTAAAAATATTGTTGCTTTGACATTAAAATAAAAACAGACAATTCAATTTTATTTATTTGCATTGATAAAACCTTCTTGTTGACACCTACTAAAATGCATTTTTAATCTGTGGCAACTAATGTCTTTGACTGAAGAAAATTGGAACGTTTAATTACAACAAAAAGCATATAAATAGCTTTAAACTAAATTAAGAAAGTTACAAATTCAAACAATAAAATTCAAATTATTTAACTGATTATATCAAAATAAAATTGTACACATTATAACAACAAACACCATATAAGTCATTATGGTAAGAGGTATTTTCGGAGAGATTTTCTCTTTAGTGTAAAACGAGTGCATAAAATTAAATAAAATAAGAATGGAACGCGATGTGATGGAAAAAAAAGTTATCCTCAATACAAAACAAATATCAAAGATCAAGATAATCTCATAAGACAACTAAAAACGATATATAAATGTGATTTTAACTCTTTGCTACTGCTATGTACTAGAAACAGTGAGTATGCGTTATAATTTCTACTTAGACCTACGATGAAATCACATATAAATATCTCTCACTTGTGTTGTAATGTTTTTTGTCTTTCAGGTGCAATACACGAATATAGCACACCTATATTATAATAGTATTATGATAAAGATGATAGCGGCGGGTGATTTCAAAGCTAAACATTTTTTAAGACTTAAGTTTTATCAGTGCAAGCCTAGCGAACATTAGAAGAAATGTTCCTGAAATTCTGTGAAATAATAAAATTTTTCAAAACTTCTGATTTTTCTTTAATATATTCTTATTTCTCTCACATAATATTATCATAGACATAGACACTACGTTACGTACATAAGAAATTATAAATATAAACTCCAAATAAATTAATAATCGTGAATACAGAATGTAAGTAGTTACATTATCTGGTGCATAACCTGTATTGTCCCATTGTTGGGCAAAGGTCTCCACCATCCATGAAATGGAATGAATCAGGTTTTTCATTTTTTATTAAAGTATGTAACTAGATTTGAACTACGTCGATAAAAAGCACTTACCCGTGTGCCAGAATTTATTAAAATTTGTTTAGTTTGGCTAGAAAGAGAAAGCGCACAACCTAGCTACATAATATTATTGTTTCAATATTTTAAAGATACATTATTTTCTTTTTATATCCAAGACTGGCATAATTCGTGCTACTACTTGTCATATTTACAAGTTTTCGTATGAAAAATCTCGAGATCTATGACTGAAAATAATATGACCTAAATTCTATTGCATTACGTATTTAATTAGTATTTTATGACATACATAGTATTAAACAGTTATTGATTTGTTGTATAACGTTAATCTGAAGTAAAAAAACCTTTTAAATATCATTATTTTATCTCGCCAAAGTACAAGAAATCACTAAGAAACTGCTCCATGACCAGTTTCCAATTTTGACATAAGAAATTGAGTTACTTGCCTGTAAAGCTGTCAAATCTGCAAGAGGATAGTAACTGGCAAGCTGTCAATTTTTTTGCCAAGCAGTTATCAACCGTATATGTATGGAAATAAGGATGCTCTAAAACCGAGATGAACCGGTTACGATCGAAATTCTTAGTCGATTTCGAAAGCGACGGGAAATTAGTCACATTTACAGAATAGCATAGCGGAGGAAAGGGAGAAAATATAGTGATATTTCACTACTGTGATTCGATTCTACTGTAAAATTAGATCCTGCAGCTACAGGAACAAAAACTAGTTACAGCTTTCCTTGAGATCACTGTAAGCACAGTTGAATTATGTATGCAACGTTGTATAATGAATTATGAATAAGACAGCACTGCACGCTTTGAACCCGGCACCCGACTCTCGGGAGTGCACCACACTGCTTACACATTCTAATTACTCTATAAGAGGATTATTTGAGAGGAGTTTGGCACCGATCCACCCATGCAAGACAAGTTAACACAGTTTTGAACGAAACGTGTCGCATAATGACAGGGTGCCTAAAACCAACCCCGCTAAACAAGCTTTATCCCCTGGCTGGCATCGCTCCACCGAATGTCCGAAGAGACATTTCCTGCAGCATGGAAAAGACTATCCAGGAACGTGACACCCGACAACCTCTTTATGGGCATAGACCGCCGCCGGTGCGGCTAAAGAGCCGTAATAGCTTTTTAAATTCAGCAGTCGCCATCGAGGATCGGCCTGCTAATGCCAGGATAAAGCTGTGGCAGGAAAAAATCCCTCCACCTGCCGGTTTTAAGACACAGGAGAGTCTACCCCCAGGATCCAATCTGCAGTGGTCCATATGGAAATCCTTGAATAGACTGAGATCCCAGGTTGGTCGCTGCAGACAAAATCTAGCAAAATGGGGTATTATTGGACCAGAACAAACGCAGTGCGATTGCGGTGCACCTCAGCAAACAATGAGTCACTTACTTGAGTGCCCCAATTGCCCTGATAGCTGCTCGTTGGATGACCTAAACAAGGCTGCAGAGAACGCTATTACCGTGGCCACGTACTGGGCTGGGGTTATATAAAACTTTGTCCATTGAAACGAAAAGAAGAAGATAAGAGGATTACTCACGGAACTGTAGCATTTGGTGCTTTGATTATGCATTTATAAAATAAACTTCAAGAGCTGATAATTACTTTGCGGTAACACTAGCTGAGGTGTTTAGCTGTAACAAGAGTATTTTAGAAAACGTACTTTTACTCGTATTATCTTAAACTTAATTTTGACTGAACATTGCTATTTACGAGCTTATGCAAGCCATGTACGAAACAAGAGATTAAACAAGTTAAACAAATATCCATATCACTTGTTGAATTTTCATGACGGGCGTATTCCGGAGGGACGTGAGTCCAATATAAATTGTTTGTGTGAAATATTACATGTGTATGTTACAATGTTGATTCCATAGAACTGGAAATTTTATTGCGGCAGACAACCCTGAGCGTTTTAGCCAAAGTTATGACAATGGACGTGACCGCATACCAAACAATTCTCTACAAAATGTAATAAAAAGTGCAATATGATTGTTTTATGTAGCAAGCTATCATATTGCACTTTTTATGAAAAAGTTAATTTCGACTGATATAGTAATGTTTATTCTTACAAAATTTGACATTTGACCGATTGACATTTGCTCTGCCGGGTGCGGGCCAGCTTCAATAGCATCTTAAAAATTATTGACTTGATAATTTTGAACCACTGTATACAAGTCCGTCGCACAGTAGGTCTCAAAATATTTGCTTGTGTTTTCTTAAAATCAAATTTGTTTGCTAACTAAGTCCTAAGTCTACATTGTAATTAACATAATATTAATCCTTGTGTTTTGAAATAAAATATATTTTATTGATAACATTTGACCCACATCCGGCCATTACTGACAAGAGCCGGCCACAGCTGGAAATGACCGGCCATTTTAAACGTAATTATGAGTAGCGAGTTGTGGCAGACGGATGACGTAAATTTTGTTGAGGCATTTAACTGGAAAATTACAGGAACAAAATATATAACACGATAAGAAACAGTTTTTATATATCTTATATGTTATACCAAACAACTCTTCTTCGTAGTAAATTCCTTCATTGTTCGTATTAAACTGAAAGTAAGACCGAAATAAATTTTCCCTTCTAAAATTACTTCGAACTTTGAAAATATTAACAAACTTTGTGAGCTAATTAATAATTGTTTCAGAACCAACGCTGTGTAATTAAGAAAAGTAAAAGCTTGTTCTAAAGGAGGTGTACAGACAGGGTTCAGTGAGTCGCATGAAATTCTGTCTGGATAGTGCTTTAACAACTGCAATTTATTAGGAGATGCACTATGAAATCATTCGATAGAACGGACCTATATTCAAATGAACACGCTATAGGTCAATTGTAGTCGCCCTGCAATCCAGGAACGCCTTGCGAGTAAATCAAGCCACTCAATATCGTACTTAGATTGATTCTATATCAAATACATGATTAATGGTTAACATACAACTTTGACTTTACAAAACAGATAGCCTATCACTCTAGTACTATTTCACGACTGTTCCAATGTAAATTCGATCAAAGACTGTCTCGAATTTTTTTTTTGCCGCGTCAAATTAACTCCACTTTAGTCGTCACTTCCCACCAATAATGTTGCCACTCGAAAACATTCAATTTAGTCATAATTTTTTGATTGGTGGAAATCTCGACTACCTAAGTGGGCATATATAAATAACATAAACTTTATGTTTATAATTTTCGCCCCATATCAAAAAAATTGGGAATGAAATATAACTGACAAACTTATCAACCCATTGTTTAATGAACTTTGCTTGTAGTGCCGTCAATTTGCTAACCAAGCCAGAACTATACAGCCCCTACCATATTATTATCATTTGCCCCGGTAATGGTACGTACCACTGGCACTGAAGACGATGGGCCTCCCCTGCCTCAAATCCATGAATAGCACGTCAGTTCATATTATTAGTAGTAACACGTTTCATTCGTACCTTCAATAATATCCTTCCAACACTGTCTGGGTTTTTATTATCGAAGAACCTTTTTATTAGATGCCATTATAGGTTAAGGGTACACGAACAAATATAGAAAACGTGTAGAACAAATAACGAACTGAAAAACTTTTAAACAGTAGGTACTTTCCAAAAGTGTAAGAACATATTTATTTCAGTCGTATTCATTGAAAAAGGTTCAGACACAATATTGTGTGGATCGTGAAAGAAAACAAAACGTTATTTCAGTACGCATCAAAGCCTAGAATAAATCATATCATATTAAAAAAAGAGAAGTATAATGTCAAAGAAAGGAGTTAAATAGCAACAAACGCTGCGTATTTATAAATGTAGGTTTAGTTTTTTTTCAAATAATATGTTATATTATTTTCTTACTTAAATAAAAATGGGAAGAAGAAGTTATAACTTTAAGTAAACGTTTTTATTTATACTACCAAGAAACGATAGAAAGCAATTTATTTTGAAAATTAATCCCACTTTTCGTAATCACATCTTTTACGTAAAGCCTCTACGTCTCGCGCATTCATGTGTGTACTCGTATGTATAGGCAAAAGATAGTTTGTAAAAATATTATTTGTTCAATGTTACACCGCTTTTACGTACGTAATAGTCTCATAACTGTGTTATATAACGGATACAAATCATACGTGAGTTAGAGCCTTGACTACTGAATAGCCGCGTAAATGTTTTGCGTGGTGTGGTTACAGGCTGAGAAAAACAGTACTTTATTACTTGAAATAGAGCAATTATGTGTCGTATTTTCTCACTAGCATCATTTATAAGTATGTTACAATAACTAGGTATAAATAAAGCTTACGTATATTCTCGCTCTAATATACCGCATTGTACCGCATCCGCTAATTACCCACAAACAAAGGTCCAACCAACAATATCTAATGGCCCCTTTACAATGCCGAGGTCAGGCGCTGGCGCTGAACCCCACTGCGATACCTTTTATCTCATTCACCTACCGTTATCTATCGAACTGTTACACCATACAATTTGTCTTAGCAATAGACAATTAAGCCTTTACCCTTCTATTAATATTGTTAAGGTTTCAATATGCAGTTAAAAGATGTGAATCTTATACGACCTTTAACACTGAATTAAGCATTTAAATAAGTCTTTTAGAGCTGTAATAAGTACATGAAATTTTCGTTTTAAAACCTTTATCTGATTACCCGATAATTATTCTGAGACTTTGGAAATAGGAATTATCTATTCAGATAATTTCGATAATTTTTCATCTCAATTTGTCTTCTAACTAAAATGTTGAATGTCTAATTTTGATCCAAGACTAGCTCTGCAGTACAACGCGGTGTAACAAAGTTACTCGTCCGTAGACCACAACTCGTGTTATTAATTGTATTTGAATTGCCAAGCGTTTGCTGTTCGTGGCCGGCTGATGTCCGTGATGACTGTTTGTGGAGCAAACGTTTCATAATAAATTGTTTGAAATTAGATTGTTTTTAGATACTTTATTTATGAATTTAACGAGTGTGTGTAAGAAGAGCTAGGAGAGTATAAAATAACAACTTTTTAACTTTGACATATCTTCGTATGTACATAGTTCATAGGTATCAAACATCTTAAAACTAGACATGTCATAAAAGAACCACAGCGAATATTTGAAAGTGTAGGACTAGGTTTTGCGTACATAAAACCCGCATGCGTCGTTGTGAGGTTTTTCACCGCTCGTTTGCTATTGTAAATATATAGTAATTGTTTTTGTGGTTGAGAGATCGTTACGAGTGCGGGTGCATTGTGGTACAACACTACAACTGTTACATCACTTGATTGCCGAGTGCGGGTGCAACATTACAAAGTCCCTTCGGGTGCTGCACACACCGAGACATTCGGGACCGCATCGTACTGTTTAGACATTTAAATTACTCGCTGCAAAGAGACGAGACTTTTGTACTTACTGCGTTTAGCCTTCATATTATGTTTGTGCATTATTTTAGTAGTTCGTGTTCTGTTTATATATTTTATACTGACACGTTACGTTGTGGTTCTGTGGTTAAAAGGTTCGATCGAATCGAGGTTCAAAACTTGTTGTGATATAAAGTTGACCCATTTGTTTTTATATTTTTTTCGATGGGTTAGCCGTTAGTTAAAAACGCAATAATTTTTTTGGCATAATTTAACTGGCAAGCCATCATTTGGCATAATAATAGTTACTCATAATATTAATTTGGTATAATTTTTTTGGTATCATATCTTTTAGCATATTTATTTTTTACGCATAACATTTTTTTGCCATAACATCCTTTTGTCTTTTAGCATGATTCCCTTATGGCATAATTTTCTTAAAAAAAATGAGTTTTGAAATGTTTGTGGTTACACATTTCATAAAAAAAACTTTTTGTTATATATCATTACTATCAAATGAACATGTTGGGCTAAGGTAAGGGCAAATTAAATTATGACAATAAATATAATTCAGAAAAAGATTCATATTAAAAGATATAAAAAATAAATTAATTGGTCAAATATAATTAATTAACTAAACACATAAAATCAATTAATATCTATAATTATTAATAAAAAAATGACATGTTATGTTTAACATGTTATTATTATTTTTGCTCTGGAGTTCAATTTACGTTTTTAAGTTTGTAACAGTTTTGAAATAAAATTGCGATATGTTAGGTTTAAATCAATTATTAGAATGTTCTACATCAAAAAAAATTCTTTAGACTACTGTAAATAGGCCTCGCTGCATATGGGTATTATTCATCTCTGCCACACCTTTCTAAGTAATATAGGCGTGATGTAACGTTATGTTACACTTTTACCGAGATATTTGTATTGTTTCGTGGAGAAGTTTCCCAAGCAACGTGCACCCGTGGGCCGTGGGCCGTGGGCACGTTGCTTGAGCAACTGGCTGTCTCGCAATGATATCAAGTTTGGCACAAGACCACGTATGTGCAGCAACTACCTCGCTGGTTTAGTGGTTAGCGTGTGTGACCTCTCAGCGCGAGGTCGCGGGTTCGATGCACGGGTTAAGCAAAAGTGTTTTTTTGACAAGACATACTCAATTGCAGCATAGAGTTGGAATTGTGCCCGGTGGATGGCGATAGGCTCACTCCTTATCGCATAAGACTTATACATAACAGGGAAATTAGGGTAATATCCATCTCTGCCATACGTGATATTATGTTAATGTTACACTTATGCCCGACCCGTTACTGTTGTATTGTTTAGTTACTTCAGCTTAGTGCACTCGTGGGTACCAAGCTGGGGCAACTGGCTGTCGCGCAATCAAGTCAAGTGCGATACACGCACGCGCATGTGCAGCTCTGCATTATATATTATTTACTTGCTAATGTAACTTGGGAGTAAACGCGGTGTTTAAGCGTAATATATACGTTAGTATGGAGTTATTGGTTATGCTACTTATTTTGTAGAAAGAGGATTTGTAGATGGAGATATTTATATTTTTAGGGCTTTTGCTGAAAATTACCAGGTGTTTATAAATTGCTGTTTTTATTGCAGCTTACGGTCAACAAAGAACCGGTATTCTGTGTGAAAGCATACTTGGCTATCAATCGTTATTAGCATTTTACATAATGTGTGATTATTTATGAGATTCCCTAAAATGTATAAAGTGAGCATCTGTTGCCTTGGTAGCGCAGCGGAACCATCGATCATATAGATTTTACGTCTATTATATCAGATTATACTACTGTTATTTCGTTATATCCGCCAAGTTATGGTTTTATTATGTTGAATCATATTATTTCCATCTTTCTTTTCTTTGCTCCCGCAGCCGAAACAAAGCCGCTTAAGCTTTCGTGTATGTTAAACCCAAATCATAAAATATACAGACGTACGTCCGGAGAATGTTATCATAATACAAACGAATAAAACAACGCGTCTAAGTTGTTTAGAATATACCCACAATGGCGTCGAATAATACAGTAGAGAGGCAGGTCTGATAGTACCGTCCTGGCGCCTGTCAGCGGTACACAAAGCAATTTATAAATGGCATCCGATGGACCGATCTACACCGCCATCTTAGCCTTTTCTATCTTATAATGTTCCTGGGATAAATATCATAAACTTTTGAAAAAACGTTTAGAAAGTGTATTGATGCTTACAGTCATCTCATGGTATAATAATATAAATAATAATAATAATACCATATCACATTAGATGAAACCGATTATATTGTCTGCCAATTACCAAACTTCAAAATTTCTCATTGGCTATTTAGTTTGTGTTACACTTGTATCTTTTCTCTCTTTTATTTCGGTAATATCTAATAAAACTATCTAATAAACTTCTCTGATACAAACACAGACAGCGCTGATTGGATATTGTTAAAGTTCCAGCACGAAATGTGCTGCTTTTACTAATGTACTACAAACTACAGATACACATTATACTATGTAGTTAACTAAAATAAGTGCTGATTTTAGATAAAATGTACCATAATTGCATTTATCGTATGTTTAATGAGCAAATGACAAATATATGTAAGCTGTAAGTTTGTTAACGGTTTTTTATATCGTTCCACGACATTTCAATAAGACACCAATATGAAATCACTTTTTAAATAAAATTTAATAATTTAAATCGGATATGATGTAGGCGAATTAGTGTTTAATATTTTCACCCATTTCCTAAGGCTCGCTTAGCCGGTATTTGAAAGAGCACGGGAGGTAGCGGTGCACCTCTCAGCTGGGATTTCACAAATTGGCTCGACTCAAATCCGTAACTCGGCTTTTCCTACGGATTTCCGGAACGTTCAACGAAAAAATATCGTGAGAATATTACTCGCTCCATAAGACCATCCGCTAACACCAATCATATTCTATTGAAGCACTTTTGAAGGTTCTCAGACACACATTGTGTGTTGTAAGCAAATCTTACTAAAGTTATGACTAATACGGATTATGACAAGATTATGTTCCATTATTAGTTAAATTAAATACATGTTACTTATTTAATGTAAAAATATAGTATTATTGTAATTGAATATGGACTGATAGAAGGTAGCTCTTCAATATATCCGATCTAATATACTAATTTTGCTAAAGTTAACAGATAACAAACATGCCGATTATTTTGTTATAGATCACATACATAAAAGATCTATTCAGTAGGTATTTTTTTATTACCTTTATATTTCTTAAACTAGCACTATCCATTAGGTTTATGAACTTGTGGTAACTTGGCAGTAAACGACTATGATTAAAGTACTAAATCAAATCAAATCAAATCAAATCAAATCATTTATTTCCATGGGCCCCAAGGGGCGCTTGAACACGTCAAAACAAACATCAAAACACAAAAAATATAAAATTAAAATAAAACTTAGCTAACTAAATTATAATACTTATTGTAATAAAATGATTTGACACCGGAGCTTAGATTGACTTTAATTCAACTTAGAGAATTGATTTAAAATCAATCCAAGTACCAGCTCCGATGGGTATTGCATCATGAGAAGAGCTGGTGAGAAACTCATGTGCACCATCTTTTCAAATAATTCATACAATATTTGTTTGTTTTTGACAATAATTCTATGTGTAAGTTATAGCAACCAAAACAACATTATAGCTCAATATGGTTATAAAGAGAAATAAACTTAATTAGAGAAATGCAATTTAATTATTATAAATAAATCCATAGTATATAAGGTTGCAATATCTTACACTTCAAGCAGAAAATAAAGGAGTAAAAACAATGTGTGTATACTACTGTATATATAAGGGTTTTAGAACAGGCCTACACATAAAAAACATTTATATACTAATAACAAAAACTATTTACACTACAAAATATAAAAATTAAAAATAAAAAAAATGTACACACAGATTGCCTTTACTTAACAATATTTGAAATAACATGAAATGAGGTTATACAAATCAAATTTAGTGAGTTAATAAAGAAACTATATAATTATGTATTAATTTTCATTAATCATCATATTAAATAATAAAAATAATGTATCAATTGATATTCATTATAATGTCAAAAGTTGAAACTTAAGTCAATAATATGATGTCAAAATAAATTATGTCAATCTCAATATAGAATATAATTTGTCAAAATAATCATAATCAATCATAATTATAAATAGGATAAAACAATGTCTAACTTGGCAATTCATTTGAAATATAATAACCATAATAATTGTAAATAATAAATACATTACTGTAATAAATACATTAGATAAATTAATATTATTTCCAAGGCGTAGTGTCGGTTAAGAAATCGTTTATTTTATAATAGCCCCTTTCCATGAGACGATTCTTAACGATACTCTTAAACTTTAGTAGGGGCAAGTTCAAGATTTCGACAGGAATTTTGTTATAAAAACGCACTCCAAGTCCCTCAAATGAGTTGTGGACTTTGTTTAAGCGATAATATTGGCCTACCAATTTATGCTTATTCCTCGTGTTTAATGAATGAACATCGCTTTTCTTGGTATATGTTCCTATGTTTTTTCGTATAAACATAATATTAGTAAATATATATTGCGATGCTACTGTTAAAATACCTATTTCCTTAAATCGTTCTTTCAGAGAATCTCGAGCTTTGAGTTTGTAAATCGCACGAATTGCCCGTTTTTGAATTACAAAAATGTTTTGAATATCAGCTGCCTTGCCCCATAGCAGAATACCGTAGGACATGACACTGTGAAAATAACTAAAATAAACTAGTCGCGCAGTTTCAATATCAGTTAACTGACGAACTTTCCAAACAGCGAATGCCGCGGAGCTGAGTTTCCCTGCTAGACACGATATATGGGCGCCCTACTGAAGCTTATGATCCAAGGTTATTCCTAAAAACATAGTTGATTCTACAAGACTAATAATTTCGTTATTTAGTATTATACTCATGTTCTGTTTCTTGACATTAGGCAAAGTGAACTTTATACATTTAGTTTTATTCGAGTTCAATAATAAATTGTTGCTAGTAAACCAGTCTTGGACTAGTGCAAGTGACCTGTTGATATCATCAATACTATCCTGATTACGATTAACTTTAAAAATAAGCGAAGTATCATCTGCAAAAAGTACTATATCACAAAAGTTTTGCACATAGAATGGTAAATCGTTAATGTACACTAAAAAGAGAAACGGACCGAGAATTGAGCCCTGTGGCACGCCCATTGAGACAGGTAATCCGGAGGACCTAATTCCATTTATATCAACTCGTTGAACTCTGTCACCAAGGTAAGAGGCAACCAGATCAAGTGCAATATCCCTGACTCCATAGTGCCTGAGTTTTCGCAAAAGCGTTTGATGTTCAACGCAGTCGAATGCTTTGGATAAGTCACAGAGTAACAGTACTGTTCAACACTATGTCTATAGATAGGCTTGTTTTCGTTTAATGGCTGCAGTGCAACAGTGCTGACGCGCAGCAACGAGTGCGTAAACAAACGACGTTTGCATGAACATTACTCGCTCTGACGCTTCAACGCTGCCTTCCAGACTAGACTAATCTACAACATAACAATGTTATTTTAGTGCTGCGTGGTGAAAAAAAGTAGTAGGAGAGTATAACATTCGTAAACTCTTTAATATTTAAATAGCGTTTCGCGAGTGAGTTTGGGAACACACGTTGGTGCGGTGCCAACATCCCCTCTGCTCCCACTGCATATCTTATTGTAGTTGCTCAAGAATAAAAAACTTTGCGAAAGTTTGATTTTTACTACATTTTAGTGCATTATTTGTTTTGGACTAGCTTCTTGAATTTCTACAGAAATAAGTACTTTCCTTTCAATAAGTTTTTAAGACATTTTAACATAACATAACAACAATGTCATGGTACCTTTTAACAATACATTTCACACGAGTTGGGAACCCTTATTTAAGTTTCAGTAATAGTGGTCCTGAACAAACAAGTGTTCTTTTTAACAAAATGAGTTCGCACATAACTTGGCGACATTGAATACCTCTAACGTGTAAATATTTGTCCCAAACCGCGGAGGTATTTACCCTTTGTACAGCATTGCGGCACTATGTGACATGCCTAAACACTTAATTCTTAATTCTCTATAGGTGTGATATTATGTTATGTTACATGAAGCTAAAGGTTGTATTATAAGGACGTGTATGTCACGAACAAACGAAACATTTACTTCTCCTTATAGTATATGAGCCAAAAATGCTAGTTGAATCAAATCAATATCACTTTTTGAAGAGTTTTCTAGTTTACGCACTGAAATATAGAAACTTGGCGCGCATGTTCCTCTTCTCTTCTATATAATCACAGAGATTGAAAGCACATAATAAGTTTTTAAAATGACATGGTGACGAACACTATTGTTATTGTATTTAATGGGATATTTTTATTCAATATTGGAGGCCCAAAACAAAAAAATGAAACCAAAACAAACAAACATGGGAAAACAAACATGGGAAATATGTCGTTAAAAACAATAACAATAGAGTCTGCACATTATATTATCAATCACCGTGCAAAAAACATATAGTAAAGCTATAATTGTTGCCCAGATCTTTATTATCTTATTTATAAAATTCTCGTGTCACAATGTTAGTTACCTTACTCCTCCGAAACGGCTTTACTGATTTTTACCAAATTTTATATGCATATTCAGTAGGTCTGAGAATCGGCTACTATCTATTTTACATACCCCTAAGTGATAAGGGTTGTTCACTTTTAACTTATTTTTTTAATTTTTGAACAAAAAAAATGTTTTTATTTTTCTATAATGTGGCATTAAAAATACATACAACCCTAATTTTTACCCTATTTTTAATAGCCATTTTAGTAATCTTAGCGCTTTTGACAATATGAACTTTTTGAATGTACCTTTATGGGGTTTGACATAACATTGACATAATGCGTGCTGCAAATATCGTCACAGAGAATGTATGCATAGTTAAGATAGGAAAATGTTTGTCGGGTCAGCTTGTATATAAACGAAATGTCACCACAAATAATTGAATAGTAATTAGTTGATGAACATTGGGTCATTATTGTGGGCATTTATTATTTATTAGTGTGTTTAACTTAATAATAATGTTATACATCTGTGAGTTATTCATGAAAGACAAGATTCCAAACCATGAGGGATAGAATATCATATTTCCATAATTATTTCACTACGCTTTTTTTCAAATGTAGTTAATAAATTCTTATGAAATAAACATACGCATAAAAATACCATATTCCATTTTGATCACGGTTAATTATTTTTATTCGTGTTATTCCCTGAAATACTGTTATACGTCTCGTACAAAATTTATTATTTCATGGATTTTTTCAAAAATATCAGGTGTCGGATGACGAGGCTGACTTTGTGGTTAATTAACATTGTATATCAGATTTCAAGGAACGACGATGTTATTATTATTTATACAAAGGGATGTTTTTGTTATTATTTCTGGTTTAAATATACACAAAACTGAGGCTGTTAATTTATATTTTATGCCTGCTACGGCATTAATATAAATTAATTAATTAATTTATTAATTTATTCATTAATCACAATAGACCCACGGAGGTCGACGTGAACACCCAAAGCCTCGTCCCAACAATAATACTATGGCATTGCAAAATTTATATTTGTGTTTACTATTGCGGTATATTTTTAAGTTACATTTCAAAAGTGATTTGCACCGTAGTATTTACTAAGAATATTGAAATGACTACTTATTTATTAATTAATGTTTCATTAAATTTCATAAATATTAAGGAACATGATCACGCACGTACGCACCAAACGTAACGACACTTTCCCCCAAACCCCTCCACAGTAATGACACAGAATGCAAACGAACAACAATAAGGAAAAACATTAAAAAGTGTTATTTCGCAAAAGTGGTTTGAGTTTGAATACAGATTGCGAGATATTATCTCAGTAGAAGTAACAAGTGACATCGCAGCTTTGTAGGCACTAAGCGACTGGAACGCTATGAATATATTATACTACGATTGGAGAAATAACTGAACATCTCTTCGAGTTTGCGTCAGCAGATATTATTACATATGTTTTATTTTAAGTGACTTATAATCAGTAAATACACGGTTTATTAGACTTCGTATTATAAGAATTGCAGGATAAAAAGGCCTTTGGAAAACCATTAACCAAATAATTCTTATAATTTTATGATTCATCCGAGCAACAACGATACAGTAAATATCGTCGTAAAATCTTGTATAAAATATTTCATTTCTATTCATAAAACTTCGCATAAAACTATCTCAGTTTTATTTGTAACGGTTATTATTACGTGTTATTTCATTTATGTTCAGTTTTATTCGACTATTTTATTATAGCTTTCCATCGTAAATGGTTCAGTAAAATATAATTACGGCATATGTCTTACTAGTCAGTTGGCATTAAAGTCATGTGTTCCTCATCATTTGCCTATTGTATGCAAAGCTTTTCTGCAGAACTAGCAGTAGTGCCGTAGCGAGTGTCACGTAGCACTATTGCTACGTTGTAGCAATGCCGGTACCGTAGCACGTATATTTTTATTTCACATACGGGAGTTATGTTTCGGTCGGTACTCAAAAATATATAAAATATTTTTCTGCTCGTAGCCATTGCAAAGGTTTTTGATGATTCGTGTATATTTGAGGTTAATCAAATTATGAAATCATTCTTAAGATAAAAGTTTTTTGAAATGAAGAATATGCGTTAATTTACCATCATTTGTTGGACTACTACACGGTAAACATACTAGGTAGAGATAGGAAAACATTTCGCAGGTCTTAAAAATGTCTTCCATCTTAGCGTCCCTTTTCCATAAGAGTAATGGGACCTTTTTCCCTGTCTTGGCTGAAAATGTTAATATTTCTGTTTCAATTTTTGTCCTTACTTTGCTTTATCATGCACAATGCAATGGCAACATTGGCCGGTGAGCGGGTCGCGGGTCGCGGGTCGCTCAGGCTGCCGCGGGTCTGGTGTTGCTCGCTTAATGGCAGAGGAATAGTCTCACTGTATTTATTTATTCTTCTCATTGTATTTACTATACTTGAAAAATGCTTTTATTATTTTTTTCATGCGATTAGTTAATTTATTTTCTACTGAAATATAATTATATTAAATATATATTTTACTGGTACGATAGACGTCTGGCGGCAGCAAACGATGTCGCAGAATACCAGCGCTGCAAAGCGTCTTGCAGCAATGTAAGCGCTTTACAGCAAAATTCTAAACGTTGATTGATGTCAGCCTACAGATGTCACGATGACATGCAATTAACATTTTTATAGTTTTATATTTCTGTTAATTTTGGAACGAAGTTCCTTATCGCGCGTTGCGAAAGGGGGCTAGACGGAAAAAATGGAACGAAAAGTTGTAACGACACATTTCGTAGCAATTTTCGTAGCTGCGTAGTAATTACATGCTACGTTACAGCTACGGTGCTACATCATCAGACACACAGAGTGAGTATTCGGTGAACCACATTAAGATTTTTTTTATAACTTAATTTCTTTACTAATTAATCGAAAGGAATTTCGTTCCATCCGGGTGTCCCTTGACACCTCAGTAGTTTTTATTCTTTTGTTCTAATTTTATTTGTAGGTTGGTTATTCGTGTTTTTCAAATAGTCTTGTGAAAAAAAATGATTTTCTCTGTTCCTTCCTGAGTAATCGAATTGTTCACCTTAACTTTTTTAATTTGTGAATTGTGAATGAATCGGCCATTTTGTCGTTTAGCGTTAGTGTATTATTAATCCGGAGCTCAATAAAATTAAATTTTGTAAAGGGTTTATAAGCTTACGTCCCGTTTTTAATTATGCTTGCGTTCCCGGCTTCAACCAAATTACGGCATTAAAGGATATTATTTCAAGGTCCATTGTTTTTAAAATAAATCAAATAATACATGACACACTTCAGAGCAGTTTTGGTTGACTTATTATTTTTTGGTTTCAGATATGGAAAAGATGACGCAAAGGTAAGTACTTCAACAAGTATATTTTATCTAATATATAAAATCTATAAGTAAAGGTTCTACAAAAGAAAGTAAAGGTAGGAAAAAGTAAAGATACAGATGTTTTCTACTTAAGTTTACCAAGTATAACTTGCTGGATTTTAACCTCCGAACTTGCTGTTTATTGGGTAAGTAAGAAACAATTATAAAAAAAGATTGTTTAATTCAATTGTTTGAGTCCAGTGTCTAATTAAGTCTAACGTCAAATACGTGGTGTGAGATGCCACGTCAAATTCCTTTTTCGACAGCCAACTGGAATGATGTGAGTTTTTTTATGCGTATGATATTTTTATCATATTATCCCAGCCTGGTTTAATATGATATCACATAGTAATTGTTCTCAAATTCAACCTGTGCCCATACAAACATCAAGTCTGCGAAAAATTATGTACATTAACCATTCTCTTTTGTGAGTAACATTCGGTAATGCGATTAATTTGTTCAAGCAAATGAGAAGGTGCTCGGAGGGCAATGACCTAAATCAGAGATGGATAATCGCATTGAAATGTCATGGTGAGACTCACGCGGGGTAATAAATAGCATGTACTTTGTAAGGCATTGGAGTTGAACGGGCGCACATATATTATTTTGTGACAAGCAGCGAGTTATATACGGACAGATTGCAATGACTGACGCATGACGTCACATATATCACATGACGTCATATCGTGACATTGCAAACTTGTCACAAAATAACACAAACTCATGATTGTCAAATTATTAGCATTAGAAATTTGAATTTGTTGAACTTCTAATACATTATTTTTATAGCATTTAGCTATGCTTAGCAAATAGGCTCTTTAACAGTTTTTTAAAATATATTTTATATTATTTAGTAGCGGTTAAGGAACCCAGTAAAAGTTGTATTTTTTAATTCTGGTACATATTTGCTGAAAAATATTAAATAAAAAAACAGCGCACCAAAACGGAACTTTGACAATATGGCGGTGCAATGGGCTCGGTGACGTCACATGCCTGTAAGTAAACATTGTGATCTGTCAGTTGTACATACATTTGTTTTGTTGTGAAAGTGCGATAGGATGAGATTATAACATAGATCTAAGTAACAAAATGAGTTACAAATGGTGTGCAGTTCCAAAATGTACTAATACGTCGATAAAAACTCCGGCTAAACTATTTACTAACTAACATCTATCGTAAACATAAGCTATAAAAGTTCTTGTTTGCTGTGGAAGTTCATCATTATTTCACTTTTTTATGATATAATATAAGTTACAACTAAAGTGTTATTAAACTAACTTTGCTGTTTTCACATTTTTTAGCTCCGTAGCAATAAAATCGGCATTATTTTTGAAAAATAATCCGACCATGATTGCGTCGACTTGGGGCAGGTTTCTGCTGTCCCCACCAACGGGTGTCCCGCGTTGTCGTCGCGGTGGGGCTCAGTAACCGTGGCGCCCCCGAGCCACGGTGAAGCCAAGTGGACCCCGAGGAGGGGGCTGCTCTTCGGGCTTTTGGAGTGAAGCCCATGTGGGGGCAGCCCATGTTGCAGGGCCTTTATGGGGAGGCTCTGCAACAGGAGGGCCTGCAGTGCTGGCGTGAGGTTAGTCGGCACTGCGGCCGAGGAGTTGCGGGGCCGCGGCGGGAGAGGACTGTTGGTGTTTCGTTGCCGCTTTCCCTGCCTTCCGCGGCCCCGGCGGGGCCGCAGCCGTTAGTACTGCGGCGTGGTGGGGTCGCAGGGGAAGAGGAGTGTCGGTGTTACGTTGCCGCTCTCCCTAGCCTCTGCGACCGAAAAGCGGTGGGCGGCGGGACGAACATCTGTTCCGCCGCGGAGGACCGGGCCGTCAGATACGGGGTGTCTGACGTCCATTGCACGCGGTCCTCGGTGTCGGTCCCCCCACATTTTGGGGGCCATGAGGGGCCTGCCTAGGCGGGCATCGCCGGGGGGGTAGTGGACGTAAAGGCTGTCCCGGATTCCCATGGCCCCCCCATCACGGCGAGTGCGGGAGCACCGTGGGGTTTTAGTGGGTATTCCCGTGCCGTTTAACATCGTAGGCACGGGCGAGTCCCACATAACCACTCTGCCCTTCCCCGGGGTGGGGTGGTATGCGTAAATGCATTTCCCCACGTAAAAAAAAAAAAAAAAAGGTTTCTGCTGTCTGCTTTTACAACGTCGTTGTCCATGGTAAAAGTACTTGACAGAATTTAGTAATCACACAAAAACAATGGCTAATAAAGGAAATCCAGGCAAATCTTATTATATCAACTTAGCTCTTGTGTAGGGCAAACGCTGTTTACACAGGCATATGACGTCGTCATAAACCCGACCAATCAGGAGCGTTTTATGTCACGTGACAATCGTTCATAAATATGCATTTTTATTTAGGGAATATAAAATATATTAAATAATATTTTTAACTTACGTTAATAAATAACCATTTTTAAACACATAATCTATACTGATTACAGTAATTGATACTTTATTTTTCGGATTGTCAAATAGCCCATTATACTAAGAAACAGTTGAAAAAGATATGGGACCGGCAGGATTTGGACCTGCGACCTTACTGCACACCGGGCAGCCGCTTTAGCCATCCAGCTACGGTCGCCTCTTACCAGAACCCTAAATTTATCAACTATATGATACGTCATTTCGTGACGTCACGTTAATCCATTTGTTCCTATCTTAAGCGGCTGCCCAGTGTGCAGTAAGGTCGCAGGTTCAAATCCTGCCGGTCCCTTACCTTTTTAACTGTTTCTTAGTATATTGAATTTGTTGATCTATCACAGGAATAGTTTAGTTTTCGAAATTCAAAAGTTAAATCATTTATTGCCTTAGGCCCAGAAGGGCGCTTGAACACGTCAAATCAACTAAAATATTGCACTAATCCGCTTTGGATCCTGAGCATATCAAACAAACACATTCAGATAAATACTAAAGACAACAAAAGTTATGAAAGTCTACACGTACAACAACCCTAATTTGACATGCTTGCCTCAGACGTAAAATGTTCCCACGCAAATGATCTCTCTTCTATGAATTCAATGCTATCGGTTCTCATCGGTTGGATGTTGACAAGCAATCCGAAAATAATTGCATCGTGAATTCTTCTTCGTCTTCCTCGTGTCGATGGCTGAGTCAAATTTTATTTTGACTAGCCATCGTGGTGAAAGGATTAGCCAATTCGCTTGGGAGAACTCGCGAATTGCTCAGGGTGCGCCGGCGGACGTAGAGAATCGTTGTGTACGTCACTCGGAGAGGCTCCTTTCATGCACTCCAAATCGTGAATTACAACTCTTTGATGGCATTGAACACACTGTATTTTAATGTCATTTAATCTTATTCAAATACATAACCCAAGTGTTGAACTATTAAATCTTAGGCTATTCGATAAAAAACAAATTCAGCTACGTCATATATTGCTTTAATCACATAACGTCTCACTCCACTCGTACGTAACTGAATCACGTTATATAAGTAAGTCTTCGCATTTACTCGTCACGTATTCTATCGTCATTCTTGTGTTTGTCATATTACTTATTTTCCTTCGCTTCGTTATCTAAATTCTTTTTATTTCTGCAATTCAGATAAAATGTTTAATCAGCGAGCGATGACAGTCTTTTGCTTATTTTTGTCTGAGGGTGAGGGGACGTGTAATTGTATTTGCGAATTGCGACTGATTGCGTCATTGATTGGTTGTGACCAGGAACTGATTGAATATTTATTTCATTGCGTTGAAGAAAATGCCTAAATATAAAAGCATAATTTTGATTAGAATTTTTCATAAAAAAGCGGAATCTATCTAAAATATTCTTGACAATTTATGACAAACATTTTAACAAGGAGCAAGCTTTTATTTTCTCTTTGAAAATACCTAATAAATATAATTTTTATACACGCGACCATATATCTGTGTGACGTAGGTGACGTGTGTGACGTGTCCGCGTGACGAACGGTGGAGGCAGCGGAGTGACTTCACAAGTGCAACCTTTAACTTATTGTGCTAAAGCTGCAAAAGCATGTTCTTCACAAATATAAGTAATACTCGGCTTAGACTTTTTCTTAAAATAATGAAATCGTTTCAAAAAGCAATTTTGTTCGTTTATTAATTTTTTTGTCTTAGTTAAGAGGCACATAAGATATTTCATTTTCACGAACTCTACATACTAGTCAATTTTTTCCAAGAATTCAGACCTTCGCAATTGTACGAGCCTGCTACGAGGAGGGTTTCACCCCGGTATGAAAATGGAAAATATTAGGAAATGTTTCCAAAATAAATTACAACTAACTAAAAATTAAAAAAAAATAAGCAAGAAGACGATAAAACAAATTTGTAAATTTTCTCTGTGTGGAAAAAAATTAAACTAAGTGTTCAACTTAAAAAAAACGCTCGGCACTTTTTTCAAGAATTTGAATAAATATTTAAGAGTTTAATCTAAAAGAATTATTCCAGTGGAAGTTACAAGTAGATTAAAAAGTTTTGCCGGCGTCAAAGTGTCCAATAAAAATTGCCGTCAGAGGAGGAAGGAAGTTAAAACTTCAAGCGCTTTTTACAAATAATCCTTAAATATTAGCTAGGAACAAAGTTACCGCTGTTAATGAACAATACAAACTCTGGCTAAGAAGTAGCCATCTTGTCTTTTAGGAATAACTAGCTGCCCCGCGCGGCTTCGCCCTCGATAAAATTTTGCCCTCGAAAATATTTTAGAAGTATCCTATGTCCTTCGCCCGGTTCTAAGCTACCTCCCCACCAATTTTCAGCCAAATCGGTTCAGCCGTTCTTGAGCTATAAATGGTGTAACTAACACGACTTTCTTTTATATATATAGATAGATGACTGTTTACTTTTAAGCGCCACATAAATTCAAACATTCCACTAACCCACTCTCACCTTCAAAATGAAAGGCAAGCACCCCCTGTAAGTTGTTAAACCAACACATCCATCAGATGTGCGTCTCTCATGAGCTCACTGAGACTAGAATCCTGGTTACATGCCTTCTAACTTCTGCAAGGAACGTTAATATTTTCACCCAAGATATTTACTTCAAGATGGAATTCAACTGATAAGACTTTTTATCTACCTACTGTAAATAATATATTATGAATGGTAAATAATTAAATCATTTTTATAATCCATTTTAAAATAATATGATTATTTCTGTGTACCAGTTTGATACCAACCAAATAGCAAAATATCATGATGTTCAAACAGAATATATCATCATTCATCATTCAGCCGCTCGTAGTCCAACTGCTGGACATAGGCCTCTCCCAATTGGTCCTGCGCCTTCCGCATCCAGTCCCTCGCAGGGGGGCGTCGTACCTTACGGTACAGTAAACAGAATACATGTCATTAATTAATTATTTGCAACACTTGAGGCCGTTAATGCTGGTAAATAAAGCTAAAAGAATGTTTCGATTCGGATTCGGAGGTTTTTTTAAGCAGGAGTTGTGATAAGAACAAGCTATGTCCCTTAATCGTACCGTAGTCTGCCAACGGACTGTTGCCCCGATACCGCAGCGCCGGCAAGCGAGGTGGTGAAAGTTAATTTATACCCGACGCGGACGAGAACTTGCACCGCACGGACAAAAGTTACATCGTTACGACTTATCGCCTCTATTGTACTTCATAAATCTTCAAGATGACTTATTTTTATCACAATGACTTATCAAATGGTTGATATTATTATATAATTGAATATAGAAACACTATTTCGTTCAATTCAAAATAGTAAGACACAAATATAAAATTGAAACATACCCAGTTGAATATAGAATTAAATGTTGATATAAATCACATGTTTAATCTAGAGATTGTTTTGATGCAGGGTTTATATCTACGGTTACGTATATTAGCTCGCAGCGTTATGTTTTACTTATTTAAGTAGATGGCGACGTCAGACGCGCCCTAGATATTGTCTCAGAGTATCGAGTGTCTTATACTTTACAATGCCTGCCTGCTCCCCTTCATATATGATAACTAAAGCATTACTTATACTCTGTATGTAGGTTCTACATGTACAAAAATGCGTTTTACAGTATTCGTGAATACGAGTATATGGTCGTTTACTGAGTTTACTGATCATGGCAAAAAGTCTTGAGTATTTCATAATTCAACAGTGAATCGTAAAAGTAGCGGGTTTGAAACATTCTCATAATCAAATAATTGTATACCAAGCGCAAAACGGAAGTAACAGTTAACTTTCATGTTAAAAGAAAGAACGTATTAGATAATACCAACAACGTACAAAACAAGAAAAGCCGTTTTCACAGTCTGCAGCCCTATTTTACAAAGCTATACGTGCGGCGTGCAGATGTTATTTAAGGCATAACGTTCATTATGAGTTAAATTGCAAAAATAGAGGCATAACATGAAGCTGTATTTTTTTTTTGCATAACTCATATTTTATATTATTAATAACGCCCAGTTTATTGTTTATGAGTATAAATTCTATAAATTCGCAATTTTCTCGATATTGTAATACGTTTATTATCTACAAAATGATACATCGAGGAACAATAAATTTTGCTCAGTATTACATGCTCTGATTCGCGGCAAATCTGTGCGTAAATCCTCGTGACTCACAAATTTATTTTGTAAGGAAAACAACCTCACAAATGTCCCAGTATTAATAATTCAACAAATAAATCTAACAAAAATGGTACCTTTCTGTACATATAAAATGGACTACGCAGAAAATTCAACGTTTTTTTTTGTTTTGTTAAGCGACGAAGAAAACAAAGAGTAATAATTATTACAGTTCAATGGCAGATGTCGTAGTCCATTTCAAGGGGAACGGCATGCAAGGGTTTGTAAATTGTACAAATGTGTTACGCCACACGACGCCATAGGTTACTGGAGTGAAGGCATTATTCTCAACAACGAACTAGTTTGTGTACTTTATCTTTGCTGGCACTAGACACATCCTTATGTCTTCTTTAAAGCCACTGTTCCGACTACACAACTTACCAACTTAACTCTATCATAGTTTACATAACTTCCATAAAAGAATAATATAATTGCAGATTATCAGAAATATACTAAAATATAACATTTTCATTTTATACTAAGAAACAGTTGAAAAAGATATGGGACCGGCAGGATTTGAACCTGCGACCTTACTGCACACCGGGCAGCCGCTTTAGCCATCCAGCTACGGTCGCCTCTTACCAGAACCACAAATTTCTCAACTGTATGATACGTCATTTCGTGACGTCACGTTCATCCATTTGTTCCTATCTTAAGTAGGATAGCATAGCTAAATGCTATAAAAATAATCAATTAGAAGTTAAAACAACGTACACGTTCATTCGTTACAACATTTGTGCTGAATGTAACTTCGCCATGTTGGTTTGTATTTCTAATTGATTATTTTTATAGCATTTAGCTATCTAAATGCTATAAAAATAATCAATTAGAAATATTCATTTTACTTACTAAAATTAATTTAAAGTATTTGTTGTGTGCAAAAGTTATTCAACCGTATGAGTATTACAATGTGACACACACTTGTATACATTGCATATGTGTGCTGTTATCCCGGCAGAATATTATATTTTGGGTTTAAGGTTGGGTCTTGGAATTTGTGACCCAATTTTATAATAGGATTGAGGCACGAAGTGAAAGCAAATAAACCTTTTACAAACCTCCATTTTGATGAAGCTCCAGTCAGTCAATACACGAACGTTTAGCTACAGCAGTGGTTTGGTTCAAAGGAAATTGTTAGTACATTCAATTGTGTTTAAGGGCTGTGCATTCAACCTCGCATTGTTACACCAAATACACTGTATATAATAAACTCTCTACTGAATTGTATTCAGTTTGTAGTATTAAATTGTAAAGATACAATCTGACAATTAAGATAGTGGCAGAAATGAATGTTATTTTAGGATTCCATACCAAGGGTGAAAACGGAACCCTATTATTGAGACTTCGCTGTCCGTCTGTCACCTGACTCATCAACCGTTATAGCTAAACAAAATTGCTGAATTTTTTACTGATGATGTAAGACTGTTTTCGCTAAAACAACAAATACTAAAACCAAATTAAATAAATATTTAAGATACAAAAATAAACGTTTTTTTAGCTTGTTTCAGCTCGATATTGATAAAAAAATATTAAATGATATATTAACTTTACAAATAAATCATTAGATTATTATATAATAAAAAGAGGGGGCCCCTCTTTATATATATTACATTTTTATAGAAAATGGTGCGGACCCCTTTGTGCGCGTGTCCGATTCGCCCTTGGGCGGTTTCATTTTTTTCGGTTATTTCTGTTATAATTTCAAATCAAGATGATTAATAAGTTCTTAACTGATTTCCCAAAAATAAAACTCATAAGTTTTAAAATGAAACAAACATAACATCTCTCCTTTGCAATTTACCCAAAAAGCTAGTTATGAACTCTTGAGGTAATGTTTTATTAACTGTGCACAAAGTAACTCTTTGTTGCAATACATGCACCCCCTCTACCCCTCCTATCGCACCGCTGACTTATTGCTCCAAGCGCACAGCTGCTGCTTTTACATCCCAGCAAAGTTTTCACATATAAAATCAACTGTAGCTTTTCTACATAAGAGTGGTTTAGGCTTGTGAGGTGAGTAGTCGATGATAATAATGAGTTTTAATGGACGGTGCACTTTGCTAAACTTGCAAAAACTTAAATAGATGTTGCAGTTTCCATTGCATTCATTTGTTGGTACAGACTGATTGGTAAAATAAATCCTTTTTATTACCGTGCTACCAACAACGATTTTAATCTGATAAGCACATGTATTCTAATTCTTTAATTAAAACAAACAAACTGTATATTGTATTAAATTGACTTCTGAAATTGTGATCATTTCAGAATTAATGGCACTTAAGGTAAGCAAAGTGGGTGACATCTCTTTTTAGACCCGATTAATTAAAACTTGATCATATTATTATAATGATATGTTTGCTCAGCAATATCTTGCATAAAATATACTCCAGCTAATTTTATCGTTGCTTACCAATTTTCATCAAGAACTAAAATAATAACTCTATTATTTTAGTTTTTGTTAAAAATTGGTTAGCAACGATTGTGCTACAACAAGTTTATCTATGTAGAACTAGCTAAGGAGTTCTCAATATTGCAGAACAAGGACCTTACAAAGTTACAAGCATATTAATGTAGCAATATCAAACTAACTTGCGGTTGAAAGTTGTTGCAGTTGTACCGTCGGTGATCAACGATCCCTCTGTAATTACAGTTACTGCGGTTTGCAATCAAACTTTACACGAGATATCATGGTCCTAATGGCTCGTGCGGATATACCACTCGGTATGTTTAGTAGTTGAGTTCACTAAATGGTACTGCTAAATATGCACAGAAGATCCACAGCTGTGCAATCAATCAATGAAAACATAAATCAATTAGATATTCAGATGTTGTATTAAGATACCTTTACAATCTATAATCATTTGTGTTATCGTGTTAAATGCGGTCTACTGCACAATTTTCGTTTGTGATAACAATCTAATAAAATAAAAGGTAGCGGTTTACAGTGTGTCAAAATTTTATTTTATTACTATTAATAATATTGATAAAATTCAGTAGTTGTTTAAGTGAATCTTCTGAATCTTGGAGTTATGTGACAGTTCAGTTCGCTAAGTTCTGTCCTGGAGTAGGAAGCTCTTGCAGCAGTTAACAAGATTTAGTGCAGCCTCGAGACAAACGATTCTCTCCATCTTTATAGGTTGGCACGGACACCATTGCAGACCACATCCTTGGTGAATTTAGAAGCGGACCAAGCTGCCTGTATTATTTACAATTATATATTTGTTTTTACGGTATAAGTCCTATCGTATATATAGTAATCGTAAGTACGATTTTTTTTGTAAACACTGCATGCCAAGGTTGTAGTTCAGTACTATTCCAGAGGCGATTGACCGACAGTGTTGTGTGGTTGGCGCGCGGCCAGCGAGATGTAATGAAAGCAATCACCGACTCTCTACGCCATGCATGGTCGAGTTTCATCAAATAAACTGTAAACCAACAAAACACGTGTACGATTAGATTATAGTATGAGTTTTCCGACCAGAATTTGCTAAAAAACTTACGATAACACTTTATTCATCTCTGTATCACCCTAGGTTGACTGGTAGAGAATGCCTATGGCACTAGGTCCGCCTCTGTACTTTATTGTGCATACAGTTTTGAATAACATAATTGTTAAATTAGGTGAACCGTTTGCTTGTTTGCCACATATGCAATATAAGTATAGACACAAAATACTACGATAATACTTGAAGAGTATTTAAATGATACCCAATTAAACACTACACAAATAAATATAATTACATAATACCAATTCAGAAATGTTATGCTTTGTCTCTTCTTTTTATTATAAATTTATTGATATTATTTTTAACATAACATATTGTCCTATCTCCTACTCTGCTATGCCCGACAGATTTCACAATGTTCATAGATATAATACTTATTACCTAAAACCTACATGTGAAACGCAATAAAGTATTGAGTATTGACTATTATTACTCTTTATATAATTACTTGAATGAAGGTTACGCTAATAATATGCTTTTTGCCAAAAATATCAAATAAAGTAAATTTACTCTTACTAAATTATTTCAAGAAGATAATGCGAACAAGGCGTTGAAATAAATTGATATAATAGATATAATTCAATAGCTTTGTTCAGAATTCTTCGTATGTTAGATTTAATATAATATTTACACAACACTCCGGATGTATGGGTTTAACATCCGAATGTTACTAACCAAATACTGATTGTAAAATTCTCTCGAGTTAATACAAAGTTATTTCGTTTGCAGAGCTTTTCAGTTGTATTGGTTTTACATAGTTTTCAAGACTAACGTTTTTTTGTAAACATGTGAATAAAAATCCAATAAAAAAGTCACGTAATTTATTGTAAAAGTTGTGTAAGGCGAGCAATTCGTTCGGGTAAATAGAAAAAGTAAAAGTTCAAGAGCAAGGTATAGGTATAAAAGGAAGAAATGGTTTGTCACATTGAAAGGTAATATCGGGAGTCAAGTGATGTTGTAAATAGCTTATAGTTTGTGAGGCGAGGTGTTTCACGATCGTCCATATATTTTTGAACACGTCGCAGGTCGTGATGGACGATGCAGATAGTGATGAGTGACGTCACGTATATCACAGGAGGCACGCTTTAGCGCACACATCTGCACTGGAGTATTGTAAAAAATCTAAAATTTACACACCCAGGAGTTTTGCACCTGCATCTTTGGATTATTAGTTACTTATAATATAACCTATCTATTATGTGTCATGTCTAACGAGTCTAAAAATAGTTTTATTGAAATAAAAGTAATAGAAAAAAAAACATTCAAACTTTTTAACGACCCCATTTTTCATACTCGTTGGTAAATATTTATCCAAATCGTCTCATAGAAAGGACCTTTCCTTTATAAATTAAAATGTCAAACTGATTTCTTAGAGATGCCAAGTCGATGTCACGTTAACAAGACAAGTGTCACGCGTGTGACAAGGGACACGAATTACATTACATCGTGGGTGTGGGGGCAGCAGGGGATATAAGATCCCTGGTAAACGATGTATTTTATGAAGTATCAATGAATGCATTGTAACGTTTACTTGTATGAATAAAAGTTACATTAAAGCCGAATAATAATATTTAAATAGACGTAATGTGATTTCTTTTGATTTTGCTCTAAAGGTTGCTTCAATTAATAATAATTCAATTATTAACCAAATATAACATCACACCTATATTACCCAGCAGGGTATGGCAGAGGTGTTAAACACCCATATTTCACCTGTTATATTTAGGTCTATATTCTATATTCTGATTCTGATTCACCGGGCAAAATTCCAACTCCGTGTTGCTATTGTGAACCCCTGACGGAAAGTTCATAAATGACACTTTGCCCGACCCGGGAATCGAACCCGAGACCTCGCAGTGAAAGGCGCATACACTAACCATTAGAACATCGCGTCGACCAAATAACATTATGTTCAATTTATACTTATGATTGAATAATATTAATAGTTCATCATAACCTAACCTACTACAGAACACACATTGTATATATCACGACTTCTTCTTATCGTGTCAATGGCTTGTTCAATTATATTATTGTCTTAGACCAGTAGGTGGCCACGTAATAAAAGTCTAACACTAAACTTACATTTTTGTTTGTGGGTTATTTAAGCAGAGATAAATTAAAGATGGTAAAGTTATATAGATATTATTTAGTCTATATTAATAATTTTAAGCACAGAAGAGAGAAGTACAATAAGCAAAGCAAGTTCACACACGCACACGCGATTACGCAGCGGAAAACGTATAGCCGAATGCGGAGCGCGCGCGCAGCCTCTCGGCGTCGGAGCTCAAGATAGGCGGGGAAATCCGAGCGCGCCCGAGAGCGGCCTATCTACGTTCGGGTGGCTTCGTCGATATCACTCGGCGATCGCTCAGCCGCTGCACGCGTGTAACGGTACTTAACCGACTGTTCAGGAAAGGGAGTGGTGTGTTTACTATTGCCGCCACATGTTTATTAACGCAAGAGAATCTTTATATGATGAAAAATTAAAAAAAATGAGCGAAGAATTGGATAATTTTAGCAACATATTATTTTTTCTAATATAACCTTATGAGGTTTGACATAACATTGACAGAATGCGTGCTGCAAATATAGTCAAAGAGGATGTATTAATAGTTATGAAGTTAAGACAGGACAACGGCTGTCGGGTCAGCTAGTTATTAGTATGTCTTTCTATCCAACGTTTGCTAGTATCAGTTGAAATACATAACACTTTCAATTGGTCAGTCTGCATCCTGCAATAATTAATGTAAGTAAAGTGGTTAGTCAGACATGAAACCAAATGTTATAAAACATGTATGTACCTATTTATCTGCGCTCTTATTCAGTAATGCGCTTACAGCTAATGCCCGCGACCGCTAATTGAACAGAATCTGCGCGTTTGTGGTTATCTAACTGCTAGTTAACGTTACTATTGTATGAATGCTGCTAAAGCCTGCCGTCTTATTGTAGCAAATTCACACTGTATTTAAGAAAAATGATTGAATGTTATTCTAAATTGTATTAAACTTGTACACATAAACAAAACAGCGTGGTACGCAGTCTTTAAAAAGTAAAGCTAATTTATGCAGCAAGCTACCTGTTATTTTTAATAATGTACCTTTTCTTGTGTGAAAGGTTAAAAAATATCTATACATACAATACATACTTTCTTATTTTTAACATTAGTAGGATTTCAGAATAACAGTTGAATATTAGTATTCTGTCCATGGGACTTGAGGCGTGTTATCTCTCGTTGTTTTTAAAACATAAATCATTCCAGAAATTGAATAAGTGAGTGTTCGTGTACCGTGCATCGGTGGATCATGTTACATCACGTATTGTGGTCACGCGTCCACCGGACACAATTCTTATATAAAAATACATGTGAGATGCTGTATCTACGGCTTGTATTGACAGTTTCTTACAGTTCTAATACTCTAATATCTATCTTTCATATCTAACAAGGTGTTTTCCTTGAAGGTGTAAATGTAAAGAGTATTTATTATACTTCGGTTATATTTTCCTCGCCCCCGTCGACTCCCTCTCTCATACATCACACATAACATGAAGTGACGTTTAGTACAAATATTGCTGACACATTTGATAAGCACGCAGCTTTTTTTGCACAAATAAATAGCTGTGTGACCTTGCCGCGTGCGTGTACACTAAAGTCACCGAGCACCATTTTATTAAAAAAAATCGGCCAAGTGCGTGTCGGGCCACGCGCAATAGGGTTTTGTAGTCAGCCTTAACAACATAATTATGGACTCAATATCTGTATTGTTCATTAATAACTTTATACAAGTCACTGTTTTCAAAGGTTTTTGTATTTTATACGAAATATTCTAAGTAACTGTATTTTACACTTTGGACCCAAATTAATATTGTAAACGAAGCCGCTATACTTTTCCTTAAAAGTTCGAGCGAACGGTTTAGCTTTTAGATTTTTTGATATTTTGATCCGTTTGCGAGATGATACCTGATTATTTGACGGTGGTAGTGTTGTCCGGTACATTGAGTCCATTTTTAACCGACTTCAAAAAAAAAGGAGGAGGTTTTCGATCGATTGTATTTTTTTCATCTTATTTTTTTATGTTTGTTTCCCAATTAGTTAAAGACGCTTAGACCGATTTGAGAAATTCTTTTTTTTGCTTGAAAGAATAAACGTCACGGCGGTGTGACGATGGGATCTTAGAGAAATCGAGGGCAACCCTCAAATTTTAAGGGCTTCCGTATTGTTTTACATATATATCTAAAGCTACTCGAATATTTGCATCTTGAAGTCAGCATTTCATTTTGCTGAGCTAATGCTGGAAGGTACATATCCTCATCGGTTAGGAGTACAGGGATTATTCTTTAAATATTAAGTAAATTTTAATTTTATTATTCTTTTAATATACGACCTTAATTAAGGCCGTTTACTGTATTCTTTCAAGTTATAAACAGACGAGGCGAGACGTTGAATATAACTTAAGTATTTTTTATTATGGAAAATAATTATTTTTAAAGATTATATCTAATAACGTACGTGCTTACGCCGCTCTCTGACTCTTGACAGCAAAGATGCTTCGGTGCCACTAACTTGATTAGTTTTTTTGTGGTATTATTTATGGGGCGGCAGACTCTGCAGACCCTAGGCGCGCAGTTTTAAAATACACCACTGCTCTCTCTCAATCGTCATAACATAGAATCCAGAAAATCTGATAAAATTGAATCTTTGAATATAGAAATGTAATCAAAATGATGAACAAATAAACCAGAAAGGTTTCATTGTTCTATTTATTTTATCAATTGGCCGCAAAGCTGTTTAAATAAAATAGGATCATTGGAGCCAAAATTTGATTGATATTAAAATGGTGCTTGTCTTTTCCTTTCATCTCTTTTGTTTTGAAATTTTTTTATCTTTTTTTATATTTGAATTCAATAAAATTTAATTCCTAAACAGCCTGCTTTCAGATTTAAAAAATTCGGTTGTGTTTGTAACTAAGTTGTTACCTTGTTGGACTAAAGCTGGTGTCACGATGCCAAGAGCAGTTGTCATCACAAACCAAACCGCATGATAAGGTTAAAGGCTATATGAGAATTGCTTTAAAACCACTATACATATATTAACGCGGTTGTTACTTCATCTCTGTCGGAGCCCAATTAGTGAGCTTTTAGTTAGTGCTGAGTAAGCATGACGTTATCGTAACCCATAGTCATAGTTACACATGTGTGAGTAAAAATGTCTGTTTGTGTATCTGTGTCGTTTTTGCTCAAATAATCACTTCCCCGCGATTACCTTATTCACTCGCAATGTCGAACAAAAACTTTGTATTGTATATTTTTAATTCACTTACCCTTTTTCCTGATAAATCTGTTTTCGCAATCAATAGCTGTTATTTGCTCTAATTAATATTTTTGTTTTGTTGTATAATTTCTTTTAATTTAACAAACGTAAAGGTTTCAGCCCGTCCGCGTATTCATTTAAACTCTTACGATTTCAAAGCTATTTGAACGATGTTTTAATTGAATCAGTCTTAATAAATATAAATATATGAAAAAAAATGGCAGACACAGATGTTGTTAATTGAATTAATTAAGCTAAAGTAAATTGAATAGTAATAATTAAGCTAAGATTTAATGCCGTTAATTAACACATTTTGACGGAAATATAACCCACAAATGAGGAAAACCTCACAAGAGCCTTTGAGTGTTTGTTTATTCTCCACTTAGTGTTATTCATATAAGGAAAACTTGTAAATCGTAAAACATAATATATGTCGATTGATAAAATGTTCATTTGGTATCTGGTGGACAAAGGAATTAATACTTCTTTGATTTTATCCTGTCTAAGTAATTATACACAGTACTTAAGTGTATGTGGTATGTATTTATGTATTGTTTTACCTGCTTAAACAATGCTGTTGTACAAATAGAGAAACAAGGTTTTTTTAAGATGTTTTAATTTTATGCTTATAATTGTAAATGAATAAAAAATAATAGGTATTTTTTACGAGTGCTTATATATTCATGTAGTTGTTTTTTACGTATTATGTTATTTTTTTTATGAACGGTTAACATCTGCAAATATTAAAGTTACTTTATTTCATAGATCTGCTTAAACATTTTTATTATTAATGAAAAACACCAAACCAGCATAGAAAATTACTGAAGGCCTCCGCCGAAGGTCACGATGTTACACTCAGTTAAACATGTCAATGCAATCAGTCAAACAATCGAGCGAGCTGTGCTGCCGCGCGGTTGCTAATTTACAAGATGGCGGCGAGCGTTCAAATGAGCCGTGAAACGAGCCAGGGCAAGCATCGAGCGAAACGTGGCTGTCGAAATACCTAATACTGATTTATTTTACTTCAATTTAAAATACAATTTCTTACCCATGTGGTAGCGCACATGGTTCGTTACATCCATTTAAAATTAATCAAAATCCTAACAACATTTTTGCATAAAAGAGATCTGAACTACATCCACCAATTCACCATATCCTCATAAACATTCACAATATTAAGCTACTATGTAGCCGGTACTTCCACGGTCACTCGGATTGAATGCCACTAACATTTAATGTTAATTTAATTTACTTCAGATCGGCGAAATTGAAAATGTGTACTGACTGGTTTTAAAGTGAATATAAAGTTTTATGACGGTCTATGGCGTCGGTTAACTGTTTTGTATCACTTGTCAAACAGAAGAAAGATGTTTCTGAATGAATTAACTTTGGATAATTAGTTTTCATATGCGGACCCGAAACTTGTGAATCTATTCTTAATAAATCAACTTTCGCTAACATAATCTACCAAAGATGTCCTAAAATATTGCATAGTCAATATTGTAACAAAACTACTCTGAGCTTACCATAACTCAAAAAGTAATTGAAATAACAAAATTTTTCTTCTTCTATATTCTGCAGCTAAGTTATTAAGAACGACCTTCCATCTCTCTTAGTGAGCCAAGGGCGGTGTTTGTACAACATTTAATTAACACTTGCGACGGAACTAATAACTCTGAGGTTAAAAAAATTGAAGTAGTTTTATGTACATTTGCTGGGTCGAAGAAGCGCTACAGCAAACATTCGATTATTATGGGTTTTGTCAGCTTTGCGAATTTCCAATTCTGTAACGTAATAGGGAAGGAATACTGTTAGTAGAATTTGATTATTTTTTATTAACAATATTTTCTTGCAAACAATCAGTAAAACTCTAGACTATATATTATTTTATAATTACACAACGACCTCTATTTGCTTTCACTTGGCTCAACCCTGCCTCGACCACGGCCTGTAAATAGTGCAAGTTAATTAATGAAACGTTTTATTGTGATCACGTCACTTAAAATCAAACGTCACATAAAAAACTAATGATATCTAGTTGTGTAGCTGTAAGACAAGCCTTCATGATTTTACACTTTCTTGTTGTTGTACTTGCTTGTTAAAGAAAAATCTAGAATCTAAAGATCTTGAGCAAGTTCTTTGAGCATAATTCTGATATCAAAACATACGGATGTAAAATTATAGTATCGTTTTATTTTTAAACTTTCCAGAAAATAGATAAAATTATTTGATTTTGCAGTCATAATTCAAAAGTTCAGACGCTAGCCGCATGTACGTTGGGAATATTCCAACATTTCCAGCAATTAGTGGGTGTGTGTGCCATTATCCAGGATTGTAGAACAAGCTGGAACTATGGCGGATTCGTTAGCATTGTGTAAATGTTGAAAGGTTCTGCGTAGTTTAGTAGTAACTCTATTTCACTACTACATTTAAACCATGGAGTAGTGAAATAGAGTTTATGTTCATGTGTTACATTTAGGTGCATGTAGTCCTGGAGAATTAATGGACTAACTCGTTGATTGCTTTATTGTGTAGTAGACATAAGATTTTAGGTCCATAATGTAGATATCTATGTAATATCCTTGGCACTGGTGTCGTTCATTAAATATAAAAATATGGTATGAATAATTAGAGCAGAAAAATAAATAAAAATACATTTACTAAACAAATTTAACGTACCGTCTAATTTATGATATAAATAAGGCATATAGTTTATAGAACGGTAAAAAAAATATGCGGCGTTAACCGCATCACAATGTATATGGCTCCAAATCAAATCAAATCAAATCAAATCATTTATTTCCATGGGCCCCAAGGGGCGCTTGAACACGTCAAAACAAACATCAAAACAAAAAAAATATAAAATTAAAATAAAACTTAGCTAACTAAATTATAATACTTATTGTAATAAAATGATTTGACACCGGAGCTTAGATTGACTTTAATTCAACTTAGAGAATTGAATTAAAATCAATCCAAGTACCAGCTCCGATGGGTATTGCATCATGAGAAGAGCTGGTGAGAAACTCATGTGCACCATCTTTTCAAATAATTCATACAATATTTGTTTGTTTTTTGACAATAATTCTATGTGTAATTTATAGCAACCAAAACAACATTATAGCTAAATATGGTTATAAAGAGAAATAAACTTAATTAGAGAAATGCAATTTAATTATAAATAAATCCATAGTATATAAGGTTGCAATACCTTACACTTCAAGCAGAAAATAAAGGAGTAAAAACAATGTGTGTATACTACTGTATATATAAGGGTTTTAGAACAGGCCTACACATAAAAAACATTTATATACTAATAACAAAAACTATTTACACTACAAAATATAAAAATTAAAAAAAAATGTACACACAGATTGCCTTTACTTAACAATATTTGAAATAACATGAAATGAGGTTATACAAATCAAATTTAGTGAGTTAATAAAGAAACTATATAATTATGTATTAATTTTCATTAATCATCATATTAAATAATAAAAATAATGTATCAATTGATATTCATTATAATGTCAAAAGTTGAAACTTAAGTCAATAATATGATGTCAAAAATAAATGATGTCAATCTCAATATAGAATATAATATGTCAAAATAATTATAATCAATCATAATTATAAATAGGATAAAACGCAATTCATTTGAAATATAATAACCATAATAATTGTAAATAATAAATACATTACTGTAATAAATACATTAGATAAATTAATATTATTTCCAAGGCGTAGTGTCGGTTAAGAAATCGTTTATTTTATAATAGCCCCTTTCCATGAGACGATTCTTAACGATACTCTTAAACTTTAGTAGGGGCAAGTTCAAGATTTCGACAGGAATTTTGTTATAAAAACGCACTCCAAGTCCCTCAAATGAGTTGTGGACTTTGTTTAAGCGATAATATTGGCCTACCAATTTATGCTTATTCCTCGTGTTTAATGAATGAACATCGCTTTTCTTGGTATATGTTCCTATGTTTTTTCGTATAAACATAATATTAGTAAATATATATTGCGATGCTACTGTTAAAATACCTATTTCCTTAAATCGTTCTTTCAGAGAATCTCGAGCTCTGAGTTTGTAAATCGCACGAATTGCCCGTTTTTGAATTACAAAAATGTTTTGAATATCAGCTGCCTTGCCCCATAGCAGAATACCGTAGGACATGACACTGTGAAAATAACTAAAATAAACTAGTCGCGCAGTTTCAATATCAGTTAACTGACGAACTTTCCAAACAGCGAATGCCGCGGAGCTGAGTTTCCCTGCTAGACACGATATATGGGCGCCCCACTGAAGCTTATGATCCAAGGTTATTCCTAAAAACATAGTTGATTCTACAAGACTAATGATTTCGTTATTTAGTATTATACTCATGTTCTGTTTCTTGACATTAGGCAAAGTGAACTTTATACATTTAGTTTTATTCGAGTTCAATAATAAATTGTTGCTAGTAAACCAGTCTTGGACTAGTGCAAGTGACCTGTTAATATCATCAATACTATCCTGATTACGATTAACTTTAAAAATAAGCGAAGTATCATCTGCAAAAAGTACTATATCACAAAAGTTTTGCACATAGAATGGTAAATCGTTAATGTACACTAAAAAGAGAAACGGACCGAGAATTGAGCCCTGTGGCACGCCCATTGAGACAGGTAATCCGGAGGACCTAATACATACACACAAAAGTGACGGACGACGCAGACTTCCGCGTGACTGTCACAGCATTTATATCGTTCTAATCGCGCTCCGAGCTTTGACTCGACGTTGTATACTGAGCTATACATTAAACGGAAGGGTCCTTACATAATTTTAACTTGGGGTACATTTCACGAGATTAATTGTAAGATATCTGCTTCAGTTTAGTTACTTCAGATATTCTTAAAGACTAGTATAAGATACTATATTTTATCATCCTCAGTACCCAATGGCGTAAACAGTTTCACAGTGAGCTGAAACAAGTACCCCATAAAAAATGCTGCGAATAAAAAGCCGCTCCGTTTTTACGTCGGTTAAAAAAAACACGACAAATCACATACATTTGCTTTTTAGAAAATACGTTTGATTATCTGAACTCATGAAAAAGGCAGTCTGTAAAAGCAGTACAAATCTGTATTACCGTACGTACAGAGCGTAATGGCGGCGATGCCAACCGGAAACGTACCTTACGTCACTATTGAGACTCAACATTTCTGCTTACGAAACGAGAACCGTAAGTATTGCAATAACGTTGCTGGATCGAGATTCTGTATATCAATGATAAACGCGACGTGTTGTGATATGTTGTAAGTACGTGTTATTTGAATACGAACTTAGTATAATTATATTATGAATTGACTAACGGTAACAGAAAATAAAAAAATATGATGTAGTTATATTAATAAATAAAAAATAAAAATAAAATAAAAAAAATTAAAAATAAAAATCATTTATTTTCAGACCAGCAGATCCATAGAGTGTTAGTAACAATAAAACTTATATCCTATGTTAGTATGACAATGAGATGTTGATTAAGTGAGCAAATCCACTGGTAGGCAGGTTCACCGATCCTTTGCAACATGTAGTTCGGTGAATCTGCCAACCAAGTCTGTATCTACTCGCTCACTCACCATTCTCAGGACTTTGTTTGAGCTCCGCCGCACCCTATTTACTAATGACGCAACCTTTTTCCGCATTACTGCGTGAAAATCATCGACACTGCCATCGGCAAACATTCCCGATGCGCTACAGTAACGTGGGAGCCGAAACATAGCCCTGAAAATGTTGTTATATTGAACGCGTAGGGCATTGAAGGACTTCTATGTAAAGTTGGCCCACAGACTACTCGTATAAAATACCTGGCAAAAGGCTTTAAATAGCGTGACCTTAACCTCGGCTGTACATCGAGCGAATCTTCGCGCCAACATATTACCACGTATCGACAATGCCCTACGCTCTCTCTCTATATCTAAATCATCACACAAATTCTCAGTCACTATGTGACCTAAATATTTAAACTGTGTGACACGTTTCAAAGCTACTCCGTTAAGTAAGAGTGGTGGTATTGTAGATGGTTCTTTATTATTAGATTTAAATAACATGAACTCACTCTTACTGACATTGTATTTCAAACCGTGTGACACAGCATAAGACTCACAGATATTCAATAGCTTCCTAAGTCCCCCAATGGAGGGAGAAAGCAACACCATATCGTCTGCATAACTAAGATTATTTACACACACATCGTCTACAAAGCATCCAATGTGTGTGCTGCTAAGTTCCTTAATCAGGTCATTTACATAAATGTTAAAAAGAGTAGGGGATGTTAATCCTCCCTGTCTTACCCCACATTTCATATGAAATTCATCAGAATATGAATTTCCCCACCTCACCATATTTATCTGATTGCTGTACCAATAGGAAAATATTGTATTAATATTTCGTATTTTCTACTTAAGTTGTACACTTAATTATCTTGCCCTCTATGGTATCATCGTCTCCTCTATTGCTCTAGGTTTGCTGGAAGAGAACTCAAGCACTGAGTTAAGCTCGCCTTTTGTATTCTCATATTGTAATGTGTTTATTTATCTGTAATCTTTTGTGTACAATAAATTTTTAAACAAATAAATAACTATAAAATAATTTATTGATGTTAATGAATTGTATTAGTTTCAAAATCTATGACGTTTTTTTGATCTTGATTACCTTTAAATTTAAGTATTATTAAGGCTTAATATTTATTTTTGATATCAAAACGGTATTATTATTTTTCGTTTTCATTGCGTTTCAGAATCAGGACCTTCTGCCAATGAATCGTGACGTGATCGATTCAAACATAAAGTCCGTGAGTTTATGTTCCGTAGCAGTTTATCGTGAAGCCTGTAAAGCCCGTGTGGGTTATACGGGCGTCACTTTAGGAGAGTTATACCATGGAATGTTTTATAGTAGTAAACAAAAGTAGTTATTTCAGGTCTCAAGGGCTTAACTTATGATATATTTTGAAACAAACTATGTTTTTATGTAAAATGCACTGATAGTTTTAAATAAAGTTTTTAGAACTTTACGAGTCCTTAACTCGAGACACGTTGGGCTCGAGTGCTAAAAGCAATTTTAGCTAATATTTCTTCTTGTTGAATAAGGTTAGCATAGATTGAAGGGAGTGAATTTTGCGAAAAGCCAGCCACCTCACTTGTGAAGATATGAAGTAATTAAATATAAGAATTAATATAAAGAATTTAACGATGCGCAATCGCTATTAGAATATTAAATTAACATTAATCAAGTGGTCATTTATTGAACGGAACTCACTCAAAGCTCTTTTAAGACAGGTACATTTTATATCAGGTAGCGTATTCACTTTATTCTTAAACTTTTATGAAAAGTAAGCCGTTCGACTTTTTTGCGAATGAAATCAAATTTTCAAACTGTACGTAAATAAAACTGATTTGGTACAATATTAATTGAGGTAGAACAGACAATAACTCAGTTCATAAATAACAAAAGCCGGTAAAAAAGATAACATCAGCAATAAATTTCACATGAGGACTGACGACATGTACGCGGCGCTCTGCTCCAATAAATTACTTATTTCAATTTTGTAAAATATGCACACAAATTACCGGCTTCTGTGATTTGCATAAGCCGGAGCTATAAAACGGATTTAACTTGGTTTATTTAACTCCCACCCAGTTATATCCACTTCAATTATACAACCTGTAGACTAGACTTGGTATTACTTACAAAGATTAAATTAAAATGTAATGAATATATTAAAAGCAATACACACGCATAAGATAAAACTTAATAATATTTCAGATGGATAACGTGTGTAACACGCCACTGTCTAACCCTTTTAAATAATATAATTGCTACTTTTCAGTTATAACTACAACAAGTCATCATAACTTTATTTTTCTGTGAGAAGTGAGAACTCTATGCAGCATTCTCGATCTCCGGCAATGAATTTAAAGCTGTGTTTTGTGCAGCGTCTACACACAGGGATGAAGAGACTATTCCTTAAACACTTTTGTAACTACAGTAGTTTGTATTTTTAAAGAGACTAACTTTGCATCTTAAATCACGAGGACAATTTATTGTTAGATTATAATCTAAAATCCGGCAGTATTTGAACCTGCGACCTTCTGTCCACCGGGCAGTCGCTTTAAGTAACCAGCTACGGTCGCCTCTTACGAGGACCCTAAATTTCTCAACCGTACTCAAGATTTAAATCCTGCCGGTCCCATATTTTTTCCACTGTTTCTTAGTATAATTTTTATTAATGCTACAAAATTAACCAATAAGATATAACAAAGATGAGTTAGTCGCTACAGTTTTCCTTTAAAGGTACCTTCCTACCTCTATGTTTTTTTTCTGATTTTCAAGCCAATGGTTTAACTTTTAGAGTGCGTTTTACTCAGCAAACATTTGATCTTCAAAGTTACATTTCTCGCGAAAGGATCTCTACATCAAAAAAACGTGTTTGCAACCCTTTATTATTTTTAAAAATATCTATCTGACGATTTCTAACACTATGGTGCAGGCGACAGAATAAAAAACATCCCCATTTTACATGTAGGGAAGGTACCGGAAAATAAATATTTTACCAGACTTTATTCAACCACTTTTGTAGTTAACATAAATATCCATTTAAAATGACAACTTTCTAGCACTGAAAGTTTCCACGCAATGCTTTGGACAGACAAACAGACGGACAGACGGACATTATAAGGAATCCTTGTTGGTATTACGGAACCCTAAAAATGGTCAATCCGTGTGTGGAATGTAAAAATTATATTCTTTTTCCTGTAACATAAAGATAGATTAGTATATATAAAGATGATACGGATTGCATCACTAACAATGACGGTCAATTAGAGCGCTCAAACAATACACACAATAATATAGTTAATGGTGTGCATAATCCTGATGTAACGCAGATGTTAATTAGCAGACACGATTGTACTCAGTCCCCCTAAAGCTCTAACACCGGGGGGAGGGGGGAGAAGGAGAGAGGAGTCACGTTAAGCCCCGTGCGACTTTTGACACATTTCAAAGAATTTTCTGCAATTCTGTCTTTAATTTTATTTCAATGAAAGCAATTTCAATACTTATAGCTGTTTCTCGTTGATAATGTAGCTCAGCGACTCCCAAAGTGGTCGAAACGAACGAGACGGGAAACGAAAACTGATTTTGGGGGTCGACGAGGTCTAAAAATCGACCCCTATTAAATTAACACAAGTTCTTATTTCAAACTTTCAAGATAGGTAGGTAGGTACTGTACTGTTTATGTTGTGTTACGTGTACTAAGAAAATTACAATTACAAATTCCTCAATGGATAATAAATCCGTACAATACCACAGCCATAGAAGAAGCCAATGTGATAATGCAAGAAGAGTTGATTACCATCAGTACAGACGAAGAGTATAAGCAGAAGTTCAACCAAGGCTATCGGAAGTTCTGGTTGCAACGCAACATTGAAACAGAGTATCTTACATTGTGGAACATTGCTGAAAAATACCTTATCGCTTTTCCATCATCATACCTAGTTGAAAAAAGCTTCAGTGTGATAACAAACATTTTGACGAAACAAAGAAACCGTTTGAAAATCAACGAACGTGGAGATTTAAGGCTGCAACTCACCAATACTGAACTGGATATAGCTAGATTGGTAGATAGTCACCAGGTTCATCCATCACACTGAATGTTTTATTTTCTCTTTGCGAATTAATACTTTTTAAATATAATTTCCTACCTACTAAATATTCTTTAAGTACTTAATTTGTAATAATCATTATAAATTAAACTTGATATTCACCGAATTGTATGTCTTTTTATTTTATTAAATTTTGATGAGAAAATGAAGTCAACTTTACTCACCTAACCAAGTGAAAAGTTTTCGTATTTAGTATCAGTCACGTAATTTTGTATGAATAGGAAAAAACTAAAGATGGGCCCTCTTATTCATAATAGTCTGCTAACTTAAAGCGTTGCTAATTCTCACTCTGTCTTCTTCTATTGACCTAAGTCAGAATGAAAAATAACATTCTGTAGCAGCTGTTTTATAGCGGACCATTATGAATAAGGCGGTTGATCTTAAAAGTAGGTAATTTGGCCATGGGGGTCTGAGGTAACAGTTCATTTTGGAAAAGGGGTCACTTGTCCAAAACAGTTTGGGGATCCCTGATGTAGCTTATGTCTTAAATCGCTTCTGTAGTTTTCGAGCTTATTCATTACTAGCGACGATACAAACGTTAAAACTCTATCCTTTAAAATTCCTAAAGATAACATACGTTTTAATTCAAATGATTTCACATTGTTCTTTTAACTTTTGTGCAAATTCAAATTCAAATAATTTATTTTCATAGGCCCCAGGAGGCGCTTGAACACGTTAAATATTGTAATATTTATAAAATTTAACTAATAATTAAATTAATAAATGATACAAAAATAAATTATAAGTAAAACTAAATTATGCTAATTACAATGATTGAAATACCGGGGCTTAGTTTAATTTTAATCCAACTGTTTAGAATCAGATTAAAATTAATCTAAGTACCAGCTCCGATGGGTATTGTCTTATGAGAAGAGCTGGTGAGAAACTCATGTGCACCATCTTTTCAAATGAAATAAATAAAATTTGACAATTATTATACATATTGAAAGTCACATAAAAAGAGCAGTTCATTTCCAAATAGTAAAAATTACATAAATTTAACTCGTATTGTAAAGTTATTTTTTTTTTATGGATTTCAGATTAATTGTTATACTTTATTAAGTACATATTTTGATTCCTTATCAATTCAGCTTTATACTGGTATTTTTTATTTTGCTATAGCTGCAATAGTTTGCTAGAAAATACACTTTGAATCAGTAGTATGATGAGGCGCAATTTGCCGCTGGCGCTTTGTGGTGACCTGGACGTTCAAGGATAGGCCGCTCTAGATTCTCGGACGTTTCAATGGGTAATATAAGTATCTGTTTAATGACTAGTTGCCACACGTTATATAAAACTATATTTTTGCTGTTTATTAATTAGCTTGCAAATTCCGCAATTTGTTCATAACAGCTCTTTAATCCTATGAACCTTGGGCTTTATAATAATATGAAAGTACGTTTTCTGATTCGTTAAACTTAATTATCATATAAATGAGGCACAAGTGGCTGTAAATGGCTGTAAATTAACGTTGTGTTGAGTAAATACTTATAAATATGACTTGCCTATTCTTGACTTGATTGTTAATATTGACTATAACCGTAACAAAAAAATATTTCTAGTTAAGTTGTAAAGTGTTAGCTAGTTTGGTAAACTAAGATAATATTTATTGTATAATAAATCAAAAAAACAAAATAATTGTTGTTGAACCCATCGCCATTTTAAGTTCCTCAACCGTTTTTATTCACACTTCATGGATTTGTACTATTGATTAAATCAATAAAGGAATTGATTGTAATAGATACGATTAGTTATTTACTTGTGTTTGAGCAACGTCTTAGAGGCGATAATACTCTGGGATAGCGCGTTGTTTGCATTTCATTACCGCAGCGCTGTGCAACCTGCAGATTGTTTGCCATCGCTATGCAGCCATGAATGTGCAAATATACCTTGATTTAATAAACATTACCCTCTCTATCACCTCTAGCCCACCCTCAAGATGTTCGTGGCTGATATTCTAATCAACAGCTTAGCTCATCCACAGCTAAAGTACGACGTAACATTGGCATTTCGCCAAAATCTCCTTTTCTTTTTATATTTCATCTATTATTATACCTAAATACTTAATAATCTTTTTCAATCCAAATTTTACAATATTTGTGTAGTTATTTGCAACAAAAAAGCTTAACTACAAAGACTCTTTTAAATCTTTCAAGAAATTCTTTAATTCGTACATTCAGTACGAATTAAAGAATTTTGTGATAAATTCAGGCAATTATTGGTAACTGCATTTTCTTTAAAAGCTTGAAATTTACCGGATTGTTTATTTTTTATGTTACATGTAAATGTAAGAGTAGATATGCTGAACACATTTTTAATCAATAACAATATTGTATATGTAAACTACAAATACAAAGCATCTTCATTAATAGTGAGCGGACAGGGGGCGGCGGGAGGTCGCGGAGGGCCAAGCGGGGGTGAGGAGCAGTGAACAGAGTCCAGCAATAAATCACTAAAGGAATTTTCACAGGACTAATTACTTCAACGGACGTAAAGGGAAATCTTAACACAATGCAATCAATTGAATAATTGAGCTCATTTTTTTATTTGGACTTCTTCTTTGTTGAGTACTGTTGGATTGGCGTCTAATAATATATTAAAGGTCCAATTAGTGGTCACTTTTAAAAATAAAGGATATCGAATTATTTCGAAGAAGACTAATACATGTCAATGACAGACAATAGTATGGTATGTCAGTTAAGATAGATATTGGTGATTAGTGTTTAAAAATATTAAGACGACTTATTTCTAACTAGCTTCTGCCCGCGACTTCGTCCGCGTGAGTTTCGTACTTTTTTATAACAATAAGAATATAGAGTTTTGTTCACGGCTAATTGTCCTCCACTACGTGTGATATTTGAAAAAAAAAAGAAATACCTACTGTAAAGGACCGGTATCTACCTAAATACCGTCTTTCATAGTATTTCTTTATACACAATGTTTTTCACTAATTCGGAAGGGGGCACTAAAACAACCAGGCTAGTTGGAGAGCTTACACGTGAGCAAGCCACATAAAACTGGCCGTGGGAGAAACAGTCTTGCCGCAAATCAACTCCTGCAAATTTCAGAGTTTGTCCCTGTGATTTATTGATAGTCATCGCGAAACAAACCTTGATTGGGAACTGCAATCTTTTAAATTTTACGTGATCGACAATTTGTTGACGTACTTCGAATGCCATTTCTTCATTTCCGTGCATCAAAAAAGAAAGAGACCTAAAAAGGCAAGCTCCGTCCCCTACGATTGGTACGACAAACTGTTGTACCATCTGCCCATCAATATTTATAATTTCAACAACCATATTTACAATCAATTTCCTTAGTCTAAATAAAAGTGAAAAATAAACAAATCATAAAAAAAATATCTAAAAATAATATACTTTAAAACCTATACATAAAGAAAAAAAAGACATCAATGTTACAACAGCTACCTACCTAAAAGAAAAAATCCTATCCTAATCCTAATTTATAAAAACAAATCTTGATATTTAACACATAAAATTCTGCTCCGACTTTCTAAACCTAACCTAGCTACCTTACTATTTTATCTCCTTCGTATCTTATCCGGAAAATAAAATCGTACCGAAGGTACGGATCACTGGGGTACTTATACAACGCGCGGTAACGAAACCATAGCGACTTCTATTTTTTCCACTAACGCCATCTATCGAGCTCCCGGGTAACTTTCTTTCTGTCTGTTGCTCTGAAAGTAAATAATATGACCAAAAACTATTGGATAGATTTTGTTCAAAATAATGCAATAGATATTCCCCTTGTGTGTTCAGCCTGTAAGGTACAAATTATCACGCTATTTGCTATAAGGGATGAGCAGTATCGCATTCTGTTCGATATTCTACCCCCTAAGGAGGGGTTGGGGGTGTCAAAGTTTGTATGGAGAAATTTTAGCGCGCAGTCCGATTAACTCGGAATTCAGTAAGCCTTTTCACCCCCTAATAGGGGTAGATTTTCAAAAAACCCTTATACACATTATTCTTCATTTTTGGTCTCAAGTATAAATACTGAATTCCGAGTTAATCGGACTGCGCGCTATTTCTCCATACAAACTTTGACACCCCCCAACCCCTCCTTAGGGGGTAGTTTAGGAAAACTAAAAATGACAATCTTTATAATTTACTTAGATAAATATTCTTGCCAAGTTTCAAGTTTATTAACCCAAGGAATAAGATTTTTCATACAAACTTTAATCCCCTATTTTACCCCCTTAGGGGTGGAATTTCGAAAAACCCTTTCTTAGTGGATACCTACTCTTTACAAAGAACACACCCTCCAAATTTCATTTCTCTAGGACCAGCGGTTTAGGCTGTGCGTTGATATATCACCCAGTCAGTCAGTCAGTTTACCATTTTATATATATAGATTCAGCAATCTGTTTTATTAGTTAGTTTATCTCTTGAAGAAAGGACAATTAATAGTGAATAGTTGAAATCGTTCGCGTTGGTTCCACAACGTCACAGCAATAAGATGGATGCGACATCGTCCAGTGATTTGATTACGGCCGCAGTCGCGGTTCATTCCACTGCTAGAGTCCATCTATTTTCAGTGTGGTTACAGACTTGTCTGATACAAATCAAAGTGTGGTTACTATGGATAGTGTAAAAAATTATTATTGTACTTCATATTTCTTCAAGTAAATACACTTACGAACAAACGTTCTCAGAATATTTTTTTAAGCAGCGCGGCACTTTGAAATATTTTAGTTTCTCTGTTTATTTTTACACTTCTTATTTAAACTGGAAAGGTACCGCTCAACTACTGTGAGTGTTTTAACTGACGGATAGTCAGACCAGTGAGTGATTTTAACCATTTTAATAAACGTGATTTGACCAAACTATATAGATTTAAAACGAGATTGATAAACGTTTATTGAGATAAGCAACTGCTACTAACTCAACCCTGTCAATGACAGGATGGTTATACAACGGTTCTTCTATTATACTACATTATAACAAAGGGAGTCTACAGTCAACACATAATAAATATCATGTATCGACTGTAGAAGCGGCGAGGCGACCGCTTACACTTATTCCACTACACCACACATGCAGACATTCACTACGACATAACTTTATATTTTTTTATCCAGACGGGTTCAGTAAAAACGTAGCCAAAACACATAGACCTGTATATCAATAAGTAGGCTTCCGATTAGCTTTGTGTCGGGTCTGGAGACTCGTCGTCAGTATCGCTCACGTGCGCTCGGTGAGAGTTCTCAGGAGTTTGTGTGAATGTTCAATGTTCATCGACGGACGAAACGTGACTGAATCGATGATTGGTTTGAGAGATCGTTGACACGTGACCGATGACGTGCAATATTACTTTTTTGTCTGAACGTGGAGTTTTAATCGTCGAGATGTTTGATTGGATTAAATGATTAATTTTACTTCTATTTAGTTGTTAAATGTACCCCATAAACTATTGATTCGAACGTTTAACTGTCTGAATTGTTTGCATTGTCTCTCAGAATAAAAGGAGAAATAAATTAAAACATTTTTGTTTACACATATTTGACAGATGTTTGAATATGAATAATCCAAACAATTAAAATTACCTACTCGTTAAATGCCAAACAGTTCGCAAAGTCACGTCTGATACCTGATAGCAATGACGTGTAGTTTTATAATTATAAATACCGTTTTAATTAACACTAAGCCAAGTTATTAGCCTTTGATAGAGTTTACAAAATGAGATATTCAAACTTTGGCCAAGGTATACACGTCTCGTGTTTGACGGGAGAAGATTTACAAATTAAAAGTCTGATTAGGCTATTCATAAACGACACAGTGTATTTGAATATGCACATAATAGACTGACGGATAAATACTTATTTCCGCATCGTAGAATAACAGGTAATCCATTGAAATGAGCAGCGTTCGTTGTTCACAAAGAGGATTTCCTTTTGAAGTGCATCCCAAAGCGTCGCTCGGAATTGCAAACACAGATCCTTGCTTACATTTAATTCAAACTGTACAATGACAACGCCTCGAACAGACAGTTAAGTCGCTAAACGGTAGTATTTGCTTACAAATGGCTATGCAGCGGTACAAGCTTTTGCAATGAAACATACAAGAGAAAAATGACAATTGAAGTTAGTTTCAAAAATACCTTATAATATTAGCTGAAACTTTAACTCTATCAATATACAGGGTGTATTTTTGAAACGGGGCAGTAAGGGCAAGTACCTTAACCGTTGCAGTTACAGCAAAACGTTCTTAAAAGACCTCCCCTAACTTTTTGGGTCATTTTGAACTGCATTCACAGATTTTGTAAAAAACTTACAGTTAGCAAAAAAAATGCAAAAAGTTCAAAATTTTTTTTTTATCCCAATCGATTCTATTTCATGTGGGGATCAAAAAACTCTATGGGACCATTTTAGCTTTCAGTACTAGAAAAGACAGAAATCGCCAAAAACTTTTCCCATACATTTCGGCAACAGAAACGAATTTCTACGATGGTCTAACTTTTTGTTATGGCCTGGAAGTGGGTAGAATTGCCTGTAAAGTAAATAAAAAGAATTTTTACCCTCAAATTTCGAATTTGATTCGAAAATCTGTGTGTTATACTTAGTTTCAGCTGAGAAACTTCGTATGAGTTATTAATTAAGGATTTTCGCTAAAATGTCTTCTAATCGTGAAAAAATTGACTTATTAGAAGCGTATTTTGAAAGAACCCTGCAATTCCAGGTTTTTCAAAAGATTTGTAATAACCTTTCTTGTTGGCACATGCCGCAACGGATACTTATTGCGGTACCACACTAATGCAGCTCCCGCATTTCGATTATTGACAAAATACGCTTCTAATAAGTCAATTTTTTCACGATTAGAAGACATTTTAGCGAAAATCCTTAATTAATAACTCATACGAAGTTTCTCAGCTGAAACTAAGTATAACACACAGATTTTCGAATCAAATTCGAAATTTGAGGGTAAAAATTCTTTTTATTTACTTTACAGTCAATTCTACCCACTTCCAGGCCATAACAAAAAGTTAGACCATCGTAGAAATTCGTTTCTGTTGCCGAAATGTATGGGAAACGTTTTTGGCGATTTCTGTCTTTTCTAGTACTGAAAGCTAAAATGGTCCCTTAGAGTTTTTTGATCCCCACATGAAATAGAATCGATTGGCATAAAAAAAATTTTTTGAACTTTTTGCATTTTTTTTGCTAACTGTAAGTTTTTTACAAAATCTGTGAATGCAGTTCAAAATGTCCCAAAAAGTTAGGGAAGGTCTTTTAAGAACGTTTTGCTGTAACTGCAACGGTTAAGGTACTTGCCCTTACTGCCCCGTTTCAAAAATACACCCTGTATATCTATAGTTTCTTTCTAAGAACCCTACTTTCGTAACATAATCAGTATTCAAGGACTCGTGGATGACGTCACTTCTGACTTAATGTGCAGTACTTTAGAAGGTCCTCATTTACACAAACTTGAAGTTTGCTTACTTGTAAGATTTCAAGTTTCTTATTAGAGTTCCGAGCTGCAGCAAGCCGCAATTGCGAATGAAAGGAATTTCATCTACAATTTCTGATTGTTACATTTAATACTGATGCATGAGTATTTTTGCTTTCCAAAATATTTTTAATTACTTATACTTATAGACTGAGCATTTGGACCCTGACCACTCTATTATCTCGTTTTTCTGCCCTACATTGAGCACTTCGTACAGAATAGGTAGGTAAGAAACTAACCGCACCGTAACAAGTTTTAAACAAACAGCTTGTACGTGCGACGTGTATTGTATAGGACCCAGAATATTTATATTGCACATTGATAGAACTTCGCTATTTGTTTGGATAACGTTATTGTGTGTGTTTTTGGTCCGTATAAATATTCCTAAAGTCAACCTTTCGTAAAATACATTGTGTTTTATATTTTTATACGAATTCTAACATTGTGTCTGTTGACTAAAACACATAGTTTTAACTTTTATAGAGTAAAAAGCTTTTATTGGCAAACATTGCGACGCGACGTCAGGACAAAATAACAAGCATGTAAATAAAAAAGCTTTTGAATATTGCTGGTAGTATTTAACACAGTACACAAAACTACACCTATACGATAGTACATCAGACAACAAGTTACTGAGCACACATTATAAGCTGCTAAACCAACACAGGTGGCCACCGCGCCGACAACGACAAGATTAACTCAGCTAAGCTTTAGGTTACATCTTCGTATTTCTTGAGTAACGGCTACATTTTAAGGGTTGTCCTTGAAAACTAAATCGCTTAATTTTATTAGGTTATTTTTTATATAACCAGTTAATAGACGCTTTGGAGTAGAACAGTAGTTTTCTTACAAACAATTATTGTCACCTCGTACACATGCATCTTTCAATGTCACGGCAGTGATACCATGCAATAAATGTGCCTTCATGTTAATTTTATGAGGTGATGAATATAAAAAGAGCGCAAATATTCGTGACGGATTTAAATGTTATTTCATATTTTAGTAGTACCTTTTGGTGACGGTTATATTCGTCCACGTCACGTCCGGACTATTTTTCTAAATAATGTAATAAACCTTCACATAAAATCTTATTTATATTTTCAAAACTTCCCATATCATTACTTTTTCACTAATGGTTTATTTTACATCACTTGTTTGTTTCGTTAACTGTTATGGACGAGTAAGGGTTGGACCTCATCTGGCAGCACGGAATCGCCTTTTTCCGTCACCCTTTCTCTTTCTGTCGCTTAGAACTGCCATTTGCTAGACCGAGACAGAAAGCATAATGCGATAGCACGCGGCGGAATCCTCGAGGCGATCGGCATCACGGACAAAATGCAATGGTCGGCAGGGAGACTCCGGAACGCTGAAGCGCGCGATAGCATGCTAACGCATCCTTTCACCGCCGATCACTTGCTATGCAGACGCGTGCGATCGCCTTTTTTGTCTGCGGAATGCGACAGCGCGCGTTTGCATGCGGCTGCATACTGCAGCACGTGGTAGCACAGGCGAAACAAATGCGATTCCGTGCTGCCAGATGTGGTCCAACCCTAAGAGTGAATAGCGAAGTAAATAAACAATCACATCTACCATACTTCTATCTCTCAGTTTTGTTTTTATTTAAAAGGAAAAATCGCCATGCTTATGATAGTATGAAACGATGCTTAACTTCCATTACGTAACACTTTGATGATCTTGTCAGTTACTTAAAAGGATTGAAGTATTATTTTGTAGAAACTTCTCCCTTTGAGGGATTACATAATATAGGTCCCACTCGCACCGGGTCGCGTATACTTGACAGTATTGTAAGCTTATCAAGTCCGTGAAATGTCTCCGAAGGTATTCTATATCTCGTTCTGGATTTGGATTTGGCGTTTTATGTTTTAGTTTATACTAGCGACCCGCCCCAGCTTCACACGGGTACAATGCTGATACTAAATACATTACAGAAAATCTGTGAACGTTGTATATAAAAACACAGCGGCCCGCTCCGGCTTCGCAAATCTTTAAATTTCTCGGCTTTTCTCTACTATAATATGCATGTATTATACATAGAAACCTTTCTCTTGAATCACTCTATTCATTAAAAAAAATCACATCAAAATCCGTTGCGTAGTTTTAAAGATCTAAGCATACATAGGGACATAGGAACAGAGAAAGCGACTTTGTTTTATACTATGTAGTAATTCTGTTGAATATTAGAAGGTACGCATATCATGACTTTGTTAAGTAAGTTTACTTGCAAGTACATAACAATCTAACTAATTTGCTGTCTTTTAGATGATTTTCTATAAACCTAATTTGCATCACAGTCACAAAAAGTTCTGGGTATTTATCATAAAAAATATTACTTCCTGTCAAACGACCGGATGCCATGCGAGCAGACTTCCTGTTTAATAAAATCTGTGTAAATATGTAAATGTATGAAATTGTGATAGAATTATATTTCAATATAATAGGAGAACGAAAATGTTTATTTGTTACAAGTTGGTAGAGTAAAGACTGATATAACTATTGGTTTTTTCGCAAGTATCTGATCACGATATTAAAATGGGATAAAGTCATAGGCTGTTACGTGTATAGAGCCGGAAGCGTCCTTTCAGCCCATTGGTTACTCAGTGTGATGTATTACACGTTCGATGCTCGGCCAACGTTTAATTAATTTCACTATTTTTATCAATGCGATATCTGAGTTTATAGATTAACCGCATTACAATAAAATTATTATAATCGTATAATCAATAATATAATATTTATATAATTTTAATCAGTGTCCATCTATAGATTTCCTAGGTCTAATACCTATTGATAATGGAAATCCTAAATCTATCCATCTACACCATATTATATTCGTCATATTTATGGCTTCTCTACCAAACACTTGGCGCTTCATCTTACGCTACAGCCGCAATCCACTGAAGCCAGCTGTATTTCTGTAAATCATTTAGTTGGTATTCAGTTCACTGACTCAGCTCTAATGCTATTGTTAATTGTTTGACTAACCTCTTTATCTGACCGACAAACTAACTCTGTAACAACTAAACACAATTAACTTACACTAACAGTTTACTTGAATTACAATCCGGATGCCAGACGTTTCTATAATATACTAGGAATATGGTGTTTTAAAATATTATAGCAAAATTCCATATCTTTAGTAAATGAATTAAATGCATGGCGGCAGTAAATAAATTAAAACTCTTGAATTTAGAAACCATTGAATGTCACTTAAGTTAGATTTTATTAAAAAAAACACATTTATAAAATAAATGCAAATTGTGCTTAAAAGTTGCAAACAAATTTTACTAAATCTCATATGAGATAGTTTACCCATAGCAAATAGGGCATAAAACCAATACAAAGCAGGGACGATCCCAAATCCACTTTAGTTTTCAAACTGACGAATAACTTCGTCCTCTATTTGCTTTGAATCGATACAATAGTTGTTTCAAACTTTGGCAGCGGATCATTGCTTGAATTTCTAAGAACAGATCGTTAACCATGTTGCCTCTTGATTAATTTTGGATATCATTTTATCCGATCTAAATTTAAACAGGATTACGTTGGAAACTTGTCTCCGTTGTACGAGTCACTCGAAAACTGAGCTTGATCTGAGTGTATCCGGAAATGACGCAATGATGAATCATCTATCCATCACGTCAGAACTGAACGCCAGCGCCATCGCGACAAGACAACTTCATTTAGTTTTATAGTCCATTTAAATTGTTTGTAAATATCAATAACAAAAATTTTAAACCAAGCGATTCTTATCGTTACGTTTATTTAATTGTGTTGCTGCAAATCCAGTTGAACACCTAAACAAAGTTACGTCATCCGCCGGCCACAACTGCCGACTCATAATTACGTTTAAAATGGCTGGTCATTTCCAGCTGTGGCCGGCTCTTGTCAGTAATGGCCGGATGTGGGTCAAACGTTATACAGCGCATTTTTTACTTGAACGCGTTTGACTGAACTTTTAAAAGTTCGTTTTAACTTGTTGCGTTTTAAAGTAACATAAAATAAAATGTTGTCGATATTTAAAATCAAATGTCTTACACAATTTGAATCAGGGTCGTGTACCATACAATACAGCCATGTGGTTTGAAGACGCATAAAAATACCTTCCTATCAATCATCCATCATATTCTCCCGTCTCCATTAAAGCATGACGCTTTGTGCATCAATCACACGATTGAGCAGCATCTATCAGACGTTGCATACATCACTGTAGAAAAAACCGTAAGTGGAATAAGGTATACATAAAGTTTAGTATAAACACCACAACTGCCACCGTATAAAAATACATAGAACTAGATAAACATAAATATAACATCGGCTTGCAAAGCATTGTTCGGTCTGCGGCCGCGTCCATTGTCACTACTTTTAGGTAAATCGGTCAGTAATGCCTGTCGCAATAAAATCCCCTGGTAACGTACACACAAAATATTTCACAGAAACAATTTATATAGGAGTCGCGTCTGGCCAAAATACGTCCGTAACAACAATTCAACAAGTGCTGTGAGCATGAAATATTTATAATGGGTGCGTTTAGTAATATATTTATTATTTACAATCAAAGAAAACAAAACACAAAAAAAAAACTAAATAAACTAACCTAAAATAAACTACTTTTGCGTTTAGTTCATTTATTTCTTTATGATAGTGTGATATATCTGTAATAAATTCCGTATAAGAAATATTTGTCATGTGTTGAAAAATATTTGAGTGGAATTAATAAAAGCAGTAGGAGCCAAAAGTCTACATGTAATTAAATGCAGTTTTCACAGTTGTTTAGTTTCATCTGCGTATTTAATCCCTAAGGAGACAATTTAGGGATTGTAAGTTTTATATGTAAAGTTAGTAAATTTAGAAAAAAATTGCACGGAATGCTGCACGTTGGATTCCTACACAACAAAAATAAATATTCAATTCAATTCAATTCATTTATTTCGTAAAACATAGGTTACAAGGATGTTACAGTGTTACAAAAAGTTCTTCTATGATTCGCCGAATGGCATACGAAAATTTAAACAATAATGTTAGTTCGACAGGCATTCAAATCAATTTAAGATTACAATGTTATATTTTAAAAAGAGTTTAACAAATAAAAATCCAAAGGGGTAAATTGGTTGTAATTGCAACAGGAAGGTTCCTCAATTTTGCAGGAAGTAAGTTGGAGATATCAAATTCCACGCGAATAAGGTCACGGGATAAGTGCCATATAAGCGCACCAACATATGAACCACGGTTTGTTACATTATTCAAAACATTCATTTTCATTTCTGTTCAATTTTCCGCATCAATTTGCAAAAGAATTGTGATATTCGAAGCGATGAAAGTCGCCGGGACAGTTTGTACTCGTTGCTTTAATTTCTCTTATAACTGTTTCTGAGCGCAGCGACAGACAAACGAAGCCGCCATTTGTAAATGTAATGTATCGCAACTTCTATTTACTTTACATTCGCTAAATAATACTACAAGTAATCAGTAGTTTAATTACTTTAGTAAATAACAAGCAACCTTACAAAATATTAAACTAGTAACATATTACCGTAATGGTTCAAGACAACAATAATAAATATTCGGGCATTTCTGAGAGATAAGGGTGCGACGGCGGAGCTGTTTATTGGACAGAATGTACAATTAATGTCTGGAGCACAATGAATAGCGCGTTGTTTGTGTTTGTGCACTTCGTTAATTTTCAACTGGTGTTAATATAAGCTATTAACTAGTGTATAAAGATGGGCTCAAGATTTGAAAAAGCAAACCGGATGAAGCGATAAACATTTATATTCTTATACTAAAAAGTTGAAAAAAAATTTGCTAAGCATATTATTATGCTATAAAAATATTCAAAAAGGAGAAATAACAGCTATTATTCGTTTTACAGCTCTCTAATCCCTCGGTCATAAGTTAGCACATCATAATAATATAGTTTTTGTTACAATATACTTGAGTTTCACAGTATCATAGCAGTTACGTAACTATTACGAAGGTTATCTCTCGCCGGAGGTCTAATAGTTATAGTTATTGTTCGTGTAAGTGTTTATTTGGCCGATCGCAATACCACTTTGTCTTTCGTGTTTATACACATTTTATTCTTTACTGTTATAGTATTGCGCCTTCAGGATTCTGGATAATGTAATTTGATGTGATATATTGAAGTTCCAGTTACGAGTTCTTTCGATGTGACATGTATTTTCATAACAAGTCTGTGATACATTCGTTGACTAAGACTTTGATTTGTATTCGCAGTAATCGTCTCCTGAAACGCATAGTGGTGGTTATTCATTCTGTATTTATCGAATCAAGCGTCGTTCAATGAGAATATGAGATGGTCAAACGATATTTTCTAACAAGTAGTTCAATATGTTTGGGATTTATTGCGTTCATTATGACAAATGCATTTCTAAACCTATTTGGTTAATAAAATCAACATGCATCATCCTTTACAAATATATCGTGAACATATTATTCATTAAATGTTTATATTTCACACACGTTCTTGTCGCTGAGGAGGGATAGCACTAATGGAAAAATAACGTACAGTGCTACGGCGTAGCGCACGTAGCACGTAGCTCATAGCTCGTAGCACCCAGTCACGTCCACAGCCAATTATGTTCTCTGCCATTTTATCCCAACGTTAACATTTATTTTAATGAACTATACTGGTAGAAGTTTTTATTTACTGAGATAACATTCTGTTCAAGGCAACTTTGGCTTTGAACATATAAACCTTATACATTAAACACAATATTTGCTGTATTTCTCGAGTACTTTGAAACATCCTGTTACGTATCCTGTCAATGTCAGTGTCTCAATGTCATCCTTGTCAGTCTATGTCAATATGTCAGTTATAATTTAATTGTTTGTCAAAATTGTGCTAATCACTCTATTCTCTTTCGCTACTCATTCAAATACGCATCATCATCCTGCAATATACGAAATTATATCTGAAAATGTACCAAAAGCCAGCTGTTTAATTTAAAACAAAGAAATCCTGCCATCCCAAGACGAAGCCGCAACACATCCAATAACATATAAAACGCTTCTATAGTAACTAGCGAAAGGTCGAAGATGTATTGGAATTTGACTTTCTTAAGAATAGAAAAGAAAAAATACGTCAAGCTTTTAAAATATGAGAAGAGACAATGGCGGTCAACGATTGCTCAACACTCAAACAGACTCATAGTAATAGTTTCTGATAGAAGTGAACTTTAAGAGGTTAATATAAAGAAAACATGAGTTTCAAAAACTTTTTTTAAATAAATAGATTACTTTGACGTAACCAAACATTTTAGTATTTTAATGCTTTTTTGTCACTATAGATTTTCATCTTCTTTTTTATGCAGGTGTTGTACCTGCAAGAAGATCAAGAATAAAAGAAGGTAATTAATTTCTGAAAAGCGAATCATTCCTTAATAGAAGCCTTCACAAAATAATATTACCACATGGAAGCCTCAACGCCTTGACAAAGAGCCCACGTGTGATGTAATAACGTACTGAAATGTGATTGTATTACTAACGAGAATTGTTTGTATGTCATGTCATTGACGCGGCGATGCCACGTGACCTCGCTATTGGGTCGGGATTGCGTTCAATATACATGTTAGAAACATAATCATAATAAACCTCACGCAACTTTTATTCTCCAAGAAGATAAAATATGAGTCTGCTGAAAGTGTAGTTTGAATAAAAAATAAAATTTCTCATTGATTATATTCATCAAAATAAGCTTTTGTAAGAATATGAAAATTATAGTTTCCTGAAAAACGGAACTTTATTACAATGAATTAGTTCTGTAAAAAACCTACGGTAGTAATCGATCTTTTTGTTTAGGTACACGTAGTTGATTAACCGGATAAAGGTTTGGACTGGTAGAAGAATCAGTTGGCAGAGTGGTGCAACAAAACTCTGAGGGAGGTTCAAGTCCCTAATTTGTTTTTCTAAATATTTTTTGTTTGAATCCATCAAAGTCCCGGTGGTATCAAATTTCCATCGACACGTTGATATATCACGTCCAAAGTTCAAGCAGAGATGTCAAGGGACATGAATTCTTCAAAAGTCTTCAAAAGTACACGATGTGATTTGCGTCAGAGTCCCTCGTCACCCATTTGTCTTTTCTACGTGACATTGTTTTACTAAATAAAAGAATCATGCTGACTTTTCAAATCATAGAAAATCCTTTGAACGATACGTTTCGTTGTTATATAATCTGCAACATAGGCTTCTGATCTGAGATCTTAGGTAATGTTTCCGTGTTCAATAAATTAAATAAAGCAGTTAAATAGTTTTCCATCAGTGATGGTGGGCCGATTTATGAATAATGTTTTATTTTAAAAAACAATAACTAATAATATTATTAAAACCGACGTGAGGTAAAGAAATTATTATTGAGAATACAGGCTACTCACGTTATTTTAGCCGGGATATGCCGATATTAATCGCCCAGTTGATGAATCTACGTAATAGGTTCGAAACTAGTCGGCTAAAATAACGTGAGTAACCCGTATTCTCAATAATAAAAACACTAACTAACTATAAATAAAACTTCCTTTAGGTATGAGCGTATTCGTTGTGATGAAGTGATATTAAACCTTACTCTGTCTGCTTCTATTGAACGTGCTATTAACTGTGAAAATAAATGGTGACGTTAAGTACACTTCAAGTATTTAATTTTATAACAGTGTATATTTACGCTCACTCGTAAGTGTCTAACTCAGTATTAATATAGTTAAAGTAGTGACATTTTATATTGAAATAAATAGTTCGACATCGTTACACTATTGCGTTGCACCTTGCAGCATTAAAACGAACGTCGTATGGTTTAACTATTAGATTTATTGGCTCCGCAATAATTTGGTATTAATTAAATTAAAACTGAAATAATGCGCTAAAAAGGTCATCAGTTTAAAACGCTGAGAATAACCTTGCTCTAATTAGGTGAGTCACAGACTGTGAACAATCATTTCGTCGGCAAAGATGAGCATGAACTGATCATTATTTATTTTCAGTGAAAGTCAGTGGTTTGCCGCCGACTTTCTGCTGCTAAACAAAATAATAATGAAATATCTAGTGTTGAAAGAACACAAGTATGTGCTCATAACCACGACTATAGGACGCTAAAAGTAAATAGAACAAATGGCACAGTTTTTAAATCCACCACACCGCTGTGGTCACTATATGCCAGTAATGCCAGTCAACCATCGCAATTCGTCACCGCATCTATTTGCTTTAGCAAGTTGCTCAGTTTGTGTGTGTACAACATAACTTTAGGTACAAACTCCGCAGACCAGACTTGGCTAAACAGCCAACGTTGAAATAGTTTCCTGTTTAACTTTCAGCAATGAAGAATAAATTATAGAACAAATTTTTATTTGCTGAATAGTAGCCAAGGCCAACGTTTTACAAGAGAAGTTTTTTTTGGCTACGCTTACCTTATATATTCGGTCTGAACTTCTACTAATTATTTAAACGACTAAACCGTTCGTTCTTTGACATCGAACTGAACTAACTTCAAAGAGTAAGTTGAAGTTTAAAGTTTTCTTAAGTTTATAGAAACCAGTTCATTTGGCAGTTGAAGTTCAAAAAATTTACGTGGGTAGATACTATGCAATGTTTTTCGAACCAGTATACAATAAATAATTTAAACATCAGTTAGTGGTAATTGTTTTGATAAATTGACTAAATAATACGTAAATATTGCTTCGATGCACATGAAGTTTAAATAATAACCCACAATATTGGTAGCGAAGTGTTTGTAAACTCATACGAAATAAAATCTGACACAGAAACAATCATTAAGACAAACGGTTTAAAGCTTGTGAAGTTGCTGTAACTGTTGATCAAACAAGTTTTAGATCAGTTCATCTTATTATTTATCTAAACCTCAGTATTGTTTTAAAATACAATTTAAGATTCAATAACGTAGGAGGTTCGTAGGTTTACCTCAAAATAAATATACTTATAGTTTTTGTTACATTTATGCTTCGTTCCTCTGTGTTGTGTAGATTCAGTAGTAACTATGCTGCACTTGTAACAAAGTGTCAACGAATTGCAAAAGAATTAAAATAGAGGATTATTAAAATTGTTCAAAAGAAATGAAAAACAGTTTTCACATGTAAACAGCCCGCATTGCGCGGTTTTGTGCCGCGTTATTCACTTACAGTTTTTGTGGTGGTTGATATCGCCGCTCGATCGGGAGTTGTCGGTACACTCGTGGCTTTGTATTATTTTTGTAGTTTAGATATTTCAGTTACTAACTTTGCGTAAGGAACTTAAGTATAAAACACTCACTACACATATTTATAATGCACTTAAAATAAATGTATGAAATAATAGACACTGAAGTGTTAAAATCTAAATGAAAAGCACTGAAACTTAATCTGCCTGTTTTATTTCTTGTATTTAGCGCAATTGTTTTTAGCGAATCATGTTTTTATTTTATGCTTACATAATTTCTTAGCGTTTGCATCTATCAAAACAATCACTATCAATATAACCGTAAAAAATTGAGATATAATATTAATTAACCAAAATCATAGAGTGCAAAACGAAGCAAGGCTAACGTTCGGTGCAAGTGAACCGGAGTACTTGCTCCAGTGCGCTACCATGATGTCAATGAATAAATAATGTTACGAGGCTGTATCAAATATTCCAGTAACGGCAGTGGCTTGAATGTAAGGCTAATATTTCGCCGCCGGCACCTGTCCGCGATCCACAATACAGTTTATAAATGGCCCCCAATGGTCGGGGCATACCATGTGGCTTTACCCTTCTCAGTTTTATAATATCTCCGATATAAATAGTGAAGTCTCAGTGGAAACATATGGAAGAAAACCTACATACCGAATAAAACGAGTTTCGTTTACTAATTTAGAATACAACTTACAGACAGAACATATTATTATATGTCTCGTTACGACTTAGCTTTATTTACCATTCCTTTAAACAAGTGAGTTGAAATTCGTTTTCTGCATGTTTGCCGACGACCCTTTTTAATTGCGGACTGAAACAGCTTAGAGTAAATACTTATTGTCCGGTATTTGCTCTCTGACTGTAAATTGTCGAATACCGTCCTCTGTACCGTACCTCTTTGGTCATTTGCACAACTTTTGTGCGGCTACCAACATGATAAATATATATGCATAAATTAAATGGTAGGGAAAAGCAGTGCCAGTTACATTTTATCATATCGAATTCCACGCGGACCAAGTCACGGGAAAAAACTAGTTTTGTATAAATAGCCGATAATACAATCATGTCGTGTGCATTGGTACTTGCTAGGTTCGATTGAGTTGTTTAAGTAAATTTATTATAATGTATTCCGTGAGGAGAAATGTGCGTTCGGTGTGTGAGAAAATAGGGTAAATATCATCCTACAAAAATATAAAACATTGGTGTTTGAAAGAAAACATATAAAACTTTATTGTTTTGGTTTTCTTCCTAGAAATATCTATATTTTTGCACTGCCGATAGATTCATAAAAAAACTCCTGTAAATATGAATTAGTTGAAATGCTTAACATATTGAAGGATTTATGTAGACATGTGAATAATAGTTGACATAATCTAACTACATGTAATTATTGTTAAGTATCTATTAAGTAATTAGTACTGATTGATCGTTGAGTGAACAACAATTAACAACATAATGAGTTCGCCTTCATACAACACGTCTAAGTGAATGTTTAAAGAGTCTTGTAAATACTCATGAGAGGGAATCACACTATTTGTTGATTTTGTTAGATTTATACCTTCTCCTAACATACGTTATCCTCTGAGTAATAATTATTTACAGTAACACCTATTCTGATACTAAGTTACTAGTAAGTACTTTCTACCATCAGGTTTTAATTTAATTCACCAAGAATATGAAGAAAAACCAAATCAATGCATAGAAATAGATTTACTTTCTAAACTTAGTCCTTGTTTTTGAGCACTTATTATTTGTTCTGTATACAATGTTTGTGTTAAACTAAGTGTAAGTAAATCAAGATAACTTTCTCTCTTAATTAAATTAATTCAGAACTTTTAAGTTATTAGCTCCCCTCGAGTGTTAATTAATTGTTGTGCAAACGCCGCACTTTTGTAATCAGGAAAGGTGAACGCTCGTTTTAAATGGAATAGCTGTAACATTATTATGCCAGACACATAAGTAGGGAACTTTTGTAAATGAGTGTTTTAAGTGTGATACCTTCAGGTCAATATTGTTTTAATTTGAAGTACAAAAAGTTTGTTGAAATTTTTGCTTATTTTGTTTAACATGTTTTACTGCTAGCTTAAGTTTTTAGTTTTATTTAGAAAAGTCATTGAACCGACATTTAGTTATACTGGTGTACATGGTCAAAAAACAAGAAACAAGTACGGACTGTGTATTGTAATGCGTCATTAAAAGTAACACTGCTCTTTGCTAGAATAAGCAATTTGCAGCAATTTTGCACTCGCAGCGTTTTTGCAGCGAGTGCTACGGTGCTACGGAGTTACGGACCTACGGAGCTACGAAACTACAAGCTACGATGCTTCGATACCATCACGCAGTACGTAATCAGCTATGGCAAGGAATTATTCTACATGGCAGTTAAATTCAACTACTTGCTTTTTTGAGTGCAGGACACCATCTTGTCACCTCTGGTCTGTGGTTTATCCATAGTAAATTATCTTTTTATTACAAGTTAATGCACAAATTTGGCTTCCTTGTCACGTCAGCGCACATTTCATGACTGTAAATTACCTTTGACACACATTTCACTCACGACGTGACGTCACACGCATGAGATTTACAGCTGCAACGATTTACGTCATGCGCTTGTTTGCATTTGAAGCTCACGATTCGATGCATTGCGCTTACATTTAAGCGGTAATTCATGCAAATAAAAAGAATATCTTTTTCTGTTGTGGTAGAAGACCACCACATAGTCAATGTGAGCTATGTATAATTCCATAAAATATCAATTTGAATTGCCAGGTTAGCTGAGCCTTTGACTCAATGTGTGAGCCAAAATCAAATTTAGCGAGATAAAGAGAAGCTCAAGATGATCGGTTATGAAAAGGGATACATTTCGGCAAGTCAGGAAGGAGTCAGGTGAAATGGACCTTTAAGGACCCATTCATGCGTTCGTCCATTGCCTGTCTAAGCGGCTGTATTTGTGCTGCACTAGCTTTTGAGTTGGGTATATAAGCTTTCAACAAGTGTCGTGTCATGTGCATATCTAAACAGCTGGTGCTGTGGCTGCTGATTTCAGCAGTTCATTAACATAAAGCAGGAAAAGCGTTGCTTAAAGCACGGACCGTTGATCTCATTTTATTTGATCAATTGGCAAGCCATGCCGTACCGTGGCGACTCTCGTTTTGATTATGTGGAATATTATAATGCTACTTGTAGCATTGATTTTTAGTGAACCTTCGGACACAGACACGCTACTAAATGATTGTGCATTCAACTCTCTCGTAAAGCATCTCTTATTACCTATTCTGAAATAAAAGCAAATTTTATTTCATCTTTTTTAAAATGTGTACTGTACTGAGTGAGCGAATGCTGACAGACTTTCGAAGCTAAGGAAATGCAATTGTGAATTCTACCCGCGCAATACTGCCTTCATTCACATGATACCGCAGCAGCGCACTCCACGGTGTAGAACCTCGCGGTATTTGCATTCACAAGCATTGCTTATAACATGCAAATACTCCAACGCGTCGAGTGAATTACCTTCGTTTTTTTTTAATAATTCATATTTTTATAACTTTATGTATTTTCAACTAAATTATGAAACAAATGGGGCAGACATGACATCATTAAAACATACATATGTATATAAACGTAATTTATACATACATTATATTAACCATTGCCTGTATAACTAATTTCTCAGTAAACTAAACTCGGCACTCAGCACAGAACAAATGATCATTACCGTACGTTATACGACACGATAACATTACTTGACAACGTGAGACGTACTCAACCTCCGTATTAAATACAAAACGCCTCTTACGTAACGATAGATAGATATGGGCTGTAAGCGGAGCTACATCTGAAGCTAGTCTTACATAATTATGTCATACATAGTACGTACACGACGGATCTTACATTACATTCACATCGTTACATCGTTGCGGCTGTGGTATGTACTACCGAACCAGTTTATTGTTATTTGAGTAGCAAGCTCGGGTTATTACGGTACCGTAATCGAAGTCTTGGGTTTGATTATCTGGGAAATAAGAACGTGTACGTGCTTCTACTATTATTATTTTTTTATATGTTTCGGCGGTAATGTTACTTCCAACGTTGGATTAAAGGCATTTACGATTCTATGTATTTACGTAGAACTTCTGTTGAAATTTTACGCGCATTCTTGTCTCGCTGAAAGTGATTAATTGAGGGGTCAATTCCCTAATGTACGGTCCCGGTGCCCGTACAATGCATAATATGTTTTATGTAAAGTAAGCAGATTTGTACCGCGTGCGCAATTTACTTCGTTCGCGTTTGGTCTTCGCCGCGTGTACTCATCATAATTGTATCATTCTATCAATAACATTATATAAATTTCATCATCTTATCATTTATAGATCACCTAATTTTTCGAATTTTATTTCTTTGCACTTTGGTTTAAGAACATTTTAAAATCTATACCATCTTTATTACAATAGAATAAGATGATTTGCATCACCAGCAGCTTGTACATTGTAGAACAACACACAAACTGTAAAAGCTAACACAATGAAGTACAAAGTCGTCAGACGCTTGAGTTTGTATTTGCTGTGAACAGATAAACTCACCGCGAGTCTGTTATAACTACAGAAAAAAACACTCAATGGCATGTTTCTACTGCGCTACATGAAATAAACAATGACATTCAGAGTTGAAATTTCATCTCAACAAACTGTCAAAACTGTCGAATACATTTTGTAACTCTATCTATTACATACCTTATTCTCACGTACCGAGAAATAGCATGAGTACTTGTGACGTGCAACTAAAACACATCTGCTGTTTAGTCGTAAGCTTTGTTACTTTTCTCTAATAAAAAAAATAAAAGTCAAATTAGTTTCAAGTTACATTCAATCAAAGTCAAAATCAATTGCAATTTGCAACACAATTACACTTCACCCCCGCCGCACACCCCGCGCTTCCGATAAAGACGAAAAGTAAGCAGAAGATTGTCATCTTTTCATCCGTTGATTAAACAATTTGTATGAATTGCAGAAGAGATTGAGTTTAGATAACGAAGCTTAGGAAATGGAGTAACATGACAAACACAAGAATGACGATAGAATACGTGACGAGTAAATGCGAAGACTTACTTATATAACGTGATTCAGTTACGTACGAGTGGAATGAGACGTTATGTGATTGAAGCGTTATGTAAGATGTATCCGATTTATTATTCTTATTGAATATATTACATTAATTACATAATAAAAGTCACTTATCAAGTGTATTTACTCTAAGGAAGGTCACATAATCGCGCGTTTTGAAGACAAATAGAAGCATTTTAATAAAATTGTTTTATACAATTAGTTTGCAAACTGATATAAATCCTGAATTTTGTTTTGTCAGATCAGCATTTCAATTTATTTTAAACATTGGCATTGAACAAATAGCGATCATTTGAACAAATTGAGTTTTTAATAGTTTTAAGGTATTGTATTAATTTAACGTTTGTAATCTATTAATGAATCGATGCCAATGGAGCGAGCGCCGACTGTCGATCGTTTCGGTGAACTTTATGTACACAAAGCTCTCATTAGCATAATATTGTCGGCTTAAATTCAAAACGTTGTAACAACCATATTAGGCTCGTTAACGCAACTACTATGTGAAGTCATCAGTATCTTGTAATGGGATGATTGTCATAAAGTATGCTTATAAATGGCTATGTGAACCATACTTTATGTAAAGTAATGTTACTACTGCTAATATTTAAATTTAAACTCGAGTAAAATCAGAATGCACTAATTAATAAATGTATTAATATTTGGGTGCATATTGTATTGCAAAGAATAATATAGGACTAGATTAAGATTTCAAGTTTATTACGATTTCCGTTATCATTTACTTATGGTCACTTCGTAAATTACATTATTTGGAACCGACATTCACGATGTCATTCTTGTCCCTCGCCACGCGCGGGACACTTGTCCAATCAATAAAACATCGCCTAGTTATCTCCTCAAAATCACTTTGATATTTTAATTTGCATTTTAATTTGCGTGGGATGATTTCCCTTTCCTCGAGGCGAGTATGTAAAATAAGAAGGGTTCAATGTTCGACATCGCATTGGTATTTTTTTCCTTTGGAATCTCTTTTCCTTGATAAATTTATCTTATATTAACGTTGTTTAGGTACAGGGTATTTATTTATATATATATTTACGTATTTAAGCGTAGAGTATTACTAAAATATTATATTATAATAAGTGAATAAGTATGTAGTTGCATATTTATTTGTAACTAGTTTAATTCCAAGATGTGCCATTGAGTGATCCCTGCGATTTATGTGACGTCACGCATCAGTCATCGTTATCTGTCCGTACATCACTCACTGCTGGTGCCAAAATATAATTATGTGCGTCCGTTTAACTCAAACGCCTCACAAAGAACTTGATACGTATTACACCGCTTGATTCCCGCCATTACAGTTCAATGAGATTATCTAATTCTCCATTAAAACATTGACCTCCTCCATTGCTTGTTTGTATTACCAAATGTAACCCAAAAACTGTTTTATAAAGTTTTCGTAGTTTGTAACTTGACGTAACGAAATTTATAATTAGTTTCTTAGTTAACAAATACTTTGATCTGACAGCGAATCGGCCACAGAGCGCGTTCCCTTTACAGTAATGCTAATGAACGGTCGTGAAACTGAAAGGTTTCAGTAACAACCACCAACAGCCCGTAGCGACATGCGCTCATTACACCTTGTTAGTACAACGTGACATACACAGTCGTTTACTTAAGTCTATAATAACTAATTGTGTCACGTGTTTATAAATACTAAACTAGCTTGTACCTAACAAGAGCTTACAAAAAGTCTTATACAGTGAACAAAATCATACGTTTGCCAAAAGAATAAGCATTGTACAAAAGAGAATTGAATTGAGTTGATATGAAATTCAGCAGTGAATAAGCTCCAGCGAGCATTGTGCGGTGTGACACGAAGGCTCTACGCGACGGTCGTCGAGTACTCTTGAGTCACTCAATGCTCCTCGTTCACTACTCACTTTATGTTATTGAGAATAATATTCGCCTTATCAATACTTCTCAGGCTGATTAGGTATATTTATTTTGGTTTTGCCGATTTACGTATTAATATCTAATCGTTTTAGTCCACAAAATAAACTTTAATAATTGAATTCTATTTCCCATTAAATCAAGTGTTTTGACCATTGATGGATCTTGTAATTTGTCAGGTTGCAAATTGGTGATTAAAGAAAAAGATAATGTTTTTTTTAAATTCCAGGAACAATAGTTTAGACGCGAACAACTTGTAATTTTCTTTTTTTTTCTTTTTGTTCTTTTAACGAAAATCTTAACTAACTTGCAATCTCTTAGACAGTTTTTATCATATTAGGTAAAGGATCAAAAGATCTGTGACGTCACCAACATTACTGAGAAGCGAAGTCAAAGCCAGATTGAGAAAAGATCAGCTTATCAGTTATCGGAAGATACTTGATTGGATGCTGTGCGCTTTTGTTGCCTGGGATTTCAATTAAGCTGATCCATATGTCGGATTGAGTGGGTCATCCCATCAAAGTGTAATAAAGACCACAAATCTTATAATATTTTAAAAGTTATGTCAACCTTCACATAATAATATAGTAACCCACATCGAATACACCCGAGCCCGTATTTACCTAGGGATACAAGAAACTAATAAAGAGGAGGAGCGATCCCAAATCTACTTTAATTTACAAACTGCCTATAGATAAAACATAATGGAAATGAGCTACTACATAATAAGTGTCATGTAATGTATATATATGTATATGTATATGTATATATATGGTCGTTCTCTATTTGCTTTGAGTCGATACAATAGTTGTTTTAAACAAATTTCATCGAATTAATTTATGATGAATCCCCGAATTTTTTTAAAGGCATGTTTTTGATGTAGCGTAATATTGTTATATAATGTATTTTTGGCATCCAACTTCTCGCATTTAAAGAGTGATTTGAGTCATGTAATCAAGCATCTGGAGCATTTAAAATATAGAATTAAATAAAACTTATAAACTTGTGACACAGAAGTAACGCTGCTATTGTTTTTGTTCCCATTATTACTTGTTTTTGTTACTTTGTAAGGTCACGGCACGCAATTGGAGCATGGTTACGAATGAGGTAAGAATATAATAAAAGGTTATTTTAATTTACTAGCTGTGTTTCTTACATTTCTGTTGTTTTTCAATTATGCGCCTACAAAAATTACATGACTAAGGTAAATAAAAAGAATTTACATTTAGTACTTGAAGTCAAAAGTATAGATAAGCTATGCGGGCGACAGGACTTCAAACTAGGATACCATATGTACTAAGGACTTTTGGCTAGACTTTAAAATAATATCAAAATATATTACTGTTTTACTATTAATACCCATAGAAATCTTAATAACAAGGCAATAGAAATGTCAAAGACGCGTGACTTTGTCGCCGCGCATGTGTCTAGTCCATTGGTTCCCAAAGTGGGCGATAACGCCCCCTTGTGGGCGCTGCAGGTCTCAAGGGGGGCGGTATGAGAGCCAGAAAAAAAATAGAGGCGTTGTGTAGAGGCCTGAGGTGATTAAATGGGGGCGCTATAAAAATATTTATTCTCAAAGTGGGCAGTAGAGAAAATAAGTTTGGGAACCACTGGTCTAGTCGAACACAAGTGCGAGTTGAGAAGTTGTCGTGGTTACCAGTGTTGTTTGGGACGCGCAGAGGTAAACATGGTGTTTTGCAGCATATCCAACTGCGGAAACTCTTCCAAAAATTGTAACTTAACAAATAAAGGGATAACTTTTCATATGTAAGTACTTGATGAAATAATGTAGTTTTTTATAAATATAGTCCAATCAAATATTCTCACCGCCGCTACTATGATTATCACAGAAAAAAGATTTTTTTCTCAATTCAATAACCATTAATACTTATGTTTGTTCATGTCTATTATGACAAATGCTAAAAGCAGCAATGGAATCATAGCCATAGCGTAATAACCAATATCGCCACTGACGTAAATTCAAGGAACGCACTGCATGAGTTGGCCGCGAATTAGTGACGTGCCACTACTTTTTTGTATCGATAATTTATTACTTTTTAGTTTAATATCTAGTTTTGCCGAAATGGGAATGAAATATGATGTTTCGTTAAATATTAGAATTTGAGATGTATGAATAGAATTTAACAAATATTTTTAATGTTAAAATAATGAAGTATATAGTATACTTTTATTATTTTAGTTGTGTAAATAATATTGTAATAAATGTTATTAAATGGTTTGATGATGATATGAAGTAGGTACTTATGCATATTACTATTATTATTATATTACGTATTGTAAGGATATGGATTAAGTTGGATCGGTTCGATACGTTTTCATATGCATCTGTTTACCTTCTCTATTGCTATTATTACAGGTTTCCAAAAGATCCAGATATTAAAGATAAATGGATATCTGCTACTGGAAACTACTACTGTACCGACAGTTGACATATGGAAACTCATTACGGTAAGAATAAAAAGGTGTTATACCTACGGTCTATTAATATTGGCTAAACAAAGTATATAAAAGCGGGACGGTACTAATAAAAACAAATTTTAGATAACGGATGATTTGCAGCAATTGCAGCCGACGGTGACGCCATCAACTTCTACACGAAAACGTAAATCATCGATATTTTATATCATTTTATTTATTTTATATCAGATTTTTATATGTTCACTTTCTACGCGGTAATACAAAATAAAAACACTGGCTTTTCCGCCATCGCGAAAAATATTTGAATTTCTCTTGTGGGTAAGTAATTTGTGTATTTTAGTCCGCAGGTAACCAGCAATTGGCGGCCCCAATAAGTGATCTGTGCAAGCTGACAGCCCGAGGAAAAAAAAATTACGCTCTGAGATTAATAGAAGTCGCGTCGCCTTGCTTTGCATTGTATGTACAATGCAAAGCAAGGCGATATAGCAAAACAATTTTGAAATTGAAAGACCTCATCAAAAATTTAGAAGATAAAAGATTAATTACGGGAGATCAAGGGTGCTGCTTAGAAAATATAAACATAACAATGCAAGATTTGTTAGGGAAGTACAATCGAAAATTGAAATTCGGTAAAAATACGCGTACCAAGTATTCGCCAAGCTTAAGAAGTTTCGCTATGACGTTACACTTTTATTCGCCTAAAGCCTATGAATTTGTGAGACAAAAATTTAATACATGTTTGCCTCATGTTAGAACGTTAAAAAAATGGTATCAGTCCATCAATGCAGAACCCGGTTTCACTACAGAATCTCTTTCTGCCATCAAAGCTAAGGTTGAAGCTAGTAATTATGGCCTAATTGGAAACTTGGTTTTAGATGAAATGGCCATTCGGCAACGTATCGAGTGGGATGGTAAACGCATGCATGGATACGTAAATATGGGCAATAGTAACATAAATAATGAGACCATGACGATTGCTAAAGAGGCGCTTGTATTCTTAGTAACTGCTATTAATGGATCGTGGAAAATTCCAGTTGGCTATTTTTTTGTAGATGGATTATCTGGAGAGCAAAAATCTTATTTAGTTTTGCAGTGTCTAGAGCAACTTCACAACACAAGAATGGCAATAATATCTTTGACGCTCGATGGCTGTCCAGCTCACATTGCCATGGCCAAAAAGCTAGGCTGTTCTTTGATTTGGAACAAATGATTACACACTTTCCGCACCCGATAACCAAAAATCCAGTTTTCATTTTTTTTGACATAATATGATGAAGCTAGTAAGAAATTCATTTGAGTCTAGTAAAGTATTTATAGACGATCACAAAAATTTGGTGAAGTGGTCAAATTTGGTAAAACTTAACAAATTGCAAGAAAATGAACACTTACATTTGGCAAATAAATTAAGGCGTAGGCACATTTTTTTTCATAATCAAAAAATGAAAGTACGATTAGCGACTCAACTTATGAGTGATAGTGTTGCTTCCGCTTTAGACTTTTGCTCTCAACTAAAGCATCGGGACTTTACTAACGTTAATGGTACATCAACCTTTTTAAGAAACTTTAATAAATTATTTGATATTTTAAACTCACGAAATATGAAACAATTGTATTTTAAAAAACCTATTTATTGTAGAAATAAGGATTTAATATTTTCATTTCTCGACGAAGTAGCTATTTATATAAAAAAATTACAGTTTATCGACGGGCAAGAAGTGGTGAAGTCTATTAAAAAACAGGATTTGTCGGTTTTCTAGTTTGCATCCAAAGTTTTAAACAGATTTATATAAATATTGTAGAAAATGAAAAAAAAACTGAAGTATTTGCCTGCGTATAAATTTTCACAAGACCACTTAGAACTCACTTTTGGCCACATAAGGGCTCACGGTGGTTGTAATAATAACCCCACAGCTCGTCAGTTTATGTCAATATATAAAAAACTTATTGCACACGTTGAGCTAAAAGACTTTGACAATGGTAACTGTCTGGCGCTAGAAAACGTTTCAATTTTGAGCTGTACGTCAGCAATTGACAAAATAAATCTGACAACATTGGCACCATTTTCGGACAATGAAGATAATGAAAACGTTGTTGACGATGAGTATGAACATTGCAACATCAGTAATTTGTCTGATTTTGCATCAGAAGTCATCACATATATAGCAGCATCAGTGATCCATTACTTAACCAAAAAAAATAAATGTGAAACTTGTATTTCTGCATTGATAGAGCCTGAGAGTTCCAATGAACATACAAAATTTATTAAACTAAGAGACAGCGGAGGTCTTTTCATACCTAGGAAAGACGTGATAACAATTTGCAAAAAGACCGAAGTTCTACTGAAAAGTATTGTCTTTGATAACAAAGTAATTGCAAATAAAAACTTTAAAAATGAATTCGTTACGAAGGCCATGCGTCATTTTGTTGGACTAATGATGACCAGTCTCTAATTGACAATCATGTCATTCAATTAATTAAATGTGTCTTAGAAAAATATATGGATATTCGCCTCAATCATTTCGCTAAAAATGCTATCCAATTCATGCCAAAAAGACAACTTTTAAATAAATTTTTACATTTTACAGGGCAGTAATATTGAGTTGTTTGATCAACATTTTACACATATCCCATACATTCTCATAGTAAGGGTATTTATACCACCATCGTAATCAATAATATAAAATAATTAATTTAATAATAAAATTAGGATTTAGTAATTAATTTTAATATTTCTATTTTTGTAGTCTCCTAAAGAGACAATGTTTGAGTGCAATGCATGCCTGTGATTTGTGTAATTACTATATGATTTACCTGTACATTATTATAATAGTTTGTATGGCTCTGTGTAATTATACAGTTGGTGTGCTTATTAAATAAAATAAAATAGAATTAATTTAGTGGAATAGTTGTATAACAATTTATTTGGGTGTTAATTAATACAGCTTCTTTTAAATGCCATATTCGGCCTCAAAATTAATAAGTCAGCAGCAATTTCTTAACATCTAATAAATGTTTTTCAAGCGACTAATAAATTGTGAAACAAACTACTGTAAATATGATTTAGCATCAGAATATTTCTTATCTGTCTTCGCTTTGGCAGCTGCTATTTATATATTCTAATTTCATTTTTCACCTTTATTTTTATAGGATAGCAATATAATTGATGAAATATGCTTCTAAAACTGACCAACAATTTATAATTTAATTGGCATCAAATAATATTCAAGTCAGCATCATTATCTGGCATCAATTTTTGGGTGATACTTTTGGGTGTCATGAATCGGGTGTGAAAAAATATTTATATATTGGTGACGCATGCGTGTATATGTTACGATCAATGTGATAAATTCAAACATTATGAATAATTACCGGTAATTATTCATAATAATCACGCAATTTGCGAAATGTGATCATATAATTTAAATTTTCACTTTCACCGGTATTTTATTTAGTCAATCCAGTCCTTGGCAAACATTTTGATTCTGGCACTCGCCAACCGCTTCTGTGGCACCGCTCGCTACGCTCGCTCGGCTCGTGCGTTGTTGGTCACAATCAAACCTTTTTTTTTTTTTTTTTTTACTTGGGGAAATGCATTTACGCATACCACCCCACCCCGGGGAAGGGCAGAGTGGTTATGTGGGACTCGCCCGTGCCAAAGATGGTAAACGGCACGGGAATACCCACTAAAACCCCACGGTGCTCCCGCACTCGCCTTGATGGGAGGGTCATGGGAATCTGGCGCAGCCTTTACGTCCACGACCCTCCCGGCGATGCCCGCCGAAGCGGGCCCCTCATGGCCCCCAAAGAGGGGGCTGGCGCAAGCCACCGACCAGCGCGAGGACCGCGTGCAAAGCCATCGGACATTCCCCATGTCCGACGGCCTGGTCCTCTCGCGGCGAGACAGGTGGTCGGTCCCGCCGCCCACCACGCCGCAGTTCAACGGCTGCGGCCCCGCCGGGACCGCGGAAGGCAGGGAATGCGGGGCATCGAAAACGACGCGCGCACCGACACTCCTACCCGCCGCGGCCCCGTAAACCACCGGGCCACAGTGCCAGCTTGCGCCAACACCGCAGCCCGGCCTTGCCCGCCGAGGCAGGCCCCTCATGGCCCCCAAAATGTGGGGGGACCGGCACCGAGGGCCGCGTGCAAAGCCGTCAGACACTTTCGTATCTGACGGCCTGGCCCTCCGCGGTGAGACAGATGTTCGTCCCACCGCCCACCACGCCGCAGTACTGACGGCTGCGGCCCCGCCGGGACCGCGGAAGGCAGGGAAAGCGGCAACGGAACACCGACAGTCCTCTCCCGCCGCGGCCCCGCAACTCCTCGGCCGCAGTGCCGACTCACGCCGACACCGCAGGCCCTCCTGTTGCAGAGCCCCCCCATAAGAGCCCTGCAACATGGGCTGCTCCCACATGGACTTCCAGCCAAAGCCCGAAGAGCAGCCCCCCTCTGGGGTCCACTTGGCTTCGCCGTGGTGTGGAGGCACCACGGGTACTAAGCCCCACCGCGACGACAACGCGGGACCCGTTGGTGGGGTCACAATCAAACCTAACTTAACCTACTTATAGGCCCAAAACTTAAAAACCCTGCCTTCCCTCTATTGCTTGATTGATAAGAAAGATTACGTTATTTTGGAAAAGTATTACATTTATGGGTAGTGTAGTGTTATTTTTAAAAATCACTTATAAATGCACGATAAATGTGATAAATTTATTATTTTCATCACGCTTCTTAATTAAATTAGTTGCTGAATTTAAAAAGTTTTGTTTTGTTTTATTTTATTAGCGGACAGGTGTTGAATCTCTAAAATTAAGAAAGAAACGTACTCCTAAGATTAGAAGCCGAGTCAACAATTCAGAAGTGAATATATTAACCGGTACGTTTGTTATTTGACGCTGGCTTTTTTATATTCTGTTGCAATAGTAAAGATGCTAAACTATTAACTCGTTGCTTACTTACAAAGAAATATGTAAAATGGATGATACTAATAAAATAACTTCTGATGTTGCACTTATTATTTCCTAATTTATTTTGGGGCACAATGGGGATTGTTCATTTTTTTTTAATCGTGCTAATTCGAAAACCATTTCGAGATATAAGGTCCCCAATCGAGCTCCTGTAGTTAAAATGAAAAAAGACCCCATAAGTGCATATATTTTTGAAGAAATACGATTGACCTTTATTCGACCTTCCATGACGTCATCATCGGAGGAATATCGCGCAATACGCCTTGGCCTTCCTTTTAAAAAACAAAACTGTCATTTTAGCTGTCTGTCCAGTCTGTCATTAATGTCACTTGTGCTAATTGTAAACATAAACAAGATTGTTTTCGTTCGCGCTCGTTACAAATTTAAAGTTTTTGATAAATTAATCATGGAATATAGAAAATGTTTTGTACCTAACTGCAGTAATGACTCTGCAAACAGCTCAGGCATGATTTTTGTTAAAATTAGAGAAGATTTGAGGAAACAGTGGTGCTCTGAAGCACATGTTGATTATTCATTTTTAAGTCCTCTCGGTATAAAGCTACTTAGGCCTCCAAGTGTATATTCTGGGGTTAAGCAATCGGTAACTGAAGCCATTCAGAGCAAAGTTATTGCAAGTTTGAGGGTTCACATAGAGAGGGTAATCAGACGTGTAAGAGAATTTGCCACACTCAAACCACACTCCATAGTTCATTACAAACATGTACCCTATTTAGATGAAATTGTTATAATAGCATGTTGGACTTATTAATTTGCAAGATGAAATAATAAAGAGTTTGTAGTATTAAAAGGTATATTTTTATTTTGCACTTTCTAATAACTAAGGAAATATAAAATCTTTCAAAAAATGTTCTGCATTGTTGATGATGGCAGAATAGCATTACCCCGCTGAATAGCTTTGGTTTCTGGTACTTTGTATCCTCCCAATATTTGTTCAACCAAAGACCCATCTGTCCGACAATGTGCAGCTTCATACAATTTGGAAGCTGTTAATCTTCCTTGTCTTATGTTATGCCAGTATTTACTATTCGCTTGATTTTCAATCTTCTTATTAATTTCATTTATATCTTCCTGTGTTTAATTTTGTTCTAAATAAAGTTTGAATTGATAGTAATCACTTGCAGCATTTTCTTCTATAAAGGCTACCACCATATCAAATATATTCTTTGAATTAGTGGCATGTATGTCACTAAACAGCACTATCAAGGATTTTTTTATATATCTTCTTGCACACTCATCTTGAAACTCCTTCAATATTGAAGGATTCTTGGCAGCCAGCCTCGGTTTCTTTTCTTTTGGAAATATGACTTTACTAGACACATGTTGTAGCTAGCACTTGATAAAGATGGCTTATTCCAGTAACATTGAACTTCTGTGGGTGATGGTTCTGAGGATTTTATTCAAGCCAAAATAGGATTAGTAGAGAATGTTTGCAGACACCTTTAACAATAAGTAGTTCAAATGTTAAATATACATCATTAATATATTTCATAAGGGATATTATAAGAGTGAATGAATGTATTCAAAATATAATTTACCTGCAGAAGCTAGGCAATCTTGACACAATGATTCTATTATGACATCATGCTGTTCATCGATTCGACAAACAACTGTGTACATTTTATCACCCACTCTATGCTCAGGCACAACTCTTGCTTTGACAGTGCAATAAGTTGCAGTCCTGCTGACCTGAAGCCCACCAATGTATTCAAATATGAATCACGAGATGACCTGAAATCATACATTAATTTTGAAGTTAGAAATTCAAGAGAACCTAATCTCTAAACCTAAATCTATTATTACTTTTCTCCTTCAGTAGATCTCAATGGCTTTTGTTACTTTGTAAAAGGTTATTGCGTAAATTTTAAATCAATATTTTATTTACATTATCTAATGTAGTAAATTTATTATGAATAAGTTCGGTACTTACATTAATATCTTTGCTCCTCTTATTTCAGCCAAATTATGCATATTATTTGCAGCTATAATATATTCAATCAACATTATGTTTTAAACTGTAGGCAACTTTCTCGAATCCGCTTTAACAAAGTTGTCAGTACTCATATTTGATGAACCGGCCATCGTTGTTAATAATACTATTTTGTTTTATAATTATGATTAGAAACAAACTTAAGTTTTGTCTAAACAGTCCACTAAAGTTTGGTTTTTGGTTACGTTGAGAGGTTAGAAATTAAAATAATAGTTATAAATGCATTCATTAAATGTCAAACAAACTGAAATTAGTGACTTTTTTTTTTTTCAACATCTTCGACCATAGTGCGGCGAGTAGTGTATTCCGATGATGACGTCATCAGACGAAAATCTTTAAAACCAAATATAAAATAAACTAGCCATTAAATTACCAAAACATTCAAATTAGTTTCTTAAAATGCTCTATTTTGACGAACAAAAATATAAAACAACCGGGTTAGATTTTGTGAACAATGCCCATTGTTCAATCTTCATTGTTGTACCACTATTGCTCTATTTGATTATTTGTTTATTGCTTTTTCCCCGTAAGGTGAAGTATTGGAGCTTGGCCTTTAAGATTTTTACAACTTAATAAAAAAAATTACTAACCTTATCGACGTTTAATTATTGTATTCCTTTTCTCATAAATAAATCGTCTAAAAGCGAGGTGAGGAATGAAACACTTGCAATAAATAGTTATCTATTGTTGCGATACTCTTTGGCGATTTACGCTCAACGGAAAATTATAATTATCGATATGTGTATTTTGAACTTTGCATTGCACTATTCTTTAGAGAAAATGAGCGCCCGATATCATTCTCTGCTTTTTGCACATGTTTATTATTGGTTGCAGAAGCCGCGCCCCTAAAGATTATTCGTTTTCAGAAAATATTGCTTAATGTCATCGCAAAAAGAATAATTTTGTTTGCAGGAATACAAAATGTATGTGTAGGCGAAATTGTGTTTTTATTGTTTGGTTATGTAGTGGTATTTGAAAACCGGCGACATGCGTCCCAGTGTTAAAAGATAGTCGATAGCATTTCTATTGACTAGTTATTAAGATTTCTATGTTAATACCAATAAAAAATAAGTAATTACTCAATTGATTAATTATGATTAAAAATACTTAGCCTGAAAATATTTTTAATCTTATAAATGCCCAAAGTATTATTAGTAGTTGAACGTAGCAAATGTTATTGTGTTGAACGCCGTACACGTGTCACAAATACTCACAATGAATAAAACGAAAAACAAAAGATCCTAAAAGAGTAACGCTACTCAAACATTTCAGAATAAATCAGAACGTTACCATTCTATGCGAGACCTACTCTATTCCATTGTTATTTTACGTAAAACATTTTAAGCACATTTTTATTCGGTTGAAATTTTTCGAGGCCGCAAGTTTTGTAAATAAGAACAGTGATAACTGTTCTTATTTACAAAACTTGCGGCCAGACACGTGCCAGATATTTTTAAAAGTGTTCATAATTTATTTGAGAAGTCTTTTAAATGTACATATTATCTAAGTGTGTATTTAAATTAAATTAGTATTCAAATTTAAGAACTTTAACCAGGAAATTAACTTTTAAACTATCGCGTTGCATGATTATTATTTTAACCAGGAATCTTTTATTTAATGCTTTGCTTTTCTTATGTCGTAGAAATCGAATCAAAATAGATCGAAGTTTATTTTACAAAAAATATAATTATATTTTTGGTTTTGCATTCCACCTTTTTGTTGATGAGCCACAAGAAATTAAAAACTGTTATTTTATAAATTCAATATAGTATCAGTGACGTCATGTATATAAATGCAGATGCGAGGTGAAATTTAAATGGAATATTTTGTTGTGTTTACATCGCGGGTGTTTGCCGATGCGCAGCTCTGAATACATTGTTTGTATGAAATATGTAGCGCTACAGATTTTTTATTTTTCACAACAGGATATAAACGAGACCGGGGACGTTGGTCACAAGTTGAAATTTTAAGCAATAGACACGACTTTAGAGTAAACAATAAAAAAATGCAAACCATTGGACCAAACCGAGTGCACGGCTGGCGTAGTGGTTGAAGCGGTCATCTCTTGCAACTGCGCTGGTTTTGTGAGTTCGATCCCCACACACGTAACAAATCTTTGTGTTATCCGCCAAGTATTGTTTTGACTCTTGGTGTGGTTTCTGTGTGTGAAATGTATGTTTGCAAACAACCCGGGACATAAGAGTAAAAAAAAAACCCGTTTTCTACAAGTTTTTTTTTTCCATCCCGTTTACCAATCCTCATCTTTTTCTAACATGAAAAAATTACATGATCTAAACAACCAAAACTTGAACAAATTGTTTTCGATGTTATAACAGATATATTGTATTGTATACGACCTCGTTACATTAGTAATTCATTTATATTGTCATTGCATGTCTCGGACATACGTTTGTGATTTAGGTTTAATAGATGAGGTTTGTGGCTTTTTGATGATGTCAAGATATGGGCGCTAAGGTTATGATATATTTTATTAAATTTAACAATAAACCGAATTAAATAATACCGAAAATTATTGGGTATTGTCGTTTTTATGTGATAATTTATTGATGTCAAGTTTTGTCGGTTTAAGGTATCTCCAATAAGTAAACCATGAGAGAAAACATAATTATCCGGTTTATTCCTCCACAAATGAGGAACAAACAAGCTAATAAACATTAATCTCTTAATATTATTAATTAAAAACTTGGTATATAATGGTCAGCCAACAACATTTGCAAATTTCAAATGCAATTAAAAACAGAACTGCGGCCGACTCTCCACGGACGGTCACTTTGTAATTGCGATGGAATACAGAGCTAGCATAGACTCTGTTTTTAGGAGTATCAAATATTGTACCTGCACACTTCATTACTATTAAATACAAGTATATATTATAATACAAGGCATGCTTTAATATAGTTGATGCAAGTTCACCGCGTCTCGTAGTCTCGTAATACCATAAGCCCGTAGCACCGTAGCATCGTAGCACCGTAGCAGCGCAGCCGCGTAGCACTGCAGCTCCGTGACCCGCTAAACTTGTTTTATTTATGCGCTGTAAAGTCAGAGCATTTGAAATTGCTTTTGTGGTAAAGTTTATTAAAGAATTACGTTGGCCGTCGCCAGAGGGTCAAAAGTTACCAAATTGACTTAAAATAAGACTATAATTAAAATACAATTAAAATTTAAATGCCTACATTCTAAAATAGGTGACTAAGGCTCGATGTTAGATATGAAAGTGCACCAATCCGGTAAAAATGGTTGTATGGCGCGACGTCCACCGCTCGTATTGCTGACGCTGCGCCACGGCTCATGTAGCTCCATCGGTATGCCTGACGCATACGTAACAAAAGCGCTTTAAAGAATAACAAATCAACTTTATTGTGAAACATTAAAAGTTCAATTTAATGTCAATAGAGTTAGTTTAGAGTTAAAGGTCCCAAACGATACGGATCTTTTAACTGCATATTGAAGGGACAATATGAAAAGAAAGGATTAAAGGCGTTATTACCCACAGCCGTAACAAATTGTATGGAGTAAATGTTCAATTGCCATTGTTTGGTAAATGAGATAAAGTAGTATGGCGGTGGAGTCGTTAGTGATTGTACTCTCTTTGTAATGGAGATAGTGACTATTGTTGGTTGGACCGTTGTTTGTAGATAATAAGAGGATGTGGGTAACTAGCGTTAAAACGATTTTAAAATAATTACCGTTATTTAAGCACTACATTCTGCTTGCAAGAAATAACAAGAACAAAAGTCATTTTAAACTAAAATAAACGTTACCAATGATAAACCGAACTTTGAAAATCTTATTTACAAGAATGTTGCATTATTTGATGCCATCAAATTTAATGTAATATAAATGTTAATATTAAAATAAGGACTCGCATGTTGCGGCTTGCGGCGTGACGTCACACACTAACATTCACGAGTCTTCATTACCATTCGTTTGTCGTTTGTTGATGGTTTTATTACTCTCTCATGTTTTTTTACTCTTATCACAAACAAAATGTCGTCAACGGAAATAGTAAATTATTTTTTTTTAAAATATACTCGCTGTATATTTATTGAGTGTATTGGCGATAAATTTTAATAACGCTATATTAATATTAGTAGTTTCCGCCCGCGGTTATATTACTTCTCAGTTCAGCAATTTGTTTCTTTAAGCTGATGAATGGAATTAACAAAAAAACCTAATTGTCTTCCCAAAAATAAGATGTATTTTATCTTATTCTCCTAAACACATATAAGTTAATAAGTCCCAACGGTACAAGTGGTGGGCGGAAGGTCAAAGCTTTTGGTAAACTCATTCATTTAATATTTAAAGAGGCTGTGAATGGTACATGAGGAGTACTTTAATTATGTACCACTCGCCGGTGGTCATTAGTGTTACGCAGATGTGAAGTACCTATGTATAAAATAACATATTTGATACGTAATGATATCAAATCGGTAAATGTGAGTTTTATGTGGAATCTAAATATCACATCCAGAATAAAAATCTGACGAGAATTAAAGCGATCATACATTATTTACCTTTTAGGCTTCACTTTTCGCCAGACAAATGACACTGGCCGTGGTCGCAAGTAATAGCTTTTGCATGATCCCGTTGATTCCTGGTAGATTATAGGTAATGATACAACGCAAAAGTTTAAAAGTTAATATCCAGAAAATGGTTTTGAGTTCTGTTAGTAAATTAAGTAACTTATCCAGATGTGCAGTATGTTTTCCATCGTGATTAGTCATTCATAAAATTAAACGATCGCACACAGTCTCTATTTATCTTTATAGGGTACTAGATACGTTATGTAAATATCACCTCCGCATCTTCGATTCGTTCACAAAATAAAACTATAAGAATACTACAATTTCAAAGGTTCAAGATGTGTTTACATTTTCATCATTTATTTTCTCTGCGTTGTACACTTTAATCGAATTTTCCATCAGTATTTTCTCTACGTCTAGAAGGTTTGCTGTTAGAAAATTTATATTGAATTAAGCTCGCCTTTGAACATTAACTTTGTTTATAATATTGTAATCTGTAATTATGTATGTTCAATAAAGAATTTGAATTTGAATATATGCGCACAGCCTTCACTCAACGCGGCAGGAGATTAGCCTTTGAAAGTATGCATGCATATTGCATATAATTTGTTGCATGAATGCAATGACTGTTGTAAATATTTTAATTAAGAAAGAGGAAAGTAAGAAAAAGAAGAAAAACATTTGATGAGGCACAAGATAATCTCAATGCGCACCTCAAGTTCAGCATATTGCCAGACTAACGTCTAGTGCTATTACATACTGAGCCAATGAGTGTTTGAGTGCTCACTAACCGAGTTATGATATTCGTATTTAATAAATAACACGTAATAAAATATAACACAACGTGAGATAAATCCTCAGGTTTGGAGAATTCCCCTCGGGACAGTAAATCAAAAAGGAGTGCGCGAACCTTTGTTCATAAATCATGCTTTCATTACATCTAGGATGGTTTACCCAACCCTCCCCTTTCCCCCTCTACACCTAATTAAAAGGAAACAGTGAATATACCTCTTTGAATAAGTAATGCGTGTTAGTTTGTAGTTTCAGTGTGTGTATGAACTGTGTTCTACATGTTAACTATAACTAGACCAACCAATCAGTCGCTTTAAAACATGCTATATTTAAAAAAACAATATGTTTGTTACTAAAATTACAACTAATAAAAGGAATAAACTGTGACTAACACGGGTTTCGAACCATTCCTGTACCACCAAATCACCGAAGAGCTATGTAATTGATGGATATCTGAAAACAAAATAATTGTAATCTCCGTTCCCCGGATAAAGCGATATCTCCACGAATTTTATGTTTAAGTTCATTTCAGTAATGGCTTAACTTTTTACTTTTTACGTTTTATCTCAAATTCATGATTTGAGTTGTTTTGAAAATATTAACGATAATTAATGTTCTCGGAACTGGGTCGGGGACGAAATATAATATTTTGTAAAATTTTGCGTTTAACGTCGACAATTAGCTTTGTAAATCCAAAGCAACGCCTAACTTTTTTATGAGTCAAAGAAGAAACTAAGGGATAATAAATCTAAAGATTAAAATTATTTTTCACTATTCAGCTTCTACTACACAGCTTATTTTAATCTGATCTATAATTGAGTCTTATTTGCCTAAAAGTTTTGCAAACACGAAACTAATTTAGCATTCGCTTTAGCCCTAGCTTTACTGTTGTACGTCTGGAGTTAGTTTGTTTTTTTTTTTGCCTTTTCAAAATGACAACTGCGCTCGTGACGCGGGTGTTACATACATCGACCCACACAAAGAACACCCTGAGTCAGAATAAATCTTTGTGGATTACTGTGGGCATCAAACCCACAGCACCGGCGCAGTTGAAAGCGGCAAGGCGACCGCTTTAACCATTCCGCCTATCGACCAACCTCAAATAATTTTGTACGAACAACTTGTTTCGGTACATATGTAGAAGCAGGTAAAAATGTGCACTTAATAAAGCTATAAACACGCAGCCATAGTATTGCTAAAGATACTACAAACAAGACCAATTTTAAACTTTAAAAATAATGTATTTAATACTGATAACGCAACAGTTCATTACTATGAATGTTTATGTCTATAAAACTTTTCACTCGGACAAAATATGAGCGTTGTTTAGTGATCCCAAGCACACAGTTATGCATCAGTTTAGTGGCGCCACCTGGTGATTCATCATCAAATCAGTTCTGATTGTTCAATAAACCGTAATCTCTCGTAAAGCCTCCACGCCCTTCAGTATTTGTTGATGACGATGAATACCGCATTACGAGACACGCAGCGACGTGACGTCATATTGCTAGCCGCTGAGATGTGCTTACTTGTTACAAGGAAACTTTTTCATGAACCGTTATCATGAAAAAGTAACAAAAATGTATGAAAAATTCATTAAACGTTGGTAATTCTGCAGAAACCGTTATACGTTACATTATTACGATTTAATATAAATACTATTCACGAGATAGTAACTACAAAAAAAACTGAATTTCAAAACTAAAAAGCATTGTAATAACGCAAAAAACAGAAAATAATCTTTGTGTCAACAGCACACACGGATAAACAACGTTAAGTTTAAATAGATATGTGTGTATATGTTTGATATACTAAATAATCCATCCAGTGGGAGCATGAAACCACGTATGAAACATTTGTATGAATTATGAGACGATGCGGTTTGTTTCTATTATGCAGAAGGGGACTTTTAATGCCGGCAGAAATATTGGCCATTACATAAAATATACGACAATGGAGCGCTGCAGAGCAAACAATGCTCCACGAAAATGTCGTAAAAAGTGCCGAGTATATGTCTTGTAATTATTTTCTGCATTTTACATGGATTTGTATTACTTTTGTTATTTCACAAACAATTAACTCGCGATTGCGGAGTAAGCTATTTACATTTGAGAAAAATAATTTGCTTGGTATTGAGTAATTTAAAATAGATCACGCGGTGCTAGTTCATGGTTAAAATAGTGCTTAGTAATATGATGTACACATTTAATGTTAAAACGATGCATCTACAAAGAACAGTGGGCAAAGCATTTAGACATCCAAGGCAAAAATTTCAATGTCATAGGAAAGACTCACAAAACCAGTTATGGATATGTGATTTACAAAAATAGTAACCCATGCATAACTAGTGAAGTGACTATCTACTATGACGTTTAAGTTTTTGCCCTGCATACCTAATTGTTTTGCCCACTGTACCCGCATTCACAACGATCTAAACCACAGTGGAAGCAAATACTAACTAAAATAAATAAGTGTGGTGAACAACCACACAGTAACATTGTAATGCGGGTTAGTTTTTATTGAAATGTTCCATGAAACAATTCCACAGTTTGTTTTTTCAAAACGTTTGTTTGGTCGTGTTTGAATCTGCATCAGTGAAATTAAATGTAATTGTTTTTCTTTCTAAGAATACGAGTCAGTGATGCATATTTCAAGTCTGATTTACGTTAAAGTACGCATTTTATGGGTTGCTATAACTGGCCAGTGTTGATGATGTTCAAAGAGCTATTAAATCACTGAATTTCACCAAAATCGGCGCAGCGCACCGAACCGTGAGATGCAAACAAGCGCATGACGTGAATAGCGGCGGCTATAAATCTCGTGCGTGTGTCCTCACGTCATTAGTGCAATGCGCACTGACGCTTATTTGCGGTTACGCAGCGTGCACTGACGCTATGGGATGTATGGTCCTGGAATGTATTAATAGTCATCAGATTGGTTTTTTTAATTATGATTATGACATTTATGTTTAAATGAAGGTAACGATTTTCGCTACATTAGTGCAACCAAACTTTTAACCGGTTTTTAAGTGGTAATTTTTCTACATTATACTAACAGGCAGCGTAGCACTTTTTCCTGTAGCACCGTAGCGCTCTAGCACTGTAGCACTTTGTTCTCCCGTAGCACCGTAGCATTGTAGCATTGTAGCACTTTGTTCTCCCTTAGCACCGTAGCAACACTCATCCTAAATACCATATAAATACAAAACTGCTGCAAATATTTTGTTGTATCAAGGAGCAGTGTTAGTTCTAACAATACGTTAATGTTTCTTTTCTCCATTGTTACAAGCGTAGTGCTTATTTGTTTCAAGTTTTATGAAAATATGAACAAAATGAACAAATAAGCGTTCGTTAAGATGGATGGAAGTGATCAAATGTGAAAAAGTGCGTTGAAGGCATTGTTTAATTTGCCTGCACGTGTGGTGTAATTCAAATTCAAATTCAAATTCAAAATTCAAAATATCATTTATTCAAGTAGGCCTAGCAACAAGCACTTTCGAATCGTCATTTTTAAAAAAGTATAATCATAATATTAAAATTAAAATTGCAATTATTAAAATTAAAATTGTTATTTACTGTTATTTACAGTTTAATATCACACTAGGATCGTCAAATCTTATAACTAAAAATTGTATACAAAATACTACTTGTGTAGATGTATGTCATAGTCAGTAAATGTCAAAAGTAAAAACAATAAAAATTAAGACATTATGATTAATTCAAATAATGCAATAAATAATTCATTTTATCAAAATACAAGATTAGTCCCACGGTGCTTGGCTACGCCATCTGTTGAAGACGGTCGGAGTTCTCCAGACGGGCTGAACTTCGCACATGTCGACGCGACGGTGCTGCCAGCGGCGAGCGTGTCAACTAAGCGAGCGCAACGACTCGCGCCTAACTTCACTTTCATTCATTCTCTTTTCTCAAACATTAACCGCCACATTTTTTTCTCTCGTGAATAAACTGTTCACCACCATGTTTGCTGCCCCCCAAAAATTGTAATTCTGCTTAAAATATAATATACTCATCGTCACCATTTACGTATTTCATTGAAGAGGAACAACCCGAAGCCCCCGTTGCGAACATTATGGTCCAAACGTGCCGGATACTGGATGACGCCGCCGACGCTTCGCCGCCGCCATTCCCAGATGAAAAGAAAGCATTGATGTGAAGCTCAACGGTCAGGCCTTCGATCCCGTCTATTCCCTTCCCTTCATGATATTGAGTTATAAGCGTGTTGTATTTTCGCAGTTAGTTCGGCTTTCTCGTGTATTCATCGTGTGCCACGTGATTCGTATGCAGCGCGTTTTCAGTCTGCGCCCGCGTCCACGTGCCGGTTGAAAATTGAAGGTGAGTGCATACTTTATTTCATTCTCCTTCACAAGCCAAAATGACTAGTGATAGCAAAAAAGAAAAGCAGGTGTGTGACCTCGCTGACCTCAAACGGCAGCGAGGCACCATCCGTGGTAGAATTACTAATTTAAAGAAATTTTTAGACGCATTTGGTGAATCCTCGCCTCCTTCTAATTTGCAATTAAATGAAATTAAATGTAGAATCACTGCAGCTCAAGAGCAATTCAATACATTTAATAAATTGCAGCTGCGTATTTATGCATGTGATGAAAGTTCTGCAGAAAGTTCTTTGGAATCGCAATATGTGGAGGCGTTCGAGACGTTATACTTTAAAACTATAGCGTTTGCTCAAAGTCTAGTGGATAGTGGAGAGACTGGTGCTAGTTTAAAAGGTTTATCACAATCTATTCAACTTCCTAAGCTCAAACTGCCCTTGTTTGATGGCGCAGTGGATAATTGGCTCCAATTTCGTAATTCTTACATAACAATGATACATAAGCGTACAGACTTAAATTCTATTCAGAAATTTCATTATTTACGTGACTCACTTAGTGGTTCAGCGATTCAAGTCATAGGTTCATTGGATTTTACAGATTCCAATTATAGTCATGCTTGGGAATTACTGGAGACTAGATACCACAATCCTAGACTTCTAGTACATAATCACGTCAAAGCGTTATTTACAATTCCTGCTTTAAAACAAGAGTCCGCTTCAAATGTTAGGAAGTTAATAGACACCGTACGAAGGAATCTTCGAGCTCTCAAATCGTTAGATGAACCCACTGATTCGTGGAGTACGTTAATTATTTACCTAACAGTTTCGAAACTCGACTCATCCACTGAGCGCGCATGGGAAAACCATTTGGGGTCGCTTTATTCTGAGCCGAGTAAGAAGTTAATGTTGGAAGACTTACTTACGTTCCTTAATAATAAGGCTGATACACTAGATATGATTAACTCGAGTAATAAGTCTCAAAACAGGTCGCCTGCCAGCGAATCTTCGTCTAAAAGGTCGCATAATAATAACAATAAGGCGGGCGCCGTTCATACCTACGTAGCAAATAACAACAGTAAGACGCAGTCTTCTAACAATAACAAACAGCTCGTTCGCTCGTGCGTGTCCTGCGGTGGGAATCATAATATTTATTCATGTTATAACTTTTTGAATTTGTCGATCGAGGATCGAATAACTTTCGCGGATAATAAACAATTATGTCGTAACTGTTTACGATCGGGACACAATATTTCCGATTGTAAGTTCGGTCCATGTAAGGAATGTAACCGTAAACATAATACGCTTCTCCATTTAGCCGACATTAGTAGCGGTGACACTCGTGTAGGTAACGAGCGATCAGCTGTTCACAGCGCGGTCGCGACCGGCGTCGGCGCTGTGAATGCACTGACCGCGCTGCATTCTACATCTATAGATATGTATAATGCTTGCAAAATTAACGAGTTAAACATTAACAACGATTCTCGGTCAAACTCGGTTGAAACGGTGTTATTGTGTACGGCTTTATTGGAGGTGATCGACGTAAATAAGCGAGTACATACAGTTAGGGCTTTGTTAGACAATGGTAGTCAACACAGCTTTATAACTGATAAATTAAGACGAGTTTTAAATGCGCCTTCCATACAGTCCACTGTACAGATATGTGGCGTTTCACAATCTGTTACACAATCTAATTTGTCATGCGATTTAACTATACGTTCTAAATTAAGCGATTATACCGCTCGGATTAAATGTCTTGTCTTGCAGCGTATAACATCCAGTTTACCCACGACAAGCATTAACACCGAGCTTATGCGTATACCTACTGGTATCCAGTTAGCGGATCCTACCTTTCACATTCCCTCGGATATTGACATGTTGATAGGCGCGGATCTCTTCTGGGACATACTAGACGGTCACAAATTTCGATTAATTAACGGTCCATACCTACAAAGTTCCAAGTTAGGTTGGCTGTTATCGGGACCTTTTTTAAATATTAAGGGTTCACGCGTAAATACTCGTAATGTTCACTGTAATTTTGTTCAGTCAGTTGATGATCAACTCACGCGATTTTGGGAATTAGAAAGCGTACCACAGGCTCGTAGTACTCTCACCCGCGACGAAAAATGGTGTGAAGATTTATATGCGAAAACTACTTTACGCGAGGCTGACGGACGGTTTTCGGTTCGCATCCCGTTGAAGGAAGCACCCCAGGTGTTAGGTGATTCTTTTAACTTAGCAAAAATTAGGTTTTTATCTTTAGAGCGTAAACTCGAGCGCTCGTGTCAATTTAAACAAATGTATTGTGACTTCATGCGCGAATACGAGCAGCTAGGTCATATGACGCGAGTAGATAAAATTGATAATCCTAATTATTTCTTATGTCATCACGGTGTTTTAAAGGAAAGTAGTACAACTACTAAATTACGCGTCGTATTTGATGCTAGTGCATCAACAACTTCAAAAATATCGTTAAACGACATTCAGTATGCAGGTCCACCGCTTCAGAATGATATTTTCTCAATACTTATTCGGTTTCGCCAGTATAAATTTGTAGCTTGTGCAGATGTTGAGAAAATGTTTCGGATGGTCAATATTCAACCAGATCAAAGATCACTTCAACTCATTCTGTGGCGCGATAAGGTCACTGACCCCATGAGTGTCTATAAGCTGAATACTGTGACCTATGGTTGTAAATCTAGTCCGTATCTCAGTATGCGATGTATACGTCAGTTGGCGTCGGAAACTGATGACGAGATTATTGCCCGTGTTATCACCGAAGATATTTTCGTCGACGATTTAATAACTGGCCATGATAATCATCAGACCTTGGTTTCAATTTGTGAGAGGACTGCACGTATTTTACAATCAGGTTGTTTTACACTCCGTAAGTGGAATTTTAATTCGGAGTCGACTCAAGCGGCGACTATGTTTACCGACGAGCATACACAAAACAAAACTCTCGGTATAGGTTGGCACAGCAGTGCTGACGAGTTACATTACATTACAAAAATAAAGACTGACTTTAATGCGTCCTTAACTAAACGAGTGATGCTTTCTATAATCTCACAGATTTACGATCCGCTGGGGTTACTGTCACCAGTTGTTATCATTGCGAAGGGTTTACTTCAAAAACTTTGGATCAAAGGACTTCACTGGGACAGCCCTGTGCCATCTGAAATTGTAGTAATTTGGCAAAAATTTATTGACTCATTAAAATGTTTACCCGAACTAAAAATACCTCGTCATGTAGTAGGTGATCATGTACAACATTTAGAACTTCATATGTTTTGTGATGCCTCTCAAACCGCTTACGGAGCGTGCGCTTATGTTCGTACCTATAATAGCGATTCAGATGTAGTTTGTAGATTATTGTGTGCAAAGAGTAAAATAGCTCCTTTAAAACCTCTGACGATACCTAGGTTAGAATTGAGCTCGGCATTAATCGCTGCGAGATTGTATAAAAAACTTACCGAATCATTACGGTTGACCTTCACCAAAACATACTTTTGGACGGACTCGAAAGTTGTCATTGGGTGGATGCGTATGTCACCACATTTATTAAAAACATTCGTACATAATCGCGTTGCGGAAATAAATGAATTAACAGGTGACTCTGACTGGTTACACGTTAGCAGTTCAGACAACCCAGCTGACTTGTTGTCTAGAGGATTAAATCTCGATCTCTTGATTGGTGATAGTTTGTGGTGGAACGGTCCGTCATACTTGCAACATAATAATAATAATTTTTGTAATCAAACAGTTAACGATAATTTTATTGACACAAATAACTTACCAGAGTTGAAATCCCCTTCGGTAAATTTAACCTGCGTAACTCAAAAATATGATTTGTTTACGTTCGAAAGGTACTCGTCGTATAATAGGTTGAAACGCATAGGTGCGTATGTATTACGTTTTATTAGCGCCGCTCGCAAGCGACGCCAAGGTAACCACGCAACCGATGCGTTATCAGTGGATGAGTTGAGCGCTTCGGAAACTATGTTGGTTAGATTTGCACAACAACAATCATTCTCTAGGGTTTATGACTTGTTGTTTAATAATTTGCCTTTAAAACCTAATTATAAAGAATTCAATCGTATTTCTGGACTCAATATTTTTATGGATAAACATAAAATTATTCGAGTAGGTGGAAGATTGTCAAACTGTTCTAATTTTGATTATGATAAGAAACATCCGATTCTTCACGAACTTCCGAACATCATTTTACTATTATACTAGTTAGGTATGAACACACGCGTTTACTTCATACCGGCCCTCAACATTTGTTGGCCAGCTTACGTGAACGTTGGTGGCCGCTAAGTGCACGTAACATTACGCGTAAGGTTGTGCGTGAATGTATCATTTGTTCACGATTTAAAGGTAAGACGTTGACTCCATTAATGGGTAACTTACCTTCAGATCGCTTGGATCCTGGTTCTCCTTTTCTGAGAACAGGCGTAGATTACGCCGGGCCTATATTTATCTTAAATAGAAAGGGTAGAGGAGCTAAGTTGATAAAATCTTACATCTGTCTTTTTGTTTGTTTTCTTACTCGAGCTGTACATCTCGAGCTCACCACTAGTCTTTCCACTGACGACTACATTTTAGCACTAAAACGCTTTATTAGTAGAAGGGGTAAACCCACTATAATTTACTCAGACAATGGCAAGAACTTTGTAGGTGCAGAAAAGGAACTTTCAATATTTTTTAATGATAATAAAAATTGTAAACAAGTTGTTGACTTTGCCACTATTGAGCAAATCGAATTTTATTTTATTAGTCCGTATTCTCCTCATATAGGTGGCTTGTGGGAGAGTGGAATAAAGTCGTGTAAGCACCATCTTAAACGTATAATGGGTAATGCCAATTTGACATATGAGGAATGCAGCACGCTTCTAACTCAGATCGAAGCCGTACTCAACTCCCGTCCTTTGTCTCCCATGTCTTGCGATCCTTCCGACTTTACCCCTCTTACTCCAGGTCATTTCCTCGTCGGCCGACCGTTGACTACTCCAGCTTTCGGCAACTATATCAATGAAAACACTTCGAGGCTGAACCGGTACCAGCGCGTTGAGCAGCTACGGCAGCACTTTTGGCGACGATGGGCGACGGAATACGTCTCGGAGCTTCAAATTCGTACAAAATGGAAATCAGCTCAGGAGGACATCCGCCTGGATAGTCTCGTTGTCATCAAGGACGATCATCTGCCGCCAATGAAGTGGAAGCTCGGCAGAGTGATCAAGGTCTACCCAGGACAGGATGGCGTCTCTCGAGTGGCTGACCTTCGCACTGCTTCAGGGACTATACGAAGATCCTTCTCACGCATATGTCCCTTACCACTACAATAATAAATTTCTGTTGAAAGCTCTCAGTTCTTTCAACGCCGGGACTATGGCTACGCCATCTGTTGAAGACGGTCGGAGTTCTCCAGACGGGCTGAACTTCGCACATGTCGACGCGACGGTGCTGCCAGCGGCGAGCGTGTCAACTAAGCGAGCGCAACGACTCGCGCCTAACTTCACTTTCATTCATTCTCTTTTCTCAAACATTAACCGCCACATTTTTTTCTCTCGTGAATAAACTGTTCACCACCATGTTTGCTGCCCCCCAAAAATTGTAATTCTGCTTAAAATATAATATACTCATCGTCACCATTTACGTATTTCATTGAAGAGGAACAACCCGAAGCCCCCGTTGCGAACAGTGCTTTATCGTTCATGTAGTCTTCTGTACTATAATAAGCTTTGGAAACAAGTTTACCCTTCACATATTTCTTAAATTTATTAATTGAAATTTCAGTTACTTCTACTGGTAGCTTATTATAGAATCTTACACAATGACCCATAAATGATGTTTTAATTTTATGGAGCCTCGTGGTGGGCACTGCAAGTTTATCCTTATTTCTAGTATTGATATTGTGTATATCACAGTTTTTTCTAAAAAATGCATAGTTTTTATGTACATATATAATATTTTCATAAATATATTGACAGTGTAATGTCATAACATTAATCTCTTTAAACTTATCTCTAAGAGAGTCTCTACGCTTCATCTTATATATCGCTCGGATAGCCCTCTTCTGAAGAACAAAAATTGAATTAATTTCTGAAGCACTGCCCCACAGTAAAATACCATAGGACATAATGCTATGAAAATAACTAAAATATACTAACCGGGCGGTTTTTACGCCGGATAACTGACGGATCTTGCTCACTGCAAAAGCTGCAGAGGCAAGTCTATTAGAGAGATTAGCAATATGGGGACCCCATTGGAGTCGGGAGTCCAATGTTATGCCAAGAAAAGTTGTACTATCAACTAGTTCCAATTCCTCGTCCTTCACAATGACACTTGCTAGCTCATGCTCAAGTGTCATTGTGATGTAGTGGTTAAAGCGGTCGCCTCGCCGCTCTCCACTGCACTGGAGTTGTGGGTTCGATCCCCACATGGGACAAATCTTTGTGTGACTCGCAAATATTTGTTCTGAGACTGGGTGTTGTGACGTCGCAACCGCATGGCCACCGCTACCTCAAGATGCGCCCCCCACTGCAGACCCCTGTGGGGTATATAAAGGACCTGCGTGCGCGACGCGGCCTTCTTGCCTGCGGTCACCAGCGCCGAGTTAAGTGTTCCTCACTTCGCTGCGCCAGGACTTTACCAAACCACTTACCTACCTACCAACCTACGCCTTGAGACTACCTTGTATTTAATAGATATAAATATATAGAATAATAATACCTTTGTTAATCTATCGATTGTTTCTATTTATTCTGCCTACCTAACTAGTCATTAGTAGACTACGTTACAGTGGCGCCCAACGTGGGGCCACTGTAACGTAGTAGTTATAAAATCCACGTGTTGAACTTCACGTGGTAATGAACACGTTGGCTCGACCACATGACACGGTACATTGGTAGGAACCGACCACGTGGTAAAAGATGCTAAGATTTTATAATTAGCGTGAAACATATCCCATACAACTTGAATTGATGATTTATCAGTAAGCAACGAAGTATCTATTCTTGATAATCTATGAAAAACATGATGCATAATAGATTCCGATCTAACAAACAGGTTTTTATCATAATGAGTTTGCAAAGTCAAAAGGTTATTTGAAACGCGCAACAATGAGCCATTACATGCGGTAATATCAACATCTGGCGAAAAGCACGACGATATTATTTCATCAAATGCCAGGTCAAGGAGGGACAGGAAAGAGTCATAGCCTTTTATAGTAAATCCTTATCGGACCAGGAAAAAAATTACAGTGCTACTGAGCGCGAAGCGCTTGCTGTCTTATCTGCTATCGAACATTGGCGGTGTTATATTGAAAACGGAAAACAATTTATTGTGTACACCGATCATGCTGCTTTGAAATGGTTTTTAAAACTGAACAACCCTACAGGGCGATTAGCCAGGTGGGGAGTTCGTCTTTCCTCTTATAACTTTGAAATAAGACACCGTCGTGGTTCAGATAATATTGTACCAGATTTTCTTTCTCGATCACCTAATATTATGGATATCGATAGTAATCTCCTCCCAGATGGTAGTTCCTTATCTACTAATGACACTTGGTATTTGAATATTTTTAATGGTTGTTCGCAGTCTCCTACATCCTTTGTTGACTATCAAGTGATCAGTAATAAATTATATCGTTTCAAAAAGAGTCTTAATCCTCTTACCAGAGAATTTCAGTGGAAGGAAGTAGTTCCATCTGAACGGAGAAACGAAGTAATACTTCAGAGCCATTCCTCCCCTACGGCGGGTCATATGGGTATTTTCAAAACTTTCAAACGTTTAGCCCTCAATTATTATTGGCCTGGAATGTATTCCGATGTTGTAAAAGCGGTAAATTCTTGTGATAGTTGCATCGCACATAAGCATTAGAATCATGCAACTTTGGGTCTTATGGGTGAACCTAAGTCTTGTTCTAAACCTTTTCAAATGATAAGTATTGATTTGATTGGTCCCTTGCCTCCTACAAGGCAACAGAACAATTTTATTTCTGTCGTTTGTTGTTGTTTCTCAAAATATTGTTTACTTTTCCCTATTAAACGTGCGACTGCTGACGTAATAACTAGAATCTTAGAGGAAAAAGTTTTTCTGGTACATGGTATTCCATCTACCGTAGTACTAGACAATGGCAAACAATTTATAAGCGCAACTTTTAAAAACTTGTTAAATAAATATAAAATTCCAAATTTACATTACACACCGTTTTATGCACCTCATGTAAATACGGTAGAAAGATATAATAAAACTATAATAACAGCTGTTTCTACGTTCATTTCAAACGATCAACGCATATGGGATACACTTATACCTAAAATTCAGTTCGCAATGAATTGTGCAGTAAACGAAGTAACCGGTTTTACACCATCTATGATCGTATTCGGGCGTGAAATGGTAACCTGTGGTTCTCATTATGTTTCTAGTAAATCTGATACTAATATAATTCATGAGCCACGTGATAGTTATGCTGAGTCACTAGGCTACTTATCCTCTATTTTCGAGAGAGTACAGGCAGCGCTAATAGGTGCACACAAGCGTAATTGTCATTCTTATAATCTTCGCCGTAAAACGGCAGAATTCAATGTTGGTGATATTGTTTGGAAACGTACCTTTTACTTGAGCGATAAGGATAAATATTTTTGTAAAAAACTCGCTCCTAAATTTATTAAATGTAAAATCGTAGCAAAAAAGTCTCCATTAGTGTACAAACTAGCAGATATGTCTGATAAGCCACTTGGCGAATGGCATATAAAGGATATTAAACAAATAAACTATAAACAATAATGGTATAAAAAAAAAAAAAAAAAAAAAAAATTACCCTATGGTTCAGTGGTTAAAATTCTCATTGTCGAATCGGGTATACCATTTTGTTCGCTAATATTCTTCACGCTCATAATTCCTTTAGAATCACATCTACTAATGATGTCGAATTCTATTATTTTCAACTATACGATGTTGTTCATTCATTCATCTTGAAATGTGTCATGCCTTCTGTGTAGACGCGCACACCCAATACTACTTCGCTAACGCGCTACTTGGTAAACAAGTTGTTATACTTACATTTTTAGTTATATTTAGTTCCGTTAGATAAGAATGAGTTTCAATAATCTTCTTTAATTAGTGAAAATTCAATCTTAATAGGTTGCACGTAGTGTTATTTTTGAATGACATCATGACATTGTTATTGTATTGAATGCGTTTGGCTCGATCACTCCGGTTCTTTTCAATTTTATTTAGGTATCGTAACTTCATATTTTTTCTAGTTATTTTTTTTATATACACTTATTGTTCTGATTTCAGTAAAGCCGGATCGAGCTGCCGGTGCTGCTTAAGAACTGCTTCCTGAGGTCTTCCATGTCAGCCAGGAGCCGAATTTTTTAAGAAAAATTCTGCCCTAACGGAGGGGGTGTGTGACGTCGCAACCGCATGGCCACCGCTACCTCAAGATGCGCCCCCCACTGCAGACCCCTGTGGGGTATATAAAGGACCTGCGTGCGCGACGCGGCCTTCTTGCCTGCGGTCACCAGCGCCGAGTTAAGTGTTCCTCACTTCGCTGCGCCAGGACTTTACCAAACCACTTACCTACCTACCAACCTACGCCTTGAGACTACCTTGTATTTAATAGATATAAATATATAGAATAATAATACCTTTGTTAATCTATCGATTGTTTCTATTTATTCTGCCTACCTTACTAGTCATTAGTAGACTACGTTACAGTGTGAATGTGTGTATTTGGTCTTGTCATTGGGACCATTGGATAATGCAATTGCTTCTGGCGTTCTATCTAATGTAAAAAAGCCAAATTTATTAAAAATCCAAATTTATTAATCAAAACCATTTGTTAAAACGCGTCTAATATACGTTTATATTTAATACACCGGGAAGTCCCGGGTTTGGTTCCCGACTCCCGCAGAAAATTCTCAATAGCAGCACGGAGTTGGAATTGTGCCCGGTGGATGGCAATAAGCTTAGTTACAGGTGAAATGTGTACATCTCTGCCACACCCTTCTGGTTAATATAGGCGTGATTTTATGTAATGTTATAAAATATGTTTTAAATAAAGTTGTAACACTTGTGAAGGTGCTTAATCAAAACGCACGTTAGGCGTTTGTCATGTGAACTGGCCCTTAGAATAGAAGCTGAGCTCGTTGTAAACAAACAGGATAGTTATATTCTCTTTCATGTACGCGTTACATATTGTTTACATTTATTTACCAATGCACAATCAAGTATTCGTGTTATAACAGAACTTATTATTATTATGCGCCTATAGTGTTCCACTGCAGGGCAAAGGCCTCCCCACCCTTTTTCCATTAGTCTCTGTGTACGGTTTGTAGTGCCCAGTCATTTTGGTAGGAATCCAATTAATTCCGCCATCTTTCTTTTGGGTCTGCCACGTTGTCGTTTTTTTTTGTGCAGGACCCATTGTGTTGTAGTTTTGGCCCAAAGATCTTCTGGCATACGACATACATGTCTAGCCCAACTCCACTTCAGTTTCGCTGCCGTGTAACCGACGTCTGCAATTTGGGTAGTGGATCGAATTTTAGTGTTTCTTATTCGATCTATTAGTCGAACTCCCAAAATGCAGCGCTCCATCTATCTTTGGCAGACGCCGAGGGCGAATTACTGTCGGCTTGTTAGTGACCAAGTCTGCGCCCCATAGGTGAGGGTAGCAAGAACACACATGTCCATAAGTTTCCATTTTAAGGAGAGTGGAAGAGATCCTTTCATTATAGATTTCATCGACCAAAAGCTCCTTTGTGCATTTTCTCCTGGACATAAACGATCTCCAAACTCCTTATAGCGATACGGTGCGCTGTGCTGTTGGTCAAGAGTTCTTAGTGAACAATAAATTCACAACGTAATTTAATAAATAATGTTCAAAGAAAGAAGCAATTTGTGTAGTAAGAAAACGATGTTCTTTTTATTTTTGCACAAATTTTATTGCTTTACAAAGTCAAAAGAACGTATTAAAAAAATGTACTTACAATAGAATTGTTGCAGTCCGCTTAAGTCGAACCTTTTTAAATACTTTAACTGTAGAACAGCATTTTATTTATTTATTTTATTTTACAACTTTTTGCACTTAAAATTAGTACAACGGCGGACTTAATGCCTTAGGCATTTTCTACCAGTCAACCTTAAGGTGATGCAGAGAGATCAAAGGTAGGTGCATAAATAAATTAAAATAATGTGCTGAAAATGTGAATACATACATAGAATAATGTTATATCAACAATTCAAATACATAAATATGGTAACAAATATACTAATACATACACTAAAATAATATATATTATAATATTTACACAGAAGATATTAAGCTTTTAATGACTCTGCTGTCGTTTCACATTGAAGAAGATGACGTACTTTAATTTTAAAAGTGTCCCGGGTGGTGCACATCCTGATCTCAAGAGGGAGTGCATTCCAAAGAAGAATGATTTTTTTATGAACTTCTATAATTTTATTGTTTGTGCAAGTATTTTATTCGCAGTTACGCTAAAGTTTTACATAGCTATTCTTAATAGTGAGAACCGTTTATGAATACTTCCGCTAGTACTAAACAAGGCTCTTTTAATATCCACTTAAGCGTGATGAATGGTAGCGAGCTCATTATGCTGTTAATTTGTGTTCACGCAATGTACTAATTAGCCACTACCTGCTTGTTGCTCAATACCTCGATAGTGTTTAATAATATCAACATATTCGTAAAAATAATAATATTCCTGTAGCGCTGTCGTATTTATTATTATACTTTGATATAGGTTTATTTTAATAAAATACCAAAAAGGCTTGGTGTAGTCAAAAGTTATAAAATGAAACATCCAAATATATATTTTTAGAATAACTTTACTTTTCATAAATCCTTTTACAGCTGTAAAAATAAAAACATTTATATTTCCGTGAACAAAACCAAGTTTTATGCGTTTTTTGAGAAACACCGATGTTTAACATTTTTGTTGGATGATATTCACCAATTCGCGCGCACGCCGAGCGCACACTTTTTCCCTACGGAATACATTACAACACATTTACTTTTATATCTCTATTGAACACAGAAACTTACTAACTTCTTTACTATAGAATATTCTTTGTGAATTTGTTTTCTAGCTAAAGACCTGTGCAGTTTAATTCGACTGTATGACAGAAACGAGATTTTAGATACAATAATATCACGTTTCTGTTCCTTTCCTGTTAATGAGACACTGGCTATTAAAACAAACGTCACGCAGGCCTGCCATAACCTTCGAGAAATAAGTACGTAGTATATATGTATAATGTGTGTGCGATGAGTTCAGTAAAGACGTTATTTTTTTTCAAGAATGATTGCAGTCCAGCACTGAACCGGCTCAATATAAAAAACCTGTACGTGTGCATTGAGACGAGGCGCAGGCAAATAGCCCTCAAGTGTGTGTGTATGCACCGAGTTTTGCAAAGATAGAATCAACACGTAATTGTAATTATTGTAATTCACTAATCGTATCTTCGCAGCGACTTTGGGTCGCACCATAACTAAAGTTACAATGTGAATGCTATGCATACCTATTATTTGTAGAATTACATATAATTTAAGCAAACTAATGTTAATATTGAGTATCTTTGTAATTTTACTGTTGGTTAGTGCTTATGAATAAATAAATAAATAAATAAATAATGCCTGTTTTATAATTGCAATGTCCCTTCGTTTGGGTGCACTATGCTGTGCGCCACACCACTGTCTGTGTGGGACCGCTGTGGACCAATTTGGTCACCACGTCTTGTCCTGCGCTAGAAGCGCCGCCACCGGTAGGATTCCCCGCCACTTCAGCCTGAACGACATCATCCGCCAGGCTTTTGCTACCGCCAACTGTGCGGCTATCTTAGAGCCAAGTGGTCTCATGCGTCACGATGGTACGAGACCCGACGGAATGACTCTTGTGCCTTGGAAGATGGGCCGTCCTTTAGTGTGGGACGCTACTTGCGTAGACACCTTTGCTTTGTCTCATCTTCCTGGTACTTATGTAAGGGCTAGCACCGCGGCTTATTTTGCTGAGTGCCTCAAGAGGCGCAAATATAGCACACTTGATAGCTGTTACATGTTTGCGCCTTTTTTTAGGGCATTAAGGCCTTTAAGGCATTAAAGCCTAAACATTAGGGCTTTGGGGCCGTACCACTTATAGTCTGTAAAAAGAGTTGTCAGCGCGACTAACTGAGGCAACTCGTTCTCGAAATGCTGGCTTATATTTCGGCCAGCGACTTATTATCACAATACAACGCGGTAATGCTGCCAGCATTTTGAGTACGAGGCCTTTCTGACAGTGACTTATTAGATTTAGATTAAGTTATTAGACTATTTTAATTTAAGATCCAATATGTATATTTTTCTGTAAATAAAGGTTTAACTATTTACACGTAATTTATTTTTTATTTATTTTCATGTATAATTACAGTCTAGGAAATAGTAGCATTTGACGTTTTTAGAGTTCGATAGTACCCTTATAATTTCGTCTGTCTGTCCATCCGAGTCATAGAATCAATACTGTTAATGCTACAAAGCCAGCAGCTTAAAATTTGACAAGTGATAAATGTTTTTCTGTCACGACATATTCGTCAATTAATAAATGATATAATCATTGATCTTTTTGGTATTACTAAGTCGTTAGTATTGCAAAAGCGCTGCATTATTAATCATGATGTGGTTCATCGAGTCAGTGCTCTACTTCCGGAATTCAACGAAAGACCGAATATATCGAAGCATATCTAATTATTGAATTAGTGTCGGTTGCACAGTAACAAGTAATAGCGATCTCTATTGCACGTATATTTTGACTTGTTTTGTGATTTTCATATGATTATCAATTTAGAGATATTTCTGTATGATTAATTAGAAATAAAGAAATATGCTATTTAAATGCCACAAGGCCTTTGACACTCAGAATTAAAAAAATAACTGCTATGTCATGAAGTGGTCGTAAAGTCTAGTGAAAACTTCTTCATCAAGTTCAGTAAGTAACTAAGGAAGTTTTTAAAAGACTAGAACTATGTTTAACTGTGAACTGCACTTAAGCAACTTCATTCTTGAAATCCATCTTACTAACAAAGTACTTTCTAACTTGTAAACTTTTATTACAGTTGCTCACACTAGTTTGCTAAAAATGGTCCGAATTCATTATTGTTACATGCCGCCAAAAATAAATGAGTGGTCGGAATAATAAGAATATAAAAAAAAAGTAAAACACTAAGTGAATAGCTTGTAATGATGGAGCAAAATACTAAACTTCATAACAAAATCTGCGGTTAATAGCTCTGTCAGACTGAGTGTGTTTTTATTAATCGTTCTAGAAATACTAACACAGTTTCGAATTACTACAAACTACTTATTGCCGTGATAATAACTCGTTAGACACAGTTTTCATAATCACAAATCCAAAAAAATATGACTCGTGCTTATTCACAAACAAATCAGACAGCGATGACGTTAAGTAATGTAAATTGTATCGTGACACATTATTGTTGGTACTCAATTAAATAAAGCTGTTCGGTTGTATGAACGATGGCCATGGCGGCGCGTGGTGGAGCAGGAAATATAAACGGTAATGATTGCCCGTCGGCGGCGGTGACCGGCAGAGGGAGGGGGGGGGGGGTGTATTGTTGAAGGAGCACTCATCTGTATAACGTGTCATTTAACACAAGCCGTTGTTGCATCACTTCACGGTCTGTCAGATGTTCAGTGGTTACATTTCCATATTTGTAGTCTTTTTGTGTACGTAACGCTGATTTGATCTTTAATTAGAGTAAAGACGTAACGGCGCGGTGGTGGGTGATAGGTGAAGTGGAGTTTTCTCCGTCCAGCTTACTCTCGTAATTAAGACAAAGTGATTTTTTAATACAGTACAACACATAGTCCAATTAAAAAAAAAGAATAGGAATGCAGCACGAATACAATTCGAGAGAATCACGAACTGTCTCCATCGTCGTCGTTAAGCACATGATAGTAACGAGCTCCACGGCCATCGCCATTTCCTGCAAACACTCATTTAAACTTTACTTCGCAATTCACACAACTTACAACTTGACGCCTTCTCTTATTACTCTAATTTAAAAACTTGTAAGAAAGTGAACGTTCAACGTTTCCCATGAAAATGTTATTAAACTTTAAACTATGCAATTTCAGGCTAAGTCAGAATTGTGGCCTTTTCTTTCAAATAAAATAAGAATTGAATTGTTAATAAATACTTTTTTGAGTCCATATCCATACTCTTGCGAATTAATAAGTTTCTTGAACGTGATGTCTATAAATGATCAAGTGCTGCGTTCTCTCGTAGCAGTGATACGAATTAGAAACGTGCTACGTCAGCGTAGAGCCGCTACGTAGCAGTCTTGCGCTGACGTTGCGTGTTTGTTGCGAAGGTCGCAGGATGCTTTCCTTATTCCGTATTGTAATATTTCTTAGATAAAAGAGCTAAAGATTGGTGCAGAATTTTCATTTTGTAAAAGTAGAGATTTTTATTCGCTTTTATCTGATCTGAAAATAATGAATAATTTTTTGGGAACTATTTTTAATTTTATTTATACGCCATCCAATCGGGTAGACTATATGATTGTTAATGGTAATCTAAAATCCGCAAAAGTTTGATGGCTTTGTAGTTGTCAAACTTGTGCCTCATGTGCCACAAAGTCAAATTTTAGAGAATAATCTTAGGTCTATAGAAATGAGTATTATCCAACCTTATGTTATTTTACATGTGAAGGTTTATCTAAATAAATGGAAGAAAATATAATGAATAGTTACTCTAATATAAAACAATAAAGCTTTTGTAAGTAGCGCTGTGAGTCCATTAGAGGAGAGTGGGGGTCACACGTCGCGTCGCAGGTGCTCGCGAGCTGTGATTTGTCATCGGCCGGAGCGCCTTGAAGTCACCGGTCAGATGCAGGGACGTCGGTGTTGTATAACAATTCTCTTTCTAAAGGACAAATATGATAGATATTGTATTACTTTATTTATATTTTGGTGTGGTTCAGTAAAGTTAGTACAGCGAGTTAAGTTATTTCCAGATATAAATTCCTTTCGTCATTCAAGTAAAAGTCAACAAATTGATTCGGAAACAACACCAACAGTCGACAGACCAGTTTAATTGTAAGAGTTTGTCAGTTGTATTTATAAATAAAACCTCTGAGGTTCAATTAAGAGAAGCATTAGCTCAAGGCTCGTGACGTCACCACGGAGGGTCGAGTGGCACGTCCTTTAACCATTGGAGGACGGCGGCGGGGAATGCGATACGATGCGATAGGGGAAGGGGTGATTACGGTCTTATGAACTTATGTGATGGAGATAATTATACATCTTATACCCTTTTTAACAGACATGCAGGCAGACGGACGACTGACAATCTGTCGGTCAGTCTGTTACGTTTTGTCGGCTAAACTACCTATATTTAACCAATCTTGATTATAATTGGTATAGAGACTATCCAAGACCTGAAACTACTACTTCTTATCGACAAACGGCGCGCGCGGAAGCTTGTGTTAGGTGTTTTGTTTACGATTAGGTTTAAATAATTTTACGAGTTACTTTAATTGATTTTATTGTATTAGAGGAATCACGAAATTGAAATGTACCTGAAATTAATAGATAAGGTCAGGACTGGTACTCAATATTTAATTATAATAAAATATATAAAACATATATTAAAAATCACTCAATGTTACTCATCAAGTGCATACAAATGAATTATATGCATGTGTGCGTGAGCGTGTTAATGTTTGTATTCTCTGAAATACAATCGAATTCAATTACGTGTTTTTTGTTTGTGCGTAAAACAATCTACGTGTACAGTCAGCAGGGAAATCTGCGAAGCGTCGACGGCGATGGAGGGGTGGAAGGCGGGATGAAGAGCGGAGAGGCAGGTAGGCATTAATCACCGGTGAGCAATTCAACACGTGTGAGTGCACACACTCCGCACACTCCAAAGGAATCCGAATTCATTCATCGGCCAAGCGATCCCACTTAGAGAATCATAATTTTATCATCAAAATATAATTTAATACTGACAGAACTAAGTCTTACCAACTTTCTTGCTGCATGTCAATTTACTTCAGCACTTGGAATATACAAACAATACTATGTTTTACTCAAAGTCTTAAAACACAAGACAAAGAAGCTGTACTACTCTCAAATGCTGTAAAAATTACTTCTCTGACGTAATAAGTGACGTAGTAGTATTTGTCGGCAGCAGATTAAATGAACAAAAACTATAAAGTGACTTTGATCGCGTCAAACAACGAATCAGGAGCTTTACAAAGTCAAACCAGCAATCACTCGTCGTACTCCGTGGAGACAGATTTGATATAAATGATGGTCTGGGGACAGTAAATAATTCTGAAGTAATATTGTAAAACAAATATCATAACATCAAGTTTGGAGGCGCCTCTCCGGAGCTCCGGGACGTGAATACTAATGATGGCGCTTTACTTGTTGTATCGCCGACTTTCTTATTTAGGAATATTAATAATAATAATAAATATTCTTTATTGTACACCACTAAAAAAATACAGTTAAGAAAATAACAAAAGACAATGTTGCACAATCGGCGGTCTTATCGCTAATAGCAATTTCTTTTTAATTACATTGTGGATTTTGAAGATAAATATAAATCACATAATGTAATGACACAATGTTGCGATGATATTAAATTGATTTAATTCTGGTAAGTTTACTGAACAAGGACTCTATTTTCAGATATATTTGACAAAGGGTAAACAATTACTTATTATAATTTAATCAACCTTTATTAAATAAACTCTGCACATATTTTTCACAAGTGTGGTGAGACACTACTTACTATACTACTGACTAAGTCACCCACGAGAGTTGTTATTGTGTAGTGCGTCGTTCATTAGCGTGTCTCGCGAGGCACTGATGAAGTGACATGTGCTCCTGTAGTATCGAGCGTCGTCATGTCACTCCTCCCTCCCCTCCCCCCGCACCGCAGCAATGTTGACAACACTAATGATTTGCTTTGATACAACAACTACACAAGTCATTCTATTGCTGTTCAATTATTCGTGAATGAAACATTTCCATCGCTAATGATGAAACTTCCGACTGGTTATTGACTATAGATTACGATGCGACTGAATCTCTTTTATATACCTAATAGAAAGATAATGACACCTACGCAATCCCACGACACTTCACATAACATATACTCACTACAACACACACGCACACACACAAAATATGCAACTATACTAACCCTGAACACTATATTAGCTTCTTTAGCAATGTCACGCTATCTATATATATAAAAGGCTTTGTCCTGACTGACTTAGTATCAACGCACAGCCTAAACCATAGGTCGTAGCGACTTGAAATTTGGAGGGTGTATTCTTTACAAGATTTTATCGTGCAATAAGAAAGGATTTTTGAAAATTCGGCCTCTAACAGGGTGAAAAGTGGGACGAAAGTTTTTATGGAAAAGCGTTCGTATACTCGGTCCATTCCTTTATTTTCTTTTTGACAGATCACGCCTATGAATTACCGTTTTTTTTGTCAGATTAATGTACTACAATAATAATGTACTTTATTGACAAGCGACACTTTTTAGGGAAGTTCACTGTTTGTAACCAACAACCACAGACTATAAATCAAATCGTGAAATGAAATAAATCGATCATTATGAAAAAGAATAATTTGACTTTTTTTTGTGTGTCTGTATTTTGTATAAAAAAAAGAATATAATAATAGTATCATGATTCCATGAATAATTATTTGCAAGAAATTAAGTCGAAATCTTGGAATTTAAAATTAAAAATGAATTAAATATATAAAAAATTGACATTATTATTATGTTATTATTTTGTATATTTATTTCATCTAATAAAAACTACTAATTAAGGAATAATTAATAATGAACTAAAACCATTTCGATGTAATTAATCGATTGAAAGTTCTTCTTAGACAACATCGATTATGATTTCAAATCGAATCAGTAACGTGTGAAGGCATCCCTAAATGTAATCTGTCAAAAAGAAAATAAAGGAATGGACAGAGTATAGTAATTATGAGGCTCGATCAATTTCAAAAATGGAACTTTGTTGAGCAATCGTGTGACAATGAGATGTTGACATGAAGTTTCATAAAAAAAGGATTTTATGTCAGTGTAAACTTTTTAATTGTCATTTCGGCCTCTTTAAATCAAAGACCTTATACCCGGGTATAAGGTATTTGCTTTAGATATCTAAGAGGTAATTGTTTTGTTTAGTAGAAACCAACTTTAATGTAATGGAAGATGTGTGATGTAAATTATAAAAGGTCATTATAAACAAAATAGAATAAATTCAAATCCATGGTATAAGGGCTTTTCTACACGAGTGACTTTTTGGCACGATCAATTCCAAAACATTTAGACATTCTTACCGACATTCCATTTTTAACCCCCTACATAAAAACGACTAGGTGTTATTAGTTAGACGTGTCTGTATGTGTGTGTGAGTATGTCTGTGGCATCGTAACTCGCGAATGGATGAACCGTCGTGATATTTTTATTCCTTCAGTGATAGATGTTATTGTATTTATTACATTTTTAATGTTCGCTTTAATTTTTAGCAAAAGGTTTTTTTTATTTAATTTTTATTATTTATGTACTTTTATGATATTAATGATTTACGTTTTGCATTATTTGATATTTTTCTGATATTATTTATGTTCTAAATTTTTACGATTTTTATTAGTTGGACATTTTTGTTTTTTTATGCATGTGTATATATAACATATTTTCGATTTTATACAGCAACTTTGTTTTAAATTTAATGTTAAATTCAATTTCACGTTTTCATGTATTTTTTGAAGATTTTCATAATATTTATAATGTGCCGTGTGGTCCGACCCTAAGCATGCCTGATTGTTTTGGAATTGACCGGCGCATTTATCTGCTCGACCATAGTTTTAGTAGAAAGTCGAGCGGTAAAAAGGTGAACTAAACACTTTTTGGTAAGAACATGCTTGGCGGAGGACTTTATAACTATGTAAAGATAGTCTGTCATCTGCTTCAGCGCCATCTTGACAGTTCGCAAAACTGTGGTAACGGTGTACAGAATAATTATTTGTTGCCAAGTGGCCAATTATTAATTCAAAATTCAAGTTTTAATATTTAAATGAAAAAAGAAACTTCGAATATTCTAGACCATTCCCTCATTCTCTCTCTCCAGCGATTGCTCGGTTTGGATATTGTGTAATTTATTGGCGATCACTGTTGTTCATTGTTGTTATTTTAATTTCTGTTTGATTTTCTTCCGTGTTGTTTGTGTATATGATTTCTTTCGTTGCTTAAGGTTGTATTTTGTTATTGAAAAAATAGTAAATAAATAAATAATAATAATTGTAAATATTTTATGAACAATATTAATATTAGTTTTTTTTTGTTTTATTATAATTTCCTCAGAGGAATTACTCAATAATTTCTTTAGTTGGTTAAATTGTTTCGTTTTTGGGCTGAATTTATTTATAGAAATAATTTAATATTGTTCCTAAATTGTAAATATTTTATGGACAATATTATTTGATTTCTGTTTGTTTTTTTGTTGATTGTGTTATTATTTGTTTCGTTTAAGTTGTTTAGTTTCTTGGTTGCATTTATTTATAGAAAAAATAATATTGTTAACAAATTGTTATTATTTTATGAACAATATTATTTGTTTTCTAATTGATTTGTTTTTCATTGATTGTTTTTGTTTTTTGTGTTCATATCTCAACATGACAACAGAAAATATTAGCATGAACGGAATAGACATGAGTCTTACTATTGCTATAGTAGGCGATGGCGCATGTCTTTTTCGTTCGCTGTTTTATTTGTTGTATGGTATACAAGAAAGGTCTATGGAAATTCGTATAGAAATTGTAGATCACAGATCACGTGGTACAGAATTGGGATGAGTTTGCTGTGATGTCCCATGCCAGCAACGGTGACAATTATATGACGAAGGAAGAGTATGCTTTAGATATGGTAGATCCACAGAAATCGTCAATAATAGAGAATATCTTAAAGAAATTTATTATGACACAGAAGCTTTAAGGCAAATGGTTTCGCAAAGTGAGAAGTTACTCACAGATGAACAGCTTTGCATTTATAAACAGATCATTGGGAGTATTGAGAAGGCAGAAGGGCATTTTATTTTTCTGGACGCTCCTGGTGGCACAGGAAAAACCTTCCTCATTAATTTTTTATTGGCAAAAACAAGGAAAAACCATGGTATTGCTTTAGCTGTAGCATCTTCAGGAATTGCAGCAACATTGTTGGAGGGCGGCAAAACAGCTCACGCTGTCTTCAAGCTCCCGTTAAATCTTCTCCACGTTGAAACTCCTATGTGCAACATCACAAAACAGAATAATGTAGCTCAAGTACTCCGCGATTGCAAATTGATTGTTTGGGATGAGAGCACAAAAAGGAGGTTTTGAAGCTCTAAACCGAACTCTTAAAGATATCAGGGGCAACAATAACACGATGGGTGGAGTTACCGTCCTTTTAGCTGGAGACTTTCGTCAGACTCTGCCCGTGGTTCCGCGGGGAACTCTAAGGTGTCTTTGCAATGACTACAAATAAAGCTCAGAGTCAGTCACTGAAAACAGCAGGATCGCAACATCGATCTGAGGGGGAACTGCTTCTCACACGGCCAGTTTTATGTCGCCTGCTCAAGAGTAAGTTCGCCTCGAGATCTGGTTTTGTTGGCACCTGATGGGAAGACTTCGAATATTGTTTACAAAGAAATACTTTAATTAGGTATTTATTTATAATGATAACTCAACTTACGTCAACTTACAATCGCGAGCAAAGCCGCGGGCTAAAGCTAGTTTATAAATATTTCACTTGTATTGTAAACTGGGCGGGTAAACTGGTGACCTGAAATACCGGTTTCCGCCTAGTTTAGGCACCAGTCTCCCACAATTAGCATAACAAATTACTGTATCTCGTAAATTGTAGTAAGAAAAATAAATATTTGTCTATTTTATATTTGTCTATTGTCTATAAACTCTACATAGTTCCAAATTTCATTAAAAATATAAGTATGTATTTGAAATATAGCACATTCAATACTAATTACAAACCCTTCACCAAAATAACTGTGCCTACAAATAGGCATATAATAAAGCAATGTAAGCCTCTTCTTGTTTAGGTATTTCGTTCTAAATTTAAGACAGAGAATTTTACCCTCGTTTACTGCTATGTGATTGGGGTAAATATATTGTAAAATTAGTCATGATGCCAGAACTAAAGACACTACAGATAATTATCAAAAACGCGCTGTAGAGAATTTCTAGACGACAACTACTACTACTCTTAAAGGTTTCCAAAGCCCAAATATAGAACCTGAGATAAAATATGGGACATTTGTTTGATTGTTTAATAGTAATCGACGCCACGGAATCATTACCTCGTGATGTGAGATTGACTCGCGTCGCGTCTGTAACTCTATACAATTCATACAACAATGAACTATTGGAATGAGTATCTTTAACTAAACTAGTATTGACTGTCGATCGCGATTGTGTCGATTCATTCTCTCATTTGTACAAGAGAGGCTTCATCAAATGTATGTCATCATTATATCTGCATTGTCTGTGTGTGTTGATAGCTTTTTTGTATCGGGATGTAAATAACTAAACAATTTAAAGTAATAAATCAATAAACAGCTTTCAAACAACAGTACTGCCAAAAGATGTGATGCGTCAGCCGTGAAGTGCTATGTAATTTATCAAGATTGGTTAGTTATATTATACTTTTTGATAACAAGTAAATACATAATCCATTGAGTGTTTGTCTGGAGATTTAGTATTATTCATCAACTAAACTAGATGACAGTGACGACAGCATGACTTACATGTTCTCCAATTAGAGTCACGAACTCGTCGTTTGCTTGATGTTAATTTATGATGGAATTGAATCACGTACGCCTGCTTAATGTACTATACCATTTGTGAATGATTAGATGCATGCTTCTATTAAAAACAAAACACCAAATTAACTAAATAAAAACTCGTAACTTTATTTACTAAACAGAGTAATTGGTAGTATTGCAGGTAAGTAGTGAACATTGCCGAAAGTCGTCGCTAAGGATTTGTACCGATGTGTCATGATCGCGCAAACTGGAGAACTTTCAGCAGTTTTTAACTTTGATATACTGAAGGCATTTTATTTAGCATGATTATAAATTGTTCGCTGGTAGCGCAACTTCCTGCTGCTAATATTGTTGTAAACTAACAAAACACACCATCTTTATCTACAACAAAGATAAGGAAAATTAAGATCAGAGCCACAATTTACTAGATGTATTGAAGTGTAATGCGGTTGACGGTGAACGTGTTATTATCTTTTGGGCATCATTCCAACACTGAAGACGCTACTGAACATTTTCTTACTTAAAATCCGGCATGTTGCGACTTACTGTGGAGGTATGATAGTGTGAGTTTGTAAATTGTATCATCCTTTACCTAGACCCGTAATTTTTTAGGTACGGGAGAGGTTTTATACTTTAATAAATTAAAGAACTCATTAACAAACTAACCTCTAAGTCAAGTAATCAAGCAAAAAAGTTCACTTAAAAGTTATATTGTTATGTGAATCATCGCAACACAGAAACCTCCACTATTTTTTAACAAAATTGTTAGTAACTTCTTCGGTCGCTCAGCAGACATTACTTAAGTATAGCAAATCCACATCAGTTACGTATATGCAACTGTAGATAATTGAAATAAGATTGACATTGATAAAATACCAACAGTGATTTACGTTCATTCCAATTGAAATTCCGTCAGTGGAATAAGTAGGAAGTTTCTGTATCGTTGTTATACCAGCAACAGCAGTGCATCATTGAACACCCTCATGTTTTAGTGTTTGGTACAATCAAGCAGTCAGCGAGTTAAACGATTCGCAATGGAAATTAATTAATCTTATAACTCTTTGCAAAATAAAATACTCATTAAAAGCTAGTTTGTATAACTATTATCATGGCTAAAGTAATAATCTCGATCACCGGCGCATACTTAATCATTACGCTAGTATTAACTAGTAATGTTACTCCGAAATAAAAGAACATAATACGCTGAAGTGAAATATAGCACTTATCGAGATGGAAACAAACAGAAAGCTCTCTGCTTTTAGAAAACACTTTCAGTGTACCGTTTGAATGAGTGATGCAGCGTCGCGTCGTGTCGTGTGAAATGTTTGACTTTACGTCAGGAAGTTGTTGTACTCACTACAGTGACAAGAATTATATTGTCATTATAGTCAGACACATCGTGTCATAGTTTATCATAGCATATTTATTTAAATTAATGAATATTATACAATTATTCAGACTGAGGCAAATATAAGCAGTTTGTGTCGTGAGTAATCAGTATCGACGGTTTTATAGTTCAAAAAAGGAGTTTAAAGTTCTGTCATGTCTGTCTCTATCGGACCATCAGTTTAGATAATGATTCTACTTAAAATCTTTGTGTAGGCATACAAGTATAATTATCGCGTTAAGAAAACAAATTACCTAGTTCTTCTACCTAGTCTTATTTGTTTGTATGGTATGAGTGGTCATATTCTAGATAAAAACAAGTCACAAAGAAGATAACTTTGTAATTTCCATGGAGCTAGATTGTAAATATTCTAACGCCTGAAAACTTGTGTGCAAAATTAATATAACTTTATACAGGGCGTTATTTAAAGACCTAGTACTGAAACTAATTAATGTCGACGTCCCGCTGCGTCGGCGATCGCACATCTCGCCGGACTTTACTAATTGGCGTCGAAGCGCGACGGCTGCAGCTCACCGAGATCGTCGCCAAGCTTGTTTATATTTAATGTAACTACACCTAATACACAACAGTATTATATCGCAATGCAATTTAATATGAAGACTATTCTACACCAGCCGCAATTAAAATACGTAAGACGTAGCATTTTATCCCTATTTTTCTAACGAAATATTTCTAAACGCTGATAAAATAACATGTTCAATGCAACTAGTAGCAGGTCTAGTGAATTACTTATATATTATTCTTAAAAAAAATCGAGATGGACCATTATGGTTCTACATTATGAATTACAGTTTTCAACATTACGATAGAAACGGTGTTTGCGATGTTAAAATTTCGGTGGTGACGCGATCGATGTGACAATGTGTGCATTCCATTACCGGTGCAGTGTGACGTGTAATCGTTCACTGTCACCGCGCGTCGATGGATCGCAAACGAATTTGTTTAACCTGACTATAACTCGCTGTAACACCTGCAAGTACTATGCTAAATTTAACACAATATCGCGTGAAATAAGCTTAAAGAGGTTTTATTTTTATCATGCATTTAAATAGTAATAGAAACATTGGAAGGAAGCCAAGGCCTCGAATTCCCGCACATCGTAACTTCACACTTTTTATTTTAAACACAGAATTTTACAACATTTTTGTGCCCATATTTCTGTGATCGCAGCAGTTGCTTCCATTTCTATAAAAATAACTACAGTTGTATTGCATTTTAAATTTGTTACGTTTTTCAAAAGTAGTTGGAAAATGTAGCAAATTTGCTTGAATATGAATTGGTACATTTTAACAGCTGTGCGCAAAATCAAGTCTTATATATTGATCTTCTTCTTCTTTTTGTGCAATTCAATATAAGCGTGACTCATCAAGAGGGCCAACCTCAACCACTTCATGAAATTATTGGGGTAATTTACAGGTAGAGGGAAGTAAGGAGCACGTTATCAGATGGGCCTTATTTTGGGTAGGCTCCTCATTCGCAATTAACATTAGTTGCCTTTATATTTCCCCACTTGATGGTTTTGCGGTTTTGCGAATGGTGGTGCTATTTCGGCTAGTGGGTAGACCATGCTAAGAGGCGTAGGTTTTAGACAGCCGATTATATAATTGTCCTGCACGTTTTATTTAGCGCCACGTCTACCTCTTTAACATGTGCCAACTCCCCTGCCGCAGTTAAAGTCTTAAGACAATTCGCTTTAAGGACATGTGGCGAGGTTCCCCAGGATGTCCCGGCAAGGACTGCAAAACGGAAAGCTTTGTCCGAATGATGTCTTCAGAGACTTAATTCTGTTAACTTTTATTAAAAAGTAAAGAATTATTATTACACTTATAGGAAAAAAATCGAGACCATATTGTACAAACTCATTCTTGTGTATGTTTTAATCTAATTTCAATGTTGTGAGGTTATATCGTATTTCTGTCGGAGATCTCTTTACAATTCAGAGAAAAATGTTGGATGGAATGTAAAGAACATTAATTAAATATCGACGTTCATTTACGTTTGCATCAATGGCAGCCTTCAGTTAAAGAGTGTGGGTCGTTTTTGAATGTCACTATATTAGTGTATTGATAAATCAGTGATTGTTAAATTGTATTTTCATGGAAATTAACGAGCAAGACGTAACAAAAGCTAATGCAGTTTAAATGTCATCTCTTTTAAAACTTAATAAAGAGTGACAATGTCATTGCATTTGTAAAAGTGTGAAATCCATTTTACATTACAATTATACTGGTATATATAACTATACTGCTGGAAAAGAAATCGGCGAAGCAAACTACCTAACCTAACCTAAACTCATCTTATGTTCCAGTACGAGTAACAATTTAAGATATCTGGAGCATGTTGACAATACTATGTTTGGCCTTGATCAATACATGAGAAAGACTTTATTAAATACTTTTTCCTAGATATTATGTTTTGAGAACAATGTCATGCGTTGAGTGTTACGTCACAGTGGTGTTGAGTAACTGTGACGTCAGTCTATTGTTGTCATAGGCAGAGAGCTGGTACAAATCTTTTATGACGAATTAAACGGATTGTAATATTGTTGCCCTTAGACAATTTGAATTTTAATCTTGTTGAAACGTATGATTATTAATTTGCAAATATTAGCTGTAGGCAAGGGAGTCGATCTGTCAAAATTATATTATTTTTAATGAAATTGCCAAATTATAAATGATATTATTTACCACTTGTACCCATACTATGTCTATGTGTGATGGCTAATATGAGAGCGAGATACAACGAATAGTAAAATGTATGTGTGCATTCCGAGTGTTGTGTGTGCATGTAATGTAGGTCAGTGCCACGAAGAAAGGGCGCGACGCTGCAGACAGACATCTATCATTATGACATTTTCTCTCTACCTTCACGTTTTAGAGCGTATTAATCACTTAGGTGCCGTAGTACAGGTACATTTACTGTAATGTAGTGAACGGGTTCGAAGTCCAGTCAGTGTATACCACACTCACTGACAAACCTGTTCACTGCATTATAGTAAATTTTCTCTATAAAAATAACTAAAAGTGCCTATTCGTGAGTAATAGTTAATTATTACAGTTAATAGTCAATACACCGGCCCTGGCAGTTTTCGTAAAGGATTTGTCGCGATCGTGGTTGTTTCATTCCGTTGGGACTCTTTTGCGAACATAAAGTCCTGAAAATAAAAAAACACTTGACACCGAAACACAAATTTATGTAAACAAAATAATCTGAAAGGTAGATTTTAGTCCATCAATGGGCATAAGCTTGCATCGTAAGCACTAAAGAGTTAAAATACTTTAATGAGCTAGACATAGAAATGTCTGCGCGCATTATTAGTAGTGACATTTGATGTAATGTATTGGTCATATATTACAGATAATCGCGGTTGCCATTTATCACAGTTAATGTCGCAGTAATCGAAACAAACGGCGCATTTGTGATAATGCTACAACTGAGATAATGCTTGTAGTTTATCTTTGAAAGTCAAGAGACGGCGTGTATTACACATTCAAGTGAGGAGCTAATGTTGTATATGGGATAGTTAAAATTATTTATTGAGGCTTAAACCCTAACGCTGTACTTATCAATTTAAATTTAAAGATAGATAGTAACGTATTTTTTTATTTAATAGTATTGAAGGATAAGCTACAATGGTAACTCTGTAAACTAACATATGATATGAGAACCACTCTCGCATTGCTACGGTGAGTGCTACGCAATTCAGCGTAGCACTCGCCGTAGCGCAGGCATCGCTAGTGATCGGTTTAGTAGTCAGTGAGTATCACTCGTAGCACTCTCGGGTATTAAATATTCTACATTATTTCCTGTTGTCGCTTCAATGTGATCGGATTACACTGATACAGCAACAGCTTCCTGTTTTTGCATTATGACATACTTCGTCATAGGAAGCTTATTTAATAGAGGATAAATAATTTATAACAACAAAATATTAATCTTTGAGAATAAAAACTATTACATTAAACGATATTACACCAGCAATAATATTATATTTCCCATAAAATATAATATTTTTTTCAGGCAGGCAGTGTTTTACAGAGTGTGAGATATTTTTATAAGCACACTTTACACTTCTTACATATTATTATTACTTATATACACACGTACTTACATATTATTATTACCTATATACACACGTTCTTACAAATTATTATTACTTATTATATTATTTTTCACGTGGCATGATTTATTAAAGGCACACTTCTTCAGTTGTGATGTTGTGCTCATATTTTCTGACAAGTTATTCTAAAAATATGTTGATTGATTAACAAGATGTCAATATTTTTTCATAAATCTGTATAAAATGTTCGCTGAATGGTTTTTCTTCAGTAAACCTCCATCTTGAAACTAAAAAAATAAACAATGACATAAAGCATTGAGCTCGCATTCATAAGGAATTCTATTTCAAACGAGGATGTTGCTTCAGTTCTGAATATTTCTTGAATTGAACTTATCATCAAACGGTTGCAAGTTAGTTTGATATACAAATAGATTATTTTTTTACTGTACAAAGAGTTATTATTAAAAACATTATGAAATGGGGAAATTATAATAAATTTAAATTTAATAAAAATTATATTGAAAAGGAGCCTCCCCGAGTGACGTACACAACGATGCCCTACTTCCGGCGCACCCTGGGCAATTCACGAGTTCTCCAAAGCGAATTGGCTAATCCTTTCACAACGATGGCAAAATTTGACTCAGCCATCGACACGACCAAGAAAAAGAAATTTTCCCATTTCATAATATGGTTGGCAGCAAGCGTGTGTCGCGTGAGCTCAATCCCCGCAGTACTTGCGACAGATCCGGTCTTACCCTACATTCTACATGCAACATACAGACGACACGTATGTATTATGTATATTACGACGTGTTCTTTAAATAGTTAAGTAATACCTTGTGGACTAGATCATCTCCCTAAAGGCTGTGAACATGTTTAAAGTCATTTCTATATTTTAACCGTGTCTTGTATACGTACATTCGTAACCTGATACGCAATATTGATAATTATTAGTTGAATTTATTATTTTGCATTGAAACGTCATTTACCATTACTACTCGTTTTATACAAAATTCGGTAATGTGGAATCGTAAAATCAAAACATTTACTTTGTGCTTATATTGCAAATGTATGTTTTTATTTAGTATAGTTGCAGCATTTTCAAATGCTTCATTACTTTATAAGAGGTTTTACTATGATCTAACGTGATTTACAAATCAAGCAAACTTCATAACAAACCGGTAGCTACCATTCACCTCACATTATTTATTAATATGAAGTTTTTAAGCCGGGATATCTGCTACATGATTGATATTAAATAATGAATGAGTATGTGTTGAGATCGCAACGAATACAGGTATAACAGAAGGCACAGAATACATGCGTGATGAATATAAATACCGGCTATTCTTTTAAATTGATTAAAAAAAATCATAATAGGCGACCAATTCCAGATGTTTGACCATTGGCTACACTGAGAATGATGATATTTTGCATTGAGGTCTAATTAATTAGATAAACAATGAATTATTCTTTTGTCCAAGCGGTAACAAAACGCTAGTAGAGCCAAGTATTGTTTGAGATGAGTAGATGTTCTGTAATCAATTCCAATATTGTGTAAACTGTGCAACAAACGAAGGTTCTGCGTTAATTAATAAATCGTGGACAGCGAGCGGAGAGCGGCTGCGGGACGGAGGGTGGAGCTGTAGGGGCAGAGGGGGCGCTAATAAATTGTTGTAAAAGTACATGATGTACAAACTAAATTAACGTTTAGACGGCCCACTCATTGCAACCGAGCTATGATAAACTAATATCAATGCTTAAGTTATTAATCTCAGCGAACTGGTCTCTCCGGAAAAAGCAATAGAGGCCGAATACTAGATATATGGCATGATGAATTTATTGATTTAAAAGAACGCAGGTATCAACTAGATGACCGCAGTCCAAGACAAGAAAAAGTGGAGTAAAATGGAGTCGGTCTGTACTCGTCGAGAGATCCTTAATAATATCAAATTTTATTTATAGTATTCCTTTCATTTTAATTATAGTATGATTTAAAATGATTAATTCCATTAATTTTAAATATAATGTAATGCCTGTGAATTTATTTATTATTAACATTGTGAAAATGAAATTTTATAAATTAGGTAATGGAACGAAATAGTCATCATTGTAATCTATATTGTAAAACTATTAAGGAAATAAATGTCTGTAATAATTATAATAATAAATAATTAATCTGTCAGGTTCAAGATCTATAACGCTCTACTTTAGATAATTATGAATCAACCTTATCCTAACCTTTGCATGGCGTCACCATGGTCAGAAACAAATGTATCACCAAGTTAAAGGAACACTTGTGCGTTTGTGATAGTCGTAACCCTAAACTTCTTATACCATCACGATTAATATAAAATCCCATCAGTCACTCATATGAATATTTTTTTAATAGTTTTAGAATCTAGTTGCTCATTTATTATTAACTACAAACTATTTTTGTCTTACACTAGTTGAATTATATATGCTTAGTATATGTTCAGGAAAAAGATAATGAATAAAGAATATTACAAATGCTTGCCTCTACGTCACTTCAACCAGCAATAGAATGCACCCAGACCAGTCACGATGCATTCCATTGCTGATGTCAAACTACTTCCTACGTCACAGACATATTATCTGATTCAATTCAAGTTGCGGTTACGGTTGAATTGAAGCGCGTCTAGGCTTTGTAGACCATGTAATGTTTGTACTTATATTAAACCTAAATTAAATGAACTAAGGATATAGATGTACTGCGTGGCAGTTGGTGAGAGTCCAGCATCAGGTCACGACGGTGCAGACGTGCGGGGCGCGGGACGCGAGGGCACTTGACACGCTTCACGAGGGCAAATAATTTGAGTATCACAGTGCTCGCCGCTCACTCTCGCCTTGCTCTTTTAACACGAGAGGGTTTCTTTTTACACTTCTATTTCTACACCGTATTTTATACGTGGATACGCTACGCTACCATAAAGACGTCTATATCATACTTACTGTTGCCACAAAGGCGTAGTTGCGGGCAACCTACATCTAGTAGTATGAAATATATTTAATATTTTCAGACCTACCGAATATACACAAAAACATTTGCAGATTGATTGGTAGCTAACTCTGTGACACGAGTTTATAAGATAAGAACCGCACCTGCCCGCGTCTTCACTTGCGGGGAATGTCATTCAAAAGTAGCTTTTGAGTTTAGATTATATAAGTTATAAATGAGAAATAATTTAGTACTTTACTAGTAGTTTCATAATAATAAATTTAAATATATAAATATAAAAAAAATAGAAAATATAACAATAAATATAAATAGACTTGTATAATAAGTGCACAGGTGCACATACAAACATGAGCGTTAGATGAGAAATGTGCACACACAGCGAGCGCGTTTGTTCAATGCGTTTGGTGTTTTATCTGTGATTTAGGATACTATAAGGTAAGTATTTTCTGTTTTGTTCAGTATTTTTGTCTGCAGGACCAACCCTTCGTGTTGCGAACCGTCGCAGATCTCATGTGGATGTTATTAAAAGTTGTGATGCTTGCAGATAGCGACGTTGTTATGTGCGATGACAACTGTCACAGTCTCCATGTATTGGATGTGTTATAAATCTATGATTTACAAAAAGTAGTTATAATGCCATATGTATATTAAAAATCTACTGTTAGAAAGATAGACAAGCAAAAAATCGTTATATTAAAATTGAAAATGTATATTGTATTGTTATTATTAGAATTCCTCGAAAGAAGAGGGTTTGAAGTTTAACTAACATATTAGTTATTGTTATCAGACCCGCGTTGGAACGTTGAGAGATATGGGTGGAGAGGAGGTAGTGAGTAGGGGGGAGGTGCTTGCCCAAACAATATAAAAGTAGATGTTTGTTTGCGGCATCGGCATCGGTGGGAGTGAGAGCCGCGAGCGATATTCGAAGCCAGCGCTTTAAAAGCTTTTAAGTAAATCGTTCCGTTTTATTCGTCACTTTTGTTGAGTCAATAATTAAACATTTATGATTCTCGCTACTGAAATTCTATACCAATTTAATACTACACTTGTCTTGTACTTTAAAAATAGACTAATAGAAAAAATGTGCACTAAAGAATATTTTTCTGAAAAAATACTATTATCAACTTTAGAAAAAAAATAAAAAAAATACAGCCGCTTATGGATGTGGTTCTTGATAAAATTGAGAATTATTTTCAAATGACATAAACTCTCATTTTTATTGAAGGACTCACTTTTAAAAACGTGTCACGATACAACCCTATCTTGAAACGGGCAAGAGATGATTATGATACAGTAGTATTACTACAATTTCAATTTGAACAAATTGTTTAATCTTATAAATGTTCATTAAAATAATTCTAATACAATCACTTAGTACAACGACCACTAGCACTTTATAATACAATTTGGAGTTGATTTTAAAATTTTATTTCTCGTATTAACACAAGTTCTGTTATTCACACACTTCACTACATACTTAGAAACGTTTTGTAGTACATATTTAAGGTAGTTCATTTGGTACTTAAGAATAATATTAAGAGCACGTATCATTTACTCGTTGCTTTCCTTACACAAGACTACATTTGTAGTAAGACCGTACGTCCCTCAGAATAGGTCTCATCAGTTGGTTCATCCCCGGCGCAGACTGTAACAGTTACCGTGTAGTTGGTCCGTGGCGTGAGCCCCAGCGCGAAGTATATCAGTGAGGTGGTGCCAATACGCGGCAGGGGACCCTTCTCACCAACTAGGCTCACTTCGAACTTCGTGTAGAAGCCGTCGGGCGCGTCCCACTCCACGGAAGCATTGCTCTCGTTCAGGCGCTTCACTCGCACTTCAGGCACATCGCGAGGATCTGAAATTAGCATTTAATCACTGTTTATTTTTTCTTTGAATAAAGAATTTATACCCTATCTTTAGCTCTGTTCTCGTATATCTCGCAACTGCAACGCAGTTAAAAAAAGTATCGAACTGATAAGAGCGACGTACAACAAATAAATATTTGCCGGATTAAATTAAACTTGTAGCCACACAATTTTGTAAACTGTGTCAGATTTTATGGAGTAATTTTACGTGATGTCTGATTAAACATTGGGACATAGACGTAAAGAATTAAGTTTTAGCTTGTATAAAATGTTTCTCAAATATGTTTTATGTCCCGTACATTCCATCTGTATTTTCAAACGTTATTCATGTGATTTTTAACCAATGAATGTGCAATGAGCAACCGCTGTAACCATTTTTTTCGTACAAACGTTACATCGCACCAATAAAGCATCGATGGTATAAAGAATCACACAAGTCAAGTATCGCCACAGTGTGTTCGGTATAGTAAAAGTGCATCAAAATCTCTCGAAGTCCAATAGGGAACCCCCAATGCATAGACATACTCGTAGCTTACTTATTATGTAATCATTATGTGGAACTTGTATTATCTACTTCTTCCCTTGAGATAAATCTAAAAAAATAGTAACGGGTCTAAAGCAATGAATTATAACTTTAGCTTATTTTATAAAGGACAAGATTCTGCACGCGGGTCTACCCGCGTGGTAGGTATGTTTGATAAAAAGTAGCTTATGACCTTCCTCGGTTCTTGAAATATTTCCATACAAAGCGTAACAGACCGACAGACAGACCATCAGAGTAATAACTTTCTCATAAATAATTATAATATTATATAGTAAGGATAAATCATTAGTAAGGATAAAATATACATACGCAGCCTCTCCTGGCGTGTCAGCGGATCACTGATGACGTTGTTGGAGACTGTGACCATGGTTAAGTCATAGAGGTACCCCGGCGTCAGGCCCTCGAACCTCACGAGGTTGTCCATGTTCGCGGCGTCGATGGTCACGTTGCGCCGCTCCGCGCCCGGCCCACCGCCCGCGCGTGTCAGGGTAAAGCGATATGAATCGAACACCGAGTCAGTCGCCGGCGTGCGCGAGTATATAGCTACCTGTTTATAAACGAATAACATTACATTATGGTTTTAAGCTAAGAAAACAAGAATCGATCGCAAAACTTATGATGACAGTCATTCCACGTAAAATACTCATATTGAGCTAAATCCGTTAGCCTAGAAGCCAACACAAATGCGATTGGGAAAAGACACGGTGATAATGAAATGCTTTGCGATATAAAAAGGTATTTTACTTAACGAATAATATATTTTAGATTTATGTATTTATTTATTTTATATAGATGAAGTTATTTTCTCATAAGTTCGCAAATAAGGCTAAAATTCTTACAAGTGTGGTTTGTCGCTCATCGGGGTCAGGCAATGTGTGAAATCCTGACAGAATCAGCGGCCCTGAAACATATTGTTTATTATTTATTTTTACTTTGAATCGTGGAGCGCATATAATTTATTAGCAGATACGTCGCTACATTGAAGGTTTAAAATATTACGCTGGCATGCGTTATTTCACGTTCTGAGAGAGATGGTTCACAAGATATTTGCCACCTTCTAAATAAAGTATGAATAGAAAGAAAAGTTACGTGTAGTGGCTTCAATGTCGACAGCCTCGCTGGAGGCATTGCCAGCTTTGGTGAGCACGGTGATGGCGTAGCTGTCGCCGGGCAACTGTGAGCCCAGAGCTATGCGCACGCGCACCACGCCCATCACCGCCTGGGGCACCTCTGTCTCGTGGTGCACGACCTGCGCGCTGCTCTGCGCGTACCACCACAGCGAATGGCCATCCACGCGCCCCCTCGGCTGCTTCCACTCCAGCTGCACGTAATCCGTGCCTGATTCCACCGTCACATTCGAGATTGCTTCCGGCCCTGCAACATCGCAGCGAAGGAATCATGGAACACTTATCTAAAAGCTATAAGCCGAGAGTGTTGCTTTTATATTTTTATTAATTAATATTTACGCAGATGTATTTTATCGATACTCACAAACGGTGTGCTTGACGGTGAGCGGCGAGCCGGTGGCCTTTATTCCATTTGAGCTTTTGTGCAACGTGTCTAGTTCGAAAACGTAGAGTACGCCAGGAGTCAAGTCTTCTATCTGAATTAGAAAAAAAACTTGATTAGGTTTCCTGATCTAAGTGTAAGTACTAATAATTTCAGTACCTAATCCTACTAACATCCCAAAAATTATTATAATATAAACTACTGTTTGCCAACAGGATCATAATTAATTACTGTTTAAAGCAACTCAGAATAATCTTTACACACGTAAATTCATATTTCTGTAAAGTAAAATAATTATGTAATTGTTTGTAAAAAGTATTTATATTTACGGATATAAGCTGTGTAAAGATAACGTGGAGTAACAAATATAAACAAGTGTGACAGCGTGCAATCCTCACCTCAAGCTCGGTCTGGCTGGCCGGCAAGTCGTCGAGCACGTGCCAGGCCGGCACGTTGGGATTGGCGTACCGCACCCGGTATCCAGCCAGCGTGCTCACGACGCCCGCGCCGTACCCCGGCGTGCGCCACGACAACGCCACGCGCGACGCCTTCTTGCCCCTCACCTTTAGATCTGTGGCTAGCAACGGACCTGCAACCACCGTACAAATTACATACATGGACACAAGTCAGAATCAAAACGACAAAAATGAAAAGAATACAACGGTAAACCTTTTCCATTTCTACATGGTTGCAAAAAAAAGAGATTTAATCAGTTTATTGTTTGACACCGACTCAAAATTCGTCAAAGTCATATTTTATAGTTTATGTAACTAAGTTCAATACCCAAGACTTTAAATGTTTACTTATTTTTAACTCTTATTCTTTCTAATAGATTTTCGATCCTAACAAACAGCATATAAACGTACAATTCAGTGATAGTATACTTCGGCATGTATGTGTACAGGAGCAGAGCGCAGATGTTTGATATAGGTACTCACGGACGGTGTGCTCGACCGAGAGCGGGGAGCTGCTGGTGTTCGGTGCAGCGATTTCCTTAATGGATTCACTCAGCGTGACCAGTTCGAAGATGTAGTGTACGCCAGGAGTTAGATCTTTTATCTGGATTAAATAACAATATGATAAGGTCCTTAGAAATAAAAACTAATAAAATTAGAAGAAATAGTTTGTTTGCTTGATTGTGCTAACCTCAGGGATTACTGGTTCGAGGTTAAAAAAAAAAGTTTATTGAAGACGATAAATCTATTACAAAAATACGCTGTTATAAAGCTGTTATGGATTCAGCTATAGAAAAGCTGTAGTTTTAAAGTTAGTTTTCACCGGTGTTTAAATTTATTACTACATATAAACTAATAAATATAATACATATAAACTAACATAATACATACAAACTAAATTATTTAAGGGTCTCAGTTTTGTTATGTTATTGCTCTTTTGTAGTTCACTACAAAAATGTATACCGAGTCCCACCAATTTTAACACTTCTGAATGCAAACAAATACGATAACAGCATTAAAAAAAAATTAATGTATAAACCATAGCCATATATACGAAAGTTCTGCTTTGCATCTTTAAGAAATGAATAGGAAGATTTTTATTATGCAATTCTCACCTCGGCCTCGGTCTGGTTGGCGGGCATGTCGTCGAGCACGAGCCAGGCCGGCACGTGCGGCGTGGAGTACCGCAGCCGGTAGCCGCCCAGCGCGCTGTCGGCGTGCGCCGGCCCGCGCCACGACAGCGACACGCGCGTTTTCTCCGCGCCGGTCACCTTCAACTCTAACGGCGGTAGTGGACCTGCGAGAATGTATTTTTTATACATACGCATTATCGGATATGCTCGGCGTTTCTTTGAAGGATAAAATTCGTAATGAGGTCATCCGACATAGAACCAAAGTAACCGACATAGCTCGCAAAATAAGCTCGCTGAAGTGGCAGTGGGCTGGTCACAGGTGGACTGACGACCTGAAAAAGGTCGCTGGAGGGGACTGGATGCGGAAGGCGCAGGACCGGGTTTTGTGGCGCAAATTGAGAGAGGCCTATGTCCAGCAGTGGACTACGAAAGGCTAAATGATGAACGCATTATCACCGAAATACTTTTCACTATATTCGAGAGGAGTTGTTTACACCTGAAATTTTGAATAAACTAAAGGACCAAGTTAGTAGTAATCTGCTGACTGTATTACTAGAATATAAAACGCTATGCAATACTGACGCAGCGACACACGCAGCAGTAGTGCGTCAGCGGTTTCGGTGCGATAGGGCGCCATCGTTAGCTCGTACAGCGCGCCCGGCAGCAGTCCCTGCAGCCGCGCGCTCGTGCCCGTCGCTTGCACCTGCAATGCAACAAACGTCACGTGTACACCAGCCATATTATGAATATGAGGTGTAGAGTGCTTGAACTGAAGAAAGTGGTTACGGGTACTTAGGTACAATTGTATTTACCACAATCTAGAATAAAAATATTAAACCAAAGTTCGTACTATGTGTCAGTAAAAATATATAACAAATTATCGAAGATCATTAAACGTGAGACAAATTAAGGTGTATTTAATAGAAAACAAAAGACGTTTTAAATAGAAAAATGCTTCCATTCCAGTGAAGAATATTTTAAAATTGATCAATGTTATTAAATATACCGAAATATATTACAACCGACAATATAAATATAAAATGTATTTAGTAATTGGCAGTAAACAGGACAATCAAATAACTATTAGTGACCACATAGTTAGAACATAACACGTCGATGAGGTAAAATCAAGTAACATACCTGTATTAGTATATGATACGTAGGCGACGTTGATTCACTTCCTTAATTATATATTATTTTATATTTCCTTAAGTGAGAAATCAGTGCACACTTCTTATAAAACATTTCTGAAGCATTTTTTCTTTTCACACTCTGTAGTTTGGACCCTGTTAGATAGTACTTTTTTAACATAAAGATCAATTGCCGATAAATTAACTTTGAAGAGCAATTTTTTGTTAGCATAGGGCGTCCTTCCCTCTAAAAGCTAAACAAGTAGCTCAAAAAATTTGAAAAATAAAACGAGGTTGTAGTATTTGTAGTGAACTATAAAAAGAACTATAGCGACTACGTTATTTCAACTAGCTCAGGAGAAATAAGGACCAAAATTGTAAAATCCAGTTACTTGGAATAGTTCTCGTCTGACTACGGCACCCTATTGAGCGTGGCCCGACACGCACTTGGTCGTGGTCTTAGCAGTGTTATATGAATAATATGGATATGTTTACAAGGCTGCCATTATAAATGCTATTATAATCGTTGACAGGTCCGCTTTCGTCATGAATAAAATAATGTTGACAGTTAAATACCGATAACACGGACGCGTTTGAGTTACTTACGTATGTGAAATTTTGTTGCCTGAACCTCCGGTACGCCAGGGTATAGACGTGCTGGGGCGGCAGGTGCGCGACGGGCCGCCAGCTCACGAGCAGCTCCCGCGGGTCGTCGCCCTCACGAGCCGCCACCTCCAGCCCCGCCGTCTTCGGTGAAACCTGCGTCACCACGCACCTCCTTTAACTTGTTGCCAAATCATTAAAGCCCAGTAAGTAAAATATATATATAATACGACTAATTAAAAAGATTTACCAACATAAATCTAGAATTTGATGTTTGTTTTTTTAAAGCTTTTATTGCAGTGTATGAATGAGGACTACAAATATTGCAAAGCATTTTTTATCACTTCTAGTTGAAATTTGGCATACTTGTATAATTTTCGGTGACAATGCAATGATATTACAAATAGTCAGATGATGCAGTCATAAGTGTCTTATCATGAGGGAACTCCTCAACAATTAAGAGCATAGATACGTATCTTTGCTTAGTATTCAGTTCTTGTGGCAATGGCATTACACGAAACATCGCACACAAACGCATATGCACACACATGTATAATTTGCAGCAGAAGATAAAAAACATACTAAAAAGTTGAAAATATAATTTAAATAAAAAAACATCTTTTAAAACCAGCTTTTACTTAAATGGTTCAACTTCAACCGATAATTCGACCCACAACCAAAATAAAAGTTTGTTACTTACTCTTCATGTCTACTGCTGGCAAGTAACACGCTATCATTTTGGTTATGGGTTGAATTATTGGTTAAAGGCTTATTTTCAATCTTGATCTTGATTGATTAAAAATCAAAAATTAGTATCCAAATGTGCCAAATTTAGCAAAGAAAAGGTAGAATTATTTGATGATTTAGAATTAAGTACATTAAGATTAGAAAATAGCAGGATTAAGTATGATGCTGACACACAGGCCTTACAATTGAGAATTGATAATTTAACAGAATCATTGAAGTCAACTCAAAATAAATATGATTTATCACTTAAAGAAATTAATGAGTACTCAAAGGCCATGGATGATCTCTTGAAATTAAGTAATGACAACACAGAGCGCTTTAATTCACTTGTTAACAACCATTCATGTCAGTGCGCTCGCTCTAGTTCACCACAGCCAGTGAGTGCTCCCTTAGTTTGCTGTGACAATAGTAAGAACTTGTGTGATGGCTCTCATACTAGTATTAGGACTCAGCAGTCATTAGGTGCATCAATTGATGTAACATGTTGTACACCAAGTGATGCACAAAGTACTATTATGTTTAGTGATGGTATTGGAAAACATATGGGCTGTTACGGATCGTGTCAAGTGTCAGTGTCTTAATGTCACCCTTGTCAGTCTATGTCAATTTGTCAGTCTATTATAATATGTCAGTTAAAGTAAAATTCAAATTAATGTCAAAATTGTGCTAATCACTCTATTCTTTCTCTATCGCTACTCGTTCAAATACGCATCATCATCCTGTAATATACTAGAAATATATCTGCAAATGTACCAAAAGCCAGCTGTTTAATTTCAAACCAAGTAATCCTGCCATCTCAAGACGAAGCCGCAACATTTGATCCATCTACGCCGGACGCAAGAACTTCGAGCACCTAACGACCGTTACGCGCAACCGAGGCAGTCTTCAAGAGACCGAGGATTCATCTGAAATATCAGCTGTAGCAGGCCCTGTACTACATGAGAAGATCTACGTTCTTCCAAAACGCACGCAAAGTGGTACGGCCAGCCAATCTATCTAACCCTATCCTTTCCAAGTGCTTGTGCTAATTCTGTGGTAAACTGATTTCAGTGATTGAGACGCGGCGAGTAACATCTTTCCAGTGGTCGTCAGCAACGTGCCGGAGCAAGCATAAGCTGCCACTGTTAATCGTGAGTACTCCACCTTTCACTACCCACCAAGATGAGCACTGATGGCAAGGACCCTTTAGCCCCCCTAGCTATTCCTTCTGTAGCTAGGCCTAAATCCCCTAAGATTAATATATCTCAGGATGATGCTAAAAATCAGGCAATCCGCGATCTAGTTAAAAAACGCGCGATTGTCAAAAGTCGGTTAACTAGATTTAATACCCACATTAATTCTCTTAGCAGTGAGAACATATTGTCAGCTCAAACGCGAGCAGATCTTAAATTAAGAATGCAAGGAGCTGCTAGCCTGTTTGCTGAATTTAGCGATCTTCAAACAAAATTAGAGGAATGTGTCACAGAAGCTGATTTAGAAAATCAATTACAACAACGCTATTTGTTTGAGGATAGCTACTACAGCACCTTGGCTCAAGTAGAATGTATGTTAAGCACTAAAGAGGTACCTACGTGTTCAAATAAATGCAATAACGGCTCAGTAAAGTTACCTACCATATCCGTACCTACCTTTGACGGTTCAAGTGAGCATTGGTTAGAGTTCAGGGATACCTTTCTGTCGTTAGTACATAACTCTGTTCAAATCAGCAGTATACAAAAGTTCCATTATTTAAAATCGTCACTAAAAGGAAGCGCAGCCCTAGTCATTGATTCTTTGGAATTTTCTGAAAGCAACTACATTGTTGCGTGGGACCTACTATTAAATCGATATAATAATAGCCGACTTCTAATTCAAAATCATATTCGAGCACTGTTCAATATTCAAACATTGACAAAAGAATCACCAGACTTACTACGTAATTTAATTGATACCATTCTGAAGAATTTACGTGCACTAAAAATACTAGGTGAGCCCGTTGATAGTTGGGATACACTTATTATTTATATCATTGTTACAAAACTCGATAAAACCACAGAACGCGCATGGGAACAATTTAAATCGAACTCGTCAACAATATCTGGTGATTCCAAGTCACGTATGAAGGTCGAAACAGTGCTTTCGTTCCTAAAAGATAGGGCAGACATGCTGGAAACACTGCAAGTGTCACATACTAGCACTAAAACGAACTACATTAACCACGGTAAACCGAACACAATTACGCACACCGGTAGTAGTAAGGTTCACTGCAATGTTTCCAATAACAAGCCGCGCGCGCCCCAGAATAGAAGATCTTGTTTACTTTGTAATGATAATCATCCACTTTATGCATGCCAAACGTTTCTAAACCACACGATTGAGTCCCGGATAAAATGTATCAAAGATAATAACTTGTGTGAGAACTGTTTGCGTCCCGGTCATACTGTTTCGCATTGTAAGTTCGGCCCGTGTCGCAAATGTGAAAAGAAACATAATTCATTAATTCACACGGATAATGTAGCTTTGCATGGGAGCGGAACGTCTGCACTGGCACCCGCGCCGGGCGATAGCAAACCGGTCGCGGTAATGCAAGCGTCCCTCGCGTCGCACTTGCCCCGCGCAGGTACTGATGATGGGCACACACACTCTAACGTGGACATATTAATAGATGATCAGTATCCTTGTATGCAACCTGTTCTATTATCGACGGCTTTAGTGGAAGTAAAAGATAATAAAAACGAATATCATTTGGCGCGTGCTCTTTTAGACTCAGGAAGCGAAAGATGCATCGTTACACAAACGTTATGCGACTCAATACAATGTCCAACAATACAGTCCACTAGGGAAATACACGGCGTTGGTAATTCAATAACACAGTCCACGCAAATCTGTGATATTGAAATAAAATCGCGAACCAACGACTTCACTATGTGTATGCAATGTTTCGTTCTACCGCAAATAACTTCAACGATGCCGGTTATACCTAAACAACACGCGCAGTTTAGACTGCCGGCACACATTCAATTAGCGGATCCATACTTTAATGAATCTCAACGTATTGACATTTTAATCGGTGCTGATAAGTTCTGGGATTTATTAAGCGACGGTAAAATACGATTACCGAATGGGCCGTTTGTACAAAACACGCACTTAGGCTGGATAATTTCAGGTCCCGTACATATCAATACGCGCAGTACTCGCCATATCCAGTGTAACTTCACACACGCAATAGAAGAACAAGTGCGGAGGTTCTGGGAACTTGAAGAGTTACCCAAGTTATCTGATACGCGCACGGAGGAGGAGAAGGAATGCGAAAATCATTTCGTGAATACATTTAAACGCAATAGTGATGGAAGATTTATCGTCAACATTCCATTCAAATCCTCACCAGATAACTTGGGCGATACATTTAATCAAGCCAAGAACCGCTTTTTCGCTTTAGAAAGACGGCTACAACGTATGCCTGATTATAAAAAAATGTATAACGAGTTTATTCATGAATATGAAGATTTGGGTCACATGTCGCGTATCGATACTTGCGGGACTCGAAATTATTTCATGCCTCATCATGGAATTTATCGCAAACACAGTACTACAACCAAGCTACGTGTTGTATTTGATGCGAGTTTTCACTCAAATTCAGGTCAATCGCTAAATGATCTCCAACGCGTCGGTCCTGCTATTCAAGGTGACCTGTTAGGTATTCAATATTTAAAATTAACACAACAATTATTAAAATTATGCGAAAACACTTTTAATGTCTTAAAATCAGGTTTCTATATTATTTTTATTTTTTCATTCTCTCGGTTCTCCCAGTTCGACCGTACGAGACGCGCATTCGCATATTACGTGCTACGTTTTGTACATAACTCGCGCAGTAATAAAATAAAACGTCAGTATGGCAAGCTCACGGTGAACGAATTGAGGGAATCTGAGTTAGGTTTAGCTAGGTTTGCTCAGTCGTATTCATTCGCTGTCGAATATAAACTAATAAAAAAGAATGCGTCGCTTAATAGTAACCGTAGTTTATCTAAACTTAATTTATTTATCGACGATAAAAATATTATTAGAGTTGGTGGAAGAATTGAAGCGTCTACCAATTTCAGCTATGATAAGAAACATCCCATACTACTTTGCGCACATCACAAATTCACTGTACTGCTGTTCAGACACGAGCATAGGAGATTATTTCACGCAGCCCCTCAGGCACTTCTCTATGATATCCGTCAGCAGTGGTGGCCTATTGCTGGCAGGAACCTCGCTCGTAAAATTGTGCACGAGTGTGTATCGTGTAAACGGTTAAAGGGCAAAACCCTTACCCCCTTGATGGGTAACTTACCTCCACAAAGATTAACGCCTGCGCATCCTTTTACTTACTGCGGAGTTGATTACGCGGGACCATTGCTCATCTTGAATCGTAAGGGGAGGGGAGCTAGAACTGTAAAAGTTTATATTGCTTTATTTATCTGTTTTTTAACGCGCGCTGTACACCTTGAGCTAGTAAGCGACCTCTCGTCTGAAGCATACATTCTAGCGCTCAAGCGTTTTATATCACGCCGTGGAAAGCCTGATGAAATCCATTCCGATAACGGAAGGAATTTTGTAGGCGCCATGGGCGAGTTCTCAAAATACTTAACTAACTGCTCATCAGATATAGCTGAATATGCAGCTAGTCAGTCCATCAAATTTAAATTCATAGCAGCCTACAGTCCTCATCTAGGTGGAGGGTGGGAGTCCGGAGTAAAATCATGCAAAAAACATTTACTACGCACTATAGGTAATGCTCACCTCACATTTGAGGAATTTACCACAGTCTTGGCTCAAGTCGAAGCCATATTAAATTCCCGTCCCCTCTCTCCTCTTTCATCCAATCCTGATGACCTTCTCCCACTCAGTCCTGGACATTTCCTGGTTGGTCGACCTCTCACAGCACCAGTCTATCAAGATATGAGAGATGACACCAATACCAGAACGCTCAACCGCTACCACCGCATCGAGCAGCTGCGTCAGCACTTCTGGGCAAGATGGGCGAAGGAGTACATATCAGAACTCCAGACAAGAACCAAGTGGAAGGAAGACACACACAAAACATTAAAGCCAAACACAATGGTAGTTATCAAAGACGATAACCTTCCACCGCTACGGTGGCATCTGGGGCGCGTGATCAAGACCCTGCCAGGCAAGGATGGCATCTCCCGCATCGCTGACATCAAAACAAAATCGGGCGTCATCAGGCGCGCTTTCGCCAAGATCTGTCCTCTGCTCAGCGAAGAAGACGCATAACCAGTTTCGGAACCTGGAGCTTCCAAGGCCGGGGGCATGTTACGGATCGTGTCAAGTGTCAGTGTCTTAATGTCACCCTTGTCAGTCTATGTCAATTTGTCAGTCTATTATAATATGTCAGTTAAAGTAAAATTCAAATTAATGTCAAAATTGTGCTAATCACTCTATTCTTTCTCTATCGCTACTCGTTCAAATACGCATCATCATCCTGTAATATACTAGAAATATATCTGCAAATGTACCAAAAGCCAGCTGTTTAATTTCAAACCAAGTAATCCTGCCATCTCAAGACGAAGCCGCAACATGGGCTCAAAACTGAATTCTCTTGTTAAGGGACAATCAGTTGTTAACCATTGCTTACCATCTGCAACATATGATTTTATTATGAAAAGAATTTTAAGTTATAACTTCAGTAATTATAGAAATCTTATTATTTTAGTGGAAAATAGGGGTAATGTTACCAAAAAGGATTTAGTTAATTATTTTGATAATTTATTATCTCTAGGCTTAAGTAGTATCATTTTGTTCACATTCCCCTACTGTAGGAGCCTGTCAGATGCGGAAAATAATCTTAGATATAAGTTGAACAATGTACTACACACTATAAGTACATATAATGATAGTATTCATTTGATTGATACTAACAGTTTTGTTAGCAGCAAATTATATTTGACTAAAGGTAACTATTACCTTTCTGCTAGTTTTAAGCGACAGATAGCAATTTCGCTATCCTATTTTATTGACATTACAGCCAAGAACTTGGCTACTAACAGATCTGCTTCTATTGAGCAGACTAATGACATGCAATTATCGAATGATTATTTGAATCATGACATGAATTATAACTTAGCCTCTATTGAGGGTACTTCTGACATTCTTAATATTAATGATATTGACATTTCTAATTCTCATATTAATTCTGAAATCTGCAATCATTTAAATTAGTTGATGAGACAACAGAGGTAGCAACCTCTAGCTCTAATTTATTACATGTACAATTGATCAATTTAGCTGCAGAATCAAATAGTAATTATATGTCAAAACACCCACAAAAATGTACTAATTACAATACAAACGAAAATATAAACCTGGTGCATCAAAATATATGTTGTTTAAATCTGGGTAAGCAACTAGAACTGGAATTATTCATGAAATCTGAAAATATTAGTATAATGTGTGTTACTGAGCATTGGCTTAAGGGGCATCAGCTCATGTTTAATTTCAGCAACCACCAGGTTGGTAGTTCATTCTGCAGGGTCAACACAATACATGGGGGGTCAATAATTTTACTTAATAAGAAACTTAAATTTAAAGAACGGAAAGATATTGTGTCCCTCTCTGTAGAATGTTCCATAGAACTCTCCTGTGTACAATTAGAGCAGTTCATTATTATATGCGTATATAAACCTCCCTCCGCAGACCTTAATTTATTTTTAGAAATCATGGATGAAGCCCTATGCAGAGTAAATAATTTGGGTAAAACAATTTTAGTCTGTGGAGATTTTAATATTAATATTCTAGTTAATACAACTGCATCATGTCAAATTTTGAGTCTTTTTAAATCCCATAATTTAATAAACTTATTTATGGAGCCTACTAGAATAAGTGCCACCACTGCTACATGCTTAGACAATATTTATACAGATATTAGTCCAACTCACAGAAGTATTATTAATAAACTAGATTCTGATCATTCTGGGCAAATGATAAGTTTTAAAATAAAAAGTAAAAATGTAGTTAGGAAAAAAATTACTTCTATACCAGTAACAGCTAGTCGCTTTGAACGTATGAGAGTTAACCTAGCTAATAACTTACCTTTCTTAGATAATTACATAGAGCCTAATGTAATGTATAATTCGTTTTTTGATTCATTTCTTCGCGATTTTAACTCAATATTTACTTCCAAGGAGATTACTGTTACTAGTAGTCCTGTCTTTGGTGACTGGGCAACCGCAGGTATCCATAAGAGTAGGCAAACATTGTACATTTTATACTATGAAAGACAATTTAATAGCAGTGAAGAGTTTAAAGAACATGTCAAATCATACTCGAAGATTTTTAAACGCGTTTGTAAAATTGCCAAATCTACATTTATTAAATCTAAAATCAAAAACAGTAGTAATAAAATTAAAGCCACATGGAAGGTTATTAATGAAGAGACTGGGAAGGTTAGATCAAAAAATTCAGACTTTAAGTTAAGTATCAATGGTCAAGTAACCAAGTCAGATTTAGAAGTTGCCAGTGCTTTTGAAGGATTTTTTACTGCTTTTCCTGTCTCTCTAACTAGTGCTTTAGGCTCTTCCTCCTCCGTTGCCGAGTCGTTACTTAAAGATAATGTGCCTGAGTTTTACAATAATTTCGATTTTTACCATGTTAATTTGTCTGATTTTAAAGCCGCGTTTAAATCAATTAATATTAAGAAAACGGCTGATCTATGGGGCATTTCTGTACATATTATAAATTCGTTGATTGACATTATTGCACCTGATTTAATCGTGATATTTAATAGATGTATTGATTGTGGTGTGTTTCCTGACTTAATGAAATTAAGTAAAGTCATTCCTTTGTTTAAATCAGGTAGTACATTAGACCCCACAAACTTCAGACCAATATCGGTGCTACCTACGTTTAGTAAAATTTTTGAAAAATTAATTCTCGCGCAGTTACTTAAATATTTTAATGAAAACAATCTGTTGCACACTAAACAATTCGGCTTCACTCGCGGACGGTCAACATGTGATGCTGGGGTAAAATTACTGGAATGCATATTTGAGGCTTGGGAGGAGTCGCGGGATGCCTATGGGGTGTTTTGTGACTTATCTAAGGCTTTTGATTGTGTGCAGCATGAAACTCTAGTCAAGAAGTTACACCACTACGGTATAAGAGGCATCGCTCTGGATCTTCTTACTTCATATCTAAGCGATAGGATTCAGAGAGTAGATGTCAATGGAAAGCGTTCGCATGGATCAGCTGTAGCAATGGGGGTGCCACAAGGCTCTATTTTAGGGCCTTTCCTGTTTCTCTTGTATATTAATGATTTACCTCATCTTGTTAAGGATAATCATGAGATAGTATTGTTTGCGGATGACACTTCTTTAGTTTTTAAGGTAAAAAGACAACAATCAGTAATTGACGATGTAAACAATGCTTTATCAAAGATAATGAACTGGTTTAGTGCTAATAACTTGCTTTTAAATGGTAGTAAAACAAAATATATTAGATTTTTTACAAAAAATGTTAAGCAAGTCAAAACTAGTGTGGTGATGGACAATGAGGAATTGGAAATGGTCAATAAGGTTGTCTTTCTTGGTATAACATTAGACTCTAAATTACAATGGGGCCCACATATAGAAACGTTGTCTGGTAGACTCAGCTCAGCAGCTTACGCCGTAAAAACAATTCGTCAACTGACCGATGTTGACACTGCGCGTTTAGTTTATTTTAGCTATTTTCACAGTATAATGTCATATGGTTTATTGCTCTGGGGTAGTGCCGCGGATATAGATTCAATATTTGTGCTCCAGAAACGAGCTATTCGAGCTATCTATATGATGAGTCCCAAGGAGACACTAAGAAATAAATTTAAAGAGATACATATTATGACGTTACATTCTCAATACATTTACGAAAATTTAATGTACGTTCACAAAAACCAAACGAAATTTAAGAAAAATTGTGATCTCCATAAATTAAATCTAAGGAACAAAAACAAACTCGCTGTGCCCACTACTAGGCTCCATAAAATCTCTAACTCGTTTCCAGGTCAATGTATACGCTTTTACAATAAACTTCCTTTAGACGCAATAGAATTATCGATAGGTAAATTTAAAAAATATGTTAAAACTAAACTATGTCAAAAAGCTTACTATAGTATTTCAGACTACATAAATGATAATAGTATTTGGAAATGAATTGCTCTTCTTATGTGATTTTTTTATGTACTTTTATATTGTTATATTTTTCATTTTAAAAGATGGTGCACATGAGTTTCTCACCAGCTCTTCTCATAATGCAATACCCATCGGAGCTGGTACTTAGATTGATTTTAATTCGATTCTAAACAGTTTGATTAAAATTAATCTGAGCCCCGGTTATTCAAATCATTGTAATTAGTATAATTTAGTATTATTTATTATTTACTTTTATATCATTTTTTGTAATGTTTTGACGTGTTCAAGCGCCTCCTGGGGCCTATGAAAATAAATGATTTGAATTTTGAATTTTTTTTTTGAATTTTTTATAGTACAGTTAAGGTCTTTATAGGTTAAGATACAGTTTTTTTTTGTAATAAATGTATAAGCATACATTTTGACCTTGATATCCAAGCGGATATCAAGCCCTTTCCTAAATTTAATAAGATATTGGCATTGTTGTAATGATGGTGATGACAGCAGATACCTAGGTAGCAGGGTTAACGTTTATTTACAAGTATTAAAAGTGTACAATATGACATCTGTATTGAAAATGAAGTTACTAGCTTTTGCCCACGACTTCGTATGTACGGGATTCGATGATCCCCACGGGTTTACTCAAAGCAACCGTTTTGCTCTGTTCCCGTGGCGCCATCTATTGCAGTTTAATGTAATCTGCCTAATAATTTTAAAAACCTAAAAACACTCTTGGGTATACTTTTTAGGCAAACCCCATTTTATAAATTTATTAATTTTTATTGAAGATTAAGTATACCAAGTTCCGTCCCATACATTTAAAAATGACAGATTTTCTTAGGGCGCTCCTACGTCATGAAAAGATAGTTTGTGCAAAATTTCGACCCAGCATTTTTTGGCCCAGCGGTTTAGGCTCTGCCTTGATGAATCAGTCAGACAGATAGTCGAGCGGGCGAAAAATGATATTATGTGTATAGAATATAGATTTCGATAATGCTATTCATGTACATTATTTAGCTCTGCTGCTGGATGAGTGCGTCCATTCCAGTAAGCGTATTATTATAACACCGACGGATCGACCGTCGATTGACAATGTATTAATTTATTTGTTTAATGGTACATCAACAATATACATATGGAAATCTTACTGTAACATGCATTATAAAATCAAATTCTTATATGTATATCCATTACAGACGTACACATCGTTGTCTATATTTTGAAGGACGGATATTTAGTGACTTAAATCTAGAAAAATATACTATATACTAACAACAAGACAATATACTAATAATTAACTAAGTTAAGCCAAAAATATAATACTACAATAAAAAAACTATTTAAATTTACTTAAATCTAATCTAAACTGAATTAAATAAATTAATGTATATATTAATTTATATAGTTATTTACACATATATTATTAGGGTGTAGAAGGAGCTTTCGCTTAAACTGTGGGTAGGAATCGTGGAAGATGTCCACATTATCGGCACCTTTACGTAGAGCGTTGTACTGAGAGCAAATGCGCTCTAAGGGTGAATGTTTGCCTGTGTTGGTCTTGCAAAACGGTACGGTGTCCGTTTTAAAGAAGTCAAGCCGTAGGTTATAAGGGGCTCTGTGCGATATTCCGGGAGATATATACGCCAAATGTCTAGTAAAAGCTCTTTGGATGCTTTCAATTCTCTGTGACTGGATTGTATTGCATTGACAATCGAACCGTTTTTACGAAGAAAAACTGTGAAATAATCTATGACACCAATCTTCTATAGGACGTTGTATTTTTAGACGTGCACTGGTTAGTTTTTGTCAAGAGAAGGTGAATATAAAATATTTTTTATTGGACAGTAAAAAACCATAGGATGTGGGAGGCTGCGAAGCCCAGCCTCTCTTCGATGACATTAACACGTTCAAATGACTTACGTTTGTGTAGTCATCGCGCTTGAACCTCCCGTTCGCCGGCGTCTGCGCGATGGGGGGCCAGTTTCCGATGAGCGCCCGCAGGCCGTCGCTCTCCCGCGCATCCTGCCCCGCCACCGTCTGTAGCAGCTGCGACAACAAACATAACACAATGCTAGAGCTTTGGTGAATGAGAACTTCCTTTCATTAATCTCGAAATAACTGTGTGCTACCTGTTTTCACTATGTAAAAATAATAAAACGAAAAAATTTTAAACGACGTTTGGAAATGACTTGCATCATTCCGAAACGTCGAGCATAGGTATTTATTTACCTTTATAATAGTTACGCAATTTAGACCCGTTGCCTAATTTTTTTTGAAATGTTCTCAAATCGCGAAAGTTTAAAAACAAACATTAGTTTAATCTAAAATATAAATCTTGGTTATTACTTTAGTTTTTGTGCTGTCGTGTTTTTGTATCTTATTATATTATTTATACATATTGTGTGTTTGAATTTTAAGGCCCCCTTCACCTGTCATGGACTGAATACCTCTGATTTAATTACATTTTGTTGATATGACGGAAATGAATAAAGGTGCAGATATAATAGGGTACCGTTGACAACGAAGATTCAAATATACACAATTATTAAATATCGATATATAAACGTCTATAGGACGTTGTATTTTTAGATGTTTACTGGTTAGTTTTTGTGAAGAGAAGGTGAATATATATATTTTTTTATTAGACAGTTAAAAACCATAGGATGTAGGAGGCTGCGAAGCCCAGCCTCTCTTCGATGACATTAACACGTTTAAATGACTTACGTTTGTGTAGTCATCGCGCTTGAACCTTCCGTTCACCGGCGTTTGCGCGATGGGGGGCCAGTTTCCGATGAGCGCCTCCCGCCCCGCCGCCGCCGTCTGTAACACCTGCGACAACAAACACATCACAATGCTAGAGCTTTTGAGAATGAGAACTTTCATTAATCTCGAAAAAACTGTGTGCTACCTCTTTTCACTATGTAAAAATAATAAAACGAAAAAATACGTCTAACATAAGTTTAATCTACAATATAAAAAATAGTTATTACTTTTCTTTTTGTGTTGTCGTGTTTTTGTTTCTTATTATATTTTTATACATGTATATTGTTTGTTTGAATTTTAAGGCCTGTACCTGTCATGTACTTAAGACCCTTGAGTTTGTTGTTATGACGGAAATTATTGCAGGTGCGTATGGGGTACCGTAGGGTACCGTCGACAACGTATATTTAAAAATATATACAATTATTAAAGTTCGATGTATAAACATATAAACTTAAGTTTATAAATCCTCCTAACCAGTCAAAAAAAGAAGAAAAGATAGGATAGTTGAAGTTCCCCAAACTAAAACAAATTTCGCGAGCATACAATATAAAAAACGCGCAGCGCTTCTATATAATAGAATAAATAGAGATATATACATATATGATAACAAACATCATGAAATTAAACTTAAAATTACGGACTGGATCAAACCACTTACCTATGAAGACATTGAGGCGTTGCTAAAATAAAACATAACCAATACACACATACACACGTACCCACAAACACCCACACGCACCCACAAACACACACACACACACACACACACACACACACACGCACACACACACGCACACACACACACATACACACGCACACACACACACACACACACACATAATTTATACTTATTTATAATAATTAAAACATTTTATTTAATAAATAAATAAGGAGACTCCAATCAATTATTGTTACCTTCGATTTTTATTGAAATAAAAGATTTTTTTTTAATTTTAATTTTTTTTAATTTTTTTAATAAACCTAAATTATGAAAATACTGAAGAGTTTTTAAATATATACAATTAGGTTGCACACTCACCCTCTTACACACATTCATACATAATATATTCAACCCACCGAGAGGACTACACTACGAGTACACTATATCATTTTATTCTATGTATAGTTTAAATTTTAAGAGAAATAAATTATATGAAGATATGCTATCTAGTTACTCACCATGTTATAAAGGTAATTTGGAATGGAAGAGCACTGTTGTTTGAAATACATTTAAATATATATTAATATATTATCTAGTTCAGACACAGATTTCCTTATAACATAATAATATATAAACAGGTATAAGTCGCAAGCAATGTATCTTTTCTATTATAATTATGCAATTTGTATGTTTTAGCCTAATAAATCATTATTATTATTATCTTATACATAAAATTCTCGTGTCACAATGTTAGTTACCTTACTCCTCCGAAACGGCTTTACTGATTTTTACCAAATTTTATATGCATATTCAGTAGGTCTGAGAATCGGCTACTATCTAGTTTTCATACCCCTAAGTGATAAGGGTTGTTCACCCTTAACATTTTTTTTAAATTTATGGACAACATTTTTTTGTTTTTATTTTTCTATAATGTCGCATTAAAAATACATACAACCCTAAATTTTTACCCTTTTATCACCAACGGCAATTTTTTAATAGCTATTTTAGTAACCTTAGCGTTTTTGACAATATGAACTTTTTGAATGTACCTTTATGGGGTTTGACATAACATTGACATAATGCTTGCTGCAAATATCGTCACAGAGAATGGTATGCATAGTTAAGACAGGACAACGTCTGTCGGGTCGGCTTGTATTTCTATAAACGAGTAATTTTGTATATCAAGTTATTTTAAATTGCTACAAAGGTTACTAACTACTAAACCAATCATAAAAATTGGTATAGAGAGAGTTCAAACCCTAAGAAAGGTCATAGGCTTCTTTGTATCGACACCAGGCGGGTGGAACCCCGCGCGGATGCTTGTATTAATTTAATCATAGTATTTGCTAAGCAGTTGAACAGCTCTTAGCCTGCTGTCCTTGATGTGACTCGAATGATAATACCGTTCATCTTGGTCATAGCACCTCATTAAACCAGTTTTTTAACAACAAGCATCGACCCATACGATATTTGTAGTATTTTATTTAAACTAAGATCACCATCTGACCAGACGGCTCAGTCTACTCCGGGGTTTTCATTTTAGAATTTAATATTTTAATTACTAGATTTGCTAATGACCCCGTCCGCGTGAATCTCAAAACTACGACGTTTCGCACAAGTACATTTAATAACTAAAATTGTACGCTGTACGGTCGGCGGCACAAAGATGAAACATAATAACAGTTCTCAACGTGCTCCCACCACAAGACAAATATAAAAAGATAGAGAGCGTGCTAGAAACACATTGGAATACTTACACAGACGAGCGTGCATATCAATGCAAACATGGCAGTGTTGTGATGCATGACGACCGGTCTCACAGCTGGCCGAGACTTGTTATTGCGCTCTGGAGCTCTGGGCTCGGCGCCTCGCGATTCGCGACAATCGCTGCGAGATCGCGGCAGCGGCTATTTAACGGACGGGTCATGAGGAAAACACCAACAAATATGCGCGTCCAATTTAACTTTACGTTACGTATATCCCACTCGTAGGTGCGTTCGGGATTACCGGACACATTTTTTTTGGTGTTTCTTGTGTATTTGTCACGTTACTGGGATCAAAACGAAAGCAATTTTATTAGTCGGTATGTACACTCAAGGTCCTTAATATTTATACACCACAATTTAAAACGTGTAAAAATACAAAAATAAGTTTGTAATTTTTTTGTAATTTTTATGAAAGCCCAAAAGTGAAAACTTCTTCTTAATTATGAAAACGTTGAGAAGTACAAAAATAAGTAAGTATACAATATTTTATTAGTTACTCCTGTTATTTTGATTGTTCGACTGCACGTGGTCTTTTTGTCGTGCAACTGTAGGTGGTGGGTTGATTGTTGAAATGCAGATGTTTTGTTCGCCTTACATTGTTTGTAGAAAATACATCTGTAACTTTCTTGGGCACCGAAATTTTAAAATCGAATATGCACCGATTAACCTGTAGAAATGTTTCTTATAGTTTTACAATAAATATAAAAAAATACAAACTTAAATATGTAACCATTTATTTAAAGATAAATCTAAAAACACAAATTGCCATGACAGTTAGGCGTAGAAATCTTTTTGAAGTAGTTCTTAAAAAAGTTGTTCTCTTTTGTCTTACTGAAAGTTTGAATTTATTGATAAACATTGCGCAATCAATTTCTTATGACAACTTTAATTACACAAAGTGTCAACGTTGCATACGTCCACTGGAATATTAAAATCACTTTTTTATGTATCGCAATAATATTACTCTAATTATATTTTATTTGTAATTTGGAAGGTGCGCGTGAAGGTGTGCTAATAAATTCTTTTTTTCCTTTAACAAGTTGTAAAAGTCATTATTAAAGGTGTTGCCACTGTCACGTCACGGATATTCTTCTCGTCTGACCTAAATGACTTAGACTCAGATACATGACCTACATCACACAGAACTCACGGCACGACAATGGAGTGACGTCGCTCTTACACAACACTTTTCTGACGTCAAAGTCTACGTTTCGACTAAAAACAACGTTTAACTCTGCATCGCGGACAGTAAATAATAAGCCGAAAGTGTCTCAAAAATGCTGCTTTCAATGCTTATCTCAGACTTTTGTGAGTAGTGGTAGTGAAAAAAATATGATCTTAAATGGTTATCTTTTAGCAGATTCTTACTGTAGGAAAAAGAAGAGAGGGGGGGTCTGTATTTTTGTAAAAAGATATTTAAGCTTTAAAAAAGTTATCTTTTTAAATGATTATGCTTGCGAAAATAGTATGGAATGCTGCGGTATCGAAATCACTGCACATAATTTGGTAATATTATGTTTTTATCGTACCCCCACCTCAAACGCTTTTGTATTTTTAAAAAGTCTGAATTGTATTTTATATAGATATAATAATAGCAGATTGTCTTAGCAGGCGATTTTAACATTAATACGCTGAAGGAGAGTAAGGAGTCATTAGAACTTACTGATATTATTAAAAAATTTAATATGTTTTTTCATATTACTGTATGTACCTACACGAAATGAAACCTGCATTGATCACTTGATTAGTAACGTTCTATCTGCATCTGGAAACACACGTAATTTTGAACTATCTGACCATAACACAGCACAAATATTAAATATACCAGTTATTAAAAAACAATCACAATTTGAGTCTTATTTCTTAATGAAAAGAAACTACAGTGATGATAATATCGATAAATTTCGGGAATATATCAAGCAATTAGGTTTTGGATCAGTTTTTCAGGCAGATGATATTAATATTGCGTATAAACTTTTTCATGAACAATTAAGTTTGTTATATAAATTGTGTTTCCCTGTAACGAAACAAAAAATAAAAACGCATACCTTGTCACCTAAATGGATAACAAAAGGTCCTAAAATAAGTTGTAAGACCAAAAGAAGTCTTCGTTATAAACACTATAAGGAAAAATCAGAGGCAACTCAATTTAAGTACAAAGCATATAATAGAATGCTTCGTCGATGTTTTGATACGGCGCAGAGAATATCAAATCAAAAAAAAATGTCATCTGCTAAAAACAAATGCAAAGCAGCGTGGAATATTATTAAAAATGAATCAGAGCAAACACAAACTACTGAATATATCAGGGAGGTCAACTATAATGGTCAAATCTTAATAAATCCTACCGAAATAGCAAATGCGTTCAATAATTATCTTATAGAAATGACTAATACATCCAAAAAGGGCCAACAAACCTATAAAAATATATCACCACACAATATATTCTTAAAGCCCTTTGATATTCAAGATATATACAATATTATAAATAGTCTCAACAACACCTCTGCTGTAGGATATGATGAAATCTGCACGAAGGTGATAAAGTCGTGTAATGTTGAATTAGCGCCAGTTCTAACACACTTGGTAAATCTTTCTTTTGAAAAAGGGTGCTTTCCGGATTTACTAAAGAGGTCAGTAGTCAAACCTCTATTTAAAAAAGGTGATAAAAAAAACACTTGGAAATTACCGCCCTATCACCCTTATTCCAGTTTTAGCAAAAATTTTTGAAAAAGCTATGCAATGTAGACTTGTTAGTTTCATAAATAAATTTGACATAATTAAAAGCAACCAATATGCATTTCAGAGAAACAAGTCGACTACGTTGGCATGTTTTAACCTAGTTAATAAAATAATCAATAATCTCGATAAAAGAAAGAAGACATTCGTTATATTTTTTGATATGTCAAAAGCGTTCGACTATGTTTCACATGAACTACTTTTGGAGAAATTAGAAATGTATGGGGTAAAAGGGCCAGCACTGAATTAGTTGGCTTCTTATCTCAAAAATCGAACGCAATGTGTAGAGATTGCAAATTTGAACAAAGAAGGGGAATTAACAAACTATAAATCTAAATATATGACAAATAATTATGGTGTTCCCCAAGGGAGTGTTTTGGGACCTCTACTGTTCCTCTTTTACATAAATGACTTACCTAATATATCGAAATATGAATGCACGCTTTTCGCCGATGACATCTCAATAGTAATATCTCAAGATAAAAATGTTGACATAGCAAATGAATTTAATGACATAATTAATCAAGTAATTTCATGGCTCTATGATAATAATTTACATATTAATCTTGATAAAACTAATTATATTAATTTCAATAATAATCCAAATACTAGACATAATATTATCAACGTAAAATTTGAGGATAAAACAATTTCTGAAGTGTCTGAAACATGTTTTCTGGGAATCACACTAGATCAAAAATGTAACTGGAAAGCACATGTGGCAAAAGTCTGTGATAAACTAAATAGATTTGTGTATGTATTGTATAAGCTGCGTAAGACTTCTAATCAAAAAACACTCTTAGCAGCATACTATGGCTATGTGTTCTCAGTACTTAAGTATGGACTGTTTATATGGGGCAATTCTACAGACATCAATAAAGTATTTATTGTACAAAAAAAGTGTGTGCGTGCAATGGTTGGAATACGACCCTATGAATCATGTAAGCCGGTTTATACAAAACTTGAAGTATTAACTCTCCCATCGATGTACATACTAGAATTGTGCAATTTTGTTAAACAAAACAAAAATATATTTCAAAAAGCATCAGACATTTTGCCGAGAAACACGAGAAATCCAGACAGATTGGTTTTAGACACCATGCCAAAAACTACACTATTTCAAAAGAACTCTTACGCCATGTGTATTAAAGTGTATAATGCAGTTCCTGACAAAATTAAAACTTTAACCAACCAACGTTTTTCACAAGAACTTCGCAAATGGCTTATGAAAATGAACTTTTATTCTGTGGCTGATCTTTTTACTACTAAATATAAATAATAATATAATAATGTATCGGTATTTTAAGAGTTGTGTTGTGTTGTTTGTGTAGTTATAATTATAATGTCATTAATTTTAATTTTATTTTAATTTATGTAATTAATATTAGAAAATGAATTTTATAATGTTTTGAACCCTTATAATGTAATTATGATTGTTAATACTAATTTTAATCATTAATGAAATAACACTAACATTTAATTTTTATTTTGATTTTTTGTTTTATGTCATGTCATTTAATATGATAAAGTGTTTATGGCTCTGTAAATAACTAATTTAAGAACATAATGTACCACGCTTTAAGACAATAAAAAATGGGTAGTATTTAAACGCAAATCATAAAATATCCTTTTTCTATGCAATTAAATACCGAATTCCCATCAAAATTACTGATTGCACAACAAAATATTCAACTCAAAATATCACTAAACACACTACAATTTATTTTCACAGCGCACAGCAATTTTTCCTAAAGTAAAAGCTTTTTTATCAATGCACAACTAATAATCTTAATGCACATTATACATGTTAACTCTTTTTCTTTTAAATATAGCTTCTATTTTTATAATATTTACAGCAGTTTTTCTAGATCAAACAACATTTTATTAGTCACAGTCATCTTATTATTTATTAATTATCACATAATGAGATCAGCAAAAAAAATATAAAATTAGACACAAAATTGTAATTTATTGAATTATTACAGCGGGTCTTGCTTTCGCGGGGCGTCCACGCTTCCTTTTTTGCCCAATAGGCACATTTTTAGCTTCTGCAGGTGGCGCCACGTACTGTCGTGTGTTACGATCTATGATAATAAGAAATTGGTAGGTAGTATAATATTATTTTATTTAGTGGGTAGATTCAAAAAGGGGTCGGAGTATCACAAAGATTAGCTAGCACTCGCCGGCCGCTGCCGCGGCACGCTCGCTTCGCTCGCTCGGCTCGCGCTATGTTATGGTCGCAGTTCTAACCTAACCTAACCTACTACTTTACCCATAATTGACCTATGCCATAACTATAGCTTTTATTTTTATATTATTTACTCCAGTGACGAAAATACGCGCGAAGTTTTTCAGTTAAGTTGTTCTGCTTTTAGAAATAATGCAATGTAAAAGGATTTTTTTGTTATAATAATCATTAAATTTACCGAGCATGGCTTCTTGAAAATTAAGACAAATATGATGAACAGATTTTCTTGTACTTACTGGTTAATATGCGACTGGGATAGTTATTTTGCTATGAAATATGGTAAATTTGATGTGCAGTCAGTATTTATGCTATGCATGTAGTATTTTTGTACAAAAATAAATTTAACTGTATTGCATTATGAGGAAAAAAGGAATGTCATATTGATGTGTTATTTCGAATTATCTGCAGTTTGAGTTTTGTTAAACATTTAGTTTATCTGTAGTGAAGTAAGTTATTTGATGCAAAAAAGAATATAAATGATGAGTATGTATTGATAGGCGATTATTTATTTGATATGCACTATAATATATCCCATAAAAAATATTCTATTCTATTCTATTCTGTTCAATATTTTGCTGTATGTTTGTGACCAGCTTGGCAGCTCACGTTTTTATAACTAAATTGGCCACCCAAAAGTACTAATTTGAATAAAAAAATTTACCGTCGCTAGAAGTCATTCAGCGCCTGATACGGAACTTGTTGTAAAAAAACACGTCAAGATATAAATTAGCTATTTTATATATGAAGTTGAAATCTTATTTTAATTAATTATTTTATGAATTTGTCATTTTTACAAATAATAGTTATTTCATTTTGATTTTGTATATTACTTATTGTCTTTGCAATTTTTTGATTTTAACTTTTTAATTCCTTAATTAAATGAAATGCCTGTTTATTCTTTTAATTATTACATTTTATGTGTTCTGTGTGATATTGTACTATACATGGGTTTAACTGAAATAAGTAATTATTTAATTGAAAATATAGAATTTGAATTGTCCGGTATTAGCATTAGCTGCATTAGATCACTTATGTTCAAAGAACAACTGAGTCATCAATCAGAGGTAATTGCGGTGACATGAGATGTTTACTATCTCAAAGCTAATGATTGCGGTGTCATCTACACAACAGTTCTACAGGCACACCCACATATTATGCACACTTTATTAGTACTATCATAAGTTTAGTAATGTTTATAAACATCACATTACTCATAGTTGGCTCGGCTAAAATTCATACAGTAATGTTTAAAATAGCTAAATACTTTAATTTTTAAAATAATGCACTGTACATTTTAAGTTAAAGCCAAGGGAGCATTTTTGATATAAAATAAACGTCAAATCTACACGGTTTCTTCCATACGTTTACTTATTACACACGTCGAGCCCCTCCCGCACCTCTCACACCCCCGCCCCTTACGCAAATGACACCCTCCCAAGTCTCAACATGTCACGAGATTACATTGAACGAACAAATAATATTCTGATATTTGAGATGTTCAACGCACAACGACAGCTGCTCGTATTGAGGCGATGCTTCATTTTAACGCTTTAAGATTTAAGCATGATATTTGTGTATTATGTCGTAAAAGAAAAAATAACAAAATACTCAATCGTGTAATTTACATTAATTTAGCTGTGTCCAAATAACATTTTATTATCCATTTAAAACGTATATATGTATTAGTATCAGTTATTCTAGTACCCATAGTACAAGCTCTGCTTAGTTTGGGTCTAGATGGTGTTGTGTGTGAGTTGTGAAATTGTGAAATCCAAATGAAGCGGTTTAAATCTTGGTTTAAATAAATTTCTCGAAATGTTAATGTATTACCTACAAAGTAAAAGGGAGTTGAGAAATGGCGTTGTAAGTTTGTAAGGTTTTCGGCAAATCACAAAGCGCCGACGTTTCAATGCGCGGGCCATTTGTGAAGAAACGGATTTGAATAAGTGACGAAGAGCACAAATCCTTTGACCGCTGAGAAATGAGTGTTGCTGCTGTTAGACCCGCGCTCGTGAACAGAACATTCATGTGAGATAGTATAATAGATATTATGTATATAACTATAGCGCCTCACATTAACGAATGGGAGAAAGTATGTAGAATAAAAGTTATTTAAATACACATAAGTACATTCATACACTGTCATCTAAGTATTATTTTTGGTTTATTTATTACAAAAATACAAATACTTAAATACAATCTACATAGTGTCTAGTTTGACTTATTTTCTTATAAATAACAAATCAAAACAAATATATTTCTGCAATATTTCTCGGCCGTATAAATCGGCCGTGGCGCAATGGATAAGGCATCGGTCTTACGATCGAGAGGTCGTGGGTTCGAATCCTGGCCATTACACCACGGACGTGAACTTCCTCCTAACACAAGCGAATTAAGCTTAGCTGGAGGGGGTTAACAAGAATACTAGTAATTTGTATTTGCAAATTAATGGTAAGCATTTAAAAAAAAAAAATATATATATAATAATATTAATTATTCAAGAGGCGCAATAAATGATATGATTTATGATTTATTGTCTTTTCATTTTTATAAGGAAATTGAAACTAAATGTATTTCTAATTTTAGTCATAAAACTGCTGTGTATATAGGTCAGCACGTCGTCGATGAACGTCAGCTGTGTTCCTGATATAATGTTATAACATCGATAGTGTCATATATATCCTCTAGCATTTTTCCTTTTTTCATCTCACCGATGCGATGTGCAGTACCATGCATGTCTGACCGAAATTTAAAGGAGCTTGAAATTATTCACATCGACACGCGACTATTTTTACAAATCGTATTAGTGTCTTTTAGTTGTATCGTTTATTTGAATTTGAATATGAATTATAAAGCATTTAGCCATGCTTAGCAATCTAGTACTAAGAACAGTCTCAGTTACAAGCTGGACATGATACCTCTATTATCTGCAGAACAAAGACTTTCACTACAGACCGATCTATTCTCATAAACAAAGAGAGGAGATAGATTAGAACTCAAGCCACAGATAATGAAAGAGCTAATGCTTAGGAATGAGAGTAGGTCATCTGCAAACTAATGTGATTATGTATTGTGATTGTGATTACCGTTTGCTTTTCTATTTCATGGATACGACAGAAAAGTGGAATTAACTTTACTTTTCTTTTTTTGGGTGACAAAGTAATGGTATACTATACGAGGGTATACACTAGTCAATTTAAAATAACTATGCAATACGAACAGATTTGTAATACAGAGGGTTTATATTGTAAAGCGTTTTCAATAGCGTGCTAACGTGGAGATCTACCCGAACCCCGACACAAACCCTGTATAAAGGCGATTACCCTCGAGTGCGCACGTTGTCATGTCATGCAACACTGACAGACTACCGCGGTGTTCTATTTATAATTTACCGGAATATCTTTGCTCATACATGAGTACACAACTTCTAACAAGATCAAGTAAAGTACGACGAAAACGAAAATCGTTAGGTATTTAATCCACAAATAAATAGTATTTTCGAGAAAACAAAGAAACACATAGTGTACCGCACTTTAGTACCATGTTTAATCTAAAAGTCACCTTTATTGGCTGTTTCACGTAAATACTTGTCTTGTCGAAGGAAATACCAACTGACGAACGACGGCAACAAACGGGGAGAAAACTCTAATTGTAAATACCTGAACGCTGATCGCGTTGAAACACAACGTGCAGTGCCACTGTACATAATAGTGAATGAAACTACTGACTGATGGAATTAATGGCACAGTACCTACTTTATTTCATTAGCACACTTGTCAGTAAAAATAACTCACAGTAAATGTATCATTAACTCTCATCCCCGGATCCTTGTGAAATGAATGTTACAGGCAATTTATACCATCTATAATATACGTAATCATCGTACGAATATTATTTACAGTTATATAAACGCGAGAGTTAAAATTAGTTTGCAGATCACTAAATAGAAAATCAAAATCAGAAACAGAAACATTGTTATTTTCGAATCGGTGATATTTTGTACTCAAAACGATTTCAACTTATATCATAACCGCATTATCAACTAATTTTGTTTATCATTTCAAGTACCAGATGATTTATTCGTTCCTAACTTTGACGGTTCTCAAAATGACAGTTTCGAGTATGGTTTTGAGCCACGATGATGACGATCAAACACAGTTACGTAACGAGTTGTTTCGTCGATGCTTTGAGTTCCAACAACGCACTGTGTCTCTCTGTGTTCATGTTACTTGCCGCTAGTTTCAACGATATTTGACACACACTGCTTGTGTGTTTGCTTTAAGAATATTAGAGTGATTTGGACACTAGACTCCCAATAGTGCAGCTAGATGCGGTTTATCAATTGGCGTTGTATCAAGTCACTTACTTTACCGTAATTCTGTGTTAATAGTATATAATTAGTTAATTTTAGTTAGTAGTATAATTTAGTTTTGCTTATAATTTATTTTTATATCATCTGTTTGTAATATTTTGACGTGTTCAAGCGCCTCCTGGGGCCTATGAAAATAAATGATTTGAATTTGAATTTGAAAACAAAATATATAACATGAACTGTTCTGAATTTCATAAAAAATATTAAAGGTTCTTTTAACAATTTGTCGAAAAAAATAGTTAGTAAATACGTTTGTACGTTTTACGTTTTTATATACAACATGCGACGATGTATATTTTTATTAAATTATGTTAGTGTTGGATGTTTGGCAGTAAACAGGGTTTAAATGATATCGTGACGAAGCCGCTTATCAGTGATTCAGTACATGATTCAGAGAATGATCCTTAGTGCAAAAAAAATCACATTTCGTTTTTTTGTAATTTTTGTGCCTAAGAATAACGTTACCTTAGACTATAGTTTTGAATTTTTCGGGTCAACTTTGGGCTTTTCAATAAAAAAATGCCCAATTTTTATTATCGCCTGATCAAAAAATTTCGCATCTACAAAATTAGCTTCAAAATTATGTTCTTCATCAGTGCAAACTGCAAAGTATTTTCCTAAGCCTTTTTTTTTAATATTGATTTTTCGATGCGTGAAAATTTCCAGTGAATATTTTTGCACTCAGGGTCTCAGAATCATGTACGGATGTCGTTGACACCCTGTCTTATATTTTAAGATTGAGGATGGGTCTGGATTTGGTATCTCAGATAAATATTTTTAATTGAGGCAGGAAGTGAACGCGAATAAACCTTTTATAAACTCAAATACACTCAAAACTTCACTGGCTGTCAATCATTTAACGTTTTTCTGCAGTTATTAAATGTGAAGGTAACTGTTCAATAAAGGGCTTGCTTTAATAATGTGCACTTTATACTTCTTCTACTAGAAAGTACTCGTATCGACATTGTAATAATACAATTACTTAAAAGGGTATTGCATACTATTCTCATATCTAGTGAATAGCTGGCAAAAAGGAAAATTTCAAATTTCTGTACAAAGGGCAAGAAGAATAATGCATAAAATATTAAAAACCAACTATGTAAATCATGGAGGTGGTGGACTTGTCTCTGCAATATTTGTGATGAAATAAATAATAATAAATTGTAAGAATTATTCAATTATTTTTATATATTTACTAAGCTTCGTGAAATGAAAACAGATTGAATACTAAACAATTTTTTTTTTAAATAATTTATTTTCATATAAAAATACAATTAAACATTTAAGTAGCAGACCAAAAACCACAGCGGTTTGTTCGGACTGCACATTATTAATTATAAATTACAAACACATTATACATTACAAAAACATTATACACAGATAAACAAAAAAGTAGGCATAAACAGAAATATAACACAGATCTTTTTTTTTTACAAGTTTGGCGTAAACAATGTGTCGAGCGCCGAGCGCTGCTCATATTGATTCAAAAACAGGTTATAAGGGTTTCCAACGCTTATCTACAGGCTGTTGACAAAATAAGTTTTCAATTTATATTTTATGTTTTGTTTCGTTATGCTTTTTACAAATGATTGATTTAATTTATTTAAAATACGAGGCACTATAAAACTAGTGGTCCTCTCATCGTAGGTATTAGTTGCTCTAGTTTGAGAAACCTCACGTCTTGTTATATGTGTTATCACGCCATCATCAGAAAAAGAGCTGCATCGTTGATGCGCAGGGTTAGAGACTACCTGAGGATGTTGCTGTGCACATCGAAAGTCCTATCTGAAGGCACTGGATAAGGCTTCATATTGAGATAAATTAAATTCATTCTTTGTTTTTATTTTGTATCTCTGTATTACTAACATAATTTTAAGCTTTCATTGTATTACTAACACTCTATGGACTTGGTCTGAAATAAAGATATATTATTATTATTATTATATTATAATTTATCCATTATCTAATTTTTAATTCCAAAGCCGCGATAATATCCCAATGTTGTATTCCAAAAAAATGTTGAATTGGCTTTTATCAATGTTGGACTTTAGTTTCATTATAAATTGGATACACACTGAGATCTCATCTATTATTTTTAACAATTTTCACGTTTGACAAATAGGTTGTTTTCTGAGACATCGATGACTCAAGCGTGAAATACAAACAGCCGGGATATTCAAACTGGTGAGAGTTGTGATAGTCTTTTCCGCTATTAACAATATTTATTCGATCGTTTCTGAGAATAATAGCGATATTCTGTAAACACGACGAAGATAGTTTATTTATGGAGGAATAGCCGCCATCGCGAAAGTAGATAAATAGCATAATGAAATTATATCCCATATTCGTATTTCTGGCATACATGGATTGACAAATGATTGGAACAATGAACATAACAGAATAAATCACTATAATTACACCAATTTTCAATTCAAATCAGTTAAATAAAATAACAACTAAAAATACCAAAATGTTTTTTGTTGTGTAATCATCAGTGTGTACTGAAATAACGGTCTAATAATGGTCTAATGTAAAATTCTGCGTACTCGTACGTGCCGAAATAAATCACGAGAGTAGAGCTCCTGGGAAATGAGTGTGTGAAGTGTGTGTGATACATGAGTGATACGTACACGATGTGTGTGTGTGCAATATTAATTATGCTAGCGATGTGTGTGTGTAATATTAAGTAATGTGTGTTCACTGGACCGAGCTGTACTGAAGGTGTGTCTAACCGTGAACCTAATGGAGATTTTTAATGATATTATGTTGATTCTGATCCTGTTTGTTGATAGTGGAGGCACGCACTGCAGCAGACGCTGTTTAGAATGCTTAATTCTATTAAAAAAACTTCATTGTTACTGTATTATGAACGTTTAACTTCTAGTGACTTTTTTATTACTTGACAATAATATCATACATTGTCTCTGTTCATAAATGCGTGGAATGATTCGGAAAAAGAGAGGTTATTCACTTGATAAGGTTCGTAATCACTCTGTTTGTGTGGAACAGGAAAATAAAAGAAAACTTATGAATAATGCAGCGATTGTACTTAATTGCGTGTATTATTATTAATGATTCATTGAAGGAAAATAAAGATTGTGGAGAGTACTGTAAGGAAAAAAAAAGATAAGATAAAAAATATTATTTTATAATCTTTATTATAAAATTTAAAAGCTTACGATCTACATTGGTCTCGCTCAACACAAACTTGTCAATATGGAATATGAATATAAATCATTATGGAATCGGTGCTACGTGGAGCAGGTAGCACCTTAGCTACGATACGTCGTAGCGCTAAGCTACGTTGCGTAGTAGGTTTGCTGGATGTGAGCCTCAACAACGACACACGTGAAGTATCATACGTTTTATGGCATGACATGTTATACTTTAATAAAAGTATTTTAATTTCGACCGGTAAACAATTTCTATAATGACGAAACTAGCTGTTTTCTGCAGTTTGATCGCGTAACACGTTACTGTTCTACTCCCGTGGGGTAAAATAAATAATTTATAGCGTAACATGTATTTTTAGAACCTGTTGACGACTACAAAATATAGATATATCTGAACAAAACAAAGTGAATAACATAAAAACAAAACAAATATAAAGGTAAAAACATTTAGTACTGTTCACCATCTGAACCTTCAACTTGTATCTATAGTGCGCAGGTTGAATGCAATCTCCCATATTTATGCACCATTCAGCATCAGGTGCACTGCAAACTTAACTGCACTCGAAATTCCACATACAGATTAAACTGCCTCCGCACCATGTGATACGATGAGTTCGGGCGAACGCTCTAGTTATCAGGTTTCACTCGTAACTGTAATGGATAGATTACACAGCATTCAATGGGAATCTATTTGAAGAAGGGTTGAGTTAAATTAAGACCTGTGAGAGTTTCATCACGAATTTATGTTCAGTTTAAGCAGCGATAGCCGAGTGGGAGACCGTAGGACTGCTAAGTCAAATGTTTTGGGTTCGAACCCACGGCACACACCTCTGTCAATAAATCGTTAAGATTCATCTTTTCAAAGATACGAGTATGTGTGTAATTATCATACAATTTATAGCTCGCTAATGGTGAAGGAAAACATCGAGAGGAAACCTGCATGCCTGAGAGTACCTAAAAACTGCTCGAGAGTGTGTGAAGTCTACCAATCCGCACTTGGTTAGCGTGGTGGACAATGGCCTAACCCTTCTCATCATGAGAAGAGGCCCGTGCCCAGCAGTGGGATATGTATTAGATACAGGGCTGCTGTTATTATTGTTCAGTGTGGGACGCATTCAATCACAATCAGAAGTTTTATAAGAATATTTTCTACTATTAGAATTTCCCATAGACCTAAATATCAATAAACGTTATCAGAATTAATCTTCCAGCCTGTCACAAGCAGACAGTTTGTAAAGCGATTATGTAAAACTTAAAATCATCGCATTTCTGTCACTCTTCAATTGAGAATTGACGTTCCGTCATTACTTGTCAAATCTGTCGTGTTTATTTGAATTCACGAGACAGGAATTCCAAGTTTGGATTTGATGAAACATCTGACAGGTTGACGTGAAGATATTGCTTAGTTAGAAATTTTAATGTAATTGAATGTTTAATCCATAGAGTACATAAAAAAAGCAGGAGAGAATGTCACTTATAAAATGATGGAAGCACCAAAATGGCGGCGGTCTGTTTATGTGTGCGTGTGTTAGGGGTTACCAGCCATGAGAAATATTACCCACATTTTTACAATAATTTAAATAAATATTTTAGAGGTTTAGTTCTTATATTTTTTTATTTGCTGCTTTTTACCATCAAACATGATATAGGTAGTTTTATACTACCGTGGCCAAAAACCAAACAATATAAAACAACTTTATGTTTGAATTTCGAAACAAAGTTGATTTTATATTTCTAGCAGTCGATGCGGGCCTACAGCTGGAAGTTGTTTGTTTTTATTAAGGGAATATGTACAAAATTCGTTGCTCTGGGCACTCCTGACGCAAGGCAGCGAAGATGCTTTAGTGCAGCTACCCAGTTTTTGGAAAATATTTTAAAATTACGACTCCTACGGCGCTTCCTGATTCTTAGATGGTGAAGATGCTTTAGTGATATACAGGGTGTCCCAGTGTAGGACCTGGAGCCGAAATCGGATAGTAGGATAAGTTATGGCAGTTATCAAAAAAATAAAAAACAAAAATTCTTCATTACATAACCTATCAGAAAGTGCTTGAAAACGTCAACAAAATGTACAAACCAAATATAATATCTAAGTTAAACTAAACCAACAATCACGAAGCTTAGATTCACTTACATGCGATTTTTCAATATTTCAAATAAATATTGGCAAATAAAAAAAAATAAAAAAAATAATAATAAACTAAACTAAGAAATAAAAAGTTTTAGATTAAAGTACTGTTATTTATTAATTTAATACTTTATTTAAAACAATATACTATTGTTTTACCTTTTTTGGTACGGCAAAGCTGACAATGCGAATAAGTCCACCTTTTGTTTTATATAAATCAATTTCCTCGAAGTGTATACTGTGTAGACTATACTATATTTTGATGGATACCAACTGTTATCTTTTCTGCAGTTTCTAATTATTTTTATCCAATAATTTGTTCAATGCGTCGTTTGTAGCAGGAAATCTATAAAACATAGAATAATAATTTATACTAAATGTATTTAATACTTTACTAAAAAACTATACTACTAAAAAATATTTACCCAAATTCAGGGTAAATGAAAATATTTATTGACTGTCAACACTGATAGTTTTGGTATATTTTTTTACGAAAACGATATAATTTCGGCAATAAGCTGAATATATTACTTGCTTACCTATGAAAAGTGATCTCCTGGTTTTTTTTTTGTCGAGGCGCTATGGTTTCGGCAGCTTTTCACAACACAAGACGGCATTTTTAATTATTTTACTTGAACATCCGAGCAACAGCACAGTCCAAAGCGTAATGGCGGGCGATTGACTTACTATTGTGTCAATGTGTGTGTTCTGTGTGTACGTGTGACTTACTATGGGTGCTTCAGTAAGTGTTTCAAGAGACTCAGTCCTGCCTTTTTTTATGTAGTCAATGGTTTAATCAAAGAACAAATTATTTATAGAATTTGTTTTATATATACAAGTGATAACTATTTGGAATGGATTTTGATGTGGTATTTAATGAATTCAATATTTTCAATGTTATTTTCTTTTTTTGCATTAAGCATTTACATCCTATACAACTAGTACATCATTTACACCATGTATCAATCTTTTCATCGATCACGTTCTACTACAAAAAAATGGAAAATTCTCGATTCATTTGAATTTATAAATGGTAATTTTCATATAATATGTGCAAATGTTAGTCAAAATAAACAAAACATAATTTAACTTTGAAGTACGCTGTATAAATAAGCACCACGCATTGCGAGAGGTATATTCTGTTTTATATTGTAATTACGTGTAAATGAGCAATGAATTATTATGTAATGAAAACATGATGAATTCACGGCCGCCCCCGCGCTTGCTTTGATTTACCGAACCGCGGGGAATTCTCCAAACCTGACAGAATTTATGTCTTATTTGTTTATATCAAATGTTATCTTCATTTTATTACGTGGAATTTAATTATTACTTGCCTAAATCCAATATCAAGCAAAGATAAATAGAAGCTGAAGCTTTACGGCCCTTGGTTTGAGCAACAGTAACTGCGACATATCAGATATTACTTAACGCAGCCTGCGGTTCATACGCTTAGCAAATTATACTAAGAAACATTTGAACTAAATTATGGGACCGGCAGGATATGGTCGGTCGGTCCCGGCAAGAGGCAACCGTAGCTAGTTGGTAAAAGCGGCTGCCCAGTGTGCTGAAGGTCGTAGGTTCAAATCCTGCCGGTTCCACTATTTTTTTCAACTGTTACTAGGTATAGCTAAATGCTATAAAAATAATCAATCACTAGCTAAGCATGTTTTAGTTGAGACTGTGCAATACCTGAAACTGCTAACAAAAAGCCATAGCACAAAGTATTCACAACAGTAAATAGTACAGGAAAGCTTCCATTCACTCAGCCCGCATTGTGCGGTGTTGCGCCACGGTTATTTAGTAAACGCTTGTACTATGTTCAAGATCGCCGCTGGCGTGCATTGTGGGTGCAAAGCCATACCATATACGCTTTATATATTATACAAGTTTGCCTCCTTTGCACTCAAGCTGCATTACATTGTTTTGGACATTCAAATGACTCATACGTGCACACGGCTGCACGTCCACCTATTAGTTACATTCCGGTATGAAATGGTCTCACATTGCAAGGGAACCCTTCCTACAACGTGAGGCATTATTATACCAGAATGTTAAAGCTTGATCAGTAGCTGTCTGTACCTACATAATTACTGAAGGCATTATTGTATTGCACTCAGTTCGCGCTTTGTGCATCATGTACGAAGTATGTTCCTACTTAAAATATTACAAATATTGTCTTTAAAATATGATTGTTAAAAGTAAAGTTAATGTGTCCAATATTTTACTTTTTATTTTGTTTCAGGTACTATACAGTGATAAATAAAAGCAGGTAATAATCATTTCAATTTAATTTAAGCTTATTTTGGTCTATTCATAGTAACAAATCTTTAAATCGATTGAATTTCATGAACGGTCTCAGTTGTCTTGTCCCTCTCACCTTCTGCCTACCAATAACAAGTAACCTTACCTTTTTAGGGTGTTTTGTCAATTACAGTATATTTTAACGAGAAGGACCGAATTTTTACTGAACAAACTACTAAAGAAATTGAACCTAAGTCCAATTCATGTTATATTCAAAACAATATTTCAGCAGAAATGAAGAGCTGTTTATTTCTTCTTTACATTTATTTTTAACATTTGTCAAAATATTATTTTTATGGCGGTGACATTTTTGTGTTTCGTTGAGCTCTTATTGAAGTGTATCACGTGATCGAAAATTTACAAAACTTTTAACAGTTTATCCACTGCAAATACTTTTCTTTACAAAAGAGTATTGGCAAGTTTGCCGGATAACACACACGGCATTATATCATCTCTCGCGCAAGTGACCGCGGCTGGATATTCCATTGATTTACGCGACCACCGCCTCCCACACTGCGATGCCAAATCTATGACTTCGACTTCACCCAATTTATTGAATCTTTGGAATCGGAGAGTTATTAGAGACATTATAATATATCTCTTTGCAAGAGTTGTTGCGCTTATGGTTCTATGTTTGACACCATTATAATTATTATGTATGACTTTAGAACTTTTACTTAGAACCAAAAAACTTTTTCAAAATACTCGCGTTATTATGAGATGTAAGCGATGAGATGAGGTGTTGTGAGAGGTTTATTTAAGAACATAATTATCTTTTAGGTAGTGTTTGGAACTTTCGATCAGATAATTATTTTAATAGTCTTATTCTCGGGGTTCATCGGGGATAATTATTTTAATAGTCTTATTCTCGGGATCATCAAACATTAACAAAAATACCGCGGGTACGTATAAAACATTATCGATAATGATATCCCGCGCCACCATTGCTCCACCGGTATTGCTTTACTTTGTTCAAGTATTGAACAAAGTATTTCAATATCCGCTCGTGGCTTGGGCCATTCACAACAGTTATTCCATTCGCCGCGTCGCTAATGGTCGAGCACTAGTTTTATCACTTTATGCCAACGTTCAAGGACATACGTTTCAAGCTTTTGGTTCTATAATAATAATGTGAATGCTCCATTCTCACAGTTATAAATATCCTAAAATAATTGTTGAAATACAGTGTATGCGGATGTTATTAATTATGGATTAACATTATAGGCGACTTTTATCGACATACCATTCTGACGGAGCTGTGTTCGGAAACTATTAATAATTTTAGCATAAATAAAATAAAAATAAATAAATAAAATGTCTTTATTTCAGATCCAAGATCCATACAAATTGCATATTATTAAAATTATTATTATTATTATTTGTTCTCTTATATTTTATATATCACATGAAAGATTCGTTCAATTTACCGGAATATTTCATATTTAGAGTCCGTCTCCATCTTCGAAGGATGTATATCGAACATGTGACGTTGCATCAATCTCAGTCTTACTAAATAAATGTAGCAGAGCTTACCAAGTATGAAACTTTTACGTCGGTACTATAAGTTAGATATTTAAGAAATATAACCTCGTGAGTCTCACATACTTACTTTGTATGGAAATCAACCTCGCAGATGTCTTGATATGAAACAAAACACAAATAATACCTAACTCGAGTTAAATTCGAGTGAAATGGTTTCAATGTTATTTTCATTCTGATAAATATCAGATTGACTTGTTTGTAAAAAAACTGTTCAATTTACAGGAGAAATGCGTGACTATGTTAGAGAAGTGAAGGCATTATTCTAAGCAACGAGTTAGTTCGTGTACTTTATATCTGTTGGCACTAGACGATGGCCTCACTTCTATTGTACACACATACAGCGTTAAATAAGCGGTGAGGTCAGTATGAAAGTGAGTTTGTTTTATTCTAAATTACAAATATGATAACAAAGATTTCTCCTTGTTAGTTTGTACATGGTAACTTCCTCATCAATTTGGATAGATAATAGGAAATTTAATCAGATAATGTGTGAATTAAATAACTTTGTGATTGACAAGTATTATACTTACCGATCAAACCAATAATATTAAATTGCAGAAATGTAACTTAATGTACTCCAAACTGTAAATTTTACGATCAAATACACATACAATGGACGTCACTAACAAGAGACTTGACAACTTTAATCAGGCGAATAGACAAAGTAATTGTCAAATTCAGTGAAACGGCCGCGTCTATCTGCAAACGGACGTTTGAGCATCCCTCGGACATCGGACCTTAAACATAACGGATAAGGTTCAATCCCGACAATTGCTACAATGTCTCTGACATTTGATGTCACTAAATGACATGAAAGGACTTAAATACTGATCCGTAGCATTCCAGATCAACCGATATCCATTTAAATCCTAGTACAGTTTCAGTTGGCTCCAACGTAACAATTTCCGATAAATAAAAAAATATCTTATGTTTTACAATTTTAATACCAATTAAAGATATCAAGAAAAGACGGTAACCAAATACTGTAGAGTTACAAAACACACATAACACATCTTATTGTCACAGGTATGATGGTTACTTTCCAATTCCACATTCGATCTAATTTAGCACTTCCATATGAATTTCACATATAAAACTGATATAATAAAAATGAGCGACAGTTTTGATGTCAACGTGCTCACAAACCAATGATTGATTCAGTCACGTTCGCGCTATCACTTGAACATTCACAGCGGAACGAGAGACTCCCCGAGAGTAGCTTCACCGTTGGATGTGAGTGCTAAACCACGCTGAATCAATTCTTTATACAATCGCCAATTACGTATCGACTGCCCATTTTTTTTTGCAACAGTATAAGAGGAGATCAGTTGTGTTACCATTCTGTTATTGTCAGGATTTAGCTGGCAACCAAAGTTTATCTTACAATAAGATTTTAAATCAAGAAATCTTTATACATTTATATGCAGTAGGTATTAATCGTACTTTTTGCAATTTAACTAATGGATGTACCACAAAATAAACTAGCTCAATTCAGCTGAAAAGTATGTGAAAATAATAGTTTTAGCATTATAGTTACTTTGCGTGCATCGAGGTATTCACCATTCAAGAAATTCATTTCAATTTATCGATAGCGGTTACAACCCATGCAAGCAAAACACATTCTTACTTATATAAGGCTAAGGTTCATTAAATTAATGATAAGGGAAGATTTGGTAAGTATAGAAATAGCAGCTGCTGTGCGCCGTGCAATAAGTTAGCGGTGGAAACATTATATTCACTTAACAGTAAATGAAATGTTGCCACCGCAAATAGTTTTTTTACAGACATAAAAAAATTGTTACCTCTACCCTCAAAATTAAACAAAGCTTTTACCCACGCTTTGTTATTTATTTATGGTTAATAATACAATACAATACAATACAATTATTTAATGATAACTCTATGAACTTACATGTCAGTTTTTTACATTTTCTTATAATAATAATAATGTGTCACAAAATAACGTCAAAAATAATAAATTTTATAACATTAGTAAAGTCACATACATAATTAATTAAATTAAAGATATAAATAATAAAGAATGAAGTAGGTACTATCGGCTGCAGATAAGCATGCCCACTTTAGAAAATATTCCTGCGACAGCGCAGGTAGTAACGCACACATTGAACCAACGAATCAGAGGCATTTTTCTATTTGTGTGAGTGCAAGCTCAATAGCCACACTTCCTTGCCCCACCCCCTTTGAGACAATTGTATTTGTGTGAGTGCAGTGGGCAAAATATAAACAATAGCCGAAATGTGCAACGTTTTGTAAGTGCATTGTTTAGTCAAATTTCTCAGAACTTAAACAATAGCTATTTTTTTTTGTGTTAGAAGCCGATAAATGATGGTTAAAAAATGTTAAACAATATTGCACCTTAACAATGCTTGTCGGCATGTTTTATTGAACTTCTTACGATTTAAAACAATAGTTAACTCGGTTTTTAATATTGGCAAAATCGCCGACAATATCCAGTGATAAAATCTACTTTTACCTAACTTAAAATGAATTTACTAATATATAATTTAACACATTTAATTTATTTAACAAATAATAAGCAATCAAGACAGTTATTTCACCCCCATTAAACGCATCAATATAAAAATCCTATTTACAAATACTTGCATATCAATCCATTCATCTTTTAACACAATGATGATATTACGATATTCAATGCGCCCGCGCCGTTGGAATCAGTTTTATCAGAGATTTATTTATACATTCCATTTAAGATTTCTTCACAGATTAACTTAACACTTGTTCGAAGACTTGAGCAGCCTCTGTTAAAATATATTATTTCAATTGAAGCCCAAAAATAACCCAAGGATAGTTATCAATTTATTTCTTTTAACATAATCTAGTCACTAAGAAATTTTTAATAAATAAAGAAAGATAAAACTAAAATAAATTGTTGAATAAATTAATTCTTATCAAAAATAAAATTTGTTTCAGAAAGTTCAAATAATCATTTGAATATATTTGGCAATACCAATATATTTTTTTTAGCTAAACATAAGATAGTAATAAGTTCAAAATTGTTTCTCGCTGGCAATAACACTATTCATAACAAGGAGCTCACGCGAATGGGATTTACATTTATTTAAAAATCATCTACAATTAACCGAGCGCACACTCGCTTAGTGTGAGTGTAACAATTATACATATAGATATTTATACGCATACAACTCGAATATCGCTCCCCATTGGTCAGAACGTGAGCATCGAGTATACACGCCGTGAGCGGTGCTATGCGATTACCGTCTTAAAGGTGGGCATGCGGAACTGCTTTCGACTGTACATTAGATTTGAAATTAAAACAAGTATAGTAATTTAATAAATAAAATTTTAAATTAACGACAGGAAAAAATAAATACATTTAAATGCATCAATCAATAAATTAAATTAAATTAAATTATTCCATTGGTAAATTATAAAATTCGTCCAGACTGTAGAAGACTTCGTCTGATAACCAACTTCTAAGACGGTTCTTAAACGTACCAATGGAATGAGCATTCCTAACCCTTTCTGGCAATCTGTTAAACACTGAGGGACCCATGATGTAGACAGATCTTTCAGACTTGCTTAATTTGTGCAGTGGTGTAACAAGACGATTATGGAGCTTATTGCTACGTAACTCGCGCTGAGTGTTTAATCCCCTGCGCTGGAATTGATCTATGTTCCTATATGTGAACAGCGAGACTTGGTAAATAAGTTCACAAGGAAGTGTCAGAATCCCCAGCTTTTAAAATACTCTCTGCATGAGACATCGTCAGCCACACCCACTATCGCACGCACAGCTCGTTTTTGCAGCACAAAGGCGCGTTGGACGTCAGCGGCGCGCGCCCACAACTCAGTGCCGTATGTGAGCAAGCTGTGCACCGTTGCGAAGTAGCATGTGCGCACTACGCCGCGCGAAGCCGTGTTCGCGAGCCTACGCAATGCAAAACACGCCCGGCCCAGCTTTGAACATAGCTCTTCTATATGGCCGTCCCACGCAAGGGTACTATCTATATAAAACCCTAATAGCCTTGCTACAGACACCTGTTTCAGAGCAGTGTTACCGGCAGTTACCGCCAACGGCTGTTGAGTCTGACCGTTTAAATTAAAGGTTAGGAATGACGTTTTCTCTCTGTTCAGTGCCAGCCCGTTAGCGCTGAACCAACGCTCTAGACGCTGAACTACGGCATTTAAGTTAGCCACCAGCTGTTGGTTAGTGGGTGCGGTAACTATTGCGGCCACGTCGTCCGCATATAAATATATTTCAGCGTCATCGATGGCGCCGGGCAGATCATTCAGTAGTAGTAATAATATATGTATAGGTTAGTTTCAATCACCTTCCGTTTCACTATAATAAGGTTCAATGAAAATAAACGCGTTTAGGTTTGTTAATTAAGTGATTGTGTGTTGATTTGTTTGATATTGCTGCCCTAATTATATTACGAGTATTTGATAATTGTTTTAATAGCCATATTAGCTTAGTGATATCGATAAATTGTTGCACTCAAACTGCAATTGAGGTTTTCCATTTAGTTATCAGATACGATATAACGTTACGGACGACCGGCTGGTGCAGTCAATTATTGTTACATGATTTATTCATAGACAAAACTGATGAAGAACGTAAATAATTAAAAACTCACTGATATTTATTCGATATTTAAACACTGTCAATAATTCAAATCAAATCAAATCATTTATACAGTATATAAATTACATATTAAAATAACATTTCCAGTAAAAATAAAAATAAAACTGTTAATGAACAGCGAAATCCCGGCGCGCCGCCATTGCATTGCCGTCGCAAAAACGTTTCAAAGTGGTGCGCTGTTTAATAAATAAAACTAAAGTGCTATGCTCGTAATGTTTGCATAGTTGCGATTAACTTCGTACATTTCATGTACATTTGTGAAGTTAATATTTGTCTCATGCACTAATTGCTGCATGCACATGAGGAGCTCAACCTCATTCCTCCGTTTCCCTTTCACCATCGGACTACCAGACAAACGCCACTCCGGCATCATGGAGATAGAGAGTAGAGTAGATACGCCTCCAATACGCACGAACTGTTTCGCTTTAACATTCCTTACGCGTGATATTCCTGCTGTGTTTCCACATGAGTACAATCTGGGTGTCTTTAAAGCTAGAGTTAATAGGTATCTCATAGGTGCTCCACCATACATGACATTATCACTTACTATCTGGTGAGATCGTGGTCAAATTTCTTCGTAGCGGTAGGTATATCTGCTCGGCGCCACTCAGACTTTGCACGTTCCAGATAGCAAATCGTGTCCGTTTTTAGGGTTCCGTAGCCGAATGGCAAAAAACGGAACCCTTAATGAGTCATCATGTCTGTCCGTCTGTCCATCCGTATGTCACAGCCACTTTTTGCCGTAACTATAAGAGCTATACTGTGGAAACTTGGTAAGTAGATGTATTCGGTGAACCGCATTAAGATTTTCATACAAAAATAGAAAAAAAAACAATTAATTTTTGTGGTTCCCCATACTTTGAACTGAAACTCAATATTTTTTTTATCAAACCCATACGTGTGTATGTATAGGTCTTCAAAAATTATATTGATTTCTAATATTTTTTTTTCTAAACTGAATAGTTTGCGCGAGGGACGCTTCCAAAGTGGTGAAATGTGTCCCCCCCCCCGTAACTTCTAAAATAAGGGAATGATAAATGTAAAAATAATATATGATGTACATACATTGGGTGCGCTTTTTCTTACATAACTTTTTAACTCCTAACATCGAAAGTCCGAAAATGTGTTTCATACAATTTTATTTCATAATGATCACTCTTAATAATTTTTATTTCAATAAATATTAAAACGCCAAATGAATCGACTTCATAATTTTATTGTTCATACATTTATTTGTACTCATTTTTGCTTTCATATATTTCTTAATCAGAAGTGCTATTTATCCTATACATCAAAATTCATACTGTTAATAATCATACATTATGAAACACATTTTCGGACTTTCGATGTTAGGAGTTAAAAAGTTATGTAAGAAAAAGCGCACCCGTTCGTGCATTTGTTATTGTTTTCGTTCATTAGATAAATATAACTTGCTCGAGTTTAAGTGGAAATTAGTTTATGAACTATATCTTTGTGCATTGTTTTAGTATATTACCTATAAAAGTACTAATAATAACTACTAATAAACTGCTGTAAATAATATAAAAATAAAAGCTATAGTTATGGCATGGGTCAATTATGGGTAAAGTAGTAGGTTAGGTTAGGTTAGAACTGCGACCATAACATAGCGCGAGCCGAGCGAGCGAAGCGAGCGTGCCGCGGCAGCGGCCGGCGAGTGCTAGCTAATCTTTGTGATACTCCGACCCCTTTTTGAATCTACCCACTAAATAAAATAATATTATACTACCTACCAATTTCTTATTATCATAGATCGTAACACACGACAGTACGTGGCGCCACCTGCAGAAGCTAAAAATGTGCCTATTGGGCAAAAAAGGAAGCGTGGACGCCCCGCGAAAGCAAGACCCGCTGTAATAATTCAATAAATTACAATTTTGTGTCTAATTTTATATTTTTTTTGCTGATCTCATTATGTGATAATTAATAAATAATAAGATGACTGTGACTAATAAAATGTTGTTTGATCTAGAAAAACTGCTGTAAATATTATAAAAATAGAAGCTATATTTAAAAGAAAAAGAGTTAACATGTATAATGTGCATTAAGATTATTAGTTGTGCATTGATAAAAAAGCTTTTACTTTAGGAAAAATTGCTGTGCGCTGTGAAAATAAATTGTAGTGTGTTTAGTGATATTTTGAGTTGAATATTTTGTTGTGCAATCAGTAATTTTGATGGGAATTCGGTATTTAATTGCATAGAAAAAGGATATTTTATGATTTGCGTTTAAATACTACCCATTTTTTATTGTCTTAAAGCGTGGTACATTATGTTCTTAAATTAGTTATTTACAGAGCCATAAACACTTTATCATATTAAATGACATGACATAATGAGCTAGAATCAATCTGTGTGATACTACGACCACTTTTTGAATCCACCCACTAAATAAAATAATATTATACTACCTACCAATTTCTTATTATCATAGATCGTAACAGACGACAGTACGTGGCGCCACCTGCAGAAGCTAAAAATGTGCCTATTGGGCAAAAAAAGAAGCGTGGGAATTCGGTATTTAATTGCATAGAAAAAGGATATTTTATGATTTGCGTTTAAATACTACCCCAATAAAAATAAGATATTAAGTCAATAAAAGGCTATTTCCATACAACGTTATGTACACAAATAATATGAACATTGTCTCTTATGAAGAAAACTATTCTGAATAAAAAAAAAAATTTATTAAACACCTTCTTAATGAAAACATTATGAAATAAAAAAATATGATGACGGGGTGTTATGAGTTCGGATTATAGGAATATTAATGTATGAACATAAAGTTTATGAAGAAAAAAATTATGAAGAGTGATTATTATGAACTCCAATTCGTAGTAAAATCGTAAATATGACTACAAATTTTATGAGAGCCGATATGGACCCACATACATTACCATGCAATCTTCCACTTAAAATTGGTTTAAACGAGATCTAATTATTAGTTTTTTTAATACGTAATAAATCGTAAACCGCATTTTACCTTTCATTCAATCAACTCCAATATAATAAAGAATAAAGAAAAACATTTATTTAGATGTATAGTGGTACGGAACCCTACGTGCGCGAGTCCGAATCGCACTTGGCCGGTTTTTTAAGCCAAATGTCGTCGTATGGTGATCAGTACGGTTTTGCTCTGTTTCAGTTTCGTTTGAGTTTAGGTAAGCGAGCGATTAAGCCACTATATGCTGGCTGGCCCACTCGTGGGGCTGCCACCTTTGAGCCTGCGAGCGTGCTCAGTTTTGATTCGTGTTTTCTCCCTAGTGAGTAGATTCTGTTTCAAAGCGTAGAATATTCGCCTTTCACCATGCACCCTGAGCTGCATCCCGTGGTGGAGGTCGCGTAACTGCGCGGTAGCAGCAGTTCCCAGGAGAGCCAATCAGGAAGTGGGTGACTCGGACTTGCTTCTTCTACCACGAACACTGCACTGATCGTTTTTTGGCATTTCTCTTCTCACCAACAGTGATTCCCACCAAGACTATACCCGTGCCTAGTCACTATAAATAAAAAGGCTTCATTTTTTATTAAAAACATTTGATTACTAAAAGGCGTCATTTTTTGGCTGCTACTGTAGATGGTGCATCTGTGATATGTACACGACAACGAAAAATGCTTAGGTGTTAAACAAATACAATAACTTTATTTCAAACAAAAACACGCGTATGCAGCAACCTGTCGTGTAGAAATAAATGTGTATAATAACAACGTAAATATTCGGTGCTCCATACAATATATTCAATGAGGGCACGATACCACGTATGAAACATTTGTATGAAATATTACGCCTGCCACGATTTTTCTCTGTTGAATAAAGCGGAGTTTAAATTTTAGTACGGTCAGTGATACTGGCTATTACACAAAACCTGTGACTATGGAGCGGCCACAAAGCAAACAAAAGTACCACAGTTGTTTTTAAAAAAGCGCAAAGAGAATGATTTAATTTACTACAGCCTCTCCCCTCTCTCTTTAGTTTTAAGGAATTTTACAGGATATGATTTTTAAATAATTCAAAAACATAATAACTAAGATCACTTATTAGAAACAATTTATTACCTTACAAACTAACGCTGAAGTTAATATTTACACTTATAATATTCTAAATGTGAGTCACAAAGAAAATAATTAACTCTCACCCCACAAGTCTCACACTCTCACCCATACACACACACACACACACACACAAGTATAATTTCTTAAAGCGCGCTGTGGTCAGTGGATTGTATTTATTTGACCTAGAGAGCTACCTGCTAAACCTTAACAGTTTTATTCTGTGCCTAGACAGTACTAAATTAAATATTACGTAAATAAGTACATTTTATTTATACTTGACCTTAAATACTTATAACATAATAATATGCACAAACCTAGTGCTTATAAGAAACTTTATCGGCTTCACTTATATAAATAATTCAATGTGTATTAGTGTCTAAACTGTTATTTTTGCGCCATCATTGTGTTCGTAAATTAAGGCTTTCGCACTTAAGGCTTTCAGCCACTCCCAGCTTCAAGGCTTTCTCTCCGTTTGGAAACAGAACACCGTATTTTTTGTGTTGCCTAATGCTAGACTGAGAAAGCAAAATAATAATCTGTTATATCTCAGAGTTAATCACTCTTAGTACTTGTAGTGTAGTATTTCATTAAAATATTTAAGAGATACGAAGAGACAGATTTAAGATTAAACCTATGTATGAATGTGGAGTCCCACAAGGAAGTGTGTTAGGACTTCTTCTTTTTACACTTTATATTAACGACCTACCAAAAGACATTAATCATCCAACAAAATTATTCGCTGATGATAGTACTATAACTATAGTATGCAAAAATAAAGAAACACGAAAACGATATAAAACATTCTTTAACTAATACTGTTACGTGGTTAGATAATAATAATTAAAAATTTTTAATTATTAAGACGGTAATTATGCATTATAGCCAACGTAAACTGACATGTACAACCGCCAACATTAAACAACAATATTTTAAAAATACATAAAGACTGCAAAAATAACAACACTTTTAAATTTAAAACAATTTTATTAAAATGGCTTAGCGAATTCAGTTATGACGATGTTGAAAATATGATTATTAAAAAAAATATCTAATATAATAATTCCAGCTGTATAAACACACACATACACACACGCACGCAGTCACTCACACACGCACACACACTCACACACACACACACACACACACACACACACACACACCCACACACACCCACACACACACACACACACACACACACACACACACACCCACACACACACACCCACGCACATACGCACACATGATGTTAATATGTAAACAATAAATAAAATATGAGACATAATAATATATAATGTACATAATTATAAGGCGAAGACACTGATCCCCGAAATACAGTTTACACTAGTTCGGGGGTCAGGGAATTCAAAACAATTGTTACAAAGTTATGTCAATAAACGTTATTATTATTATTATTGTGGTTTATGTTACCATATCTCGGGACTACAGAGTCCCGGAACTTTGGTAGGCATGTGTGGGGCCGAAGCCAACAGCACAGAGGGCTCCCATTATTTATAATAAATTGCCTAAAACCTGGAAAAGACCAAGTTATGTAACACTTAAAAGGCATATTAAAGCATTTCTTGTAGACAAAGCGTATTATAGTGTGACAGATTTTCTAGCCGATACCGTGACATGACATAATTATTTAATTAAATTGACATCTTATTTTATATTATTATTATTATATATTTTTTGCTACTTTAATTTTGTAATGTATCATTTTAATTTTGTTTTTAATGATTTACTTTATGATCTATAATTTATAACCACAATATGATAAGTTGATATGATAGAATAATTATAAGATGAGTAATATAATGTTTTTTTAAACCATTGTTGTACCTTTGTTCAGTAAAGAAAGTTATTCTATTCTATTCTATTCTATAAATCCGTACAGCCTTATTGTTTTCACCCAGTACAAAAATTTCACCTATAATAATAAAACAACCCTGTGTTTGCATATATTCATGTCTTACAGCTGGGCACGGGCCTCTTCTCGTGAGGTTAAGCCTTGGTCCGACACGCTGACCAAGTACGGATTCATAGACTTTACACACTCTCGAGTACTTTCGGCACTCTCATGTATGCAGTTTTCCTTCACGATGTTTTACCTTTAGCGAGTGGTAATTTTCATATACATATATTCGATAAGACGAATCTTAACGATATATTGACAGAAGATTGTGGCAAGGGTTCGAACCCGAGACCTTTGACATCGCGTTCCTACGGTATCGCTCAGCGATCGCGTCTTAAATGACTAAGTTGTAATAATTACTGCCACCTTGTCCCGCATTAAATAAATACATCATTGATTATTCTCAAGCGTACGCAATAGTTAAATGTTTACAAAATTTTGATATATTTCCAATTTTGGTAACGAAATTTTGCAAAAGGCAACATGCAGCAAAAACATTAAAATATTGAATGCACGTAATATTAGTCCTCTGTGTAAAATAAGAAATACGCCGTACGACCCTGCCGATGGTACTACGTGACACTCGAAACCGTATCCATTCACAATCATTCCAATTATGGAGTAGCATCATTTTTAACTAAACCGCTAAAAGTAAGACGAAATCTCATGAATAAAATATATGCCTGCAAAATGTAATAATGTAATCCATGTCACATCACACGTCACATGCAATATGAAGTGACATTTAAGGTTGCCACGTGAAATGGGTTTTTCATTTGCCCTTTTTGTATGCAAACAAATATAGTAAGAACATTTGATGACATAAACATACAAATAAATCATTTTATTGTTATGAACGCGCAATATTACACAAATAAACATAAAGCTATTAAATCTTTCTATTATTATCAAAAAACCTTTAGAAATACAGGGTTAATATCGACAACGCGTTGTTGTCACACACAATTACGTACAATACAAACATAATTTCATCCAACAATACACATAATACTCGGAATTGTATGAAAAGAAAAATATTTGATGATAAACCTGACTATTGTAATATATGTATTGTACATATAGGGACAAAAATAAGCAATTGCTTATTGTATTTCGGTACCTTCTTTATATGTCTTGCTGCTCAGTTGGAGTTTATGGTAGATGCAAAAAATAATAAAGACAATTCATCATAATAAAGGAAACTACATGAAAAAAAAATTAGTTGTCCATATTTTTTTTCGAAATCTTGGTCATATGAATTAAACACTAATAATAATTGTTTTTTTCATCTTTGAGTTAATTAATATATTAATTAACAATGTACAAAATATTTCAGCTTATACCCAAAATTATCCTAAATAATTGCACGAGCGCAAGTTACTTATACACAAAGTACAGAACTAAACAACAATACAGAACGACTGTGCAAATATCCGGCCAAATGCGTTTTGGGCCACGCGCCATATGGTTCAGTTAGTCGTAATAACATATTTTGACTGAAAAGAAATTTGTTATCTGTATTAAACAAGCAACGTCTTCATACAAGTCTTTACTTTCAAAGGTTTTTATTATATACGAAGTACTCCAAACATCATATTAAAATTGGGCCACATTACTCTTGCACTAACAAAGTTAACTTAGTTGCTATAGTTTCCCTTTAAAGTTCATTACATATGCTGCCACCATGTTTTTTCAGATAATTTAAGCCAACGGTTACACTTTTAGGGAACAATTGGCTCATCTACCACTTTCTTGACATAGTTAACAAACATATCCATGCAATATTTCAGCTTTCTAGCACTTACGGTGTCCACGTTATGCCTCGGACAGACCGACAGACATGACGAAACTATAAAGATTCCTTAGCAGCTCTAAACTATTTAAGAAACGGGGTAATGGCTATGTTAGAACATCGATTAAATAAAAATAAAAAATATATAATTATATTTTCTAAGGTTTACGCGAATGTTATACATGACTAACACTTCAATTTTCGGATTTTATCGCGATATTTCACTTAAATTTCACTTACTTTGATTTCCCGACGTTTCAAATGCTATTTCAGCATTCATGGTCGCGGGTAGACTGAGCTGGTAGGCGTCTTGACATCTGGCAGAAGTTGTTCCGCAGACTTAGTTTAACGTTATATAAGAACTAAAGGTGTCGAATTGTGCAAATAAATATAACAAATCGTTTAACGTTGGTGTTTAATGTCAGCTATAAGTCTGCTGTCTGTGAACACACACAATTGGGTACCAAGCATTACCTTATTAATTAACTAATTTAAGTGAAATATCGCGATAAAATCCGAAAATTGAAGTGTTAATATATAATTATGTTAGTTCACAGAGACACCGTGTTACATTTGGCAGTTTTACAGAATTAGGAGCCAAAGCCAGTGACTCGATCGTGCCAAGTGATTGATGCAATAAAGTTTGTGTTTATGTATCGATGAAAGTTACAAAGTCATCAAGTGGGAATACTCGCACTAGCGCTGCGAATTGATGCGACATCGTTCAGAGGATGTAGCTACAAATGGAATACATTGCAGTTTTCATTACGGTACATGGATAGCGAGAAGGGATATTTCTTTATATATACGTGCACGTGACGATAAGTGGCAACTATACCCCATGGATATACACAAATCACAAGAGCACATTGTAAGTGTGTCACTACGTCTGAAAATAACAAGGTCGCATGATGCTTGTGCCAGTAAACTCAAAGTCAGATGTTAAAAGTGATGGTGGCGTTTTTACATCGAGTTTGGTCACAAAAGCTCTGCCTCCAGTAAGCAAAGAATCTATTGTTGTATCTTTCATGATGAGATCTGTTGTTAAGTCACAACAATATTGTGTTCGATGTATGAGCTGTCACGAAGTTAGCGTAGTACGATACGTGGTGCGTAGTCGATACGACGGCGTGTGGCGTGTGGCCCGTAGCGGCGTAGTGCCCGAGTGCTGTGCATTACGTACACTGCGCCGTGACGTCACAGCATCTGCGCAGAGTCGCGCAACCTTCTCCAGCCCTTCAGCCTTCAATATACCTAAAACTGTAATAATTATGTAAAATTATTACAATATTTATTCAGAGCTATTATCGGCTTTGTCTAAATAAATCCTGTTTGTTTGTGCTGAAAATTAGCAAACATCTGAATAAAACTTAAGAAGTTTGGCGGCGCATAGTGTTTTTAATGTTTAAGATGATGGCGAGGTTAAAACAAAGAAGATTTTTGCTTTCTTATACATTATTAAACATTTGCTATAATTTGCTGACAAAAATAAATACAAGAAAAATACACGAGGCCATGAGAATTAAAAACAAATTCAGCTACACCTCTTTTGTATGTGTTATTGTAACATATACCATCATAGGATTCGTAACTTCCTTATAGCAACAGCTACGCACTAAGAAACAGTTCCGTCACCAGCATCTAGAAATAAATGCTCTCATTAATAAGAAAGGGGTCTAGAGATTAGAGGTCACGGTTCAATTCACAAATTACAAGCATCATTACGAACGTTTAATGTCACCCTTTTGCTGTCGGCGGCTTCACAACAAATATTACATTTTAATTTCTCAGACCAAGGAATGTCGGGGAAGGAGGTGAGGGAGTTTCCCCCTAACCCGTTCTAGGGAGTAGCTTTTCATTTTGTCGTTTGATCACAGTCTGGAGACCGCATTTATTTATTTGATTTAAGACGATTGTGGATTTTTTTCGTACCTCGTTTCTACCATAAAAAAATATCGTTGGTACCAAATTTTAGATTTTGCTGATGACTTGACTACAACCGTTAGGTAAGGATTCTTGGGTAAACATATCAATTTAATCACCAGCTATGAAACTGCCTACTTATTTTATAATGGTTCATTATTTCAGATTTAGATTATTATTATCAAAAATATGTTCATAAACGCAGTCAGTTCAATAGATCACTAATTGCGCCGCGGCAAGAAATATGGCATCTCAATTATGGAAGTGCCACAATATTTTTTGTGTAATAAATGTCAGAGTGATGTCCGCTCTGACTCATAATTGGATGTTATTATGCTATGAATATACTGAATAGCGTTAAAATCTACGATATTGTTAAAATTTTTAATTTGAGCTCATAACTTGGATGGCAAAATATAAAAGGTAAAGAATGTTCACAATAACTCACCATTTTAATTTCACAAATGTTAAAATTACATAATTTTAAAACAAAGTGTGAGATTGATGCCTCTTTAGAATATTATTTGTAGAGAAGCACTGCACACTGCGCTTTGTGTAAAAACTAACAAAATTACTGAAACCAACTACAAACGGCACTAAAACTGTAACGCTACCGAAATATTTCAAAATAAAACGATACATAATAATATATTCTAAGCGAATGTTATTTTTTTTTAAAAATATTTGTATAAAACCTTCGTTTAAAGTTGGCAATTTTTATAAAGTTATCAGAATTTAATGAAAAATACAAATTCAACACGAGAAATAAATGTTAAAATTATGTTTAAAATACAATTGTTTTTGAACTGCGTACATTTCTTTAGGTGTCTTAGCAAAAGCATTAAATATTGAGGATAATTTAAAAATATTTTGTATGAACAGCAAATATGCAACTGAAAGTTGACTTTCTTTTGTTCACTGACTGCGCGGTGCTCAGACGTCATAATGTAATAATGTCGCAAATATCTATGTAGTTTAGAATTGCCAAACCCTTCTCCATGTTAAGTTTGATAGGCAATTCTAACGATGACAGTAAATTTGGTTGAGATTGTTTATCTCCTAATAAACAATCTCAACCAATTTACTTAACCGTTTTACTTAACCATTACTTTCAGTCGAATACTCACACAATGATGCAACTTTGTGTGGATGTTGACATTAGCCATCGGTTACTGGAGTGTAAACACTCCGTAATGTTTGTTGTCTGTGGGTTGGGACCTTAAAGCATTGTTATGTAAAGTTGAAAATAACAAAATGGTCTTAATGATATTTATATATTAGCCGTGGTGTGAGTATTATGACTTGGATGCTAAACAAAGAGCAATAAAAATGGTTTTATAATTCAAATTTCTAAATGATATCCTCGTTCATGTAATTTTGTCTCGGTTACGATATATGGTAAATAAGATCTATTACAGATTTGCAAAATTCAACACTGTTAAATGCGAACGAAACTGCAGTTGACTTAATAGTGCTGATTTTGATACATATTTTGCCTACCGCCACTTTGACCTATATCTCTATCATTAAACAGAAATATAGCAAGTACTTAAACACTAGTAGAGGCATTGGTAGCAGGTGGACAATATAAACATTGGATCTTCACAATAGTTCCACAAAAGATATAATAATGAGTTCTTTGAATTATCACGATCTTTTAAAGTCAGATAAAGTATCATTAAAGAGAGTCGGGATGCAATTAAATCCCTAATGATAAAGTGCTTCGACTTTAAATAGAAGGATTAAAGAGAAATCTTGCTCTTGATAAACTTGACTTCTAGGAAATTAAAATGTAAGATTTGTTTAAGAGGTGACAAATGGGCGTAACACTTGTAAGTGCGTACTTTGCCGTATCCTTAATTTGCGTCATTCGTTCAATACAAACGTGTCGCGTTCGGGAGGGGACCGTTTTTACTTGTACATTATGTAAATGGTGCAAACATTGTCAAGGACTTAGATCACACACCTTTCTTATCTATTAACTAAATTAATAAATTAAATCCTTCTCTCGTATTTAATTTTCACAAAAGCATCTTTGTTAGATTTTTAAAAACCTTTTCATAAGCAAATGTTTACTTTTACAATAAGTTCATAGCAACGAGTAGCTCGAGGGCTATAACATGTAACGTGGAACTCGCATTATTCTCACAATACTAATTAACGTTAAAATAATTACATTTTGTTCTAAAAACATTGTTCATTGTTTGGCGAAACCATAATTTTCGTTTCATCACCGGCTAATTTATTCGAAGCAATTGTAATGTTTATTTAGTTAATTATGATATTGTAACAGTACTGCTTATGAATAGCGGTTCGCGGAAACGTTCTATGATGTACTCACTACAGTTAATTAAAATTGTTTATTTGAAGAAAAGGTTTGTGCTTCGAAACAATGCTAACCAATCAAACTCTTACCTTAAGCATTTTGAAGGATATTTCACAAGACGTCATAAAATCAGTAACTCTAAAAGATGAGAAGTAAAAAAAACTTTAAAAAGTTAAAAGTTTTAAGTTTCAGCGAAAAATAGTCTGAAATTGATAAATAATATAATAGCAGCCTTGACTCATTTTCCGTTTACGCCCATAGAATATAACTCCTCACCATACATTACATATGTATGAGCGTGGAAGTTCTACGACAAGCCTATAATTCTCGACTCTATAAATCGAAGTTGTAAGGACCGCAGAGCACAAACAACAAACATTAGGAAGGTTTCCACGTCAGTGACCGATGACTACTGCCGCACATTCACACAAACTTGTATCATTTGAGCGAGCTCTCCACTTAAACGTCACGAAAGAATCGAAAAGTTAAGTCCTTGAGACTGCCATCAAACGACAAAAGAAATACCTCCAGGCAAGGGTTGGGAGTAACTCCCCTCCGCCACCTCCTCTACTCTGCTGCCGCTAAGAAATTAAAATGTAATATTTGTGGTGATGTCGTGGCAATAGAGGGATGGCATTCAATGTTAGTAATGATGCTCGTAATTGTGAAATTGTCAGCGACCTTTTATTTTAAGTCAATCTGCAAAAAGCGCTGTGGCTCTGTAGCGCGGCAATCGTGCCATAAAGAAATTCATAATTTTACATTATTATCATATCTGGTTGAATCCGGTAAAGATTACGGTTTTATTTTTTTTTCTTTTGTTAGTTATTGGCAAATACAAATTACTAGTGTTTTTGTTAAGTCCAGCTAAACTTACCATTAGGCTGCAAAACGCAGACACGAACTTTCCCTAACACAAGCATATATAATTTGCTATAAAGTTTAATCATTAAATCATGTTAAACAACAATGTAAAACATACAATTACCTATAAAAAATTGCTGTTTGCAGCGAAGGTACTCGTGTGCAATTCGTTGTATTAACTAATTGCTACTCCCGGTGTGTTACCCGCGTTAAAACTTACTGCTCCACTCCCATGAAGTTAGGCGTGATGTTAGATACCTTTTGACATTTCTTACTCATTGGACTACCAAATGCAAAAAAATATAATCCGATGTGTCATTCCCGAGATTAGCAGCTCATAGCGTGATGATAATAATATGTAGCCTATGTGTTGTACCGACCTCTTGTTATTATCCATGCAACATTCTATATAATCATTCAACATTCAACTCTTAAAATAGTAATAAAACTATTATATTTATAAATCGTTTTATCTCAGAAACTGTAGCTTTGAAAGAAAAATATTTTGTAAAGATAATTATAATATGAGAAGCTCATATAATTATCTTTACAAAATATTTTGTCTAATATCATTTTATGATAAAACTTACTGTTGATGTTCTAAACATTCATACCAATTTGTATAGCCTTGTATAAATTTGTTTCGCAGTTTATGTTTAAAAACCAATTTTGAACATGCGGTAAATTAACAAGTTAATCTTTTTCACGCAATATAAAAATTAAGTAGCTCACATTTCAGATTTAGTAAGTGCAAATAGAGGCGTTAGGTCGTGACGGCGGTTACGTCGGTTATAAAGGAGCTCTCTCTGTCTCTGTCACTCCGAGGCCGCGCCGGGGAGCGAGGCGTCGCCGCGGTGTGATTTAGAGGCGCCGCAGGGCTTCTATCATTGCCACAATTGAAAAACTGTCTGAGCGCTCAAGTAGCTCACCTTTGTTACTTTAATATATAGCTGACTGGAATTCCCGCTCTCACTTACTTTACTACCCCAACTTATTGTATTTTGTTGTGAGGCGAATCTTTACTGCTTACTTAAATTACATTTTTCTCGGGTTGAGGCTTAAGTTTTTTTGTGGTCTGATAAACAACTCAATTTTCTATGGTTTTTACAAATTACTTATTATTTATTTTATTATCACTGAAGTTCCGTATTTAAATACGGATAGTTTATTTATTAGGTAATACAATGATTTATAATAAAATAAATCTATGCCAGCTCAAAAGCTTATTAATGCATAGGATGGGATAGGGGGTGAGCCTTTCGCCATCCTCCGGGCAAAATTCCAACTCCGTGCTGCTACTGTGAATTTCCTTATGGAAAGTTCACAAACAACAAATTGCCACGAGACAGCAAAAACTAGAAAACTAAGAAAATATAGTTTATAAATGTCTTCAACCTAGAGTTTTGATAAATTAAAAGTTGTTTTGTTCACTCGTTGTAATCGCGAAGAAAATGAAGTAATTGCACAAACCTTCCGATGGATGGTTTTAATTACTCCACTTTACAAAGACGTCGTTGTCTTAAAAAAGACATTTTTAAATGTCACTTAAGCTCTGTCGTCCGATACGACTGCACTCAAATATTCAAACGAAAGCTTTCTCTCAATTAACGTAACGAGTGGCACAAAACATTTACTTTTAAAGAGACTCTCCATCCATTACAAAGAGATGGCATTTTGTTAAAACGTGAGCCTCTATGAACATTAATATAATACTCAGATTTTATTGGAGGACAATTTCTTTTGGAAATTATTTCAGTGATTCACAATCCTAATAATTTTGGATACATTTAACATAAAACAATCAGCAGTCTCATCTACTCGCAACGTTGCAACGAGAAACAATGAGAAAAAATATGTACATTATAACCATAGAAATCGCGTGAGCATAATATTTCTGTCTGAACGCTCACTTAGTTGCAATGCTGTCATCTGTGTGACACGTACAGTGGGCGCAGCAGTGAGGAATACAGGGAAAATACTTTCACGTCACAATGCGCGATTGAGTATGTATTGAGTGTGTGAGTATCATATTTAAAAAGTGTAATATACCCAATATTTAAGTACATAACTCACATATTTATAATTGTAATCAGTCTTCACTAGCACAGTAAAGTTTTTGCCCTGCATACCTAACTGCTTGGCCCACAGTACACTTTTGTACAAACAGTAAATATTTAATGGATGGAGCACTGGTTGTACTCTCATCGGGAACGTATCGCAGTGCAAACGAGACTTTTTGTTAAATGTTTGTGTGAAATATGTAACAATTCAACTATTGCCATGTTTTCTCCCGTATTTACTCCATTGAACTGCGTGAGCTAATATTTTAGAGATATTCTCACAGGGCACGTCTGAAAATCCTGCGACACGGCGTTTGAATAGATCCAATTTGTGATATCCGGATGAGAGGAACCCTTCCTGCTGCGGAGATGCACAGTTCTTTGAAATAGTGTTTGGTGAAACTTTGGAGGATGGATGAAAGTACCAGATCGAGAGTTTAGTTTGTATAAAGGTGATATTTTAATATTGGTTTATGTTGTAAGTAAAAAATATAGTATTATAATGTGTAACGAAACATTAATTATAATAACTTACTTTCATGATGGTGACGAATTATTAATTCTAGACTTTTTTTCCTTATTGAAGTTTTTAACATATTTTAAGTACTAAAAAGTGTTTATAGTATTTGTATCTTTCACTACAAGTTATACCGGTAGGTAGTAAATAGTACTACTACTTTTGTAGAGTAAATATGCATTTTTTTTTAAATCGACGCCTGCTCTTTGAGTAACTGCTGTGTCGCGGGGGTGTTCACAAATATACATTTCACACACAGAGAGCACATCTAGAGTCAAACCAAATCTTAGCGGGGATTTGTCTCGTGTGGGGATCGAACCCACAACACCAGCGCAGTTAAAAGCAGCGAGGCGACCGCTTTAACTACTACGCTAACCGTGCACTGCTTGTAATGTCTGTGCTTTCCATCAATAGTTTAATGAATAGCTTACCACACGCGAATGGAAGGCGATGACAAACAAGCATATAAGTGCATTATTAATGAAACCCTAATGTCTATTTTCAGCAAAAAATAACAGGCACACAACATTGCTTAGCAGTCCTCAGAGGCTGCTATTTATATTAGAAACATTATACAATTCATGCCCTCGAGGCGTTGGTGTCCCGTTAGAGGTTATTTATACACAGCTTGTTGTATGTCGCCGACCAGCGTCAGAACCGCCACCCAACGCTCGACCACTTTTACAACTTTTTTATACGCTGCCATTTAATGTATATTGTATAGAGCCTCGTAACATTGTATATTCATTTGTATTATGATTACATGCTCCGGACGGCTTTTCATATTTTATTATTGGGGTTCATTGATGAGTGCCTACAACTTTGTTGATGCAAAGGCTAAGCAATTTAATAATAATGTGTAACGAAACATTAATTATAATAACTTACTTTCATGATGGTGACGAATTATTAATTCTAGACTTTTTTTACTTATTGAAGTTTTCAACATATTTTAAGTACTAAAAAGTGTTTATAGAATACATAATAATCAGATCATCGGATAGCTTGTATAAATTCATTCATGACTTACATTTGTTTTGGACCACAACGGCACGAATAATATTTCACATCATTTTGATTCTGTTTATTCGCTTCCGTATCTCGAGATTGCACTTTGTCGAAACATCGCTTCAGTCAAATTATTGTTCAAAACTTTGTTGGCTTCTAAGTATAATTTCAAAAGTATTATAATTTAAAATATTACAAAAGAATAAAGTAGAACGAAAATATCAAAGCATTTTACAGCGTTTCTTTCTAATTTATAAGAAGACTTTTCAGAAACGGTTCTGGTTTCTGAACAAATGAAAATAAGATAAAATTGCGTGTTGGATAAAGTTTGATTGTTTGGTCATCGCCATTTATGAACAAGAAATGTTTTTTTTTAATTCTGATGGCGGTGAACGTGCAGTAGTAGCTGTGCCAAAGCTGTGAGCTGTAGTGTGAACAAAAACACTTGATTTGACATACATTGTAATTCCACCAAGCCCCATCGCATTTTTGCCATATTGCCAAAGCATTCAAGTCTACAGGTGACGTACTTGTGGGAAGTTACATAATTATGTGGAGGATCCTCGAGTTTAAGTTACATATATACATCGCTCTATATTACATTTAATTACATACTCTCACCTTTTGGAAGTAGCACTATCTATATATATTACAGCCATTAAAGTTTATTCAATATTAATGCTAGCGGGGCCATTACAGGAAAACGGGCCATTGGGTGAAATGTTTGTGCCTAAAGCGCGTTTTAACATGTTTGAACGAGCTTCCTGCTCTTTGAAATAACATAAAATGAAGTAAATGTTTGTACAGCGGACGATCGCGAATGAACCCGAGGTAATAGAAATGGTTTTGTTACTTACAGAAAATTGTTGACGTAGAAATTTTTTAGGTAAAATATTTATAGATTGAAAAAAAACTATGACAGCTAATTTAAATAATCTAACTTTGTTTCTAACTTACACATTAGCAGATTTTGAGAAAAAAATCTTTACAGATATGTATTTAGCCTATTTAATTCAGTACATTGTTTGACGATACGCTCAGTAGTCCTACTTCCTGCCTATCATATGTTAGTTTACAGCATCGCGTGTGTCGTGCGATCGGTGAATTGCGGATAGCAGACGACCGGAGTATTTTTGTTCATCTTTTATTGATTTTGTTGGTACAGGCCCGTGCCGGCTCGCCGGACTGAAATACTCGCTAGTGGTTTGTGTTAGAATACATTTAACTATCACCATTCTATTATTAAATATTCACAGTGATTTTATATTTTCCAGTCGGTGCTTCCGGTTTAATAGAATTATAATAAAATACTGAATAATTGTAATTAGTTAGTAAATAAATACATAAAGTAAATATATGTATAAAATATAAGATATTTGAACATGTTTTTCTAAAATAATTGTACTAGCGCACGCACTGTTTCCGGCATTATTATTTTTTGACTTCCGTTACTTGTTTTTTCCGTTTTAACTGTCAAGTAGTTGTGGTGGGAAGTAGCATGTGCGCTGTACAGGGCAGTTGATTGTAAGACGCTGACCTGAGCGGACATTTCATGTACTTTTAATATAATAGTGTAAAAAGTGCCATTATAACTGTAAAATAAAGTGATTTAATAGTGTCAACGTGTACTTATTTCTGAGCTCATTATATTTGTTAAACGTAAATCTTGAAAATTTAACGTTTTTGTTATGAAACGTTTACCGCTATACCTTTGGTACAACGTTTGTGACCCGTCAACAAACATTGTGTTAACTGTTGTTAAAAAACATGTTGGTTTAGCTGAGTAGAATTTTTAATAAAGAAAGTGCTTTAAAAAAATTCATAAAGTATAATATAGTAATTAAAATTTTGAAAAACATTTGATTTCTAAAACTATCTAATTATTTTATTTTATTTTGCAAGAATGTTAAGTACAGAAAGCTGTGGTCTACGTTTTACTCAAACAATGACGTAACTAATACCTTACGTACAAGTTGCTTAATAGACATTCATTAATTTGTAGGGAACACACTATTGTATCTCGTATGTATGTGTCTACATGTCTATGTATGTATACTGTGTATCTACACGCGGCTGCGCCCGCGTTTTACATTTTAATTCAGTCGCTAATAAACACCCGTCACAACCAGTCACTTGTATCATTTACTACTATCCTCCATACGAAACAGCCCGCACAGTGGTGACCCCGACGTGATTCTCACAGGACAACCATAACGCGTTATCCATTGCTCATAAAGCGCTCTAGCTACAGTATTAGCAGAAATATCTTTTATGGCATAAGCTTCCGGCCAACCTGTCGCCCTATCTACGATAGTAAGACAATACCTATAACCGTCCGCGGTTATTGTTAAAGGTCCGACCAAGTCCGCATGTATATGTTCAAATCTATCACAGGCTTCAAATTGTCCTAATTTTGACACTGTGTGCCGTATAACCTTCGACTTTTGACATGGAATACAGGTTTTGGACCAATTGCCTATATCTGTATTCATACCGGGCCAAAAATATTTAGAAGAAACTAATTTTCTAGTCATTCTATTTCCAGGATGGGACAAATCGTGAACCGCATGAAATGCTAATTTCCTAAATGTTACTGGTAAATACGGCCTAGCAACCTTAGTAGAAACCTCACATGTAACTTTTTTCCCACAGTCGGGCAAAACAATTCTCTTGAATTGCAATCGCTCACCGGTGTCTGATAACAACTTCGTAAGCTCGACGTCCGTCCGTTGTGCAACTGCTAACTCCGCGAAATCAAGCGACGTCGGACAAGTAAGGGTCTCGACACGTGAGAGCGCATCCGCGACAATATTATCATTACCACTTACATGCTGTATGTTTGTGGTAAATTCACTAATGAACATAAGCTGTCTAATCCGCCTAGGTGTTTCTTTGTCGCTGGGTTTTTTCGAAAATGCGTACACTAATGGCTTGTGGTCCGTATAAATTGTAAATGGTCTACCTTCCACCATGTATCTAAAATTCTGCACAGATAGATAAATTGCTAAAAGCTCCCTATCGTACGTGCTATATTTAGTTTGGGTCTCACTTAATTTCTTAGAATAATAACCTAAGGGACTCCAGTGTGCACCGACCTTTACTTGTAACACGCTGCCCACGCAGTCATTCGACGCGTCCGCCATAATTGCAAGCTCTGCATTCATGATAGGATAACTTAACACTACTGCGTCTTGAAGACTCGATTTACATTTTTGAAATGCTATATATGCCTCAGGGGTCCAACTAATGATAGATTTATCTTTCTTTCTAGCCTTAATTAAATACGCATTTAAAACAGATTGATATTCCGCAGCCCTAGGTAAACTAGACCGATAAAAATTTGTCATACCCAAAAAACGCCGTAGCTGATCTACAGTTTCGGGTTTAGGGAAATCTACAATAGCCTTAACCTTATCTGGCAGCGGTTTATAACCTGAAGGTGTTACCTCGTAACCGAGAAATTCTAAATTCTTTCTACCGAAACAACATTTTGCTAAATTAATCGTAATGCCAAACTTATTTAACCGCTCGAAAATAGCTTGTAAATGTAATTTATGCATTTTTTCTGATTCACTCGCTATTATGATGTCATCAATGTAACAGAAATAAAAGCTAGAAGTAGAAGTAGAAGTTGAATCAGACTTCTTTTCTTCTCTAAATTGTGACTCTAAGTCTTGAAAAACAGAATTATTCATATATCTCTGAAATGTTTGAGCCGCATTCCGCAATCCGAAACACATACGTTTAAACTCGTATAAACCGAATGGGGTTGTGATAGCGGTTTTTTCAACATCTTCCGGCGCAATTAAAATATTGTGATAAGCACGATTGACGTCTAATCGCGAAAATATGAGCTTATTACCTAAAATATACGTAAAGTCATTTATTCGCGGTATTGGGTACCTGTCCGGCTTTGTAATAGCGTTTAAGGCCCTATAATCTCCGCAAGGACGAATCGATCCATCCTTTTTAGGTACAACATGCAAAGGGCTGGCCCACTGGCTCTTTGACGGTTGGCAAATGCCCATTTCCTGCATTCGTCCAAACTCTTCTTTTACCTTAACGTATCTCTCGGGTGCTAAGGGTCTAGCACGCGCAAAAACTGGGGGTCCGGACGTTTCGATGTGATGAAACACCGAGATAGGAGGGTCCTCCCTAAAAGATACGGGTTTAGTGATTTCCGGGTACTGTGATAGCAAATCTGAATACATATTATTTTTATCAATCGTACTTAACGATGAGCCATTCCACATTACAATTGACCCTAACACACTTAAACTTGTAATTTGGTCTAAGAGCCGTCGCCCACTTAGATCAACCATTAATTTATGTTTTAATAAAAAATCTGCACCGATAATAGGTTGGTTTACATTTGCAATAATAAAGTTCCAGGTGTACGGACGTCTTAAACCCAAATCTAATGTTAATGTTCTAATACCGAAGGTCTTTATTGTGGTTCCGTTAGCCGCGTATAAGTTAAAATTCCACTTATCACTATTACGATAACGCACAAAATTATTTTTAACCGGTATCACAGACACATTAGCTCCTGTATCAATTAAAAATCGCATACCTGATTTCTTATCACAAATAATGAGGCGGTTGTGATTCGTGCAGAGTCCCGCCGTCGTCTGCACCAGTTCTAGTTTCCCGCCGGCGCTTTCTGGACAGCACTCCAGTTGCAGGGTTTCACGCACTTTTGAGCTTTTTCCCTATAACGGAAATGGTAAAAACATAACCAATTAGAATTTTTTCGTGCTACACTCGAACTTGCCCCTTTTGATGACGATCTGCTTCTTCGTTCGGCACCACGACGTTCCCTGGACCTGCCACGTTCTAAATCCTTGATACGCAGGCTGATCTTGGCCAGTTCGCCCAGGATCAAATTGGTGTCCGACGTACTCGCGGCTGCAGAGGACTCTGAAACCGCTGCGATCTTGACCTTCGATACTTGAGCCGAGTGCGTACCAGTGCTTTCCAACACTTTATCTGCAATGGCTGCTAACACATCTAGGTCCTTCGAATCCGTCACCGTCAAAATGGCACGAGCTGCAGTCGGTAAATGTGATTGCCACATTAACTTCAGCGTTTCATCCGGTACTTTCTCACGTGCTAATTCGCGCATACGCCGCAGCAGCTGAGAAGGTCGCTGATCTCCCAGCTCCATTTCACCGATCAGTTTCTGTAGCTTCCTGGTCTCCGATTCCTCAAAAACTTCCAGCAGTCTCTCCTTCAGTGTCTGGTATTTTCGACTTTCCGGCGGCGCAAGGAGTAGATCACTCACTTGCTGGATGGCGGTCTTGTTTAACTTCGTCACCACAAGATTCAGCTTGGAAACGTCGCCCAGCCTCTGACTCTCCACTACGGCCTCGAATTGGACGAACCAGAGTCGCGGTTGATCCGCCCAAAAATCGGGTATACGTGACGAGACAGTGATGCTTGCGAGCCCCCTCTCGCTGGTATCCACCTCTACCTTCGCTTCCGCAGGCGCACGTATAGCGGCAGGCGATGGAATAGCAGCAGGTGATGGTACAGCGGCAGGGTTCATGATTTTGCAGAATTACTTTAATTAATTATTATTAAAAGAAATTAAGGCTACTGTAGGGAACACACTATTGTATCTCGTATGTATGTGTCTACATGTCTATGTATGTATACTGTGTATCTACACGCGGCTGCGCCCGCGTTTTACATTTTAATTCAGTCAAAGCAACCCTCAGCAAAATAATCTAGCCGTTTCACAAACAGTATCAAATGAAGTCATAGGACAAAGGCTTAATTGTTTGGAAATCGTATTGGTAGTGTTGGCAATAACACTAGGAATATTATTTATTATGTTCCTGAGAAGTCAGTGCCAAAAGCAAGTGCGGAACTGGTTCCGCAAGGAAGCAGCTGTGGTGTGTTTGTCACCACATGTGCCGGTGGTCAAAGTGCATACGGTGCAGCCGCCAGCTCAGACGCGTGCCGCGGAGGTGCCTATCTATTAGCGCGGTAGAGTTTTTCATAATGTGAATTTGTGAGTGAGTGTTATGTGTGACAAATTAGAAGTAATTTTTTTTTGGTTGTGTAACCATGTTTGTAATTTTGGTTTAATGTCGTAATTTAAAATTTTATATTACCAAGAGGAATGGAAAATTGTAACCTAATTTTCATAAAGAGGGAGCTACTGTAGGGAACACACTATTGTATCTCGTATGTATGTGTCTACATGTCTATGTATGTATACTGTGTATCTACACGCGGCTGCGCCCGCGTTTTACATTTTAATTCAGTCGCTAATAAACACCCGTCACAACCAGTCACTTGTATCATTTACTACTATCCTCCATACGAAACAGCCCGCACAAATTATTGATACAGAACCTGCAACATCAAACACAAATCTATTGTATATGACGAAGAAGGATCCTATGTAAATAGTAACGCAACTTTACTAACTATAGTTAGTAAAGTTGTGCTTCCCGACGTATTGCGGTGTTTAATCTCAACTCTGAACATGTTGCACAACATTATTGTTTGCAAATGATTAGACGTGAAACTGTTCTTATTTATGTAAGTTATATATTTTTTTGTTATTTTTTTAAGCATGTTTAGCTCAAGTATTGTAGAGATAGCAATGTATTTAATTATGAAAAGTTATTATGTCATTTCATTCAAAAACATATAGTTTATTAAATAGCATTTTTACTTAAAGAATACATAGAAAGAAAGAAAGCAAATACATTTATTTGAAAGTACACGATACATACAACAAAAAATATTATGATTATACATAATGCTAAGAAACGATACAGTTGATAGAATGCAAGAAATAACAGATAAGAAGTTTCTTATTATATACATAAAAATGTCATACACCAACGTCTTCGTTATTGATATACCAAATACTAAGATGAAAGAAATGCTGTTACATTATACTTCTTTTGTAGAGTCAATTTTAGGTTCTCTAACAAATAGGCACCTATTGGCGCGTATTACTAGCGAAATAACTCTGTGGTTTGGAAAACTTGCCCAGAGTAAATATTTGCTCCAAACCGCGTGGGTATTCCTCTTCTCCTTGTACAACGCTGCTCGCTGATGTTTTAACCCAATTTGAGCCTTATGTTAGTATAAATAACTATATAAATGTGATGAATTGACGATAATTTAAGTTAATAAGTACAATGTAGTTTTGTACATCGTCTTTGCCGTAGCTTGTAGCAGTTTAAAAGTAGGTAATTGCAATGAGCATTCAAATGTTTTTCTTTTAATACATAAGTGTAAGTCTTATACTAGAGTGAAATATTTTTTTCACTGTCTTAAATTTATTGAACAAAAGAGAACTTTCTTTATTACAAGTTGCGTGAGGGCGTCATGAAATGATAGTCGATCACACTAATAAATTAAAAGTTTTGGATATTCGCGAGTTTGGAACTTCCGCGAGATTGAAATTTACTAAATAATACAAACTTGACTCGTTATCAAAGTTTGGAAGCTGTTCACTGAAAATTTCTCTGACACACAAGTTATTGTAATTTGGCAGTTTTGTCAGCGGTGAATTGATTCTAAACTTTATATTAAGCCACTGTATTAGAAAAGACTAGTACTCATGAGAAATGATAACTTACAGTCAAATGTTGAACTTTAACTGTTCAGCCTGAACCCAAACTAAAAAGAGCCTAGAGTTTAGGATTGATAGTACAAAAAAAAAATGATTTGTAAAATGAAACATAGTCAGGTGTTATAGAACACTAAAAGCTATTTGAAAACTATAACCATTTCCATAGCAGAAAATTCAAGGTATGCGCCATTCTACGAAATTCATTGATATAGTCGACTGCTGTTTCGTTCTATTCAGGCAATATAGAACCTTGTACCTATATATTAGCCTAAGATCTATCAAACGTGTGTAAGTTTAAGTTGTTGTAGGAAATGCAGCAGTTGCGCGCCGTGCAATAAGATATCTGTGGCAGGAATGCACTTATTGTAACTAACAGTTTATTTGCAGATAATAAAAATACTTTACCAACAAGTTACCGACTAACTTCTGGGATATATTTTTTTACTTTATATTTTTTGGTCTTGTAAATTATGCTCGTTCATCTAGAAAGCGTGTTACGCCTTAACGTGAATATACATATTACGTATATTTGCAGGTGTCTTTGTTCCAAAACATGGTGTTTTAGTTATAAAATACATGTTTTGGTACAAGAATAGAGGACACAGACGTGAGACTGTCTCTGCTCTATTATTGTACCAAAACCTTGGCTAAGAATAGAGCATCGTCAAATGTTTTGATAAACATAAAATATATTAAGTACTTGCCTCGCACGAGCAGTAATGGCGAGCTTTTCCTAAGATTTACACTACGCCAGCCTCATACCAGCCACTAGAAATATTATGGGTTTGTTATAGAGTTGTGGAGGTATTACTTACTAGAGATAGAAGCAATAACAGATAATTTTTGAATATGTTGTACTGACTTTAATTGAAAATTGTCAATTATTACGTAGTGGAATGAAGCGCTTATTTAAATAATATTTGGTAATGTTTTTAAATTATTAATCACAATTTACATCTGTTATAATACGTTCAAGTACCACTGTCATTTTGAATGTAAATAGGTGAAGTAACGCTCGGGTTCGGTTATCGTTCGGACACGAAGTAGGAATCCCGATAATGCAGAGGTCGCTCGCTATAAATTAAACATTATATCAGTGGTTACCATCTACTGCACAGACTTTGTTTTTGTTTCTGATGTATGTATGTAATGGCAATATCCGTTGTTCAACATTCAACATTCAAATCATTTATTTTCGTAAGCTTCAAAACATTACAAATTATAATATAAAAATAAATTATATGTAAAACTATATATTGTTATTATACAAATAACAATTATATGAATAACTGGGGCACAGATTAATTTTAATCCAACTGTTTAAAATAAGATTAAAATCAATCTAAGTACCAGCTTCGATGGGTATTGCATTATGAGAAGAGCTGGTGAGAAAGTCATGTGTTCCATCTTTTCAAATAAAAAAATATAACAATTAGTATTATGCATATCGTAAGTCACATAAGAAGAGCAATTCATTTCTCAATACTATAAGTATGTAGTAGATAAATTTATGTATTCTTAAATACAGTAAGCGTTTTTGTTTTCTTTCTACACATTTTTGACTGCAGTTTTAGTGATTAGCGTATGTGACCGCGAGGTCTCACGTTCCAGCTGTCGACTGGGCCAAAATTAACTTGAGATTTGGCAGAATAGCAAAATGGAAGGCATTCCATGTGAATTCTTAGCAACTTTACAGCACGATAAGTTTACCCGTAATCCCCGGGAACATTAAGGTTACAAGCGAAATGTGAATGTTATACGCCACACCCTTCTCCGTAAAGAGTTTAGTTTTGTAAAAGTCTTGACACTCGTGAACAAGCACGAACCTATATCAGTATCGATCACGTATAGATTTTCATTACACTGGTAATGTACTACATAACGATAACTACAAACCAAGGTTGTTACTAAATAAAAATAAATATTTCACCAATACAAGGTAAGGATAATATCGGATTTACGTCGAGAACGCAGTTTGTCTTCGAAAATGTTCGCTATTACACCATATAATGTGAGGTAAGTGGGATTGGTTTTGTACTTAGTTTCTTGTTTTGACATAATCAAAGGTAATTTGGGACCAACGAATGTGTGCTATTTACTGTGATTATTTAAAGAAAGTATACCCGATATTGAACAGAGTAAATTACATATTATATTACACGGAGAAAAGAATACATTACGTGAAGGACTTTGCAGCATTACAGCACAGAGACAACGAGGTTTAAGTGTAATTAAAAGACAGAATTGAGCTAATAAAAATACAACCAATGTAGCTCCATATCAAAGTAAGAGTGTGTTTTGAATCGATTTTTAAAATTGTTGTGTGTGTCGCGCTGTAGAGAAATGTGCAGAAGAACTGAGACAGACGGCATACCCAACACGTGATATAGTTTCTAATTTCATGAAATTAATCCATGGAAGCCCAAATTCAGTAGAGTTCCAAAAACGTTAAATTACTACGAATTACTCTAAACAACTTTTGTGAATCGCATTTAAAACTCACTTCTTATGTTCGCCACGCTCATGTTGTATTCAAATGACTCGTTGAAATGACGTTAATTCTCGAATATATAACTATTGCACGAACCATACATCACTCACATCTCGACGTAATTTGCAATCGCACATCTTATTTATACATCTAATAAAAAAATTTGCAATGTCTGTACATTAAAGATATTAAAGAAAAACCGGCCAAGTAGATTTTTGGGAATTGTTGGCCATTTTTTTTGGAAATTCCACTTCCCCAATTTAGGGTTGAAAGTAGATGAGGTAAGTGCATCAATTTTGTAGAAAACTATGAAAATATCGAATTCTATGCGGACGAAGTTGCGGGCAAAAACTAGTTAGAATAATTTTCATATTTTTCGTTTATTTCAAAATTATTTTTACTTTTTCAATATGCAATAAAACGTTTTTGTAAGTTGCTTAACATAAAATCAGAACGAAGTAACTATTTATAGTTTTAAACCATTATTAATTAGATCCATAAATTCTCTTTAATCTAATTCTATTTGAGCTCAACATAATTGAAACATTTAATTGGAACTTTGTAGTACTTTGATGAATATTGTACAATTAACTCTTAATACTCCAACGTTTAATATCGTTATTAATATTGTTTCTAAGAATTTGTAACAAACTATAGCACGGTGGTTTCATCGTTGTTACAAAACATCAAAGGATTATAATTATTTTGCAAATAATACTACACAGATACGTGGAAATATTTGATAAAGAAGGGAAGCTTATTTTCTTCGAAGGGTTCGTAATCACTCTATTTGTGACGATCACGAATCATATTGACATAATGTTTGGATTAGAGTTAATCGGGTGTTCATGAATGGCCTTTTACTGTTATTTTTTAATTGTATTTGTCGTGATAATAAAAATCATTATTTAATTTTATCATGTTTGAAAGTGAGAAAATTTAAAAAATTATGGAATTTTCAGAAAAAAAGCACACTGGCCATAATATTAACGTAAAAATCACATAAAATAAACTTAATATTGTAATAACATAAAAGCCAAATGCGTTGAGGTATGAGCACAATATTTTAAAAGCAAGGCACTTAGCCATGGCGCGGTGCTCACGGTGATGCCAAAGCGTTAGTCGGCAATCTGTCACTAGTACCTGTACGTCTGAGAGCCGAAGGCAAAATATCCATTTACTTTGAAAAAGCCAATAAATACTACTTTTAGCTCAAAGAAGGTAAAAGTTGCGCCGCACTTTGTGTTTGTTGTTTGCTAGGAAGCAAATAGTTGCGCAGTTGTAGGCGTTTTAACTTTGCTGTGGTTTAATTTTAACCCCACGGAAGCTCATTAAGCTTTAGTCACATGCTTTAAACCACGATGTCACGCTTTTATTTTATTTAGTTTTATAGTAAATAGTAAACATTCATCTTGTAAATCAAAATAATGTATTTTACTTTAAAAACTTCAAAATAAAACAATTTATTTATCTAATGATGTCGCTTGTATGGATGACGCACTGATATCCAACATGACTAATTATGTAATGAGTCTGAAAATATCATCATTCAACGGTGACCATACCTTCAAATACAAAGTATTGTACTGTCTTTTGCAACTATATTTACGCTCTGCACGAAAAAGTTTATTATGTAGTTTCTTGTGATCACTTTATACTATAAATATTTAAAAAAATTAAGCTCAGCTCTTAGCTTGCGGTAAAAAAAACGTGTGCAGAATCTCTTTACGCTCGAATTGTCTTCAGATATATATAAATTTGTAAACGGCTTCTTATAAAATAATTATTATGACACATTTAATATAAAGTAAGCTTAACCAATGATAGCAGAAAGGTTCGCCCTCGGGAAATCAATGCTCGCGGTGCGCGCTGAACTGAACAGTTCCGAGGCGAAACCTACGTCAGGTATTTTCCAATTAGTCGATGAACTCGTAATGCAGCCCGATGTCACTTGTGTGCGTGCAGGAGTTCTATTACATGCTGTACGTACGACGTTTGTAAGTTCATTTTCACTCAACGTATCTTTTGCTATGTATTGAGGCTGGCTGTAGTAAGCTAAGCAAGCAGGACTGTGCTCAGGTGCAAAGTCACTACTCAGGCTAACTAGCTAGTTAGTCTGAGAAGTAACTCTGTATATTATTGTTCTATTCCTCGATACATTGACTGTCCACTCGCTGAACGTAAACCAAGGTACGAGTAATTACTACTATATTTACTTTCTTCATCGGTCATGTATCACGTTTAAACAAATTGAGTAAACCGTCGCTGAAAGCTGTAAGTTTTATTGTTACGGAGATAACATCCGGAACACACGCGCGTTTTATTTCAGGATTTGTTCTACGAATTTATATATTCTGGTGCGAACATATTTATGAGTTTGTGTTTATGCGACGCTTTTTGGTTCTGTCGTGAAATAAATGGTGCTGAGTGTGTTCCGTACGTATATTTAAATGGAATAATGCAGAGCGGTGACTTTATTTACGTTTCATAAATACACACGAGGAAAAGGAAAAATAAATTCATGTCAAGACACTCTTATGTGTCAGCAATGTTATTCGAAACGTCATGTCACATTGTGTGTGATGTTTGAGAGACGAAGGTGAGGAGGAAAAGGTAGAAAATTAAATACATATCACTCTCATAGTAAGATCAAAAAAATGTAATTTAACATTTTGTTTGAATCTTATTATAGTAAAGGTTGAGAATAAGTCGTTATAAAAAAATCAATTGCTACAGAGTTCCTTAACGGTTGAAAACATTTTCTATAGTACGGAAGCACTTGTAGATAGATAGATAGAGATAGAGTAATCTTTATTGTACACCAATATTAACAAAGAAAAAAAAAAATATGTTGTAAACAATTGCACTTAAAAATTATGTTGCACAATGGGCGGCCTTATCGCTATAAGCAATTTCTTACAGGGAACCTTAGGATGGACAAGTAAGTAAATGAGCAAAGTTACGAGCAGTTGTTGGTGCGTTAATTAAAGAAAAAAGAAATAAAAGTATAAAATGAAAAGTCATGATAATATGAGATCAAACGAACTTCTGGAAGTGAAGTTCGATCGATATAATATGAGTGGTTTCATTGAAGATATAAATTTAACAGGTAGTCCCTTTTCCTATTAGGCAACACTCGCACGTTTTAAAAGTTTTATTTAATTAGTAACTTTAATCGATTTTTGTTTTGTCAAATCGATTTTAGTTGAATCGTCTAGCAACACTACGGACGCCATGACAGGTCATTCTTTTTAGAGATAGGTATTTACACCACAAAGTTCTTGTGTTAATAACAAAACTGGGAATAGGGTGGGTTGGGCAATTTATATCTTCAATGAAACCACTCATATTATATCGATCGAACTTCACTTCCAGAAGTTCGTTTGATCTCATATAATATTTCGTGGTTTCATTTTCGATATAAATTTAACAGGTAGATGTTTAGAGAGTAGGTTTTGTTATTATTTGTCGAACATGAATTTATGTACTTAAATAAATGTTTAGAAGAAATGAAACATTAGTATATTTTAATCAAATCTTATATTTTTACTTATACAACATAAGTTAAAGTAATTTATCACAGTTTAAACTTAAACGTATACATTTTAAAGTAATTGAGGTACAAAAACATTAATAGCTAATATTAGAACTATTAGGTAGACAAACCGATTCAGCGAAGTTTGACTCTTCTAAAATAGGCCTATTATAATATTTGGCGAAAGTTTGGGAGGACGAGGTCCAGCCTGCCGTTTTTCTAATCACATCAAGACTGAGCCCGGCCGCGCGCGCCGCCGATGTCGCAGCGTGGCGAGCGCTATGAGCGCTGTATACTGCCACATCGACGCCGCTAGCGCACAATACTTGCTTTATCCACCTGCTTATAGACTGTGCTGTCGCGTTCCTATAGGGACGCTTCACAGTAATTAAGAGATGGTCTATATCTGAAGGTCTTAGGTCCTTTGTTATAGACATGTAGTCAATTAATGTTGTAGCTGGGCAAATTGATTGATTTTCGCGAAAATAAGGTAGGTATAAAACTGGCAGATCTCGTCCTATTCCTGAAGTCTTAATTATATCGGTTATCAAAATCTCAACACCATTGGTTTTAAAAACAATGTTATTTATTTTTATTAAAGAAAATGTTTGTACTCTGTGGGCAGTGCACAAAGCCAATAAAACTACTAGTTTTTTGGTTACTTTATCTAAGCTTAGTTGATTATGGGGCACCCATTCGGCAATATGGTTCAATACCAGTTGCGGGTCCCATGTACTAGAATACTTTGGCAAGGAAGGTCTCAATTTAAATATGCCTTTCAATAGGCGTTTAATAGATTCATCTGATGATAAATTATTTCCTAAAAGCAATGATAATGCTGAGCGATGACTGTTAATCGTACCGTAGGACGAACCCAGCGTATATTGCTCTGATAAAAAAGTGACAACATGAGAAATGGAAGTCTGAAATACATCACAGTTATTATTCTGACAGTAATGCCACCACTGCTTGTAACATACGCCATATTGCCTAAGCGTGTTGTCCGACAATGAGGCAAGCATCAGGCGAATGGCGGTTGGTGGCGTCCCGCGCCGAGAGAAGGCGAGCCTGAGAGCAGCGCCGCTCCCAGGGAAAGCGTCCGATGCAGCGGATGTTGTTGCCTGAAATGCGACAATACTAAGTTTGGGCGCGGATTGAGAATAACTATAGGTGAAGCGATTAAATCCAATAATACTGGATACCAGGGTTGTGCAGGCCACATGGGGAAAACTAGAATGCCGATAGCCTTATCTTGTACTATTTTTTGTAAACAGTTTGATAAAAGAGAAAATGGTGGGAACGCATAGAAAAATTTTGAATGCCAGTTTATTGTGAAAGCATCCACACTAACGGCGTTTGGGTCTTGTTTCCAGGATACATACTCATGACATTTAGCATTTATGCGAGAAGCAAATAAATCAATTTCGGGCTGACCAAGTTTTCTTGTTATGTAGGTAAATGCGGAATCGGATAATTCCCATTCTACATCTGGATTAACCCTTCGCGACTCTTCATCGGCCTCCACATTTTCCTTTGTGTTTATGTAGGAAGCGAATAACCAGAGATTTCGCGTCTCGCACCACTGCCAGATGTCACGAGAAAGTGAATTTAAATGTGGAAATTTTATACCACCCATACGGTTAATATAACTTATAGCCGTGGTGTTATCTACACGGAGTAATATGGCACCTTCGGTATAATCTCGAGCGAAACATTTCAGGGCGAAAAATACTGCTAATAATTCTAAATAATTAATGTGAAAAGAGGTTTCACTCTCTTTCCAGGCGCCGTTTATTCTAAACCCATTACAAAAGGCGCCCCAGCCGGTCCGTGACGCATCTGTGTAGATTTCAAGTATATACTTTTGATTTTTAATAAAATTATTTGCCTTGTTAATATTTTCGCACCACCAATTTAAATCGCTTAGTATAGTACCGGGTAACTTAACCGTTGCGTCAAATGCATTATTATAATTCTGAAGAAACAAGTATTTTTCTCTCTCCAATATCTTGGTGTATAACCAGCCGTAACGCATTGCTGGGCATGCTGACACTAGTACCCCAATCAGCTGAGAAAAATCTCGAATAGAACACTTGGACTGTCGGGAATATTTTTGAACCAATTGAAATATTTTGTTCCGTTTATCTAAAGGTAATGATAATGTCATATTTGTGGTGTCATAAACAAAACCTAAAAATTTACAAGTTTTCTGGGGCTCTAAATTACTTTTCTCATAGTTAATAACGAACCCTAAACATTCTAATACTGACAAAGTTTCATTTACATTACGGAGACATTCGTTATAAGTAGAACCTAGACAGAGTAAATCGTCTAAATATACCACAGATTTTAAACCGCGACTTCGTAAAAAACTAACAACCTCTCTAACAACCTTTGTGAAACATCGGGGAGCTGTGGCGAGTCCGTACGGTAACGCATTAAACTCGTATGTTATTGTTTCACTAGAGTTTGGCGCGGTGTAATGAAATCGTAGGTATTTACGAAAGTCGTTATGAATAGATAGAAGTAGGTAGGCTTCCTTCATGTCGATTGTCGCAATAAACCAATCGTTTTGAATTAATTTACACACAGTTCTACTATCCTCCATTTTGAAGTGATTTTTAGGTATAAATGTATTCAAGGATTTTAGATTGAGAATGAATCTCTTACCGCCATTTGGTTTCGAAGCTAAGAACGTACTAGAAATATACTGATTCGAACACGGTTGAACTTGTGAGATTGCCCCTAATTCCAGCAAATTTTCAATAGCTAATGCCATGTCACGTTGTTCGCTAAGCGATAATTTATTTACAGGAATGCGTGTTTGAAACGGTTTGTGAATAAACGGAATAGGTATGCCATGCATAATCCAATTTAAAATTATATTATTATTAGTGATATGGAGCCAGCAATTATAAAATAGTTGAACCCTACCGGCATGTACCTGGGTTACTGTCGCGCAGGGGCACGAGATCGACCTTGGCTCGACTTCATTTGTGACGTCATTGTCGACGACGACGGCGTTGCAGTTCGCCGTGCTGACACAGGGAACCTCCTCTGACCTCCTCGCCCCCCCCTGTTCATCGGGTACCGAGAAGGTCCAGCCCAGTTTCCCTGAAACTGTTGGCGAGCTGGTGTGTTCTGTGGTTGAGCAACTGACATCGGTCTTGAAGGAACAGACTTTTTGATTTGCAGTCCCTGCTTTTCAATAGTTTTTGACGCCTTAATTTTTTCGGGCAAACTATTGCCGAACAAAGTTTCATCTCGCTCGCTGTCTTGTATAACGTTAAGGAAAGGTTTCGCCAAACCTGGCGTAACCATTTTAACTCGAGCTTGAGATTCAGCATAATGCAGATCGCATAAGATACGACAGCCGTCACTAAGGATTTTTATAGCTTCGATTTTGCTGTCGTCATTTGAGAGCAGTACCGTTAAGGCCCTGCTTATTGCCGTTATACCTATACCCAGCTGTTGTTGGGAATACTCGACTTTTTTGTCTCGGCTCCTTACCATCTCTGCTACAGCTGCAGAAATTTCAATGTTTAATTTTGGAGCTTGTAGTAAGGTACAGTTACTGGGTATCAGGTACTGTTTTAGAATTTTCTCTTTGGTTTCTTTAACCAAACCCTTTTTGAGTAATGGTTGCCACAAATGGGATAAATTGGTATGAATTTCCTCACCAAAGGTCGGTCCTTGATCTGTAGCTTCGCCAAGAGCAATTAGGACCTCAGGGTCTAAGGTAGTCTCGACCGGCGCCGACGTAGGTACCGGTGTAGCCGGTTGTTCCGACGGCGGTGGCTCAGTTGGCGGTAGCTGTATATCTGATGCGGCCGGCGAGGGCTCGAACAATGGTTCCACTAGTTCGCCGGAGTCTGCTTCATTCGAAGCGGGTTGTGATTCCATTACGTCCCACACTGCTGGTTCGCCTCCTAGGGCAAGTGTAAACAGGTACGTAAGTAAGTTTATAAAACAATGGTTCGAAGTATGAACCCATTGCGTAAAACAATGTAAACGGTAACGGTTCTAAATTTGAATCCATTACGTATGGTTTTAAATCTTAACGCCTCGTTCTACTTAGAATCTATGGCGGATAAACTGTTTGCCGCGTTCAAATTTGAATCTATGGCAAAATACCACAACAAAACTTTCGTTTTGAACAGTATTGTGAGGTAAGAAGATTATTATGTATTAATGTAGGTAGTACTAACCTGGTTGGTTTTCTTGATCCGAAGATGAACTTTCCAATCGCCGTCGTTTACGGCGATGTTTATCCCGTAATCTTTCCATTTTCCTTGCGTAATGATCAAGTTTTTGCTCATAAGTTCTTTTGCCCATGGTAATTAAAAGATTTAAAGAGACGATAGGAACGTGTGCACTCGTTGCCTCGCACGGAAAAAGAATGACCTGTCATGGCGTCCGTAGTGTTGCTAGACGATTCAACTAAAATCGATTTGACAAAACAAAAATCGATTAAAGTTACTAATTAAATAAAACTTTTAAAACGTGCGAGTGTTGCCTAATAGGAAAAGGGACTACCTGTTAAATTTATATCGAAAATGAAACCACGAAATATTATGACAGTTGAAATTACAAAATATAAAGAATACAGAAATAAACTACGTATAGTGTCTTAACCCTAAATTATATATAATTTACTAATATAAATAAAACATATATAATATTATATATATTGTTCCCTTATATATACCTAAATATATAAATTTTATACTATATACATACATACAATATAATAATATAAATATTATTTTATAGTCAGGACACAATATTAACTATTATCACAATATTACTAAGAATGAGATAGAAATTGCTTAAAATGACATGAAATGCTCATTAACCATTTTTTTAAAAATAGGCAAAGATCGAGCTTGTCTAATACTTACGGGCAAAGCATTCCATAATCGGGTTGCCTGAACTACGAAAGACTTGTCGTAAAATCTAGTGCAATGCATTGGCATCTCCAGTCTCAGGTCCTCTGATGATCTCAAGGACCTTGAATGCATATCGTTAAGAAACGTAAAACGTTCCTTTAAATAAAAAGGAGTAGAAGGATTAAACAAGATATTGTACAATAGGAAAAGAATATGAGTATCCCTTCGAAAGCGAAACGGTATTCAGAAACGTGATCATATTTGCGTAGGCCAAATATAAATCTTATACAAAAATTTTGAAGTCGCTCAAGCTTATCTAATTGTTCCTCAGTGAGATCAAGATAGCTGACATCGGCATAGTCGAGTAAAGGTAAAAGAAGAGATTGAGTGTAGCGCTTGTAATGTAGCGCGTAGCATAATGGTTGTTTCGTAGCCGTCGCGTAGCACCGTAGCACCATTAGAAGTAATATCGCTATGAGAGCCACGAGTTGCTACGTTACAAGCTCGTATATATATTTTATTTTTCACTCGTGAGATTACTCGCACTTAACACATTTTGTTACGTGTGATAGTAAATTTTAATATTTAAAGGAAAATTCCTGCGCGTCTTACAACAGTGACGGCTTTCAGAGCATGAGATTGAAAATCTCATTAAAATATACTTTATTCTTACATTAATTTTTATATTGTAGACACGTGTTATCTTTGTTTGAACAAATTGGGATAGTGCCATGCATCAAAAAACGTCATCATTATATACTGATCAGTTTCCACTGATCCGTTTAGATGATGTATCAAAAGGTTTATATACTGACGTTCTTAGTAACTCAGCCACTACAACAAACTTTCTTGAAACTCTCGGCGTTGGTAAACAACGAAATCTGGAGTTTCCAAACACAATGACCTTAGACAGTTTAAAACAACATTTTTCAACCACAGAGCCCCTGGCTGATCACATTAAACATCGCACACTGAACTACCTAGGTGCTCTGTCACGGCCCAGCATTGACCAATTTCAGTTTTCTCCAGTCGCGCCAGAAGAGGTTAAGAAGATTATCCTATCCATAAAATCCAATGCTGTAGGCTTTGACAATATCAGTCGTCGCATGGTCGTCACTGTGTTGGATAGCCTTCTTCCTGCCATTTCCCATATAGTAAATTCCTCCTTAGAGTCCAGTACTTATCCTTCACTTTGGCGAAAAGCTTTCGTCATTCCTCTCCCAAAGATCCCCAATCCTTCCCAACCAAATCATTTCCGACCAATATCCATTCTTCCTTTCCTATCCAAAGTGCTCGAGGCCTGTGTCCATAAACAACTTTCCACGTACATATACGGTCACAATCTCCTCAGCTCCTACCAATCTGGATTCAGGCCTGGTCACAGCACTACCTCTACCCTTCTCAAAGTGATTGGCGATATTAGAGCGGGTATGGAGGATACCAAAGTCACTGTGTTGGCTTTGGTAGACTTCTCAAACGCTTTTAATACCGTCAATCACGAGATCCTCCTGAAAATTCTATCTCAACTCATGATCTCTTCTGGAACGCTGGATTGGTTTACCTCTTACCTTCTTGGACGTCAGCAGTCGGTGCGCCATGATGATTCCTCATCAGGTTGGTGTGATCTCTTCTCTGGCGTCCCCCAAGGCGGCATACTCTCTCCGTTACTCTTCTCTGTTTTTATAAATCTTATCACTCTCCATCTTCAGTGCTCGTATCATCTTTACGCCGATGACTTGCAGTTGTATGCTCAAGCAGGCGTTGATAATGTGTCTGATGCGATTGAGAAGGTCAATCAGGACTTAGTTGCCATAAAAAATTGGTCAGACAGATTTGGCATCACTGTGAATCCCTCCAAATGTCAGGCACTCATTGTTGGTAGTCAACGCATGATGTCTAGAATACAGCTACCTACCCTGCCAGCAATAATATACAACGGCATGATCATAGCGCTAAGTCCTGCGGTGAAAGACCTCGGCCTTTATATTGACACTACTCTCAATTGGCAAGCTCATGTGTCCAGTGTCAGTCGTAGAGTAACCTTATCCCTGCGCTCTCTGTACCGTCTGAAAAACTTCCTCTCATCCAAGACCAAAGCGATGCTTGTGCAGAGTTTAATATTCCCTATAATCGACTATGGTGATGTGTGTTATTTTGACCTGAATGCAGACTTTCTCAATAAATATGACCGACTTCTCAATAACTGCATTCGATTTGTGTTTAACCTTCGCAAGTATGACCATGTGTCTGCTTATCGCTCCGAGCTCAAATGGTTACCTATTCGCCCACGCCGTAGCTTGCGTGCTCTCACTACCCTTTTTTCCTTTCTTAACTCTCCTACTCCTCCCTCCTACTTAACACCTTACCTCCAGTATTTGAGCTCTAACCATGATAGGGATCTACGGTCATCAAATAATAGACTTCTTTTGTGTCCTTCACACTCGACTGGCTATGTTCATTCTTCCTTCTTTGTCCAATCCGTCCTTCTTTGGAATGCGCTACCTCAGGAGATCAGGATGGCGGCAACACGGTTCACTTTCAAACTTAAAGTGCGCAAACTACTTACCGATCAATTGGCAGAATCATCATAAAGTGTTAAATTTAGCTTTTATCATCTTCTATATATATTTCTTGTTTATGTATTATATTTCTGTATTTATTCACGTATGTAATAAGACTAATAAGTATATTACATTATTTATTTTATAGCATTTTGTATATCTATGTACCTATTGTATGTATTTTATGTATTGATTTGATATATTATATTCAACACTGTAAACACTTCAGTTCTTTTCTCATATTGCACCTACCCTTGCTTTTCTCTGCACCACCCAAGGTTGACTGTTAGAGAATGCCACTAGGCATTAAGTCCGCCTCTGTACTTATATATGTGCAAAAGTTTAAATAAATAAAAATAAACAAACGAGGTTGGATAACCTCGTTTGTTGTAGTGGCTGAGTTGAGTGAGTGAGCTTAAAAGCCATCTTTTTATATTTCATAATTATAATATGATATTCGTTGTGTAGCTGTCGTTCATTAGACAAATACATTTTTTTTGCATCCTTTATTTAAAAAAAAACCGAGACTCATAATACTATAGTTATTTGTGCAACAAAAGAGCAAAGTGCGTATTTCCTTCGAGTGCTTATTTTCCCGAACAAGCGGCAGATTTTATAGTAGAATACGAGCGTATTGAGTAATTCTAGCTTCGAATCTTAACCATATATTATTAGTGAGTGAGTCTCGTGTCGTTTATCAAGTTTTCATCTCAGCAGAGAGAAAGTGATGCTTAGAAATAAAGGATAAGGTGGAAATAAAATTTAACTAAGCATCCTTTATAGTCTTTTTCACCTTCTCCGGGGTCAGTATAATTTTGTCGTCACTCTGAGAAATTAAGAAATAAATAAAGAAGTTTACGTAAAAAAACAATACAATGTTACAAAATAAAATCTCGATTTTTTTTAAGTCTATTCTATTCGGATACTTGTATTCGATAACAACATATAGCTTGCTTAATGTAGAAATCATTTCAACATATAATATGGCAAACCTTGTCCGGCTTTGTAATTTTAATTTATAAATAAATACATTACAAAAATCAGTTATTGTATGTTTATCAAAAAGTTAAATGAAATTTTCGAGTCTATAATACCTGAAATAAATGTACTAAACGTTGTTTACACTTTTGCATAAAAAAAAAATTGGTCTACCAATAAGAATGGTATCTACTGCGAAACCCGAATACAATAAATTAATATTTTTTATCTCTTTTTACTACCGAAGTATGAGAAAGAGTTACTAAAACGAACGTATTTCTAATTTTTACTTAGCTAGTGTTAGACACGCTGAAATGACATTAATGACTTTCGAATTACGTAGTTATTTTGTTCGTTTTGTTGATTGTATTGACACAACAATGAACGCCTTTTCGAGCTGTTGAGGTAAAAAAACTATATGATCTTTGTAAGAGAGCAAGTCCATTTCTATTTCATTCACAGTGGATGGTTTTGCAATCAACTTCTCTTACTCTTTTTGTGAATTTATTGACGGTAAGTTACACTTTCATCGCGGTGAGAGGCGCATACGCGCTACGCTACTAGACCATCAAAGCAGTTAAAAGAAAAATAAAATCCTCTCTTAATCGGAAATCCGCTCAAATCATATCCGGTTACGACATGAAATAATACTTTTTTATAAAAAATCGCGCACGTGTTTAAACAAAATGCAAAAAAAAATAAACATATTGTTTTTTGTGCCTTCTTTTATGGAAAAGAAAGGCGTGCGTTAAAACCAGTTGACAGTACCAATATCATTAAATGCACTATCTTGTATATGAAGTTTTCTTCGCTCCCTGTCTTAAAAGCAAAATATGTGTCACGGTCATAAGAAACAAAAAAAGATATTTCTGTAACTTTTCTGTTAAATTGTGTTGTGCAGCATATTGAGCCTTCAAGAGTTAAATCTCGAATACAAAATAATGCATGTGAGTGACAACCCTAGAGGTTATTGGTTGAAGGAGTATTCGGCGTAAGAGTTTGACGCGAAGCACACGAGCGGAATTGCACACTGTGCTGTTCAGTGCAGCTCGCGCACCTGCGACACAGTATTACGCTGCCTTGCTAACTTACATTTTTTGTCACAAATCACCGCATACAGTTCGTTTAAAAAAGAGGTTTTCGTCATGTTTATTTTTTTATTAATAACTAGATTATATTCGTGTCCATGCTGTTTAAATTTTTAACGTTATTTATTTCAGTGCAGCTTTGGAGCCTTTGGTGTGTAGTAATTGTTTAAAATATTACAATTGAATAATGAACAAAAATATTTTTAGAATGAAATAGTATCCGTAAATGATGTATGACATTTCAGCATAAACATCATTTTATAATATTTATTAATCGGTTCAAACAATGAGCCAGTACCGAATGATAAAAAGCTGATATGAAAGAAGATAAGATCAGCAAAGACGTATGAATGGCGACGTCACGGACGGGTACACTCGCCCTTCCGTCTTCAGGGATTTGCAAAAGCACGCCTTCATATGACTCACAGGTGTTGAATAATAATCACAAAATGTGTGGCGTTTGTCATGCTAATGATGTAAGTTTGGACGTGGTTTTATGGTGGGCACGTGCTTGACTTTCAATTGTTTTAAACAAATGCTTCTTGACAATCGTATCAACATACGTTCTATGGGACGAGGATAAAATTGTTCCATTCATACTTTTACCACGCATAGCCTTTACTAGACCTTTACAACAAAGCCTTTATATACCATATTTACGTGTGTTTGTCAGTTATTTTAATTAATACTGCTCAACGTTTCTCTTATTTATAATTATGTAATACACATGAATTTACGTTGAGCCATGTAGGCACATAACATATTGAAGAAGCAATGCTATACAAGAGGTAAATACCTTCGCATTTAATAAATTCTGGGTTTACAAAGTTTAATTTTAAACACATTTGCAAAGTTGAGATTTATATGATATTGAAATAGAGACAACATTTCTCTGCTTTCATCCTATACGTCAAAGTAACACATCGTTCCTATAATTTTTGTTAATAACCAAATATCTAAGTATTTAAATTAACACTAAAATTATTCAAATTATAAAATACGGGTGTTACTCACGTAATGTTGGTCTATTTAGTCGACCGCGGTTTCGCCTATCCGTCTAGGCATTATCAAGAGAGTGAGTTTGAGTTTTAAAAATTCTTTATTGACATAAGAAAAAGTATACAATTTAGAATAACATTGTTATGCTAATTACAATAAATGTATCTTATTGTTTCCTCCAGGCTTTATCGCCTCTAAAAAACTTAGCATTAATTATAATTATTTTAAAAATATAATACATAAAAAGTCGGTAGGTACATACCTGTAGTAATATTGTGTATAACTATGCACTATTGATTGTAGTAACATTTCTTAACATACACAATTCAATTAGATTTAGGACTATTATTAGCTACATAAAAAAATTAACACTGAATAGTTATCTTAAAAACTAATTCATAACAACAGTATTTACATTAATTATGCACGCATAAAGTGGGTAAATTGAGATGAACACTCGACTAAGTACGTGCGCGAGCGGTGCACGGCCGCCCGACCGGTCAGTCGGCCGCTTGACGTCACTCGCTATGCAACACATAGTGATGTGGTAAGCGGTAGGTTCTGTACTAGTCAATATAAGGTAGATTATTATGACGCGTGCGACCGATTGACGAAACCAAGCTATTAGGGTTATATGGATTTTTTAAAATGTGGAATTTATGAGTTAGAGATAAAGTTTTTGAGAAGAGGAAAGTTAAATTTTAAATGAATATTATAAACATTTGTTCTAAATCAAGAGAGTGCGATACGTCGCACCTGAGTCGCAGCCAGTCCTGCACTGCGGGCAGCGACGCGCGCCGCGCGCTTTGACGTCATAGAAAAGGGCGGTGCTACACTGCTATCTGTTTGTAGCGTTTTTGTGATGTTTTCACTGTCACTGTCACTGTCATCACCCTCAGTGCTGTCGTGCGTGTTCGGGGCAGTGTGGAACGAGCTCACAGTGTCGGCAGACGGCGATAGTCTGTCAACAGTACCCGATTTGGATTGAAGTACCGGTTTCCAGGCGGGAGGTATTGACCAGTCAGTATCATGACATACAGATCGATACCTGAGTGGGTGAAACGGGACGTAACGTGTCGATCAGGCTGAAGGAGCACATACACAGCTTTAAAAAGCTGGACCGGAACGGCTCGGCTATTGCCGAACATGCCCTGGACGCAGGCTCAGCTCACTTCATTCGTTTTGATAAGGCCAAAGTAGTGGTCAAAGAGAAATTCTTTATGCCTCAAAAAGTACGAGAAGCGATTGAAATCAGCAAGCATCCAAATTGCAACCGTGATACTGGCTGACGTATAGGCGACGAAACCGCGGTCGACTAAATAGACCAACATTACGTGAGTACTGTACTAGAACTCATGTCAGTTTTAATAAAAATAACACTAAAATTACTTCCGAAAAACCCCAATATATATATTTTCAAAATTAAAGACTGCGTAGTTATTTAATTCGATTCAGATTTTGATTGCTTATTTCACTCCATAACTACTTAATGCGGTGATGGTCCTTAACGGTAGACTCCCGAGCGCCGTGTTTTTATACTTACGTAATATGTGTTTAACTTCAACATTAAAGATTTTGTCTATTTTTTATAGAGAAATCATTTATAAGACACTAAAATGCATGTTTTTTCGTAACAATTTTGACAAAATTTAATATATTATAAATTGAGTTACTTGAAAACTGAAAAAAAAAAAAAAAAAATCTGAACAATTTCGTTGTGATAAAATTAATCAAATTGAAACAGAAATAGTCGTTATTCAAGTGATTCTATTCGATAAAGTCCAGTTCAATTATACAATCAACAAAATAAAATAAACTGAAAATAAAGGAATTGTTGGAGCCGAGGCTTTACGATTGCTACGAATCAATTGTCGCAATTCTAACGAGAGCTTCACTTAATATAAGCATCCAATATTTTTTGTTCGACATAAATAAATATCCAATTCTACAATTCTTCTTCTTCTCCTCATTTTTTAAAATTTTGCTTTAAGTTACTATGACAACGGTATATTTGAAAAGCAGAAAGTATGTTCAACATTGAATTTGTTTTTCGATATTTGTAGATATATTTTTAAGTTTTAAGTAGTTATGGATTCTGTCGATGTTCACATCAAAGTCAGTTAAGTACAATTTTCGATAAACACAAGCACCATTTTAATCCAGACCCTGTAATAAAGATTTGCCCGTCGCTAACATTCAGCTATTACTATTTTTGCACCGCTGTTGGGGTACGTTTGCAAAGAGCCATAATAACAAAATAAAATTGTTATGTTAGTTCATCCTACTGAATTTAAATGAGCTCGCTCGCTCGAATATTTCCCTCGTAGCCTTTTTGTAGGTAATGGTGTAATTTGCATTATTATCTAATGTGCTTTCACTGCTCTGTACATGTCCGAGAATAAAACAAGCGTAATTATCTGATATATTATTTTCATAATCAAGGCTATTAAAATTTATTGAAATTGGTAAAAAACCGACCAAGTGCGTGTCGGGCCACGCGCAATAGGGTTCCGTAGCTAATAATGCCGACAACATATTTAGACTTAAAAGGGGTTTTTTATCTGTATTAAACAAGTAACAACTTCATACAAGTCATTATTTTAAAAAGGTTTGTTGACCCCAATTACTCTTGAACTAATAAAATTAACGTAGCCGCAATAATTTGCCTTGAATGTTTTTTTTTTACATTTTCGAGCCAACGGTTTGTCTTTTAGAGGGGGAGGAGGTCCTATGCGAAAACAAAACAACTGCATGAAATTGGATACGGTTTTCTCATTTATGTAGCCGGAGGTTTTTTGGAGCGGTAATTTAAAAACTGAGATCTGTTTTATCTTTGTATTTTATCTTCAAAGCGCTAAATTAGGGGATGTAAGTTTATATATATGGAAGATTCGTAAATTCTAAAGGAAAATGCATGAAATTTTGCACATAGGTTCCCTATATGACGTTAATTGACAATAAGACAGATCTTTTGGAAATTCCACCCCCAAAAAGGGTAAATTTGGGAAATTGGATTAGATTAGTGCCTGCTCCATTTTTGTAGACAAGAGCATGGAAATATCAAATTCTAAATCGAACTTATAGAAATACGACGTAATGACTTTTTACTGTTATTTTCATATGACGCGTCATGAAAATAAAAATCATTATTTAAATATAAGCATGTTTGGCAGTGATTGGCCTTCGTTTTGAGAAATTTTGAAAATGATAAAATTTGAAGAAAATATGGACTTTTGCCATAATACTTTTCTTAATTTCTTTGTAACCGGTTTCTTCAAAAATAACTTTTGTCACAAATATGAATTTCAGAATTCTTCAGTTGCTGACATACATGAAGCATAATGTAATTTTTTAGTATTATGAATATTTTTTTAGTTTACCTTCATATATCACGTTTGAATAAATTGAGTAAAGCGTCGCTGAAAGCTGAAAGTTCTATTGTTATGAAGATAACATCCGGAACACAGGCGCGTATTATTTCTGGTTTTGTTTAACGAATTTATATATTCTGGTGCGAACATATTTATGTGTTTATGTACATATTTATGCGATGCTGTTTGGTTCTGCCGTGAAATAGATAATACCGAGGAATCTGTGACCGTACGAATGTTAAATCGTAGAAATATTTAAATGGAATAATGCAGAGCGGTTATTTACGTTCCATAAATACACACGAGGAAAGGTCACAAAGTAATTTATTTGTACAAAAACATCCCTTGAGGAGGCAATCTCATGTGTCAGCAATGTTATTCTAAACGTCACGTCACGTTGTGTGTGATGTTTGAGAGACGAAGGTGAGAAAGGAAGACGGGACAAAATTAAAGACATGTTACTGTCAAATTAAGATCAACAATATGTATTGTTATATTTATTTAAAGTTTAGAATAAGTCGTTGCATAAAAATTTTGAGGTACTGCAGAGTTTTCAACGGTTGAAAACATTTTGTGTAGTGCGGAAGCACTCGACTCGTAACGTAGCGCGTAGCACAATGGTTGTTTCGTAGCTGCGTCGTAGCACCGTAGCACCATTAGAAGTAATATCGCTACGAGAGTCACGTGTTGCTACGTTACAAGCTCGTATATATATTTATTTTCTCTCATAAAATCTCGCAACTCTCACATTTATTTACGAGTAATATTAAATTTGAAAGAGAATTATATTAAAAAGAACATTACTGCACATTTCACACAGTTTATAGTTTTTGAGGCTCTTGGTCAGAAGCTATAAACTAAAGAAAATTTATTTTCGTGCGCCTCAGTTTGTCTGTTGTGTAGCTCCCTTAAATATTTTAATTATTTTAATTTAATTACTTATTTTTAAGGTAAATATAATAAATATTTTGCATATATTTTAAACCTCTACCAGGTACCGTTTTCAATATCAAGCTAAATCGAGCAACAAAAACAAGTTTGCTGTATGGGAGTCCACTCCCCTAAATGTAAATTTTATTTAGTTTCTAGTATTTGTTGTTATTGTAGCAACCATTTTACATCACCTGAGAAAATGTCAACTGTGTACCTATCACAGGTCACGACGTACAACCTGTTTACAGACGGACAGCGAAGTCTCAGTAGTAGGGTTCCGTTTGTATCCTTTGGGTACGAAACCCTAAAAAAACGGTCAAAAAATGAAAAATCTGAATAATAAATGAGTATTGCATATTTGTAAATATCGGACCGCTTGTGTGTTGTGTGTGATATAAATAATTTAGTAAGTGTCACCGCGTTGCTGCGGGACAAACCCGGAGCGACTGCCAGTGAGATGACTGCGTGGGTGCGTAGGGTGTACATGACAGTATTGATTGATTCATCTCATGTTCTATCTGTAAGGCGACTAACGAATGGCACTGCTACTGAATCCAATATTAATAATCATTTAGCATGAATTTTGTTTTTAAATTGAAAAGTATTTAGGTGAGTATATTTTCAATACATAAAGGGTGAAGCTGATATTTCATTTTATTATTATGCTCATGTACTTACAATATTTGCCATTACGCAATACTGTTTTTCATAGTCATAATTAAAATAATTGAAAAGTTGGATGTAATAATTTCATCAAAAATAATTTATTAAATGAAACCCTTTCAACAATTCATAATCTAAAATTATATATTGGATCAAACTCACTGAAAGTTTGTTATAACTCTCAATATTCAATTTTCATTCGACTTTAAACAATTATTGAAAGTAAACAAAGCTTGTGCTTTCTACTTCATTCCATCACAAATATTGTTATTTGATATTGATTTGTTTCGATTAATCAATCAGAAATTATTTTTGCAGAGAGATACGTCGTTTACGACCAATTTCTTGATCTAGATTTGTGAATTTTTTTAGGCTTTATAATTTTAAAATATTACGTAACTAGGATATGTTATTATCATAATTTTGAAATACATTGAGCATATTAAGCTTTTATGTGTATGTAAATAAAATCATTGTATTTTACTTTTTAAAGTAAGTACAATGATATATATATTTTAATCTCATCATAATCTCATACTTTTGTATATTTCCACAGAATTTTCATGAATCCTGCAACCCGCTCACATCATATCCGATTACAGCAGGAAGTAACACTTTTTATTAACATTGGGGCACGTGTTGAAGAAAAATGTGAAAATTAATAAACGTATTGTTTTTGTGACTTATTTAATAGAAAAAAAAACGTACATGAGAACCTGTTGATAGTGTAAATATTAATAATTGCATAATTTGAAGAGAAAACATCTGATTTTTTATTTCGCGTTTTTGCCTCTGTCTCTCTTCGATAAGGCACTGCCCCAAAATCTCTACCGTGGATTCGACAGAGTTAACTCTTAAATATTAACCTTCACTTAAGTAAAGATGTGCAATGGTTAACATATTGTGTATCTAATGGGTTTTTAAAATTTAAATCGTTTTATTTAAAAAGCAATCCTTAAAGTTTTCCTGAATAACGGTCTTAATATAGGATAATTATTATTTCTGTTACTTTTAAGTTTAATTAATTATTTATACATTTTTAGCCTATTCAATAAAATGAGCACGGCGTTAGTTTCTCATACAAAATAATGCATGTCAGTGTCAACGCTAAAGGTTAAAAGAGTAAGGTGTTTGGCGCGAAGCCAACATGCAAGGAACCGCATTCTATGCCGTCCAATGCACCTCCGCACCTGCGACTCAGTATTACTCAACCGTGTGCCTCACATATACATACCTACATTTCGTATTAAAAAAAATCACGTGTTTTATTTTTATTTTACTTACTAAAAATTACTAACTAAATTATATTCGTTGCCATGCTGTACGAAATGTTAACGTTATATTTTCAGAATAAAATATTATTCTGAAAATTATATATGACATTTCAACAATACATAATCAATTGTAAAAATGTATGATGCAGCTCAAACAATGAGTCAGTGCAAATGACAAAAAGCTGTTACTAAAGATAAGATCAGCAGTAAAGTATGAATGGTGACGTCACGGACGGGTACTCCTGCCGCCGCGCCTCCTACCCCCGCGCGGATAAATGGACACAATTCTGGGTGATAAATGGCGAGCGTGTCACTTAAACGAAAGTACTTTCGTTCAGTGATTTGCAAACGCGCCCTTTTATATATAACCCCGTATTTACACTATAATAATAAGAAATTTATATATTTTTATAATATATTATATTCATTACATTATTGAGAAAATAAATTAAATAGTTTTCTCTAGAGTCCATATAATATAGTCTGTCCGGACTTTATTACTTTTTTTCGATGATTCACAGGTGATGAATAATATTTACAGAATGATTGAATTTTGTCATTGATTTTTGTCTTTTCGATGATGTAAGTTTGGATGTTATTCGATTGTTGGCGTGTGCTTGCCGTTCAACTGTGTTAAACAAATGCTTCTTGGCAATCGTATTAACAAGCGTTCTGTAGGACAAATATAGGATAATTAAATTAATTTTATAAATTATGATTTGCTTCGATACCTCTACACGGTGTTTAAAACACAGTCGCATAATTATGCGTTCGCTATTGTAACACTCTGTTACTTTAATTAACGTCACTCAACGTTGCCTATATTCACATGATTGTAATAAACATGGAATGTGGTCGAGACATGTAGGCACATCACGTAGTGGTCACGTCTGTACAAGTGGACAATAATACCGCCGTTAATCACGAAAATAAACGCATATGAAGTAAACTATTTCTATGTTTGCACCGTTGTTTGGGTGCGTTTGCTAAAAGCCATAATAACAAAATAAAATTGTCATGCTAATTCGTCCTCTTGAATTCTAGTGAGCTCGTTTTAACCGTTAGAACACAGCGTGTAAACGTGTAAATTACCCTCGGAGCCATTTTGTGCGTAATGATGTAATTTGCATTATTATCTAATGTGCTTTTAGTACTGTGTGTACATGTCTGAGAATAAAACGAGCGTTATCTAATCTAATATTTTAATTTATTGATCAAGAATTCAAAATGATGTATTTTTTTTTAAATGTCAACTTTACCATTTCTTACAAAAATATGACTTTGTTTATACGATGTTATAATAATTGGCATGGCGCTTTATCATACAAGTAGCTATTTGTGACTAGATGTCTATTCCCCTATTCCTTACTTGCTTTTGCCCGCGAATTCTTTATATTAAGTAAGCTGTTCCCGCACTTTGACCCGCGTTAAACCTTACTGATCCGCTCCCGTGGAGTTTGGCGTAATGTAAACAATTCAAAAAAGTTTTATTGATAGATAGATTATTAAACACAAAAAGAATAATTAAATCAGTAGTTTTCAAGATTAGTTACAAACAAACTTACAAACTTTCTCCTAAGGTTTCGTCTGCGTGGTAGGTACATCAATATTTTTTTATCAAAATCTGTCTTGCCGTTTTGACAGACAAGACAAACATTTTAAAATCTGTATTTTAGGTCACAAAGCATCGTACTCTTCTCTGAAATCTTCATTCACGTGGAGAGGCATCGAGTGGTATCTGATATACGCGAGGTCTGTCATACCTTTATACGCATCGTCCATCACGACCCGCGTCGTGTCCAAAAATATATGGACGATCGTTTAACAAATTATACCTCTTTTATTATTTCTGTCACTTGAATGGAGGGACATTGCCTTTCAATGTGATAAACTGTTATCTCTATTTATTCCGTATCGCTTTGAACTTTTACTATTTTCTATTTGCCTGAACATGTTGCTCAAATTACACAACTTTAGCAATAAACGACGTAACTTTCTTGAATTATGTACGCAGTGCATTAAGAGTGGACTCCCGAGCATCATGTTTTCATACTAACGTAATATAGGTTAAACTTTAATATAATTATGTTTTTATCTATTTTTATTATAAAGACAAATCATATCTAAAACACTAAAATGCATATTTGTACGTGGAAAAACGTGGTTAAATTAACAAAGTGTACGTAGTAATATACAAGTTTTTATATTTTTCATGACTATATGACGCTTAAATGACTACAAAAGTCCAAGTATGACATGTTAACTGACAACATGATCGCAAAAGCAAAAGTTCGTCAGTGAATTGATGAAGTAGAGCATGTGTTGTTAAATAGATTACGTTGTTTGTCCATTGTGTGTGCGCTCGGACAATGACGTCACAAAGTTTTACATTTAACTTACTGTTAGTTGTTTAATGCATACTGTGTGTTAGTTTGCATGAAGCTTGTGGAGTTCTAACAGTTGCGCTTATGGAAGCGTCGCCGTATTTACCTTGTTTTACTTGAGTGAGTAATGTTAGAAATAAGAGATATGTATAAATCATAACATAACATAAGATCACGCCAATGTTATCTCTCAGGGTGTGGCACCGGTATACAACACCCACATTTCACCTGTTATGTTTAGGTCCCATGGGATATAGGGTGAGCATATCGGTAACGGTACTGCACAATAAATAAACTTAAATTAATGTTTCAAAATATTTTCATATCACTTACACTAGGAAACCTAATCCAATTATTTCGGACTACAGCGTAAATAATGCAATTTTAAAGGAAGTTGACCATAATATATCAGCGACCGAGGCGTAATTTTTGATTCTAAATAATTATTTGATCAACATATCGAGAGCATAGTGAATAGGGCATCCAAGGCCCTAGGGTTCCTAAAAAGATCATGTTGCAAGTTCAAGAGTATTAAGACTATTAAAATATTATATTGCACTTTCGTAAGATGCATCCTAGAATATGGTTGTCAAGTATGGAACCCTCAATATGATATATATATATATATATATATATATATATATATATATATATGAGATATATATAAAGATGAAATTGAGCCCATACAAAAAAGATTTTTGAGATACTTAGAGTTTAAAACGAAATGCTACGACATTGATTACTAGACTCGGTGTAGGAGACATCACCTTCTTCCCTTGCATTTACGCAGAACAGTAGCGCAGAACAGTGATGTAAGCTATTTGTTAGACATTGTAAATGGTAGAACGGATTCGTCGGCACTTCTTAGCCGTATTGAGATATATGTTCCCAATAGACGCACAAGAAATCCGCCTTGTCTAGCAATCTCTGCAGCTGACACTAACTACCGGTCTAATTCGTTCTTCCACCGTGTAGTTAAAAAACAAACGAATATGTTAGGAAGGAAGATTTGGACATATTTAACGACCACACTAAGTTTCGCAATGTAATAACGAAACGTAAAAATGATAATTTATTTTTATTTACTATTATTCTAATTTATTGTATCCTATCGACATATTAATTATTATTGTATCATAAATATGTGAATTATTAAGATCATGTTATTTATTTTTAATATGTAAGTTTCGAACTTAGCCATACATATAAGCGGAAACTATCAATTGCCTTATGTTGTAATTGCTATAAGTAATTTAATTGATTGTCCTAAAAGCTGTTTGTTTTCCAAAATAAATATCGCCATCAACCAGCCACAATTCCAGCTCCGTGCTGCGATTATGAGTTCCCTGACGAGAAATTCACAAATAACACTTTTGCCCGACCTGGGTATAGAACCCGAGACCTCACGGTGAGAGGTGCATAGGCTAACCACTACACTTTTGAGGATGTATAAATCAGTTTAGCATAAATACCTCATTTTACCCTAGTGGTACAGTAATAAACGCGAGCATGAATTTCTGCATCGTAATGCAATGAGTTAAGCGCTGTGCGACGCTTTTCACATAGAGGATTGTCTTTAAGTACATGCCAAAGCATCGCTTTATACTATGACAACGGAGCCTTGCTCACATTTATTACAATGTACATTTTTAGTTTACAATGGAAAACGCATTGTGGAGGCAGCTAAGTCACTGAACAAATTCAATGAATTGGCTTACGAATTAGAAAACTCTGCTATACTTATATAATGTATACAAGCTTGTTCAGTTATACATACTTGACCACTTTCAGTTTTAATTAAGCCCCTCATTTCTACATGCAAATTATACACAGGATTTTTTGGTGAAAAGCATTTCCAAAGAAGACCGTGGCAGAATATAAATTGAGTTGTTTGATTTTCAAACATCTCAGTATTCCGGGACTCGTAGATGACATCACTCCTGATTTAATTTGTATTATTTTAACTATTTTTGCAAAGTTTGCGTATTTGTTAAGAATTTGATCTTCATTTCATATTGTATTATCATGTAATGTTGTTCGCGCATGGTTTACAAACGAGGCTGTATTACCGCCTTTGTCCCTTCGCTAATTACATACATCACACGCATAAATTGACTGCCTCCCTCCGTAGCGTAGGGACGCCACACACCGCTGCCGCCTCCGGTTGATCTCTCCAGCGCTTCGTTAGCGAGACCGCAGTATTAATTACATTCATTATCATTCATAGCACCACTTAACGTATTCAACGCTGTTATCTTGGTACTAGCACAACCTTTCATATCATTGGTCATTAAATGTTTCAAATTTGGCGTATTTATTAATTAGGTCGTGCATTTTGCACTTCTTTGTTGATGATTGTTTGTGGTCGGTAGGAAATGAGAGAAAATATAGTAATATTAATGACATCCAGCTGTTACTAGCACAAAACCCAGTAATCAGATAAAACAGTGTCAGCGTAGGTGTATTATGTATGCAATGCAACGTTGTACATTGAATTATGTATAAGACAGCTTTGCACGCTTAGAACCCGGCACCCGACGCTTGGGAGAGCACCACACTGCTTACACATTATAATTACACGCTGCGATGAGGATTACTTACTGTAGCTTGGGTCTTTGATTATGCATTTATAGAATAAACTTCAAGAGCTGATATATTATTGCTTTGTAGTTACAATAGCTTAAGCGTGTTTAGCTGTTACGAGGGTGTTTCCACTAACTAACTTTAATTCTAAATTTACTATTTTCTTTTTGGCTATGCTAAAGTTCGACTTCAAAACTTACTTATCTCGGCCACGAAATTCTGTCTGAAGTTGGCTGCCAGCAGGATGATCCTTTTTAGCCTCGCCATTCATCCTGTGATTCTACGCCTTCGTACTAAATTAAATTAATGTTTGATATTTGGATGACGGGAAGATTTTGAGATGACTTCAACACCGTTCATACTACTTTTAATAGACGAATTCCAGCGGATTGGACACGAACTTAATTTAAAAAAATGGTGAACTGTTCATTTTACACTTTAAGATTTCATTTTTTTATCCTCCGGCATCAAAATTATAAATTAAGGCTATTATGGATGGTGCTCTACCTTTTTTTATTTATGTGTTAATTATGTAATTTGTTTCTACCAATTTTCGTATTCTTTTGATTTTAAGTTTATTTTTCTTGTAAGTACGTTTGGTTCTAATATTTCTTTGTTTATATTTTCTTGTGAGCGTTGATCTACTGTGTTGTTCTTTCTGGCAGGGACTAGCTGAAAATCAGTGATGTGCATTGCACGCAGCATCCCAACTCTGTCTGGTTTTTTTAATCAAAGCACCTTTTTATTAGACGCCATTATCAGCCAAGGGTACACTAACAAATATAGAACACGTGTAAAACAAATAAGGAACTTATAAGCTCTTGAGCAAAACTTTGTGAAAGTGTAAGAACATATTCATTTCAGTCGTGAACATTGAAAAAGATTCAGACAACATTTTGTGTGTCACGTGAAAATAATTTGAAAAAAAAAAATACTTCTTCAAAAAACCTCGAATAGCAAAGAATAACGCGAAATGTCGGTTAAATAGTTCTTGTAGTCTGTGTTGTTTTTTTTTCCTTTTGTTATTTCGTTAGACAACAATTTTACTTAAGTAATATTCAACTTCTTGCCCTATATGTGTATAACTTTATTATTATTTTTTTTATTCATGCCAGCATAGCTCTGCAGTACAACGATGTAACAATGCTACTCGTCCTTGGACCACAACTCGCTGTTTTTAATTGTATTTGAATTTCCAAGCGTTTGCTGTTCGTGGGCTGCCGTTCTCAGTAATGAAAGTGCATAGTAATTACCTTGTTTAAGGATAATGTTGTTATTTCTAACATATAAAAATACTTTTTACTTAGGTATGTTCAAATAAAAATAATTACAAAAGAACTATAAAATATTTAAAAGTGTACAATCTCGAAGAAAAGGTTGCATAGCCATACATACAGCCCAAGCGGCGCTTTGTGATTTTTTACCGCACGTTTGCTATTGTGTATATAAAGTTATTGTTTTATGGTTGAGAGATCGCTGCAAGTGCGGGTGCATTGTGGTACAACACTACAAACGTTACATGACAAGAATATGGAGTGCGGATGCAACATAACAAATTAACTTGCATCGCTTTGCGCCCTCTGGGTCGTGCACACACACTGTGACACTCATGACTGCATATTGTACCGTTTACACTTTTAAATTACGCGCCGAAAAGAGACGGGACTATAATTCTTATTTAGACTATAGACTTTAGGCTATCCATTATTCCAGTTTCATTGTCCTTAGTGCGCTTAGACTACATATATATTAAATAATAAATAAATAAATAAATATTTCACAACTCACACACAACGCCATCTAGTCCCAAACTAAGCAGAGCTTGTACTATGGGTACTAGAATAACTGATACTAATACATAGATACTTTTCTTTTGTAAATACATACATATTATACATAGAATTTGGTGTGCATTACTTAAGTAGTTCGTATTTTGTGTAATTATTCACAAACTTGTTACGTTAGCAGCGATAATCTAGTGGGTGTCCGTAGCACTGCAAAGTCAAAGTTCTCGGGTTCAAACTCACGGCACTCTTCTGTCAATAAATCGTTAAGATTCGTCTTTTCGAAGAGACATATTATGTAAATTATCGCTCGCATACGGTTAAGGAAAACATCGTGAGGCACTGACGCACTGTCAGGCATGTATCTGCATGCCTGACAGTGCCTAAAAAGTGCTCGAGGGTGTGTGAAGTCTACCAATTTACGCTTAGCCAGCGTGGTAGACTATCGCATAATCTTTCTCAACTTGATAAGAGGCCCGAGCCTAGCAGTGGACATGTTACGTGTAAAGGTAATTAAAAGAATAAACGACGATATGATGTAAAATATGGAAGTTTTTTTTTGTAATACGTAGTTTATTTTGATTTTTATTACTTCTGAATTAATACCCAAGTTACAAATTCAATAAGATTCTGTGAAATACAGAGTAAAGGGTCCAAAAGGCACAGGAATTGTCGAGAATAAAAGTTAAAGAGTATCCACAAGCTAATGCTGCGCCCACCCAAAGATTAATAAAAACATATTTGTTTTTATTAATCTTTGGCAACAAACCGGTATTATTGTGAATGTATACTTGGCTATCAACTATTCTTACTATGGGGTTATAAATAGGTATGTACGTTGCGAGAAAATGCACTCAGTGCTATACGCATCCGTTGTTTTGGTGGAGGCACTACTGTGCTTTTAGCTTTTATATTCCTTTTCTGCGTTCAACTTTTTGTTTTCATCCACCAAGTTATAGTCGTTATATGTTAAATTGAGTTATTGCCATTTTTCTTATCCTTGCTACCACTACCAAAACAAAGCCTTAAGCTATTGTGTATTTTACACCCCAAACATAAAAATACGTAAGCATAAAGATACCAAGCGTACGTTTGCAGAATGTTATCATAATACAAATAAATAAAACCCAAGCAGAATGTTGTTATGTTAAAAATCAATCGAAAAACATAGTGGTGAGGCAGATTCGATAGTGCGGTCCTGGCGCCTGTCAGCGGTACACAACACAATTTATAAATGGCCTTGATGGACATAACGATGCTCCGCCGGCCTGAACCTTCTTATATTCAGGTGTTCCTGATTTAAATAAATAGTAAACTTTTAGAGGAAGATTAAAGTAGCGCCGGTGGATTGAACACGAAAAATATACCAGGTAATTTTAATATTTTATCTTGTGTTTTGATTACCAAACCTTTTCATTGATTTTATTCTAACTAAATCTAATTAAAGCTTCTTTGGCACAAAACACAGACAGCGCTGATTGGATATTGTTAAAGTTCCCGAACGAAACGTGCTGCTTTTACTAATGTTCTACAAATTACAGATACACATTATATTATGTAGTTTAATGAAACAACTACTGCTTTGAGTTAAAATGTATAATGTTAGCTTCTATTGCTTGTTTATTTTAATATAACGAAATCCAATCAACAAAAAGTATGTCTAATATAATTGATAGCTGTATTTTTGTTGAAGCTTTTATTTTGCTGGATTTTGGCACAAATAAAAAACATTAAAATATAATAAATCAACATCAAGTACTCTTCAAACAAAATCGTATAAACACATTTGATAATAATCTAGTCAAATAAGTTGCTTTTTATTTGTACCCTTTTCCTAGGCCTTACTTAAACGGTATTTGAAAGTGCACATCTGAGGCAGGTAGCGGTTCACCTCTCATCCGGGATTTCACGAATTGGCTCGTCTCGAATCCGTGGCTCGGCTTTTTCTACGGCTTTCCGGAACGTTCGATGGAAAAATATCGTGAGAATTTGACCCGTTTTATTTGAAAATCCGTTCAAAGTCATTATATTCTGAACTACTTTAAAAGGTCCTCAGACACACAATGTATTTAAAACAAAATCAACCCGAATTTATGACAAGACTTAGTGATACGAATTGATATAAAATTATGTTTCCATTCACATTAAACATGTTACCTATTTAATGTATCAATATATAGGTAGTATCGTAGTAGGTAATTGACTTTGGAGTGAAGATAAGTCTTCAATATATCTGATCTAATACTTCTTTGGATGATGTTCACAGATAACAAACTTGTTCGATTTCTCCGTAATAGATACAGTGAGACTTCCAATAACAAGAGTCGCAGGATATAACAAATAATTCTATATAATCACTTAAAAAGTTAGTGTAGATAGATTTACTTTCTCTGTTATTATTATAATTACATAATATTTTTAATATGAAAATTTGGCATCATTCACATCCGAGTAACAACGTTACCGTGATAATAACGGTATCGTCTTAAAATCTCGTATTTAATAATTCATATAAATACAAAAAACTTCGCATAAACTATCGTAGTTTTTTATCTTATATCATTATGCTCTATTTATTTGGCTATTTTATTGAAGTTCACCATCGAATATGGTATAGTAAAATAAAAAATAAACTGATTTTAGACACATGGAATATCTCAGTGCAGTTTCTAGCAGTCATAACGTAGCGAGAGTCACGTAGCACTATTGCTACGTCGTAGCACTGCCGGTGCCGTAGCACGTATGTATATTCTAATTTCACACACGGGAGTAATGTTTCGTGTGGTACTAAAATTTAATATTTTAGTTGCTTTTAAATAAGTTTTCGGTGCTGCGTGTATGTTTGAGGTCAATTATATTATTGACGCTTTCATTAAGATAAATGTTTTTAGAAATGAAGAAGTTGCGTAAATTAAGCATCAACTATTTGAGTCGATGTATTGTGCACCACAAATTAATATACAACCACTAAATAATAAAAACAGGTTCCTTTGAGTCGGCCTCTTTATTGTATAGCGTTCGTTGTATTAACAATCCGGAGTTCATTTCAATTTATTCATGATTTTTAATAATGTTTAATATGCTCTCGTTCTGCTTATATTATGACCACAAGGAAAACAATTTAAGCAAATTATACTGAAGGTCTGACCTTTTCTCGAATAAAAGAATAATAAGAAAATTAAAGCACTTTTATATAGTTTTAGATATGGATTGAAAGCCAAATATGATACTTCTATAAGTATGTTTTGATTATAAATAAAATCTATAAGGCAATATAACCTTATAACTCACAATAATACTAATAATTTACATATTTTTTAAATTACACAAGTATATAAAAGTGTAGCCATTCTCACTTTACTTCAAATTTTTAAGGTTGGTCGGCATTAAAACATAAGTCAAGCAGGATAGATTTTTAGAAGTTTATTTTTCTATAGGTATATTTTCGTAAGTACGAAACAAATAACATTTAAATTGTTTAAGTAAAGTGCAGTGCGGCGGTGCGAGCTGACAACACACGGGAAGTGCAAGTGCACTTCTTATTTCGACAGCCAACCTGAATGATTTTTTTAACGTATTTGATAATTTGAATTATCGCTTAACCAGCCCATTTTAAAAGCTTATATTTTTCACATAGCTACAGACCACAAATCTGATTCGTGTCCATACAAGGATTGAAGCAAATATCAAATTCGTTTGAACTACTAACATAAACTATTCACTTTCGTGAAAAACATTTGGTAATGAGAACAATTTGTTCATGCAATTGTTCATGCAATGACCTGACACGAAAAAAGATTATTTCATTGCAATGTAATGGCGGGACTCACGCCGTGTAATAAATAGGATGTGCTTTGTAAGCTTTTGTAACGCGTTGGAGTTAAACGGACGCACATATATTTTGTGACAAGCAGCGAGTGATATACGGACGGAGAGCGATGACTGACGCGTGACGTCACATATATCACATGACGGCCCATCATGGGGTTTGACACAAAATAAAACATACGTAACTGAAAAATTGATTTTTTTATAAATGTGAAATATGTTATCCTTCGTCAACTGCTGCTGATCTAGCACTAGAACAGTTTAGGTATAAATATAAAAGGCAATCTAACAAAAATAATGAAGGCCTGAGTGTTATCAAACGTACATCACCCCTAATTTGAAATGCTCACCTCAGGCTACAGAAGCAGAATCATCCCACGCAAACGATCTCTCTTTCATGAAATGAAATGTCAAAGCGAGTTTGTTTCAGCTGAGAAGGCAATGTCTTATTTATAGGACAAGTGTCATGTGCGTGACAAGGGATGCGAGCAATTACGTCGAGATTTACAACATTATTGATTTCCGTTTTATTGAACAGCCTGTTTTTTAATGTCGATAATACTTATTCATAGCCTTAGTGTTATTACTAGTAAGGTTATTCGATAAAATATTTGATCAGCTACGTCATACATAACGCTTCACTTTCATAACGTCTCATTCCGCTCGTACGGAACTCAATCATATAATATAAGTAAGTATTCACATTTACTCGACACGTATTTCTTGTGTTTGTCATATTAATTAATTTCCTTCGCTTCGTTATATAAACTCAATCTATTTCTGCAATTCATAACAATTGTTCAATCAACGAACGATACAGTCTTTTGCTTTATTTTCGTGAGTCAGAGGTGCGCGGGGGTGCGGGAGTGCGGAGTGAGGGGATGTGTAATTGTGTTTGCGAATTGCGGTTGATGGCGTTTTTGATTACTTGTGAATAGAAACTCATTGGATTTGAATCATAGCTGTCATGAGAATTTTTAAATAAAAGAGGAATTTATTTGTAATATTCTTGAAAATTATTAGAAGCATTCTGCCACTACTTAAGAATATTTAAATTAACAAATGTTTTTGTTTACTTTCTCCTAACTAAACTATATGGCTTTTGTTATGAGGAAGGTTGACGTCAGTGTGGTGCAATGCCCACGACCTACACGAGTACGATTTGCTATCCATTGAGGCACGGCCGCTTATACTTTTTGTGAGCTGTGCATCGTGGTCGTTGTATGTTAATAAAGGCTGTGGGTGAAGTTTGGTGCTGCTTTTCAATGATGAGTTATCGGACAGCTCTGTTATTATCGTGAGTGAGGTACGTCATGATAACAGACCTGTATTCTTTACCGCACTATTGAATCTACGAAGTGTTGAATCTTATTTACTGTAATGAGTTATTTATTTATTACGCTAATTAAAAGGTTTTACTACAAAAAATGTTGTGTATTTGGCGTTTATAGTTTGTGTTCGCACAAAATATGAATGACGTAACGAGGTGAGAACACTGTTAATGTAAAAATATTTTTTTGTAAAACGTTATGTTATGAATGAGCTTTTACTAAAGCGTGACGAATGGTGGAATGACGTCACTAATATAGCATTTTATTAATTGTGGTAAAGCTGCAAAAAAATACCCTCCACAACTACACATAACACACGCGTACGCTATTCATTTATGTAAAATTAGATTCAGTGGAAAAATTCATTTGCAGAACCACCCCGTTTCATATAAGCTTTTTGTCTCTGTTAAGCAGCATAACAGATATTTTAGTTTCTATTTCTACGAACTCTCCAAACAAGACTATTCTCTGTAACGATCCAAGGTAATGGTAATTGGATCCAGCGCTTCGCGATTGCTACAAACCTGCTTCGCCTCGGGATGATACTATTCTCATTTGGAATTGACGGTTACCGACGGATTAGAATTTATATCAAATAAAATGTAGATAATATATGCTACTTTTCCAATTAGAGCCTCCAATTGTACTAACTACATAATCAATATTTTTTTGTCAGAAATGCTTTAAATTATTTGAAAGCTTTTAATAAATATTTTAAAGGAAAAATACTATAATATCCATCCATAATATACCTTTAATATCCATCCAAAAATATTCAGTGTGCACAAAAATATATTAACAAAGTGTTCTACTTAAAACCAATGCTCGGCTTTTTGTCAGGCTATTTCGTCAATTTGAAGAAATATCTAAGTGACGAGTTTTACGTAAAGAAATAATCCACTGCAAGTTTCAGGTACATTGAAAAGTTTTGCGAGCGTTAAAGCGGTCAATAAAAACTTCCCCCAGGGGAAGTTAAAAATTAAGCAACAGAAATCACGCTCTTTACAAAGAGTCCTTTTATTATCTACAAAAAAACAATTACCGCTGTTAATGAGCAATACAAACTTTGACTGAGACTATCAGTTTTCAACAACAATTACAATTAGATAGACCCTGGGTAGAAGCCTTTAAAAATAATAAAAAGTGAAAAAAAATAATAGTAGGATGAAACCCATTAGAAAATGAGGAGAATATTATAAAAATTAAAGGGAAAATAATTTACGGGCGATCTGAGGTCGGGAAGGGGAAGGAGGGGTTGTTTTTAAGGGTAGAAAACGGTTTTTCTCGATTTCCGGCAAAACTAAAAGTCCTATGGAAAAAAGTCGAATGGCAAAGTTGTTGGTAATAAAAAGATCTAAAACTTTTGTATTTACATTTTTTTCATATAACCTCAAAATGTATGTGTAAAAATTCAAAAACCAAGTTTTTGGTTTTTTATTTTTATCTTTTACAAACATTTTTTTTTCACGAAATTTGGTGAAAACTTACCTTTTTATGTCCCCAATACGCTGTAATTTATTTGATTAGAAATATTTATTTTTTTCACCTTATTTTGAATTAATATCGAAAAAGCAATTGAAAATTCACCCGTCAAAATATCAGTTGTGTGTGTGTGCGCGCGTGTGTGTGTGTGTGTGTGTGTGTGTGTGTGTGTGTGTGTGTGTGTGTGTGTGTGTGTGTGTGTGTGTGTGTGTGAGTAGGTGTGTGTACGTGCGTGTGTGTGTGAGTAGGTGTGTGTACGTGCGTGTGTGTGAGTATTTGTATGCCCTTGGATTTAAAGAAGTAAATACTCTGTTTCTTCGTAATTTAAAATAAGTAACCACTCTGTTACAATATTTTTGCAGGCAAAGCGTGCACGATCCTTGATGTTACAAGTGTTATATACCTTTTTGTAGACATGGGAATGTATGAAAGTAGGACATCGCCTAGCCAGAAGGGATATGGCTCTAGTCGGTGGCAGTCTAAAAGTGCGTTTGGTGATTAGGTTACTGTAGTCTGATCTGTAGGTTATTGTTTTATGGGTATGTAAGGTTTCGCTAATAATAAATAACTGTCTTACTCGGAGCACTAAGATTTCTTCATATAGGGTATCTGTTGGATAGTAAAATGGCTTACGTAATACTACTTTTAGTACAGCTCTTTGCGCCCTTTCAAGATCTATAAGCACAGTCTACCCAGCTCCACCCCAGACTCCAATGCCATATTGTATCACTGCCTGACATAACGCGAGGTACACTGTACGAAGAATCTTAGTTGGAGTCTCTTAGTTTTTTCATTACGTATATGAACTGTCTTACGCGTTTTGTAAGAAGTTGAACATAGGATTTGTAGGAGAGACTATTCCCTGGTATTTCAGGGAAGTTCTACGTTCCACTTGTTCGCATGTACAGATGGAAAAAGAGTTGCTAGGTGAGTTTTGGCAGGTGTGGTATTTAATTGACAGGTTTTGAGATGGATTGGAAATTCGCGATTAACAAACTGTGATATATTTGGTTTTCTTTACGTTTAAAGTTAGGAGGTTATGGCTCAGAGTATTGGCTATAAGTGCTAGTCCCCGTTCCGCGTATTCAAATGTTTGTTTATAATTATATAAGGTATAATATAATTTCAAATGTTAGTTACAGAGTTATTCTACCAAAAGACGCTACTTAATAACGTTAAATTTTGTACATAGTAGTTTTTAGTAGATCGGGTGCAGAAATTGCAGTATGAGGCTTTCGTATTTGTACTTAGTGGATAAATACAAAATGTAATACAATAACGCAACACAAGCCGTGGTCCGACAGTGTACTGTGAAAGTCACTATTTTGTTAATAATGAAACCCGTTGGCTATACAATAATTTATAAATGAAATGATGACATTTCATTTATAAAATTATTGTATAGCAAGAAAAATTGGAGTAACTATCAACTATAATCCCAAAAGAAATAACGTAAATATAACCAAAAAGTGCGAACAACAAAAGTTGTTTGTCACAGTTAGTGGCCCTATTTACTCGATATTTTCTTTTGTGACTTAACGAAATTATTTGTGTAATTTATCGAAGCTGTTCAAAACCTTCTTATATTAAATAATGCATCCGGCAGTTGTTATGTAAAAATGAAAGTGAAACAAGAAGTTGTGGCGTATAAAACACAGTTTACTTGTTGCTAAAAGAAAAATACAATTTAATTTCATATTTTTTTACGACTCGTGCTTTACATAAGCATTATTTGAAGCACAGTAAATAATTCGTAAGTATATATATGCTTTGTGTTGTTATACGTTTATTGTCCATAAAATGATACATGGAGGAACAATAAATCTTGCACAATAAATTACACGCTCTGATCCGTTTTGAAACATAATTGGGCTCAAAATAACAGAGATAAAAGTTATGTTATATGATAGGTAGTATTTTCTTGGCATAATAATGCTTAAAAATTTGTAGACCCTTGGCAGACTGAAGGCAGAGTTATGGGACATTTATTTTAAGTGAGATTATCCATGTAACTGCTATCTAACAGTTAAACTGCGACTGCAAGAACGAGTTTCAGAAGTTCAAAACCCTGGCCACCACCAGTAGCTAGTATAGGTATGTAGCTACAGCCAAGCTGTAGCATGCGTAATGCAATTCATTATTTTACATAGTGCACACAAGCAGGGTTGGCAATGTTTTAAGCATTTGTTAATAACACTGGCTAAAACTCGACAAAAATACACACCACATTTAAAAGACAATTAAAAACAATGTTGTTAAAGTTGGGAGGTTGAATTGAGTTTAAGATGAGAGGAAAAAATTAATTGCGTCTTTACTGTAATCGGTTGTTATAACCTTTATATACATTATTTTGATTACATTTCAATATGCCGTGATTCAATTTTATCAGATTTTTTTTTATCTTGAGATATCGATTCCGCATAATAATTACTCCTGTATCGCGGAGGTGTTCATAACCATACATTCCATACACACAAAGCACACCCAGAGTCGGAACAAACATTTGCACAACGATTTTTCCCTTGTGGGGATCGAACCCACAACACCAGCGCAGTGAAGAGCGGCGAGGCGACCACTGAAACCACTACGTCTGACGCCAACCGTGCACTTAGGTGTTGGGTCAGAAATAATGTTGTTTTTAATCAGAGGCAACAAACTTAACGATTTATTTAGTAAATCTATGATAGTTAGAAAACAAGTTGTTTTCACATCGAGCACCCAAGCGTTAAATTCACGAACAATCTGTGTTTAGAAGTGGTTTTCGGTAATAAACAATATTTATTTGATCGTCCTGCGAATAATAGCTGTAGACGTTTCATATAAAAAGTAACAACAACCACCGCAGATGTCTAATAATTGAGCTAACTATTACTTTAGGTGTATAAGTGTACTATTTTATGAGCCAATAGACCATACACAAAATGATTGTGCTTATTTCATCAGAATAAAAAAATAAATAGAAATCAATTTATTCTCTCACCACAATATAAACGTGATTACATCTAGGCTAAAGATAATTATTAATTTTAAAAAATTGTGGGGAGTGGGAGGGGAGTTACATTTTTTGTACATCATTTGGCAAAAGGCTATTAAATATTTGAATCTGCGAATGTGTGTGCGAGATGAGAGATGAAGATATTTATGTCATCTTTTATTATTTATGAACGCGTATTAAACTCAGTTTAACAAGGTAATAAAAACAAGCCCTTACAAACGTGCGGGATTTCCCAGTCTTCCTGATAATAGTGACGCGTCACACACACCTAGCAAATACTTTTGATAGTTGTCGTAAAGCTTCCAATAAAATCATGTATGCATGAATAGTAATAATGTTATAAAACGTATCCGTCACACGCTGAGACGCATATCTCTTGAAGCAAATAAACTACGTTTGCCTAAGTAATAGAGTCCCGTCACCGCTATTTAAGGCGAATATTTTAATTAGCTGTAATAAGTGTCGTTCGAGATATAATTTTATTTAAATACCATTTTTTTTCCTAACTCAGTATAAGAGTAAATATTTCAAGTTCATTACAATTGTAAACTGATTGTTATACAAATCGTTGCCCGGTGTCCTCAAACTTGTAATAATGATGTGTCGTGTTCAGGGGCAAGTTGTATTGACAAGGGTGTATGCTAGTATACGAAAGAAACATTTCAACATAACAACAGTCAGCTACAGACGACAAAATTGACTTAAAAAAAAATAATTGTAATATTATTTTTAACACATTTCTCGTTAAAATCTTTGATTGCAATTATATAGTGTATTTAGCTAAATATAAATAGTACATGTGAACTTTTATGTGAGTCTTGAGCCGAGATGTGCCCTCGGGGAATAACTACGCAGAGTTCAATTCACGTCCTATATAGCTGTATCTACACTTAGACGTAATCAACACGTGATGTATCTATAACATATAATAACATTGTAAACTTGCCTTGTCTGTACATTAAAGATATTGAAGAAAATATAACGAGGGACCTTTACAACAGCAGTAGACGCCAAAACATGAGTTTTTGAGTTGCAACAATTTGAGTTTTTGTCTGTCTGTCTATATATTTAAAGTAAAATGTAAGCGCATCATGCAAAGACTTTTTTTTTCGAATTTCACAGTTGTGTAGTTTTTATGGGAGGTTCGTAAATTTTAAAGAAAATTAAGTTAAATATCCCCGAAAATATTAGCATTTTTAATAAAGAGGTGCTCGGTGGGTTTTATTTATATGAACGAGGAAAGGCCACAAAATAATTCATTTGTGCAAAAAGCTGCGTGACGTAAAGCAATCCCATGCGTCAGCGATGTTTCTACTAAACGTCACTTCATATTGTTATGTTTGATGTGAAAGAGAGAGAGGTGAGGGATCAATGAAAAAACAACTGAAAGTTAAATATAATAATATGTTACATTCAAGAAAAACACCTTCTTTAATATTATGGAAGTTAAATATCAGAGTATTGTATTAGAATTGCAAGTTGACTATGAAAATATTTATATAATAAATATTTATTTACCTTTGTGTTAGAAATGGGCCCTGGTGGACGCGTGACCACAATATGTGATGTAACATGATCCACCGATGCACGGTACACGAACACTCACTTATTCAATCTCTGGAATGATTTATATTTCACAAACAACGAGAGATAACACGCGTCCAGTCTCATGGGTGGAATACTAATACAAATAAGAGAGTATGTGATGTATGTATGGATGTTAGTAAGCCTTTCAGGAAAAAACTACTTAGTCTATTAAGATAAATATTGGTTAAAGATTGCAGTTTATGTGGGCTCAATCTCACTTACGACCATAAAATTATTTGTTACTTTTATATTGTTAGAAGCTCCGACAGACGTTATCCTGTCCTAACTATGCATAATGTTATGTCAAACCCCATAAAGGTACATTCAAAAAGTTCATTTTGTCAAAAGCGCTAAGGTTACTAAAATGGCTATTAAAAATAGGGGTTGGTGATAAAAGGGTAAAAATTTAGGGTTGAATGTATTTTTAATGCCACATTATAGAAAAATAAAAACAAAAAATTTTGTTCAAAAATTAAAACAAAAATGTTAAGGGTGAACAACCCTTATCACTTAGGGGTATGAAAATTAGATAGTAGCCGATTCTCAGACCTACTGAATATGCATATAAAATTTGGTAAAAATCAGTAAAGCCGTTTCGAGGGAGTAAGGTAGCTAACATTGTGACACGATCATTTTGTATATAAGATTGTACATGTATGCATTTGTACGGTCAGCATTAAATCACTTATCTAAGATATTTATCTGATTATAGAGTTATCCTCTGATCATTACACTCTAAATTAGTATTTAGGTAAAAGCCTAAATTAGCTTTACTTTTGGACGACGTATGAATACCACACGGTTTTTACTTGTGATAATAAATTGTTGAATAACATTCAATCATTTTCCATAATAAACTTTTTACAGTCTGCATTTACCTTAATAACACGATAGTCTGTGGCGGCATTTATACAATAATAACATTAACTAGCAGTTAGATAACCACAAACGCACACATTATGTTCAATCAGCGGTCGCAGGCATTAGCTGTAAGCGCATTACTGAATATAAGCGGGGATAAATACAAGCTTTATAACATTTAGTTTTATATCTGACTACACCATAATATTGAATATTACAGGACGCAAACTGTACTTACATATTATTACACTTTGTTTAGAGTTACATATTTGCGAGTTATGTATTTCAACTAATCCTTGTCTAAAAAAATTTAGGATGGAAAAAAATAATAATATTATGTTACTTCACAATCACACAATATTGCCAAAAATCATTCTTTTCAAAATGGTGGAGTTGAATGATTGAATTAAATGATAAAAAAAAATGTTGCGATCATTAGTTAATACACTAATGCATCATAAAAATATATCATCAATTTGAGGTCAGTAATGTTTTTAGTTTTGACGCAATAAAACTAAAGTTTACTTATAAAACGGTGTTATAGCATCTGTTATGATAACGTGATTGAATTATTTATTTAAAAACTAAATTTGATGCCACATTAGTCGGGTAATTCACAATATATTTTTGAACAAATATTGTTTATTGATTTATATTTTTTTTCGATTCATGTTTTTTTGATTCTATCAAATGTTTGTGATTTTTTTGTTAATTTGCACCTAATAACTCCACTATATAATTTTTTTTTAATTACAGATGAAATTGCTTATACCATAATGTAAAATATCATCTCTGTCAAATAATGGCCATTTTAAAATATGAAGGGAAGAAAATAAGGTTTTTTTTTACATTTGAAGGAAAACATACCAATAATCTCTACTATTTTAGATTTAAGATATCCTGTTTTGTTTCATAAACGATCAAAATGATATCTTGCAGGTTAACTTGAATCGTTTTTATATTTAAATATACTTTTGGTTTGCCTTTTCTGGCTATTTTCGGTATTTGTGCATTTATTTTGTACGCCAAATATGGCATGTTACACATGGAGAATTAATTTCTAGTACATAAGAACTGTATACTTAACACCTGTAACAAACAATTAATAAATAATTTGAATTTGAAGTTATTTTTCTTATTATATTTTGTGTTTCACAGAAAGTTTGCACTCCATTTTCAAGCATAAATTAATCTATTATCCATTTCAATGTATGGAGCGGCAACACTGTGAATCACATGTTTGCTTTTTCCTTTTATCCCCAATTATCCGCATCTCCCCGATAGAAGAAAGATTTATATTAAAAGATTTAGCGTTTGTTAATTAAACAGTAAGTGTGAATTTCAAAAATAAATTAGTTAAGCTAACTAAGAGAACGCATTAAAGCAACATTTCATAAAAGCTTTGTGTAGTGTTAACTGCTTCAAAGTTTGTAACAATACAGAAATAACTGAAATATTTTAACAACTGGCATCAAAACTAATATTAATTTTCCAACTAATATAAATTCTGAATAAAGCTTTTAATATAATATTACATTTCAAAATATATTTCAAACATTCTCGTTAAATTAATGGCAAACATTTGAACAAATTGAATTTGGGATAGCTTTAGCACGGCATTAATAGATCGGTTATTATACTTAATCTATTGAATGAATAACGTTTTAGTCTATGGAGCGAGCGCCGGACGCCGACCGTTCCAGTGCCTAATATCAGTCATATCGACATAAAACGCTCATTACCATAATATCGTTGGTTTGAATTCATAGCTCTAACTCTGATATCGGCCACTATTATATTACTATCTGAAGTCATTAATTCTTACGTGTAATATTTAGTTTGCCAGTTGGAATATATTATGTGTGTTTTAAAGTAGGTTAGGTTATGATGACGTATTAATTCAATTCGATCATAAGTAATTCCTTATTTCCCCACTCCACGATGTAATATAATTCTTGTCCCTTGTCACACGCGTGACACTTGTCTTATTAACGTGACATTGACTTGGCGTCTCAAAGAAATCAGTTTGACATTTTAATTTATAAAGGAAAGGTTCTTTGTATGAGACGATTTGGTTAAATATTCTCGAGTGAGTATGAAAAATGGAATCGTTAAATAGTTTGAATGATTTTCTTAAATCCCTTTTATATAAATAAAACTGTATTTTTTAATATTAAGACATAGCACTACTTAGGTTATCGTATTATAACTAACGAATAACCCAAAATATGCAGGTGCTACTAGTGGGAGTGTAAGATTAAGCGTGACTTCTGTGATCTACGTGACGTCGCTCATCACTATCGACAGCGTCCATCACGACCCGCGACGCGTTCAAAATATATGGACGATCGTTGAACACCTCGCCTCGCAAACTATAAGTGATTAATAACATCACTTGAGTCCTATATTGCCTTTCAATGTGACAAGCTATTTTTTTCTTTTATAATGTGCTTGATGGTTACCTAAATAAATATATAAAACTGGAGGACGCACAATTCGGCTTTAGGCCAAACCTCTCCACTGAAAGTGCTGTTTTGGTACTTAAGCACACCGTTAGGTACTATACGGATCGTAAGACCCCGGTATATGCCGCCTTCCTGGACCTCTCGAGGGCTTTTGATCTTGTGGTATATGACAAGCTATGGGACAAGCCTAGAGCGACTGGTTTGCCCGACGGTGTTACCAATCTATTTAAATATTGGTATAGTCGTCAAGCAAACTATATCAGATGGGAAGGCTCTTTTTCTGATGCATACAGAATGGAATGTGGTGTGAGACAGGGGGGATTGAGCTCGCCAATCTTGTTCAATCTTTATATGAACGAGCTAATCTATGAGCTCAGCAACGCCACTGTAGGATGTTCAATTGACGGACAGATGGTCAATAATATCAGTTATTGTGACGACATGGTGTTGTTGAGCCCATCGATTAGCGCTTTGAGAAAACTGATTCGTATTTGCGAATCATATGCAAATGAACACGGGCTCTTGTACAATGTCAGGAAAAGCGAGCTGTTGGTATTTAAGGCACGAAATATAAGCCCAGCCGTAGTACCTCCGGTTGTACTGAATGGCGTCCCGTTAAACACGGTAACGCAATTTAAATATCTTGGACACATTGTCAACGAAAATCTCAGTGATGATCCTGACATTGAACGAGAGCGCAGAGGAATGGCAGTTCGCTGCAGTGTGCTGGCTCGCAGGTTTGCCAAGTGTTCAACGAAAGTTAAAATCACACTGTTTCGGGCATAATATGCTCAATCTTTTTACACCTGCAGCCTGTGGGCTAGACACACGCAGCGAGCGGTCAATGCACTGAGAGTGCAATACAACAATGCTTTCAGGTTCCTGATGAGACTGCCTCGATACTGTAGCGCATCAGCGATGTTTGCGGAGGCTAAAGTGGATGGCTTTGCTGCGATAATACGCAAGCGAACTGCATCGCTGATGCGCAGGGTGAGAGTCAGTTCCAACAGGTACCTGAAAGTAATTGCTAGTAAATTAGAAAGTCCTATATGGAGGCACTGGAACAGTATTCATGTTTTAAAAATATAATTTTATGTCTACTAACATAGTTTTAAGAGTAATGTTTACTAACACTATATGGATCTTTGGGTCTGAAATAAATGAATATTATTATTATTATATTATTATACCTATACCTTCCGCTTGAATTTTTACTTTCTCTATTAATCTGAACGAATTGCTCGCCTTACGCAACTTTAACAATAAATCGCGTAAACTTTTCTGTTAGACTTTTATTCACATGTTTACAAATAATTCGTAAACCATTAGAACTTTGTAATACCAATTTATATAATGCACTCTGTAAACTTTTATTAATTTTGTTTATTTATATGCGAGTTTTACCATCAATATTTTGTTAATAACATTACTAGTTTATCAGCTCTAACTTTTAATAATATAACAACCCCACAACTAGATTCTAGAAAAATATTGTATTAACAAACAAAGAAATCTAAACAAAGCTTTTGAATTATGCCCCTGATATCAATTTATTTCAACGCATTGATATGTTGTATGTTTATGAAATAGTTTTGTTATTAGAGTAAATTTTCGTATTTGTTATTATCAGCTATATATTTTATATTCTAGGATATTCTATTTAGTTAGGTTATAATATAGAGAGCTTATAGTGGTTTTAATACAACTTTGTATTTTTTAACGTGTAAGTGGAAAACAAGCATACAGTACGTACTGATGATTGGCAGTTATCATAAGCAGTTTGGCAAAATCTCAGCAGAAATCAGTATTTTGCGGGAGACATGTTGGATTACAGTTCATTTGCAGAAACTTGACTATGCATGTACGCAGTGAGTCAATGATTGCATTCGTTACATCCCGCTGGCCGCGCGCCAGCCACACAACACTGTCGGTCAATCGCCTCTGGAATTGTACTGAACTAACCTAGGAATTCAGAGCTGCAAGATATATCCGTAAATGTGATTACGATATATGATTATACTGAAATAAACAGATAATGTATAATAATTAAATATACACCTCGTTTCGTGGCCAAAAGAACTAGGTTAATGCACTATGCGGTCTGCAATGGTGTCAGGGTCGTGTACTAAAGAGGGAGAGATTCGTTCGTCTCAAGGCTGCACTAAATCTCGTTAACTGCTGCAAGAGTTTCCTACTCCAGGACAGAACTTAGCGGACTAAGTTGTCAAACAACTACAAGATTCAGAAGATTCACTTTACAACTACTCCATTGCATCTCACTACTAGTAGTGTAGTCTTTTTTTCTTTTTTAAGTTGTAAACCGCCTGCCTCATTTTTTAATTTTTTAGCAGAAATGACTTTACGTTTTACCTGCAGTCAATTCTGTTTAGGTATCTTAATAAATAATTTCCTGTGTTCAATTGAGTGAATTGTGGATCTTCCATACATATTTAACTGAAGTATTTGATGGATCTAAGTATTTATATACCACATGATATATTTGAAGCAAACCATAAGCATTATGTTATCTCGTGTAAAGTTTGATTACAAACCACAGTAACTATAATTACAGACGACTCTTTGCTCGTTGACACTCGAACTGCTTACAACTTTCGACCACAACTTTGATATTGCTACATTCATATGCTTGTAACTTTGTAAGGTCCTTGCTCTGCAATATTTATAACTCCTTAGCTAGTTCTACATAGATAAACTTATTTGTAACACAGTCTTTTTATAAAATTGGTAAGCAACGCCAAAATTGGCTGAGTATATTTTTATGCAAGATATTTGATATTTTTTTACTTATAAGGTCTAGGAAGAAAGGTCAACTTTTGCATTTACCTAAACAGTAGATTTCTAAAATAATCACAATTCCAGACGTTTCTAAAACACCTGGCGGTGTGTTGACTTTCTGGTGCGCGTCAATTTTAAATAAATAAATTAATTAACATCTTAATTGGTTGCTATAAAACAGTAAAATTTTTTTCACGAGTAAATGGAAAAGCGCGAAGACTTGTTACAAATAGTACAACGGCAAGTGTATTCATTATAATTATATATACCCAGTCGTTGCGGGACGACGAGACGCTTTATATTCGTATTAAAATTATACACAATTATTATATAAGTCCAGTAGTGTAGTATGATCTGTGTCAAATGATGTATTATCAAATCACAGAGAAAGTTAGTGAGAACAAAGTAGAAGATCTGTTGTTGAATAGAAAATGATAACTGCTGTTCGTCCATTATTCGTGCGGTCGCACAATGACACAAATGCAACTTACTGTTTGATGTTTATTACAATAAACAGTGTGTTTGTTTGAATTAAAGATCTAGGATGCATATGCTCTGAGGTGAACGTTCGTCTCACAAAGTCGACCCAAAACCACATTGCCACTGCCACTAACTCAATCCCCAGCTAGTACAATTCAATAGTATATATTAAATACACTTAGTCATCAGTTTATTCTTGACAGTGTGTTTGATGTTGATGATGCGAGGATGAATGGACTGCATGCACTGAAACACCGCCACTAAATGCACTAACGCTTTCCTTTGAACCAAACCGCTGCTGTAGCTAAACGTTCGTGTATTGACAGACTGGAGATTCATCAAAATTGAGTTTGTTAAAGGTTTATTTGCTTTCACTTCCAGCCGCAATCAAATTATTAACATTGGGACACAAATTCCAAGGCCCAACCTTGAACTGAAAATTTAATATCCGGGATAACACATATAATTATTATACAGGTTGACATAGTATCGTAGTGTGTGTACAATTATAATATCCATACAGTCGAGTTTCTTTCGTCCAATAACAAATGGTATAAATTTATTTTAGTAACCTGTGTCAGGATATAACGTCATTTTCCGTGTCCTTTTTAGTTATCAAATTCAATTGCTTTGAACGAAGATTTACACACAAATTTGCGTGACTTATTGTGATAGATTTATTAGTTCCTCAATGTATCTAGACAGTAGTCGTAAAACAAACACAGTAAACACTGTGAAAATAATGAATAAGTTCACGCGAACAATATATTGTGAATTTTCTTTAACATGCGATACATCGAGGTGCTGAGATGCTTGTATGACACCGCCACCATGACCGTCCAGATCCAGGACCAGAAGACAAACTGCATAGAGCTGCGTCGGGGGGTGAGACAGGGGGATGTCATATCCCCAAAGCTGTTCACCAACGCTCTCGAGGATGTTTTTAAGACTCTGGACTGGACTGGACGGGGTATAAACGTGAACGGTGAGTACATCTCGCACCTTCGGTTTGCCGATGATATCGTCATAGATGCGGAGTTGCTGGAACAGCTGAGCGAGATGCTGCACAGCCTAGATGGAGCTTCACGATGTGTTGGTCTCGGCATGAATTTGGATAAAACCAAAATCATGCTTAATGAGCATGTCATGCCGAGACCAATATTTGTCGACGGATCGATGCTCGAAGTTGTTCAAGAATATATCTACCTAGGGCAGGTCATTAGGCTTGGTAGAAACAACTTCGAGCGAGAAGTCGATAGAAGGATCCAATTGGGTTGGGCAGCATTTAGCAAACTTCGTCAAGTCTTCTCTTTGCCTTTACCGCAGTGCCTGAAGACGAAAGTCTACAACCAGTGCGTCCTACCTGTTATGACCTACGGTGCCGAGACGTGGACATTAACGGTTGCACTAGTCCACAAATTTAAAGTCGCGCAGCGGGCTATGGAGCGAGCTATGCTCGGAGTTTCTTTGAAGGATAAAATTCGTAATGAGGTCATCCGACAAAGAACCAAAGTAACCGACATAGCTCGCAAAATAAGCTCGCTGAAGTGGCAGTGGGCTGGTCACGTCTGCCGAAGGACCGACAGCCGCTGGAGCAAACGAGTCCTAGAATGGAGACCGCGACTCGGCAACCGTAAGGTAGGACGCCCCCCTGCCAGGTGGACTGATGACCTGAAAAAGGTCGCTGGAGGGGACTGGATGCGGAAGGCGCAGGACCGGGTTTTGTGGCGCAAATTGAGAGAGGCCTATGTCCAGCAGTGGACTACAAAAGGCTAAATGATGAAATGATGAAAATAAATAAGTCTTAAAAAAATAATATTAAATTTAAAGTTTATTTTATAGCAAGTTCCTTTAATTTTTTCGACACCACTTTTAGTTCTTTACACATTCCTTTTCGCAAATTGCCAGCAATAACCGCTTTATGAACAAAACCTTCATTATGGTGCAAGAAATCCTTAAATTATCCAATACACAAAATTTGCACGCCGCATTTTTTTAATATTTACCAATTTACTAAATTGTTTCGATAAATTACAAGAATGAGTTCGTTAAGTCGCGTAAGCTTGATAACAAAAGAAAATAATAACATCGAGAAAATGAGGCCCCGACTGTGACAAACGGCTCTTGTTGTTTCGTACTTTATATATTATCTAATACGGGTATTAGATAATATATAAAGTACGAAACAACAAGAGCCAAACAAATATTTTTACCACACCAGCACGAAAAAGATCATTTGCTTGCCAGAATTCAGTGAGTAAAAACCGTTTTTACTCACTAGAGAGGCAAAGTGATTCAAATTTCGAAACACAAAATCCTTCCAATGAATAGGTGCTGAAAAAAAAAACAAAGCAGCCACCATGTAGGTTAGTAATAAACATTGACATCAATTTTATTAAATAACTACATACGATACGTTTTAATTATTTTAAATTATATAAATACACGCTTATTTAGTATTTTAATGTTTTTATATGCGTGATCGACCATTAAATTAATTAAAATCAGGTACTTAATATTAGACTCTATAAATAAATGTTACGGAACGAATTTCCGAACGCATTCTTAAAAAAAAAAGTCTGTGTCTGTGTCAGTCATCGCGGGCAACTATAAATTCTTTTCAGTTTATGTTTAATTGTTTACTAGAACTTTTTAACAAAACTATAGTGAATCTAGTGATGAAGAACTTTGTGGAACTCCAAAAGAGTTGCGACAACTTGCTTCTAACACAGAACTTTGCTTTTTACCAGAAAAATCACGTGAAAAGTATTTGAAAGCGTACGACATATTTTATTAGTGGTGACTTACAAAAGGCCCTAAAACGCATTCTGAATCGGTATTACTGTTGTATTTCATGGAAAATTATTCCAGGTTAAGCAATCGAGTACGAGTCTATTAAAATCTTAATATTTTCTCACTGGGAGAGGTGAAAAGTTTTGTATTTAGAACGTGAGAAAAATTTAATTTCCAGTTCGTGACCTCTTAAAATCTTTCGCTTGCGAAGTCGTCTTTATGAGAATCACTCACTACGCTCGTGATTCAATTCAAGACTACTTCGCAAGCTCAAGATTTAAAATTGGCACTCACAACAGAAATATAAACTTTTTCTCACTTGTACCATAAATAACTATTAAACATATTTACTTCATCTATTTTATAATTATGTTCATTGTTCTTTTGTTTTACAACATTATCGTAGGTACATATAACATAAATAGGGTCGTAACTTTTAACCCGCGATTGTGTAACACAAAGGGTGGAGTAATTGGAGTGAATCTTTAAAACAATCTCGTATAAAATTGCAGTTTTGGGGTTACGTCTTACCTGCGAGGTATCAATATTATGGAGTGTAAGTATTAGCGTTCCTGGCAAGAGTAACAAGTACTGTCTATATTAGTATGTGGTAACCAGGCTTTAATCCTCGTTAATCTGATGAGAGGCGCACATCTGAGGGATGTGTTGGTTTAACAGATTACAAAGCAAAGGCAAGCATCCCCTGCCTTTCATCACGAGGAGGGTGAGAGTGGATTAGTGGATTGTTGGCATTTTATCATACTTTAGGTAGCCAACTAGAGTACATTTATGTAATTGTATTAATCTTAATGTGGTTTCAGAAAGTTTATAGTCATCATTGCTCAAAGTTAAAAGAACTTTGAAAACTTTCGCGAAAAAAATTCATTTCATCATCATCAGCCCAAAGACGTCCACTGTTGGACATAGGCCTCACCTAACTGCCGCCACAACGCGCGGTTTTGGGCCGCCTGAAGCCAACGGCTCCCCGCGATCTTCACCAGATCATCTGTCCATCTGGCTGGGGGGCGACCCACGCTGCGCCTGCCGGTTCGTGGCCGCCACTCAAGAACTTTTCGGCCCCAACGGCCATCTGTTCTACGAGCTATGTGCCCTGCCCATTGCCACTTCAGCTTTGCGATTCGGTGAGCTATGTCAGTTAATTTAGTTCGCCTGCGGATCTCCTCATTTCTGATTCGATCACGCAGGGAAACACCAAGCATAGCTCTTTCCATCGCTCGCTGTGTGACTCTGAGCTTCCTTAAGGTCACCATCTTAAGCGGCCACGTCTCAGATCCGTAGGTCATCACTGGCAACACACATTGATCGAAGACTTTCGATTTCAGACACTGGGGTATATTCGACGAGAAGACATTACGGAGTTTCCCAAAAGCTGCCAAAAAAATTACTTATACTTATATAATGGCTGCTTCTTTGATAGTATTGAACATTAACAGCAGCAACTTTGGTTCGTAACTATTTTTTTTATTGCCTGCTTTGAATAATATGCTGTTTATGAAAACTGTTGCTCATGGACTTCGACAGCACCAGGGGCAATACAAGGCCGCTGCCAACTTTGAATAAATTCCTCGTAAAAAGATTCATCGTAAAAAGCGTGAGTTTTGTTACTCGAAGTTTTGAAGCCTTCAAAACTTTTCAATCGACTTGAAACTTTCACTGTAATAATTTTTAATAATTGAATTCATCATTTATATTTTTTGATTTCATGAAATTGAAAAAAAATCCTGACATAAAGAGCCAAACATTTTTTTCAGTTTAAAACGTTGTTTTTTTCAATAAAAAGGATGTTAATTGATCTTATTGTGGGTTATTTAAGCAGAGAGAAATTAAAGATGGTAAAGTTATATATTATTTAGTCTATATTAATAATTCAAGCACAGAAAAGAGAAGTATAATAAGCAAAGCAAGTTCACACACGCACATCCGATTACGAAGCGAAAAAACGTATATAGCCGAATGCGGAGCGCGCGCGCAGCTTCTCTGCGTCGGAGCTCAAGATTGACTGGCGAGGCGGGGAAATCCGAGCGCGTCCGAGCGCGGCCTATCTACTTTCGGGTGGCTTCGTCGATATCACTCGGCGATCGCTCAGCCGCTGCACGTAACGCTTAACCGACTGTTCAGGTAAGGGAGTGGTGTGTTTACTATTGCCGCCACATTGATGTAATTGATGTAACATTGCATAGAAAAAAGTGAAGAAAAGTGTCGATTATGTAAAAATTTTAAAAGAAAATTATATTATTATTATATATTTTTCAACTATATTTAAAAAACGGTGACCTTTTTTCCAACAAATTTTGCATGTTTAGGTTTAAAGACATTTATTCTCAAATAAGACTACAAGTCACTTCTATGAGAACACTTAAAGTAAAAATATCATATTTTTAATATCATATGTTTCAATCAACCTGATACTCTTATCTGCAGGTAAAGGATTATCCATTAATTATGGGACATTCTGTATATAGTCAAGTGGTCATCGGGGCGAATTTGTCATACTACACACAAAATACAAAACGCAAAACATTTTTCAGGAACAACGTATTATTATTATTTTTTTTATTTTATTGAATAAACAGTTGAAATTTGTTATACAATTAAACATTTAAAATTACACTATATTATTAAGAAAGTGAAAACTAAATATAATACCTAACTATATATACATGAAATAAAAAAATATAATACAAACTTATTAAATAAATAGATGTAATAAAAAGTGTAGGTGTCAAAAAATACGTCCGCATCAATGTCGACCGTGGGTAACGTGCCCAGAAGGCTGGCGGCATTGCCACGTTGTATGGCAATGCTGATCCTTTGTCCAAAGTAGAAATATGACAAACACAAGCATATTTACAGCGTATTTTATATGTATACTTATATATATATATATTCTCAAATCATCTCGCATATCAAAACCTTCAATATTACTTGATCTACACTTACCAAGCGTATCAAATATTGATTTAAGTGAGTTATAAAATTGATAAAAGTTAAATACATTTGAAAAAATAGTAAAAGCCATTTATACGTTAATAGTAGGGTTAATAATAAAAACCTATAATTTGTACGTCATTCGCTAGCGATAATAACGGAGTTGACCAAAAACCCTTCAGTGACCGCCACGCCCGCTTGGCAGCAGGGCGCTTATTTGCATACAACGATAACAATTAATTAGTCACGAACATTTTGCGCGAAAAAGTATAATAAACTGTTAAGCTTAAGACTCATGCCCTAATAAGTAAGGCATCAATTTCAAGATTGAGACCTCATGGGTTCGAACTCTGGCAAACGTAAAACTGAGATGAAATTTCTAACTAACTAAAGCTGTGAAGAGTTAAACAAGACTATAGGAAAAGTATAACAGTAAAACAAAAGCTTATTTTTTGTCAAAATGTTTAAAATAATTGTAAAAGAAATTGAAAATAGATGAGGCTCTTCTATGGAAATTATAATCTAAGTTATGCTATTAGGTTTGTGAATTTTCTTTAACGCAAATAAATATTCAATCAGTGCCTTGTCACAAGCAATCAAAATTGCCATCAGTCGCAATTCGCCAACACAATACACCTCCCCACCCGCACTCCCGCACCCCCGCGCACGTCCGACAAGAAGATTGTATCGTTCGTTAATTGAACAGATTTTATAAGTGCAGAATAAGATTGAGTTTAATTAACGAAGCGAAAAAAATGAAGTAATATGACAAACACAAGAATGACGATAGAATACGTGACGAGTAAATGCAAATACTTACTTATATATTATAATTATGGATAAGTGAGTGCTCAATATTCGCCAACAAACTGTTTTGCAGTGTGGCGAAATAATTGTTATGATTATATGTGTAAAAGTAATATGAATAAATGATTAATAATTAATTAATTAATATACTGTGATTCAGTTACGTACGAGTGGAATGAGACGTTATGTGATTGAAGCGATATGTACGACGTAGCTGATCAAGTACTTAATCGGATAGCCTAACTTGTAACAGTTAAACACTAAGGTTATGTTTATAAATAAGTATTACCGACATTAAAAAACAGGCTGTTCAATAAAACGTAAATCAATAATGTCGTAAATCTCGATGTAATTGCTCGCATCTCTTGTCACGCACATGACACTTTTTCTATAAATAAGACATTGCCTTCTCAGCTGAAACAAACTCGCTTTGACATTTCATTTCATGAAAGAGAGATCGTTTGCGTGGGATGATTCTGCTTCTTTAGCTTGAGGTGAGAATATCAAATTAGGGGTGATGTACGTTTGATAACGCTCAGGCCTTCATTATTTTTGTTAGATTGCCTTATATATTTATACCTAAACTGTTCTAGTGCTAGATCAGCAGCAGTTGACAAAAGATAACATATTTCACATTTATAAAACAAACAATTTTGTAGTTACGTTTATGTGTTATTTTGTGTCAAACCCCATGATGGGCCGTCATGTGATATATGTGACGTCACGCGTCAGTCATCGCTCTCCGTCCGTATATCACTCGCTGCTTGTCACAAAATATATGTGCGTCCGTTTAACTCCAACGCGTTACAAAAGCTTACAAAGCACATCCTATTTATTACACGGCGTGAGTCCCGCCATTACATTTCAATGAAATAATCTATTTTCATGTCAGGTCATTGCCCTCAGAGCTCCCGTCTCTATTGCATGAACAAATTGTCCTCATTACCGAATGTTATTCACCAAAGTGAATTGGCTAATGTTGGTAGTATGTAACGAACTTGATGTTTGCTTCAATCCTTGTTTGGACACGAGTTGGAATTGTGTAAATATGTAAAAAATATAAGCTTTTAAAATACGCTGGCTGATAATTCAAAATATCACGTACGAGTACGTAAAAAAAAATCACTTGATCCATTTGTCGAAATAAATAGTGCACTCGAGCTCCCCGTGTGTTGCCAGCTTGCGCTTCGTTTTTAACATTACTTCGTTTTTAACATTACGTCAAATACTTGATTGAACAATTCAAATGTTAAGCTCATAAATTTAAGTGGTTGGACATTGATATAAACAACAGCACTTGCTACTACAATCGTTATTTTATTTGACAAATCGAGACCTGCAAAAAATAACATTGTAACGTAACACATTGACTATTAGAGTACTACTCGGTGCATCGTTACCGGCCGCACGTCTCGCTTTGCGCGTTCGCCCGTAAATCTATACCTAACCTACAAATATTACATCTTCTAACTTAGCGACATGGACTCCAGTGCTAAGTGCAAGTGCCATAAGTGTAATTGTGATATTACTAAGGACGATGATTCCACATCCATCGTGTGTAGCAAGTGTTCATTATGCTGGCATTTTAGCTGCGCCTCTTTGCGTTCGTGTCCTCGTGATCGAATGAACTGGAAGTGCGAGCTTTGCAAAAGTACCACCAACAAAAACAAAGCAAAAAAAACCGAAGCGTCCTCCAATCTGTTAACCGCGTCACCAAGTGCATCCTCTGTCGTGGACAGTCATCAAATTGTATGCGACATCAAAGACTTGCGCAGAGAAATGAACAGCATAAGGGAGGACATCAAAGAGGGTAACCATCGCAATACTGACGGTACCGTGAATGCTAGCCTTGAGCATCGGATATCTGTAGTAGAAGCCAAGATTATGGATCTAGAAATGCTTGCCGACATAATCGAAACTCTGCAGGCCCGTGTTTCTACTATTGAAGAACGGAATCATGTACTGGAGCAATCCGAGCGAATATGTGACCTCGAGCTACATGGCATTACCGAGTATCCACATGAAGAACTACAGGATGTCGTCGTGCGAATCGCGAAGAAGGTCGGCGTAGACATGACAAAATCAGACACGAAGTGGGTCAAACGAGTCGGATCCAGCGTCAACACCACGAAACAAAAGCCAAGGACAGTTTTACTTAAATTCCTGGATCAAGAAAAAAAAAACTCAGTTTTACGTGCCATACGAAAAAGCCGTGGGTTACAGATGTCGGACGTGGGATTTGTGGAGGATAAAAACAAAATATACGTTTCGGAAAATTTAACACCACATTACAGGGACATATACCGTGACACAAGGAAACTTAAGAACTTTCAATTTGTGTGGACCTATAACTGCAGAATTTATGTGCGGCGGACTACGGAGGACGACAAAATACTTATAAAGTCAAAAAACCAATTACAAAAGTTGTAAATATGACCCTTACATTTATTTCTTATATTCTTTTGTGCATGCCGTCTCGATACAACTACCTTACTTTAAGCACAATAAGGCTTAATTATAGTTGTAAATTTATCATTAAAAGCAATACCTCTAATAGTAATAGTAACATACTTCTAAAACATGATGCATTCCGTACACGTATTAGATTCTATTATAAACTACGACAAATGCAACTTTTATGCACGATCCGTAAAACCGGTTTGTTATCAGCGCTCGCGCTGCGTACTCAACCCATCTTTACGTTTTGCCGATTCTTTCGTACATTTAGCAATTACATATTTATTTATTCACAGGTTATTCACATATTCACATCACAACTTACGGAAAAGGTCTGCAAATACATAATTAATATAATAATTTTAGATAATAGTATTCTTCCGTATTATATTGAAACAAAGTAGCTATTTTTGTCGCTCCAACTGTTATTGCATACTTATATCACAAAGCTATCATAATGAATCGCCGCAATAGAAATAAAAATAAGCATTTTACACTAGGTTTGCTAAACGTCGCTTCTATAAATACGGGTTGGGACGAACTTAAAGAAACCTTTAAGTTACATGAGTATGACTTGTTGTGTCTTAATGAGACGTGACTGAAACCTGACTCGGATGTTAGACCCTTCGCCATACCCGGTTACAAACTTTTACATAATCCTAGGAGTTCTAGAGGAGGCGGCGTCGGCGCATACGTCCGGTCCGGGCTGCGCTTCCGTCAACTGGATTATCCAGCGAGTACGCTTGAACAGTTATGGCTCGAGATTTATTTACATCGACGCAAGATAGCAGTAGGTATAGCGTACCGTCCGCCAACATATAGCTGTGGCACTGCCATTGATTCTTTAAATGATTCACTCTCGATTTTTGCCGCGCAGTACGACATGCTATTTTTAGTGGGAGACCTTAATGTAAACTGTTGGGATATATCAAAAAATATTACAACGCCTACATGCTTTAAACCTTTACTCGACTCGTACAACCTGTATCAAATTGTGAAGGAACCAACCCGTATTACTTGTAACTCGGAGTCTTTATTAGATGTGATTTTTACAAGAACTCATACGCATCCGCTGTCCGTTAAGGTTATGCACAATGATGACTTAAGTGACCATGCGTTAATAGTGGCCACCTTTCCCATTCTACTAGATCGACCTAAACCTCGAATCGTGAATTATAGGCCTTTAAAAGACAACGCTGATTTAATCCAAAACGCAGCACAATATACGGCATGGGAATTAATCTCTCAGTATGAAAACATTAATGACATGGTTTCTATGTTCAATTATTTAATTTTAGACTTATTTGACACATTTGCTCCTATTCGTACACGTATTTTTAGAAAACCGCCAACGCCTTGGATGACTGATTCGGTACAAAAACTTCGCTCCCTCCGCAATGATGCTTGTAAGGCTGCTAAGAAAACAAAATCAGACGCTGCAATTAATTATTACCGACAGATTCGGAACAAAGCCAATTCTGCAATAAGACAAGAAAGAAGTACTTATTTTCAACATTATGTCAATAATAATCAAAATAAACCAAAGTCTATGTGGCGACATATCAACAATATTTTAAAACCCAACTCTTTGCAATGCTTACCAGAGCAGTTGGCACACCCACATGCTTTAAATAAACATTTTGTTAATAGTATTCCTCGCACTACTAGTTTTAACAATAAGCCGTTTAATTCGTCGACTCAGTCATTCTCAGACTCTGTTTTTGAATTCAAAAATGTCTCTGACGAAACAATTAGTCGAATTATAAAAACCACTTGCTCTAACTCTCTTGGTTGTGATAATATATCGATGTACATGATATACCTAACGTTACCATATTCACTTTCGGCTTTGTCGGCAATAATTAATAAATCATTAACTGAAGCTGTTTTCCCCGACGTGTGGAAATGTGCAATAATAACACCTATTCCGAAAAAGGCCAAGCTCGAAAGCTTCAACGACCTGAGGCCTATTAGTATTTTGCCAGCCCTGTCTAAAATAATTGAAAAAATTGTACAATCTCAAATTTCTTATTATATCGAGAACAATGATATTTTACCTTCTCTACAATCTGGTTTCCGTAAAAACTATAGCACAACTTCCGCCCTGCTACATATTGTTGACGATATTCTAGCAGATTCGGACCAGGGGCATGGAACTCTTCTTGTCTTGCTGGATTACACCCGTGCCTTCGACTGTGTCGAGGTTCCACTCCTGATTGATAAACTTAAATGTTACGGTTTTTCAGACAGGGCTTGCCAATGGTTTTCTTCATACTTCTCGGATCGCTGTCAAGTTGTAAGATGTACTAATCACAAGGGAATATCAACAAAATCAGCTCCCATCTCTCTGAAAAGGGGTGTAATTCAGGGGTCGGTAATTGGCCCGACATTATTTGCTATTTACACATCGGACATGACTAACACAATTGAACACTCGCGATATCATCTCTACGCAGATGACTCACAACTTTACGTGAATGTAGGTACAACTGCGTCAGAGGTTCGGTCAGCCGTCTGTAAAATTAATCAGGATCTTCATTCCCTGGCGAAATGGTCGGAAAATAATGGTCTTGTTCTTAATCCCTCTAAAAGTATTTATATTATATGTGGTACAGAAAAACAAGTAAAATCTATAAAAGCCCATAACCCCGATATTCAAATCGGTGGCGCAGCTATACCTAGGTGCGATAATGTACGAAACTTAGGCCTAATTATGGACGAGACGCTGCATCACATGTGCAATTAAAAATTGCCAAGTCCTTTGCATCCCTTTGCACAATCTATAAATTACGTGATGTTTTAAGTGTAAGTGTACGACAACAATTATGTAACAGCCTAGTGCTATCACAACTGCAATATTGCGATATTGTGTACGGGCCAAATATCTATGTAAAACTAAGATTCCGTCGTACTTATATGATAAACTTGACTGGTCATCTGACGTACATAGATACGAAACTAGGTCACGCCATCGTCGAATGATCATACCTAAACACTGCTTGACTAAAACCAAGGGTCGCTTCAAAATCACCGCTTGTAAATGTTTTAACATTATACCACCGCCTTTATTACAGTTATCACTCACCACCTTTAAACTCCAATACAGCAAATGTTTATTACAGAAGCAATCGGTGGTTTCCGGGATGTCGTAGACTAATCGAAATAATCATTCGTTATTTATTGTACCTAATACTTATTTTTTTTTTTGCTTTGTGGAAACACAGCTTGTATATTTAACATTATTGTGTTAAAATTTATGTATGGCTTAGGCAGAATAACAGCGGTTAGCATGTTGCTTACGGCTAACCATTATGCTGAGTCCAAGACCTTTTTGTCTTTAAAACTTTCATAATTTACTAGGGTTTTTTTTTTATCCAAAACATATATTATGTAAATGGTAAGAATATTATTCTCACCATAATATGATAAAGGTATATACTACTATGTATACCTACCAATTATGTTGAATTTAGTAGTATCATATTCTTATTTTTTAAAACAAAAAAGGGAACGATTCTTTTGACCTAATTTCGCCGGTTCCTAATGGGGTTTCGGATGGTTAAGTGCTGGTTAATTATATAAATTTGCATACAAATTTGACATCGTAACTGTCAATAAAGTTGCGATTAGCCTATCGGAGACTTGTTCGGTACTGGTGAAACTGGCCCTTACATTTACAAATTAGCACCTGGAAATTAAAACTATAAGATAATAAACTAATATGAAAACATTTCTTGGTAATAAAATCATTCTTATATTGCTATAAAAAACCATAACAGAAATGGAACAATGATAACTTCATATTAACATTGGTTGCAAATAAGCGACGCTTTGAATCGTGGCTGTTATTTAAATATAAACTTTATAGTAATTTAGTTAAGGTCAATCTTTTCTTTTCTTTTTTTATCATTATGGAGGAGATAAGAGAACAAATATTAATATAATTGTTGGTAGTTGTTCTCTTTCTTGCAATGTGTACCTACTATAGACGTATATGTACTACAACTATCTCATTTAAGTTAGGTTACCCTATTGTATAAGGATCGTTATGTACAACTAAAAATCGTTATGTATTTTAAAGACAAATAAACGTATTCTTATTCTTATTCTTATTCTTACATCTTTAGTCACTATTCAGGAGGCGCGCTAAACATTTAAAAAAACCTCTTCTGTTTCGTTTAAGTCAAACCTTGAAAATTCGAGGCTTAGTAGGAATAGATACATTTGAAACACCTATCTTATTAAACATATATAAATATAACATAATATTTCTTTGAGTTATTAGATAGATAGGTCTTTAGATTTTATTTATAATCAAAACATACTTAGTAGAAATATTTACGTCTTCGGCGTTCTATCCATATCGGGTACTGGGGGTTTTCATACCACAAGGCGTTCGCACCGCGGTATGGATCGCCCAAGGACTCTTTTTGAATGGGTCCGGTCACACCGCGGTATGGATCGCCCAAGGCTATTTTTGAATTAGTAAGTTCGCACCACAGCACAGTAACCCGATATGAAATCATACAAGACATCAACAAAAACTAATTGAATAAAAAAAATATGGTAGTGAACGTATATCGCGAGACCATCGCGATGTTTATGGGTAATTTTTTGAGGAGTGGATAATTATGTACATGGTACTTGTATGTAAAACAATTTTGTGGGTGCTATGACGATGATTAGAGGGTAATCTTAACATGTATGTAGAACAGTTTTGTGGTGATGTAACGATGTTAAAAAGGTCATTCTAACATGTTTGTGGGATAGTTTTGTGGTGAAAAGAAGATGTTAAAAGGGTCATTCTAACATGTATGTGGTACAGTTTTGTGGTAATGTGACGATGTTAAAAGGGTCATTCTAACATGTATGTGGAACAGATTTGTGGTGATGTGACGATGTTAAAAAGGTCATTCTAACATGTTTGTGGGATAGTTTTGTGGTGAAAGGAAGATGTTAAAAGGGTCATTCTAACATGTATGTGGTACAGTTTTGTGGTGATGTGACGATGTTAAAAGGGTCATTCTAACATGTATGTGGAACAGTTTTGTGGTGATGTGACGATGTTAAAAGGGTCATTCTAACATGTATGTGGAACAGTTTTGTGGTGATGTGACGATGTTAAAAAGGTCATTCTAACATGTTTGTGGGATAGTTTTGTGGTGAAAGGAAGATGTTAAAAGGGTCATTCTAACATGTATGTGGTACAGTTTTGTGGTGATGTGACGATGTTAAAAGGGTCATTCTAACATGTTTGTGGGATAGTTTTGTGGTGAAAGGAAGATGTTAAAAGGGTCATTCTAACATGTATGTGGTACAGTTTTGTGGTGATGTGACGATGTTAAAAGGGTCATTCTAAGATGTTTGTGGGATAGTTTTGTGGTGAAAGGAAGATGTTAAAAGGGTCATTCTAACATGTATGTGGTACAGTTTTGTGGTGATGTGACGATGTTAAAAGGGTCATTCTAACATGTTTGTGGGATAGTTTTGTGGTGATGTGACGATGTTAAAAGGGTCATTCTAACATGTTTGGGGAATAGTTTTGTGGTGCTGTAACGATGTTTAGGGGGTGATATTACTTTTGACGTTAAACAACGGAGAGACATCGAAACTATGCGTTCTTCGTAGATATTACGCAACCATTTAAACCTGTCACCAAGAAAAAAAATGCAATTATTTAGTTTAATCAATTTTTATACTTTATTTAAAATTCTAACAAAGCTTTCAAACAACACATGTTATTAATTGGTTAACCAAAAATCAGCTTATAATTAAGATTTCTAAAACTAAATATGTACAATTTGCAAACTATAAACAAATACCTCAACATATTGAACTTAAGTATGATGGCGAAAAATTGGTAACGAAAATAATATCAAATTCCTAGGACTTACATAAAACAAAAATTGCAACTGGGACTCACACATAAACACAATATGTAATAAATTAAACAGGTTTGTATATGCCTTAAAACAGTTCAGTAAATCAGCTACGCAAGAAACAGCTCTTTGCGCGTATCACGGTTACGTAGGTTTAAGGTACGTTATTATTTTATTTATTTTATTAATCATTAAAAAATAAACCTTAATAATAACCTACGACAAACTTATTATTTGCAGTTCGATCCCGAACCGCAAATTTAAATATACTGGGTACTTTGCCGGGATAAAAAGTACTCAGTGTAGTGCCCAGGATATTAAAGAATAATTATAGAAAGTTTCATGATAATCAAAGTTAGTTACAGTTAGCCAATGAAATTTTTCTACTTGTAGAGTATTACAAAAAGATACAGTATGAACCATCATGAACGAAAGCTGTGCTTCACAATAAAAATTTCACTATTACGTTTCCAAAATATACGCGTGATGATATGTTATATTATGTAATAGGGGCTGAGCCCATCGCTACTGTGTACAATTCTAACTCCGTGCTGCTATGAAGAATTTTCCCTCACGAAACTATCTCAAATAACACCTTTGCCCGACCCGAGAATCGAACCCAAGTCCTCGCGGTGAGAGACATACGCTAACCACTAGACCACAGGTTCCAACGCGAGTGGCACTGCCCCCTTGAGGGCCCACACCAACTGTATAATGAGAAACAAACATAAAAAACAAACATAATGAGAACACAGTAGTTTTCTTAATAAAACGTGTTCAATTAGTGCAAGCCGGCAGTCAAGAAAATACAGGCAACAGACCTTATTTGTAAATATTCTCTTCATATTTGTTTTTTATAATACCATAATGGCGGAATTGCACCCGTTCAATTCCGGTAATAAATCTTAAAAATATTGACCGAGATTACGGTATTCTGAGGTCCCGGAATTCCGGTATCCATGCCCTACATGTAGGGATCAATTAAGTTATTTTTTATTTTCGTTAAGCTATTTCTTGTTTCTGTTTGTATAAATGTAATGATTTTCTAATAATATTATGTTAATAAAACTCTATTTTAGTCGTTTATACTGTTTAACTTATATGATTACCACACCTCGATAGTCAAAACAAACACTTAATGTATTCGCAAACACAACCCAAACATCAGGCAATCATCATAGAGACACTTTCTGAAACCACCCAAACATCATTCAAACACTAAGCAATCATCATATAAACACTTGATAAAACCACCCAAACACGAAGCAATCATCATATAAACACTTGATAAAACCACCCAAACACTAAGCAATCATCATATAAACACTTTCTAAAACCACCCGTACACTAAGCAATCATCATAGAGACACTTGCTAAAACCATCCAAACACTAAGCAATCATCATATAAACACTTTCTAAAACCACCCAAACATCATTCAAACACTAAGCAATCATCATATAAACACTTGATAAAACCACCCAAACATCATTCAAACACTAAGCAATCATCATATAAACACTTTCTAAAACCACCCGTACACTAAGCAATCATCATAGAGACACTTGCTAAAACCATCCAAACACTAAGCAATCATCATATAAACACTTGATAAAACCACCCAAACATCATTCAAACACTAAGCAATCATCATAGAAACACTTTCTGAAACCACCCAAACATCATTCAAACACTAAGCAATCATCATATAAACACTTGATAAAACCACCCAAACACGAAGCAATCATCATATAAACACTTTCGAAAACCACCCAAACACTAAGCAATCATCATAGAAACACTTTCTAAAACCATCCAAACACTAAGCAATCATCATATAAACACTTGCTAAAACCATCCAAACACTAAGCAATCATCATCATAATTCACAAAAACACAATGAAGAAAACTACGAAAACATCCAGCAACAACTAAAAGTTAATCCGTGAGGCATGAAAATAATGTTAAATAGCACACAAAGTTAGCAGTTGTCCGTGAGGAATAAATCCGCAAAACAGTACCCAACGAGACAACGAGTTAATCCGTTTAGTTAGTCAGTGGGGCAGCAGCGAAATATTTTAATAATTTTTAATTATTTAAACTAAGCATCGCTATATAAATATTTTAAAATAATACACATAAATAGTAAAATCTTCACAAAACATTCCTATAAACATATTAAAATTACTTAAAATAATCACTGAACATGTCAAAAATACCTATTAATAACCTTCTAGTAAAATACTAATAATTTATAAAACTAGTGAAAACTAAACATCGCTTTATTATTCTCCTAGTGAAATTATATTTATTTCCTATGTTCATCTAATCCAGATCCAAAAAACGAACCACTGGGTTGTCATCAAATCTTGTGGTGCGAACCGACCTATTCAAAAAGAGTCTTGGGTTGTTCGCACCACTCGACGACAGTGGTGCGAACGGACCCATTCAAAAAAAGTCCTTGTGCGATCCATACCGCGGTGCGAACGCCTTGTGGTATGAAAACCCCCAGTACCCCTTATGATACTTATAACAACACTTCAGACGAACAAATAAACCATACATTTCTCTAATACACATAAACCCTTTAAAATAATATTCCAGAATATACAAAGCCTGAATAACAAACTGCATATATTTGAAACTTTTTTTACCAATAACTCTTCATACAAAGCACTGGCAATATCAGAAACCTGGCTAACGAAAGATAAGCTAGAAAGAATTGACCTAAGTGGATACAAAATTGGATCGTCATACTGCCGGCATACTCGCACGGGTGGAGGTGTCTGTATCTTTCTTCAGGAACACTTAAACCACATTCAACGCAGTGATATTACAGATATGTCAATAGAGTATATTGTGGAGTTATGCGCTACTGAGCTTCCAGAAGAAAATCTATTAATTATAACAATGTATTGGAATAGAAGGGAGGAAGAAGTATTCTATCAGCAGCTAGGAAAAATCTTAAATTATATTACTAAAAAATATTCAAAACTAAATGTGATAATTGGAGGTGATCTAAACATTAATATACTCTCAGAAAACTCTAAAACTAATCAAATTCTGAACTTAATGCAAGAATATAATTTCACTCAACACATAAAAACACCAACACGCATAACTCATGCTAGTTCAACATGTATCGACCTGATATTTACAAATTTTAAATATAATAACATGTACACATCTGTAGAAGAACTAGGTTTCTCTGACCATAGCAGTACAATTTTACACCTTAACTTACCTCAAAAATCAACACCAACCACATGGTTTATCAAAAAAAGACTATTTTCTGTCAGTAATATTCAAAAATTTAAATCTTTATTACAAAACATAAAATGGAGTGAAATATTACCTCAAAAAAATAACATCAACGAAAATTATGTAGCCTTTAATGAAACACTTACAAATATTTTAAACTTAACAATACCATTACATAAAATTAAACTAAAACAAACATTTAAAAAGTATTGGATAACTGTTGGCATCAAAAAATCCTGTAAACACAAACGATTACTTAGAATAATAACAAATAAATCAAATAACCCTACCCTCACCCAATATTACAAAAAATATGAAAAAATATTGAAAAAGGCAGTAAACACTTCAAAGAAATTACACTACAGGAATAAAATGTTGAAATCAGATAATAAAGTTAAAACAATGTGGAACATAATTAATGAAAGAACTAATAAGAAACCTAAAAAAGACAAATTTAATATCACTCTATGCACAAACAATGTAGTATCATCAGAGCCTAGAGATGTAGCCAATGTTTTCAATAACTTTTTCGCAGAAATTGGTCAAACAAACATTAACCCACCTACAAACAAATCAAAGAGTTTACCCGCGCTACCACGTAATGAAAACTCTATCTTTTTAGAACCATTAAACCCATATGAGGTCAATAAAATAATAAAAACCTTAAAAAATAAAAACAGCCATGGTGTAGATGAGTTTCCCCCAACTCTAATAAAACAATGTGCAGATGAATTGACGCTACCATTTTATTTATTAATAAATCAGAGTTTTGAAGAGGGTGTTTTTCCAAATCTCCTAAAAAAATCGGTCATTAAACCAATACATAAGAAAAACTCCAAACTCGATCCAAATAACTACAGACCAATTGCCTTATTACCAACAGCGTCTAAAATAATCGAGAAAGCCATGTGCACTAAAGTATATAATTTTTGTGAAAAATATAATATATTCAGCGACTCACAATACGGTTTTCGGAAACACCGTTCTACTATATTAGCGGTTTACAAATTAATACAAGAAGCCATTAATATTATAAATGACAAAAAATATGCATTAGGATTATTGTTGGACATGACGAAAGCATATGATAGAGTGAAATTTGACATTTTATTACAAAAATTATATAATATAGGAATTCGTGGAAAATGTTATGAATGGTTCAAATCCTATCTAGATCATCGAGAGCAACAAGTTGAAATTGAATCATACAACCATAAAACAAATGAAATAGAACACATAAGATCAGACACCAAATTTATTAATGCCTCGATACCACAGGGCAGCGTTTTGGGATGTTTCCTATTTTTAGTTTATATAAATGACCTCCCTAGTAATATCACAGAACCATGCGTCTTATTTGCAGATGACGTATCTATTTTGACTTCATGTGACAGTAATAGCAACCTTGATGACCAACTAAACTCCCTGCTAAATAACATAACTGATTGGATGACAGAACATAATCTAGAGATTAACTACAGCAAAACTAAATTAATATCTTTTCACCCTCGGCAAAAACCACCTCAAAAAATCAATTTTACATATAAAAATAACAAAATAGAACTCGTAAATAAAGCTACATTATTAGGAATTGAAATTGACTCACACATCAATTGGAAACCGCACATAGATAAAGTAAAAGCCAAATTATCCAAATTTTCATACGCCTTACGCGAAATAAAAAAAACAACAGACCTGAAAACAGCAATGGCCACATATTACGCTTACGCTTATGCGTGGCTTAAATATGGAATAATATTATGGGGTAATAGCACCGACGCACCTACGTTACTTATTCTACAAAAGAAATTAATAAGAATATTAACAAATATAAAACAAGAAGAAAGCTGTAAGCCCCACTTTCAGGAACTTAAAATTATGACATTTCCTAGTCTATATATATTAGAAATGTGTAAATTTGTACGCGAACATCCAGAATTATACACAAAGAGGGAAGAAATCCAAACAAAAATAACATTAAGGCATAAAAACAGACTTAACCTACCAACTTCACGACTTACAGTACACTCTTCCAGTACCTTGGTCATGTCAATAAAAATTTACAATAAACTACCAGAGACTCTTAAAAATGAAAACAAACCAAATATATTCTATAATAAATTAAAACAATTATTAATAAACAAATCCTATTACAATATAAACGAATATTTCAATGATAAATTAATATAATATATAATTTTTAACTCAAAATCACATTTAATTATTATTCTGCTATCCTATTAATTCTAGTTTCAAGAGACCAGTATATACACATAAATATTATAATAACACAATTAACATAACACATCACACCTACACAATCAAGTAAGTTTTTGAAAGTATAAAAATGTTGCCACCCATTTTGGTTTGAACAAGTTTATTTTAATTTATTAGATTTGAAAATTAAATGGGCGCCCTTCATCCTCTCTCCTACACTTTTGCTGTGCCCGACAGGGTCCATAATTGATACTATGTAATATGTTTACCACCTAACAAAACATTGTGGAATGCAATAAAGAATTGAGTATTGAGTATAAGATATGTATTATAAGCGATAATAACACTAATTTCATATTAAAACATGCTCAAAACACGTTCCCGAACTCTTATGTTTGTCACTATTGTATGCCAAACGCACACATAGAAAATCTTCTAGTTAACTTAGATAAGAAACTTGAAAATTTTACCTTGAGTGATTATTGTGTTATATTTATTGGTGGGCAAGATTTCTTAGTATCCAAAGACTATGCAAATGTTATTGATTATATTAAATGTAAACTAGTGACATTATTGCATACAAATGTAATATTGTGTTTGCCTAACTTTATAATAAAAAATAATGTTAATTTATACAATAAGAGGATAGAAAGCTTTAACCAACTTTTGTACATTAATAATTGGCCCTTAAGTACACTTACTTATTTGATACTAACAAAAATATTGAATACTCATATGAAATGTTCAACAAATCTACTGGCAAGATAAACAATAAAGCATTAAAAAGTATATTCCAAGACTTGAAATTGTACATTGATACAACAATTAATTTATTTAGTTATGAAAAGAATTTGGACATTACAAGCATAGTAGATAGCAAACCAGATCCTGTATATAAACCTGGAACTATTCCTTATTATTTCAAAAGACAAATTATTACACATGAAACCTTTTTTCGTGCCTAAAAGTGATCATGATGTACACCAAAACTCCTTGGGTGCTGTATATAATATGACTGAGCTCAACGTCTTTCATCAAAATTTATGCGGTTTGAACAATAAGAAGGATGAATTAGAATTATATATAAGCATTTTGCCTCGTCCCATGCATTTCCTATGCATTAGTGAACATTTTCTTAATAAAGACCTTGTATCCTTACTCAATCTCTCTGAATATCAAGTAGCATCATATAATACTAGAATAAACAAACAAAGGGGAGGTACTCTCATCCTAGCAACGAGAGACAGGGAGTATGAAGAAATAAACTTTTCAAAAAAATTGTACACAGTAGAAAGTTTTGAAATTTGTAGTGTCAAAGATATAAAAATAGGAATGTGTATATGTTGTTGTTATCGCACTCCAAATGATAAAAATTTGGACACATTCTTTCAGAGACTGGAGAAGCTACTAGAGCATTTTTTTGATAAAATTGTTTGATTTGCGGTGACTTTAATATTGACCTATTAATTGATAGTAAAAAAAGAAATGACCTTCTTAATTTATTGACATGCTATAACTTTAGACATTTAATAAATTTGACTACATTTATTCGAAATAATTCTCAATCTTGTTTGGATAACATTTTTACAAATATGACAGAATGCGACAATATAAATTGTGAAGTAGATCACAATGGCTTAGCCGATGGTCATGCAGGTTTGATTTGCAACACCATGGTAAGAGCTCATTCCTTGAGCACACATAACAAAAGGACTTTTCTCCAAATTAATAAAAGAAAAATAACTGTGCAAAACAAATGTTTATGTAGGCAAGCGTTATTGCAACAAAACTGGTGCCAAATGGGCATAAATTCATTTATTAAGACTTTCTATAAAATTTTTACACACAGTTTTAAGAAAAGAAATGTTAAAATAAATTTGGCACATCCTACACCATTATGATTACTCAAGTGATGATTTGTAAACAACATAAAATAGTCATAACACCTGAGATCAAGTTTATTTATTAATTAATTTAGTTGTTAAAGAATTGATTAGTCGCATTTTTATTTTTATTTTTAGTTTATTAATTGACATTTGATTTTTATTTTATTTTATTTTTGTTGCCCTGACATAATATTGTATCGTTTTTTATTCTTAGTATTGACATTTTATTGATTTTATGAATTTATCACTTGTTAACAATTAATTAATTGACATCTAATGCATGATTGTGATTGTGGTGCTATCAATGTTTATTACATTATTTTATCATTACTTTTATATTTAATTATTGATCATGAAATTGCTGAATTTGTTATTAATGTTATGTGTTATTTATTATAAATTTTAATGTATTTAAATCATTCGCACACAATGTAAAAATTGTTACTGAATAAATGAAATGAAATGAAATGAAAATGCCGCGAACGAGGAGGGCTTGAAGTTTTAACGTAAATGTTGGTAATTGTAGTCAGAGCAGCGTTGGAACGTTGTAGGGAAGTGGGGTGGAGCGGAGGTAGTAGGGAATAAGGAGAATGGGGGTCCTTGCCTAAACAATATAAAAGTAGATGTTTGTTTGCGGCATCGGAATCGCTGCGGGAGTGAGAGCCGCGAGCGATTCGAAACCAGCGCTTTAAAAGCCTCTACAAACATTTTGCCGTTTTATTCGTCACTTTTTGAAGAGTCACAACATCAAACATAAATGATATTCGCTATGTGTGTTACAAAACATTTATATTATAAAACTTTTAGGTTATAATATTATAAACTGGCATAGCAATGTGCATTCTAAAATTTGTCCTTTTAGTATCACAAAAGAGATTTCTACACGATCCCAAAATGTACTGCTCATTCTTATCAATTGATTGCATTTGAACGTTAAATGGTTGCAATTACAGTTTCCGTTACAATAAGGTTCAATACCATATATAGTAGACAACGAAATATTGTACTGAAAGAGAAATTGGCAAAGAATTTTGTGGAGCAAAGAAATTAAAAATAGGTCTTGTGTAAAGAATTCACAAACGACATACTAATATAATATCTGTTCGTGTCTGTGTGACTGAAAGATGTGAGGGCTGAAGCCTATTAATGTCGTAATTTATATTGCAAACAATTGAACAAAACTATTTATATCTAGTTGTACAATTAAGAGCAATCAAAAAGATTATCTATTTCGAAGCGTAGGGTCAATTGCAATGCTTACGTCTATTAAACAAAAGCACTATTTAGTACTGTATAAATGTACCAATTTAAATTATTTCGGTATGTTTTGAAATGTTCCTAAAACAAACTGGCCCCAATTATGGGAATATTTTTTAACATTACATTGAACCATTACTTGCATGTGAACAGACTCTGTACTTATTTCTACAACATTGCAAAAATACTCCGTTTTCATAAAATGTTGCAAAATTCAGAAGTGCCTCGGGAAATTACAGTAAAGTGTTGGGGAATACGGAGTGGTGGCGTTCCAACTACTTTAATTACAAACAACTTATTATAACTTTTATATGCTACGCCGTTGAGCTGCTACGACTCAACGACGGCGTAGACTCAAATACCGTGGGACGTGTCTGAGCGAGTACTGTTTGTTAACTGTAACAAGTTTTGTTAGCATTCATCGACGCGCGGCGATGACAAACAAATTCGCGCACTTCACCGTACTGGTAATGGAATGCAAATAAATGTGTATTTCGTCATTGCAGCACTGCAACGAAAATGTTGTTTAAGTGAGTACTATACTGGATTTTCATCACTTATACATATGAAAGAAGGCCATGCGTGAGTAAGTATTTTTTGTTATAGCGGCAACAGTTGTACATCATCTGTAAAAAAAATCAACTGTCTAGCTAAAATGGTTCACGAAATGGTACACCTACAAAAGAAATATATGCAAAAACTAAACTCTTTAACCTCTCGCAAATATATCAATTCAATACCTGTGTACTTATAAAAAAAATACTTCTAGGTAAAATTCATACCGATATAAGTTTCAAACAAAAACCGCAAAAATACTATTTAAGAAATCGCAATAAACTACAGCTGATTGTACCGCGGACACTGAATTATGGCAAACGGAACATACTATTTGAGGGAGCACAACTTTATAATAGACTACCTAACGAATTTAGGGAGTGCCAGAACTTCAATATTTTTAAGAGTAGGTTATAGGTGCACATAACCGCACATCCAGTTAAGAATACATAAAATATTATTTTAATAAAGCCCGAATTTCACAGGTGTTGAATGGACTTTATTGGCAGGATAACTATATAAGACACAAAAATGAATGAGATAGCTGTGAATTCGGTCAGGTTATATTTTATGGGTCGGATAAGGCCTATCCGGAACTTCTGAAACTGGCCCGGGCGATTAAAGTGACATAACAGTCCAAGACAGGGAAGGAACGGCATTGTTTTGCGATAAGAAACTTTAACACAAATAAAATAAGCATTACTTTCCATCGCAATCAATTTCAAGTTGCGATGTTTTAATATGTCAACTAAAGAATATCTAAACTTTCTAGTAATTTTATAAGAAAATTTCAGCTAAGTTTTTAAATTTTTAATTTTTATAATCGTGGAAATTTTATTGTTGTTCTTTTCTTGTCTTACGAAGGATACCCACGCGTGAGTGCCTACATGCTGCTCGTCGCTCCGATACGTTTTTGATTGTTTGTTTGGCTTAGGGAATATAATAATATATAAAATATTGGAACACGTAGATAATATTAATTATGGATTTGATTTAAATATTATAGAATTATTTATTTTAGATATTTTGTTGTATAATGCATGCCAGGGCAAGAATAAAATATATAATAGTACCTATAAGGTTATAATAATGTACATCTCATCTAAGTGAACTTCAATGTAGTTCTTTTGAGAATAAATAAATATCTTTAAACACAATACCGAAGTCGACAGAAGGATCCGGTTGGGTTGGGCAGCATTTGGCAAACTTCGTCAAGTCTTCTCTTTGCCTTTACCGCAGTGCCTGAAGACGAAAGTCTACAACCAGTGCGTCCTACCTGTTATGACCTACGGTGCCGAGACGTGGACATTAACGGTTGCACTAGTCCACAAATTTAAAGTCGCGCAGCGGGCTATGGAGCGAGCTATGCTCGGAGTTTCTTTGAAGGATAAAATTCGTAATGAGGTCATCCGACAAAGAACCAAAGTAACCGACATAGCTCGCAAAATAAGCTCGCTGAAGTGGCAGTGGGCTGGTCACGTCTGCCGAAGGACCGACAGCCGCTGGAGCAAACGAGTCCTAGAATGGAGACTGCGACTCGGCAACCGTAAGGTAGGACGCCCCCCTGCCAGGTGGACTGACGACCTGAAAAAGGTCGCTGGAGGGGACTGGATGCAGAAGGCGCAGGACCGGGTGTTGTGGCGCAAATTGAGAGAGGCCTATGTCCAGCAGTGGACTGCGAAAGGCTAAATGATGAATGATGATGATGAAACACAATACAGTCTAGTGACAGACGGACAGAAGCACAGACGCACAGACGGATAGATGAACAGACGGACAGCGAAGTCCCAGAGTAGGGTTCTATTTTTACGCTTTTGGTACGGCACCTTATAAAATAATTAAGATTTAATTTTATCATCTTATTGAAATTTTAAATTTATTGAAGGAAAATTAACATTGTTAAATCAATCTTTACGTATCAGAACATCAATTACACAAGTGACAATGTTGCACTCGTCCACTGAAATATTACAATGGCTTTAACAAGTTGTAAAAGTTAGCCTGCCCGTAGTATCGTCTAAAACATGTGTTTCATGAAACTGACCTTTGAAACTGTGTGCAATAAAAAGTTATCCTTATGTTTGATACAAGTGAGTTATCAAAAAAATCTGCGGTGACTTGTGATTTATGATATTTTAAACCTAATCATTAGGAATCGCAGTGTGATCGACGTAGTGTACCACTACAGTACAGCACGCTCACACACATGTAACATTGCGGTACTACACGCGCACCCACTCACTTCATCAGTACCGTCACAAGTTAAGTAACGCTAATGGACGTGACACTCCTCAAAGCATGTCTCGTCTGGCGATAAACAATGTTGCTGAGATGAACTAATTACCAATTTTTTTTTTACAATATTCATACATTTAAATATGTGAAATACCTAAAACCTACTTGATTTTTTAAGCTAAGACTAAAAAAAAAATTACATATTTGTCCATGTGATCATTTTTAATATCAAATAAACGTCAAAGCTATATGATCCCTTCCACATGTTTACTTATTACACACGTACACCTCCGCTACCCCCAGCCCCGACCTTTACGCGAATGACACCCTCTCAGCATGTCATGAGATTACATCGAACGAATAAATAATATTCTGATATTCGAGATGTCCAACGTTCCACGCGCAGCGACAGCTGCTCTCACATATCACATAGTAACTATGTTACATTTTAACGCTCTTAGGTGCGAACGAAGGTTATTAGTATAACATATTATGTCACATAAATAAATTAAATAAAAGAACTAAAGCCTCAATCTAATTTTTTTTTTGTCATTTTTATTCTAATAAACTAAATTTTATTCTCCATAAATAAGTAGCGGTTAAAAACTTATCTCGAAATTTCTCTAAAAGTAAATGTATTTCGCACAAAGTAAAAGAAATTTGAGAAATGGCGATTGTAAGTTTGTAAGGTTTTCGGCAAATCACAAAGCGCCGACGTTTCAATGCGCGGGCCATTTGTGAAGAAACGGATTTGAATAAGTGACGAAGAGCACAAATCCTTTGACCGCTGAGAAATGAGTGTTGCTGCTGTTAGACCCGCGCTCGTGAACAGAACTATAGTGTGTGTGTTTATTATAATAATGCTTCATGTTAACAAGTATGTTGAAAAAATATACACATTCTTATGATATGATATTGTAGAAATATGATACTGTTGTTTTAGTGTTATTTTAAGTTTATTACTAATCACCTAAACTTGTACCATTTGATTAGTATGAGTAGACATTATATTACTTTTACGAAAAAATTCACATACACACTTTCAAACCCAAATGTAGCCCCTGGAGGTGGGTGATTTTCATAAAACATATGAAAATCAGTGTTTGAAAGTGTATCAAGGAAGTTCTCGAAATTGAAGGAAATGGTATGAAAATATCGAACTCCTCGCAGACGAAGCGGCGGGCAAAAGCTAGATTAAGTAATAAAGTAAGCTACTATTTGGCAACGGATTTAAAATAAGAAGGGATGTTACCTTTTTAAAATTCTTTCAAGTGATAGGGTCTACATCTTATCTCATATAAATCAAACAATAAAAGCGGAACAATCCTACATCAACTCTTCATTTAGGTACAAAACTGCTGTATTTAGGTCAGCACGTCGCGCGTCGTCGAAGAAAGTCAGCTGCGTACCAGATATAGTGTCGTAACATCGATAGTGTCATCCACTAGCACTTTGCCGCACCTCCGTTTCATCTCACCGCGCGCTGCGATGCGCCTCGTGCCTGACCAGAGCTCCGGCGTGACGCTCTCTGAATAATTCATATCGACACATAACAATACACATGCTCTACAAAATATGCAGCTGCATGGATATTCACACACGCGCCACAATGGCAAATCAAACTTGTATATTTTTATGGGTCACTCTGAATATAAAGCAGAATAAGATATCTATATTATCTACAGAACAAAGACTTTCACTGCTGACCGATCTATTCTCATAAACCAAGAGAGGAGATGGATTAGAAATCAAGCCACAGATAATGAAAGAGCCAATGCTTAGAAATGAGAGTAGGTCATCAACAACGAGATTATTTATTATGACTGTTAGGTTTTCTATATCATGGGTATAAAATAAAGAATCGAATGGACTTTACATTAATATTTTTCGTAGGTTTTCTATATCATGGGTATAAAATAAAGAATCGAATGGACTTTACATTAATATTTTTCAGTGACGGTGAGTTTTTTTTTTATATCTTTTTCTTAAAAAAAAAGTCGACGACTGAACTAGGAATAACTACTGTATTGCGGGGATGTTTACACACACAAAGCACACACAAAGACAGAACATTTTTTTGCAGATCACACAAAGATTTGTCCCGTGTGGGGATCAAACCCACAACACTGGCGCAGTTGAAAGCGACGAGGCGACCGCTACACCAACTGTGCACTCTTTCACAACTTTCATTCTTCATACTCTGTACAATACTTTCTATACAATACGAGAATATACACAAGTCAAGTTAGTAATATTTATGAAATATGGAAGCACACAAATATGTAATACAGAGGCTGCTTGTATTATTAATATTGTAAATCATTTTCAATAGCGCGCTGCCGTGCAGATTACCTCAAACCCCGGCTCACATCCTGTATAAAGGCGATTACCCCCGAGTGCGCACGTTGTCATGCAACGCTGACAGATTACCGCGATGCTCTATTAATAATGTACTGGCATATCCTTGTTCATGTAACAACAGAACTTCTGACACGGCACACGGTATTTCTTCGGTACGGTAATTCTACACCTTTATATCACGAGTAAATTTGAACTAGACTCTTAATTTAGTAGTATAGTAGTATTTGCAATTTTTTTATTGCATTTGGCAAGTTTTGCTTAAGGAACTAAATGAACGAACTTAATTTATATTCCATTTGGAAACTTTTTACTGCAGAAAAATAACGAACGCAGCGAGACTGGGCTCTTTTTGTACATTATAAATGTTTTTGATGGGATTGGCTGTTTTACCATTTTAGACGAACGACAGCAACGAACGAGGAGACAACTCTAACTGTACATACCTTAGCGTCGCGTCGAAGCCCATCGTGCAGTGCCTCTGTGCATCCACTATTGCAAAGCCAAAAAATGAACGTGATAGTGAATAAAACCGAATGGCAGAGTCAACTGGACGTGTGCCTCCTTTATTTCATTAGTACATTTATAGTCAGCAAATTTAACTCACATCTAATGTATCATTAACCTTCATACCCAGAACCTTTACCTTGTAGACCTCAACGAATGCTTTTGGCGGATTATTTTTATAGAATTATTCGTACGAGTTTATCCACAGCTTTATAAACGTGAGTTGGAATAAGTTCGCAGGTCACTCGTGGAAGCATAATTGCTTTTTTTTTTTTTTTTTTTTTTTTTTTTTTTTTTTAATTTTACATTAGATAGAACGCCAGAAGCAATTACACTATCCAATGGTCCCAATGACAACGCCAAATACTCACATTCACTCACAAAAGCACACCCAGTCTCAAAACAAATCTTTGCGAATCACACAAAGATTTGTCCCATGTGGGGATCGAACCCACAACACCAGTGCAGTGGAGAGCGGCGAGGCGACCGCTTAAACCACTACACCACACGTGCAGACAAGCTTATCACAACCATCCGCTTTTCCTTCCACGTGATGCAAGAAGAAAACTTTTTCCATTTTTATGTATATTTATTTGCAAGCAAACTTTGTTACCTTTGATAGTTTTATATTTAAAACGGTTTCAATTATGTAAGATAAAAATAGGGATTCAGAAATTTAATTTTCCATTTCTAGTCCAAATCATTTGTTTCTCTCAAAATCAACATTTTCGATGCCATTTTCGAGAGTGGTTTCAAGCGACGATGACGACAATCAAACAGTGTTTCGTAACGAGTTGCTTCGTCGATGCTTTGTGTTCCAACAACGCACTGTGTCACTCTGTGTTCATACTACTATAGTTTCTACAATTGGGAGCTCACTAGTGCTTGTGTGTTTGCTATGAGAATATTAGAATGATTACGATACCAGACTCCCAGCAGTGCAGATCTTCTGTGCGGTTTATTAATTACCGTTGTATCATGACACTCACTTTTTGTACGCGCCTGCCATTGTATATGACTACTGCCTCGATGGTCTAGTGGTTAATGGATGCGCAATTTACCGCGAGGTTTCGAGTTCGATGCCCGGGTCAGGCAAAGTGTTATTTGTGAACTTTCCGTCAGGAAAGTCACAATAGCAGCACGGAGTTAGAATTGTGCTCGGTGGATGGCGTTAGACTCACCCCCTGTCCCATAGGACCACAGGTCTATTGTGGATGTTGTACACCTCTGCCACAGCCTGCTGGGTAATATAGGCGTGATGTTAAGTTATGATATATGGCTAATAGGCTACCTATTCATGCGCAATATCAAGTTTCTAGCCCGTCTGAAAGTGGTTTTGATATAATATATGAGTCAGTCGGTCACAAAAAAATATGGTTATTGAACGTTATTCTTTGGGGTAAGCTTATGGACTTCAATAAGTATGTAGGTTAAGAATGTTTCAAGTTGTAAAGGGTCTAAAGTACCGCGAAATGCTGCTAATTTACACACTCTGCGGCCTGGAGTTTTACGCTTAGGAAATAAGTTGTTTTCTGAGACATCGCTGATTCAAGCGTGAAATACAAACACCTTGTATGGGCACGATAGTGAGAGCTGTGTTGTCTTGTCCGCTATGACATTGATTCGATTGTTTCTGTAAATAACAGCGCTATTCCGTAAACATACTAAAGATGGTTTATTTATGTGGCAGGCAAGCCACCATCACAAAAGAAGATAAATAACATTGAAGAATTATGTGCAATATTGATAAAACCAAATACATGGCAGATTATGGCAACAACCTTTATAGCAGATTAAATCGCTATAATGCTTATTTTTTTAATTCGTACCAGTTAAATAAAACAACAACTAAAAATATCATTAATTGTTATTTGCCTTCGTAGCATCAGTCAGTAATGAAATAACGGTCTAATTTGGTCTAATATAAAATTCTGTACGTACGAGTAGCTTTGTGCCGAAATGAAACGTGAAAGCGGAGCTCCTGGGAAATAAGTGCGTGAAGTGTGTATGAAATGTAAGTGATGTGTGTGTGATATGTAAGTAATGTGTGTGTGGTCTGTGGGTTCACTGGACCGAGCTGTGCCGACAGTTTGATTCAAACCTGATGGATATTTTTCAAATTAAAATTCAAAATCCTTTATTTGTATATATATTTATTTCATATTATTATGTTTATGCAGATCCCATCTATCGCCTGGGGAGCAACGTTCGCAACTAAAGTTTAAAAACATCTTGAGCTATTCTAAAACAACCACTTTCGTAATTACTGTTAACAAACGTATATCTAATGACTATTTTATTACTTGACGATAATATCATACATTTTTCTCGTTTATAAATACATGAAGAGTCGGTAAAATACGGGAGGTTATTCACTTGATAAGTTTTGCGGAACAGGAAATCTAATGAACTCAATTGAGTGCTCTTTTATTAATGATTCATTGAAGGAAAGTAAAGGCTGCAAAGAGTGCTGTGAGGAAAAATAACAAGCTAGCTAAATTAAATTCTCTTTTATAGTCGAAATGCTCATCATCTACATTGGTCTCGTTTGAAACAAACTCCAAAGAAGGACGGAATGACTACTACGCGTAGCACGTAGCACCTTACCTACGGTACATCGTAGCAGTTTAGCTACAGTACGTCGTAGCAGTTTAGCACCGTAGCCTAAGTTTTGTGACTTTTTTGCCAAATAAACAACTTTTATTTACAAAAGTGGTAAGTTTTCCTTATAACACACACGGAATTATATCATTTCCTCAACGGTAAGGAGCACGGGGATAATTATAATTGTCTCTGCATCACCCAAAGGTTGACTGGTAGAAAATGCCAAGGGCATTAAGTCCGCCTTTGCAATATAAATTTGCATGAAGTGAAGTGATAATAAAAATAAATAAAATAAATAAAATCATATCTTTATGACTAAAATGCATGTTTGCCCGTGGCTTATGTCAAAATTGTTTTAATTATTCATTAAGTAATAGACATCTATTTTAGTGTTTTTGATATGATTTGTCTATAATAATATTAAACTTAATAATTTTAAAGTTAAACCCATATTAATTTTGTATGGAAAACAGCCAAGCAATTGTTCCGCCTTAACTTAGATCATTCAAACAGTTGGTCCATTCACCGTGTCGCTAATGGCACAGCACTCGTTCATAACAATTTATTTCACGGCTAAATGAAAAAAAACCGGCCAAGTGCGTGTCGGGCCACGCGCAGTAGGGTTCCGTAGAAAAATATTTTTAATTTTACTTTTTAACTAAATGGCGTCCTTCAGAAGGGAAATGTTTGTAGTACACGAAACCAGCTAGCACGTATGACGAGATGTATGAATGTTGAGGAAGCGAAAGAAGTATGTAAGGAGCGAAGCAAATGGCGTTCCATCGTCTCTGCCTACCCCCGTGGGATAAAGACGTGATTTTATATATGTATTATGTATGTTTATTTATGTTTCAAGAATTTTGAACGAAATATTCTGAGTAACTGCATCTGACATTTCGGACCCCTATTCCTCTTGAACTAATGAAGTGAACGTATCCGCTATAGTTTTCCTTTAAAGTTCATTACATGTACTACCGACACAATTTTTTTCAGATTTTGGGATCCAGTAGTTTAGCTTTTAGAGGGGGGGAGACGCCCTACTCGAACAAAAATTTGCTCTTTAAAGTTAATTATCTCGCAAACAAATCTCTAAATCAAAAAACTGTCTTAGCAACCCCTAAACGTTTTTAAAAGGCCTATCTAACAATACCCCACACTATGGGGTAGGCGACAAAAAAAAAAACATCCCTACTTTACATGTAGGGGAGCTACCTGAAAAAAAAATATTTTCCAAATTTTATTCTACGACTTTCTTTGTATAGTTAACATACATGTTCATGCAAAATTTCAGTTTTCTAGCACCAACGGTTTCGTCGCTATGCCGTGGACAGACGGACAGACGGACATGGCGAAACTATAAGGGTTCCTTGTAGGTACTACGGAACCCTAAAAATTCAATTTTTTGCTTTGATTCTTTTTCGTCGTGTCGATGGCTGAGTTAAAATTTATTTTGACTTGCCATCGTGGTGAAAGGATTAGACAATTCGCTTTGGAGAACTCGCGAATTGCCCAGGGTGCACCGGACGTAGGAAATCGTTGTGTAGGTCACTCGGGGAGGCGTGCTTTGATTAATACATCAATACAAATTAATAAAATGGAAGTGTCTGTTTTTAATGTCAACATTGCACGATACCTACGATACCATTGCACGATACCTTTGCCTAAAATACAGTTTTTAAATTTTTGTCCATCTGTCTGTCTGTTTGTTCGTCTGTCTGTATATATGTCAGTCTGTCTGTCTGCTTGTATCGAATAATCTTCTAAACGGTTGGACCGATTCAAATAAAATTTTAGGTGCCGGTTACTGGACTACAAGGCGCGTATCATGCTACTTTATATGAATTATAATTTAGACTTATTACATTAGATAGAACTCCAGAATTAATTACACTATCCAATGGTCCCAATGATAAGGCCAAATACACACATTCACAATCACACAAAGATTTATCCCATGTAAGAATCAACACACAACACCAGTGCAGTGGAGAGCGGCGAGGTGACCGCTTACACTACACGTGCAGACAAAACCGCGGGAGAAAGTTAATTTGTTTAAGCATATTCGGTAACCAAGTAAGTTGAAGTTACAAAACACTCATAGCGCATTTTATTTTCACAGATTTCCGATTCTTTGATGGTTTCATTCCAATTCAAAATCGATCCAATTTATAACTTTGATATGAATTTCACATATAACAGGGATAAAAAAAAATGAGCGACAGTTTTGATGTCAACGTCAAAAATCAATCATTGATTCAGTCACGTTCGCGCTTTCACTTGAACATTCACAGCGGGACGAGAGGTTCCCAGAGCGTAGCTTCACCGTTGGACGTGAGCGATACACCGCGCTGAATCAATTCTGTATACAATCTACAATTATGTATCGACTGCACATTTTCTTTGTAACTGTATATAATAATAGCATAATAATAGCAACGTTGTGTAACCATCCCGTCAATGTACGGATTTAGCTGGATACCAATGTTTGTCTTTAAAAAAGATTTAAAATCATGCATTCCTTTGACATTTATATGCATAACGTATTAATCGTAATTTCAACAATTGATGTACGTAGCACATAATTTCAGAAAAAACTGAGTTCAATACACATAATGCACTAAAAAGTAAAAATTATTGAGGTAATATTCAACGTCTCACCACACCTGTGTATAACTTGTAATAATACAGTAAACGGCTTGAGGGTGTCTGTATTTTAAGATTTATACATGTACTTTTAACCGTTGAGGAATTGTACCTTGCAGCTCAGCAACTTAAAATGCTGACTGCTCTAGCAGTCAGCATTCTTTGCATCTATTCAAATATCCGAGTAGCTTTAGGTAAACAATATTTATTAATCGAGGTTATTCTCATAATTTTCAGATACGAAATATTGTAATATAGGTATTTTATTCGTAATCGAAATGTATATGTCTATATTTTTTATGATATTGATTGGAAATGGTAATATTTGAAATATTTACTGATATTTATTTGATAGTTAGAGCATTCTCAATAATTGTGAAGAATATTGGCTATTAAAAAAAATGTAAATGAGCAGAGAAATCGCAAAGCGCCGTAGTTGCATTGGTGTCGTGAAAAAGTAACCAAGTGTCGCGCTGTTAAATGTATAAAATGAAAGTATTACCTGTAATGTTTGCAAAATCACAATTAACGTTATACATTTACATGTTCAATTATATGTTTTATGTATTTAGTTTTCCAAGAAAGAGGGTTCAATTTTTACGTATTATTTGTTTGATGAGTAAAAAAAGTTAAAGTATTTTTTGTTGACACTGGACTGCACTGTTCGTACGACTTTACGACAAAAGCTTACGTGTTGAACAAATACAATAAATTAATTCAAACAAAAACACGCGGATACAGCATCCCGTCCACCACGTATAAATCATTTGTATGAAATATTTCTTTTCGCTACAATTTCCCTTGGTTAAAAAAATTGGAGTTATAATTTCAGATGACACTGGCTAGTACATAAAACCTGTGACAATGGAGCAGCTGTAAAGCAAACAATAATGCCAAAATAGTCGTAAAAATGCTAAAGATTGTTTTATTTATTGACTACCTCTCTACGGCCTGTGCTGGTGGCACTGGCCACATGACAGCGCTTACAAACGTCTCTTTATCATGGAAAATATATATTTATTGACAGATAAGTAGAATTATTTTATTTGTTGCCTTACAATACAAAATAAAGACATAATGCTATCAAATTAGTCTATTATATCTATGACCTCTATAAATACGGATTAATATCGACAACGCGTGAACAATTACGTACAATACAAACATGATTTCATCCAACAATACACATCATAATATTCGGAATCTCATGAAAAGAAAAACTACTCGATGATATACTTAACTATTGTTATGTACTGTATAGGGACAATAGACACACCGTAAAAATGCGATCAGAAGAAATATTGTCATAACTAATTTATTTATTATATTGGTGGTTGTATTTTGGTTAAGCTTGTAAGAAGTATTATTTACTGCTCTTTTTAAATTTGTTGTAGATGCATAAATTATAAAAAAAAAAATCACACACCCGTGTTCCTACAGCAGACATGACCACTTCAACGAGTTTATTTTGCGAGCTATTTCGGTCACTTTTACGATAATTTTGCAAAGTCCAGTCATGGGAATTATACAGCATCATCTACCGGGCCTTTTCTTAATAAAATGGGGGTCGGCAACTAGTCTAACGGATTTAGCTAAATATCGGTATTTTACGCGGAGCGACTGCCATCAAAGCTCACTAAATAGTACGAGGTTATACGATACTCTTTGATAGACTAGTTGTCAGGCTTTCTGGCCTTGACTACCCGTAACGGCTGCTATAGAGTCAAATGACAGCCGGGACCGACGGCTTCACGTTCTCTCCAAGTAATGGAGTAAAACTCGTAAGGGCAATACGGGCACCCATCCACGGCCGTTTAGCATTGCTTAACCTGCAAGATCGATCGGTATCGAGGCTCGTGGCTTTGGCTTAGCCACGAGCTCCTGTGAATTGTTATTGTGTAATTAGCTAGTATTAGCTATAGACAACGTCTGGTAATAACTACATTCAAAACTATCTTTGAGTTGGACTGATTTTACGAGCGCACGTAACTCAAGCCACAAAGCACAGAACTAATCAACATTACTGAATGTTATAAAAAGAGTAAAGTTGTTCTTGTAGGGAATCTCAAGTATTCAACCTCAGCATTGCAAGTCGAAAGTACTTGCTTACGTCACAAAAAAGTAAATGTTTATAGTAAACATTACTGCATGTTAATTCTGTTTGCAAATACAATCATGTGTTGCAATGTCACGTTAGTATAAATACTATTATTATACTACGAAACTTTGTACCACTTAACTATTTCAGTAATTCATCTTTTATCTAATTAGTTGGGTATAAAAAACTACTGAGGTGTCAAGGGACACCCGGATGGAACGAAGTTCCTTTCGATTAATTAGTAAAAAAAAAATTATTTTTCTAAGTTATAAAAAAAATCTTAATGTGGTTCACCGAATACTCACTCTGTGTGTCTGATGATGAAGCACCGTAGCTGTAACGTAGCATGTAATTACTACGCCGCTACGAGAATTGCTACGAAATGTGTCGTTACACTTTTCGTAGCAATTTTCTCCGTCTAGCCCCCTTTCGCAACGCGCGATAAGGAACTTCGTTCCAATAGAACATTGATTAGAATCGGACCCTGTATGAGGTTATTTGCAGTTGTAGTTAGGCATCGTGCTACGTAAAACTGTCTTACAGAATAAGGACGAAAAGCCTTTTATAACTCGTATCGATCAATGGAAAACATACAGTTAAGAAAGTTACAGAGACATTAAGTGAGAATACTAGCGCTGCAAATGATGCGGTCGTTCAAAGAGATTGCTATACATTACATTACGTGGTAAGTAAGTAAGTGATGATTACTCTTCTATGACGTAACGTAGCAAAGTGCCGTTTTACTCACCTGACGGTAAATGGAAATTACATCCTATGAATATTTACAATTCGCAGAAGCAGATTGTAGGTGCGTCACTTCAGCTGAAGAATAAGATGTAATGTCTCATGGGCCAGAAATTACAAGACCTTTTCACCAACACTTGCTTCTTTTCTCCAATTTGTTACTAAAAAGTCTATCGATAGTAATGAAAATTTGTCCTGTTTGTGTATATTTTCGTGACTTGACGCTTTGTAAAGTCACAACAATATTGAGTTCATTGTTACGGCTATGCTTCAGGTACATTCGTTGAATTTATTCGTTAATTCGTTGAATGATAGAAGAAGAGGGCTGACTTGATGGAACTCCCGATAATGATATAATGCTGCTGTTTTAATACAACACGTTCAACGGAAGACAAACTACTTTATTATTACATTTTATAAAATTTCGTGTAAAATTAAGTAAATAATCATGCTGGACTTTAAATCTACAAGGTTGTTTACCACGATGCGGTACAAGAACACCTACAGAATACTGTGGCAATATTATTCTATTACGATTTATTCACCGCGTTGTTTATAAACTGTCGCATCAACGAAGCCTAAAAGCTCTGCATAAACACAAACTCATAAAACGTTCGCAACAGAATATATAAATTCGTTGAACAAATCCTGAAATAAAAAACTCGTGTTCCGCTTTATCTTCATTTTAATAAAATTCAGCAATGCTTTACTGAATATTACTTGTACGTAATAAACAATAAATAAACCGACATGTGAATATAATTGTAATAATGCACGAGTGCGAGTGACGCCGCGATGCGAATGATGTATGGCGCGAGGGTTAATAAGGCATTCTGAGGGTGGAGCTCACTTCACTTACTCTGTAACCTGCTGACTTATTTTAGTGAGATCCATAAGAGACGTGCATTCAATATATGCATAGTGCAATTAAGCCGTGTGTATTATATACTCCTTAATACTCATAGGTAATTTACTCGATGATGATTAAAATAATGTATGATATTACGTTAATGGACATTTAACTGAAGCTGGGATGCAATCATTTATGAAAATATAATAAAACTAAAAGTCTTTGTAAAACTCAGCGCATAGATACACACACGCACTGCGTACTTATTTCCTGAATGCTATTTGCTTGCGTGCCCTTTGTATTAATTGTTCAATGTTTTATTTAAGCAAAGCAACAGAAACGCGATATCAATATAACTAAAATCTGCAGTGAAATTAAACTGTGCAGGCCTTCTAGCTAGAAAACAAATTCTCAGCGAATATTCAATGTACATAAGTCAGTAAGTTCTTGTGTTCAATAGAGATATGAAAGCAAATGTATTGTAATGTATTCCGTGAGGAGAGTTGTGCGCTCGGCGCGAGCTAGAATTGGGTAAATATCGTCCGAACAAAAATGTAAAATATCGGCGTTTCAAAGAAAATGTATAAAAATGTATCGTATCGGTTTTTTTACAATGAATCTTGCCTTTTTATTTTTGCAGTTGCTAAAGAATTTTGTGATAAGTAAAGTTATTCAGAAAACATATGTGTTTAGAATGTTTTATTATGTCAATAGATACATGTACAGGACGTGCTTGCACAGTCGAGTTTTTTTTTATTTTTGTAACTTTTGACTAAACTCCAAGCCTTAATTTGTGTTTTCATAAATAACACTGTAATAATAAATATAGAACCGCATGAGAAACGTTAAAATTTAAAAGAATAATCCAAAAAATTGGCATTAGGACAGGTGGATGATATAAAGTAATTCAGTCTTAATTGAACAATGCAATTAACAACATAATGAGCTCGCTATCATACTTCACGTTTAAGTGGACGCTAATATAGCCTTATTAGTACTTGTGGTAGCATTTTTAATTAATTTATGGTATTCATAATTAAATATTAAGAATAAAATTAATACTTGCAATAACAATAATAGAAGTTAATAAGAAATGCTTTTCTACAATTATAGTATTTTCCACTGAAACTAACGCAACAATTCTATTGTGCATTTTCTTGTAATTACTTTTGACTTTGGAAAGGAACGCCAGTTAGTGCGCACTAAAATAGCAACGTTTTTTCTAATTACACAAATTGCTTCTTCCTTTGAACAAAAAATATTAAATTGCGTTGAGAATTTATTTTAAACAAAGAACCCTTAACTATGTTAAATGTTTAAAAAATATATTCTGTAATAGCATGGATAGTTTATATCTTGCATCGGCGATAAAACGACAGCAATATGTAACGCACACGAGAAAGAGAATATAACCAGTATAGCCGCTTCAAGTGGGCTCAGCTTCTCGTGTGAGTCATGATACATGTCTCACTCGCGTTTTGATATAACACTATTACAATATTTTGTTAAAAAGTACAACTAGGCATTATGATTAAATGTTTAAAGATGCACACTTAAGTCTTGCGATGAATCGGATGTACGGGCAAGTCCCTCGGGTTTATGTTACATTAGCTGTAAAAATAAATGAATGGTATAAATTAACATAATCTAATTTATAATATTTATGGAGCAAATTATAGCTTTGCTATGCCTTTTTGTATTTTATATAATATTGAGGTTATAAATTAAGAATCCAGTAGGATTCAAACCTTAATATTATAAAATCATTCAATTTATTTAAAGCGCTGAATTTTAACAAAGGATTTTGACTAAACTGGGCTTTCAACGCGCGTGAAGCGCTTGCCATCCGAAGTAATGCTAATTTGTTTATTTAGTTAATAATATCATAGAACTCTAAAGAAGTAAGCAGTATGCTTGTAACAGTCGAGAGAAATAACAGTAATGGGCCATAAGAGATAACACTTCTTCAGGTTACAATGGAATATTTGCAGCAGTTATGTACTCACATCGTATTCAGGATAAGTGCTACTACGACGCTACGATGCTGCAGTGCTACGCTGCTACGAGGCTACAAAGTGCTACGCTGCCTGTGTTGTTGATTTAGAAAAAATACCTTTTGCTTTTTCTTTACTTTTTTGCTTGCGCTAATGTAGTGAAAATAGTTATATTCATATAAACAGAAAAGTTATTATCATAACAGTAACAAAACATTAAAAAGAGTATTAAATATCACGGGATATTTACCATGTATATTTGCTGTTGCGAGCTATTTCAATATTTCAGATATGTTGCAATCTATCTGTTTACGATAAAACTAAAACTTAAACAATATAATCATTGCGGATAATGTGAAAACAGATTCATTGGCATATTAATATTCAATTTAATCAAAATAACCATGTTTAGGTTAAAAACGTATAATAACAAGGTTGTTTAAAAAAACCACTGTATTATATATTCAATCTGATTACTTTTAATATATTCATGCCGGAACCGTACATCCCGTTGCGTTGGTGCACAGTGTGACCGCATATAAGCGTCAGCGCGCATTGCACTCCCGACGTGACGTCACACGCTCGAGATTTACAGTCGCTACTATTCACGTCATGCGGTTGTTTGCATCTCACGGTTCGATGATTGCGCCGATTTCTGTGAAATCCAGTGATTTAATAGCTTTGTGGACACGACATTTTCTAGAGTCGATCCTTTTATGATATACATAAAATGTGTGCTGAAACCAGAGGCCCAACTGTAATTGAGTCGCATTCCAAAGATGAAATAAAATTAAGTTTAATTAATTATGGTTAAAATTCAGCCTTTTCTTTTTTGTAATTTTGTTTATGCTGAATCATGGGAATTCTAACACAACAAAATGAACGTCCATCGCTCATTGCGTTGTTTTTATTTGCATTTGAATTTGTAAGTGTTGTATGAGTGTGAGTTTGACAGTCGCGTTTAACGCAATTGTGAGGAAAAAGTTAATTATTTTCTTCATGACTCAATTCCAAATCTATTAATGTTGAAGCTATGATGTTTGATTTTATAACTTTTGCAATTTAAACGCACTACTAAGCATCTTTAATCATGCAATGTTACTATTTTAAAATTAAACACAGTATACACGTATAATTTCAATTGATTTACATAAATAGTATTCACAGGTAAACAAAAAGTCCACAACAAATAACAACTTGACAAACTGTACGGGCAAAACAAAAACGTGGAGTAGTTTCTTGGTACATTTTAATTAAAACTAACCCACTCTAGAATGAAACCGTGTGGTTTTACTTCAATTAAATTGTTGTTAGATCGTTGTGAATGCGGGAACATTGTGGTTGCATCGTTTCAATGTATAATGAGCACATGACATGAAACATGCAGCACTGGGGAGTACCGCTTTATTTATTTTCAATGGCTAACTACTACGTGGATTACTCCCGGTACTACTGCATTCAATTAAAGTAAAATGGAAATACATTGTACTTTTCTCAACGTTAATAGCTTTCTTCGTAATCGCGGCTTCATTGTGTGTAAAAACAAAAGCCAAGCAAATTCTTGTATTATTTTATATGCGGACAAAAAGTGCGAAATTATGACACAGAGAAGTGAGATAGCGTTTATATAAAACATTCATTTTGCAATTTTTTTTACGACATTTTGTTAGAATTGTTTGCTCTGCGTCGCTTCATTTTCGTAAATTTGATGTAATTGCCAATATTTCTTCCGAAATTAAAAGTCTCGTTCTCCATGATAAAAACAAACCGCATCTTCTCATAATTCATACAAATGTTTCACCGTGGTTTCATGCCCATCGGATGTATTGTTTGGTGCTTTAAACGTTGCTACACATATTTATTTACACTCCACGTGGCTTTGGCCGCAGTGGACACAAAGTTTGTTAAACTTATTTTAAAGCCATTTGGACCGCATAAAGCATTTTCAGTAATAAGAGAGAGCATGATTCGGTTCTTCGATCCGACCTCAATAAACAATTCACTATTCCAGAGAGTGTTGATATCAATAGAAGAATATAACAGTAGTTATATTGAGTCGTAATAATGTCATAGCAGCTCCTGTAGCAATACCGCTGTTTTATGCGTCTTTCATATATTTTTGTAACTTTTACCGTCATCATGAAAAAGTTTTCTTGTTACAAGTAATCACATCTCCGTACATTCGATCGTAAACTGTGATGTCAGCGGAACAGCGATATGACGTCACGTCGCGTCGTGTCTCGTAATGCGGTATTCATTAACAAATACATCAACAAATACTGAGGGGAGCGGAGGCTTTACGAGCGATTACGGTTTTATTGAACAATCAGAACTGAAGCGAAGATGTATCGCCAGATGGCGCCTCTAAACTGATACTAAAGAGCGTATTGGTGACTACTATGCAACGCCTATATTTAGTCCAAATGAAATGTTAATAGGACTTTAATATACACACGTGATAATCAATTACAAGAACAGTATAAAAAATGCAGGATTTAAATTGGTCCTGTAGTGCAATTAGCAATACTATTCATAAATGTAATACGTACAAGTATTTGTCTATTACTACTAATGAGGCGGCCGATCAAACGAGCAAGCATCGTGCAGTTGGTCTCAGCCATCACAGCTGCGCACTTTCATCTGCTTTTATTTTTCACTGAAACTAGTTTCTCGTACAACATAACTTCAGCTACAAACTCCGTACTCGGTTCAACAGCCAGCGCTAGATTAGCTTCCTCTTTGCACAACTTTAGGGCAAATAAGACCTAATCAGAGATCAGTGCTGTGGAGTTGACACTGCCCAAATTCTACCACTGAATAATGAAAATGATTATAACATAAAATATCACAATGTACAGACCCTGTTTGCAGAACATTAATTATTTTTCTTAATATCTTCAAAACAACTCAATTCCTAAAACTGAGATAAAACGTAAAAAGTATAAAGTTTGTTCATTACGTAAATAAACCTCGAAATTCTTTGAGATTTTGCTTTATCCGGGGATGAAGATTAATATTTGTTTTTGTCACAGATTATTCCTATGATGATGAGTAGTAGTTCTAGTACTTATGTTTCTAGTTGTTTATAATAAAACCAAGTTTAAAAGCAACTGCTTGGTTTAGTTGTTAGCTTTGCGATAGTAAATCAGAACACCTACAAACGCTTACCAAAAATCCAAACACGCATTACTAATTCAAAAGGGTTTTTCTCTGTTTCCTTTTAATTGGTAGAGGGATCGGAGATAGGTATAACTAACAATCCTTGATGTAATGTAATCATAATTAATTAATAAGGAGACTTAACTTTCCGGCTTTTACTGCGGGAATTCCCCAAACCAAAGGTTCAATAGCTCATAACGCTATATTTTATTACTTATTATTAAAGATAAACGTATCTTCTTCTTCTTTATTCGTATCGACGGCGAATTCAAATATGTTAGTCTAGTTTGTGGCTACCGAATGGCGTAGTGATCAACGAATGAATTAACACAATTAAGTGAATAAGGAGTGCGAGTGCTTTTGTTTGGCATAATGATTTTTTCGCAAAACAGTCATTAGGCATTATGGTTTTTATCCATATAAATATCAAAAGGTAACTTGTGTAAAAATAGATTAGGGTGCAGCGGGGTGGCCCGTGAACCATTTTTAAGTTGCTTTTATGTTTATTTTACATTAGAAAAGAATTTTGTTAAATAATAATAATAGTATGCTTGACCTTATTAAATAGTAAGACAAAGGACAATTATTGCAAAAGAAAATGGTGAAATGAGTATTATTCCAAATGACTATTATGCGTAACTATTATTTTGCCAAATAGAAGATAAGAAAATAAATTAAGACAAAAAAATGCGAAAAATAATCGGAATCGTCAATATTATTTATAATAGCACTAAAAATAGATCAGCTTGATTACTACTAGGTTGAGAGACACCATATCTTCGGATGGAAGCTACTAATAAATAGTACGTTTCATTAACCCAATACAACCAGTCCCGCTTTATGTAATAGAAGCTGGTAAGCAAGACAGAGAAATGAGAGAGGAATGATATTCTCATCAACGTATGGTAATGAAGACTCGTGAATATTGGTGAGTGACGCAAGCCTCAACATACGAGTTGTTGTTTCAATATTAGCATGTATATTTCATTTGAATGTTGGCAGGCACCGAACAATACAAAATGAAAAATAAATAATTTATGAATTAGATTTGTACGCGTCGGTTAGGATTGCTATTATATTATCTGTGGTACTGCATAACACGACGCCTATATTACCCCAAAGAGTGTAGCAGAGGTGCATGAACTAAAACTTAATCTCTATAGTCCCACCCACGTAATACCCACATTTTACCTGTAGTGTTTAAGTCCTATGTTATAGAGGGAGTGCCTATCGCTATCCACCGGGCACAGTTCCAACTCAATGCTGGTATTGAAAATTTCCTGACCGGGAAGGCCCAAAAACACTTTTGCTTGAACCAGGCACCGAACCCGAGGCCTCGCGGTGAGAGATGCGTGCGCTGGCCGGTAGACCAAGTAGGTGTTTGTTTTTTTTGTTTAGAAATATTACATTGCTTGATAATAAATTTAAAATTGAGCCTGATTCGATTAAAATTAATGTAAGCTTTGGTATAATTCAAATCATATAATTTTAATCAGTAAAATTACAATTTATTTAATTATTTAGTTTATTACTATTTGTTTTTTTATTATAATGCTCAATTATTTGAATATTGAATTTTGAAAAATGCAATTTACATTGCATTGTTACTTAATAGCAAAACTCTTTATAAGAATAAAATACATCTGATTAATACAAGACATGCTAAAATAGTTGGTGTGAGAGGGATTACGGGGCTACGAGACATAGGGAATGTCTCGTAGCCCCGTAATCCCTAAATCTCGTAGTACTGTAGCTTCGTAGCACTATAGCTACGTTGCACTGTACGTTCGTAGCTTCGCAGCTTGGTAGCACTGTAGCTAAACTTCAATTATTTATGCGCAAATTAAAGCCAGAGCAATTAAATTGGAAAATTTTGTCAGCGTTAAGATAATTAAAACGCCTTTACTTTAAATTAAAAAGCTTGCTCAAGGTTTAATACTAAAAGAAGACATTTAGCCTACATTTGTTTACAGAATCGTAATCAATTGACTTATTTAGATGTCAAAGGTCCCAAAAGATACGCATCTTTTAACTGCATAATTAAGTCCCTTAATAATATTAAAATAAAGGTTCAGGGTTCATAACCGTAACAAATTGCATGGAGTAAATGTTAAATTGCCATTGTTAGACAAATGAGAAAAAGGAGTATGGCGGGGTAGTCGTTAGTGTTTGAACTCTCCGTATTGTAATGGAGATAGGGAGTGTTGTTCGTTGGAACATTGTTTGTGGGTAATTAGCAAGATGCGGTTTTTGCGTATGATGTAATTGAGTAAACACTACTTAGTCAGACTTTGCACGATCTGACTATTAGATTCAAAAACAATTGTTATGACAAGTTGGTGCCTGCTGCGCTTTTTGACACTTAGATTTAAAATATATATATATCTGGTTCTCTGCCTTGACCACAAGTCACAACTACAGAGAGAAAGAGAGTAATTAAACAGATAAATTGGTATAATTATCTATTACGTAAGGGATTTTTGGATTCCTTTTATCTTAAAAATGGGTTGTCCAAATAAGGTTTTAAAATATGATCTGGAACGAATAAGTTATATTTTACACAAATTTTCAACACTCTTTCTATATAGTCAATGCTAGCTCTCAATTCCATAGCAATAACAAAGTGACCGTCCGTCGTCCGCGGAGCGTCGCTCGCAGTTCGCTGTTTTTAATTGCATTTGAATTTGCGAGTGTTGTTTGAGTGCGGCTGACCATTGCAGAGCAAACATGACCGCGTTTTTAATTAAAAGCATTATGTGATTAATGTTAATTAGCTTGTTTGTAGCTTGTATGTGGAAGGATGAACTGGGGAGTTATGTTTTGTTTTATGTTTAGCTTATTTATTAGAGATACCTCAAAACTCAGACTTATAAACCAATATGGACACTTAATAAATGCAGTGTCGTTGCAAATAATGCTGCCAAAACTCACGGAGGAGCAGGGAAATAGATTGTTCTGCGCTAGTGTTATATCATAGGGCTGGACAACTAAATCTGTATGACGTGCAAGAGCACGCTCCGGTTGTCTTATTGCTCTGAGCCTAAAAACGACAAAGCTTTAACAAAATATAATATTTCTTACATAATTAACAATATTTAAGCAATTCTTAAAATCTGAGAGCCAGCAAGCGCCAAATTTAAAATAAATATTCTCTTTTAAATCTAGCACGGGTCCTCTTGTTAAATATTTTCATTAAAAACTAACATACACACTATTGCGCCTGCATTTTTTCGCCAGCGACACAGTAATTTTTAGGGTTCCGTAGCCGAATGGCAAAAAACGGAACCCTTATAAATTCGTCATGTCTGTCTGTCTGTCTGTCCGTCCCTCCGTATGTCACAGCCACTTTATTCCGAAACAATTAGGACGACACAATTGAAACTAAGTAGGTAGATGTATTCTGTTAACCGCTTTACGATTATAACACAAAATATAAAATATTAATATTAGAGGGGGGCTCCCCATACATTGAACTGAAACAATTTTATTTTTTTTTCTTTCTACCTATACGTGTGGGGTGTCTATAGATAGGTCTTTAAAAATTACATTGAGGTTTCTAGAACCATTTTTTTTCAATGTCAATCGTTCCAAAGATAGACACTTTCAAAGTGCTAAAATGAGTGTCCCCCCCCTCTAACTTTTAAACCACTGGAGTGAAAAATTAAAAAAATATATATATTATAGATCTTAATAAAAACTTTCAACCAAAATTGTTTTGAATGAGATACAGTCGGCAGTTTTTGAGATATAGCACTTTTTCAGCAACCGCAAATTATAACTTTGTTATTAATACAAATTGCATAAAACACTATGAAAAACAAAGTTATTTTTGCTGGCGAAAAAATGTTGGTATTTTGGCTATTTGTCGGTAATCGGTACGTTTAATGTTGTTACGACTAGCTAAGGAACCCTATTGCGCGTGGCCCGACACGCACTTGGCCGGTTTTTAATCTAATCGAATGTATTTTTGTGACGTTAACGTTTGTTATTTCATAGCTGTCACTTCCAAAACCTTGACATTCACATGAAGCCACCCACCTCACCTGTGCAACCCAAATCATAAACATTTCGTTTCGCAAACGTACGAGTATGTCCTGGACATTTAATTATAGTATAAATTAATGACTAATGTACCGATGTTGTATGTAATACAATAAATCTGTTAAGGCAGTGAATAATAGTAGTGTTTAATAGGCATTGCGGTGCTTGCGTCGGTCGGCGGTTCTCAATACAATTTATAAATGACTTCCAGGAACGAAGAACGCATTGATGATTGATTTGATGATTTTAGCACTCATTTTGCTTTAATTTCTTACACATTATTTTATTTCCAGTGCCCAGCGTTAAAAGATCTCCCTACCTCGAACTAATTTTTTTTTTTTCATTTTAGGTGTTTACAAGAGGTAAGCGGAACGAGAATTTTTAACACGCTTATATTAGCTTCACCTGTATGTTTGTATGTATGTATGTAACCGACTCCTTTGGACTCGATTTTGACCCACTTTAAACGGACAGATTTCATTAAAATTTTGCACACCTGTCAAAGATCGATGACAATGCAATAATTCGAAAAAAAGAAATTAAAAAAAAAAAATTTAGATTAATTTTTTTTAAAAAAAAACGCTCTTATAAATAAACCAAACTAAAAAGTAGAAAATAAATAATAGTTTAAAAAAACTAAAAAACACGCTTTTAAAGTACTTCTAACTAAAAAGTGAAAAATAATTCCTAATATAAGCTGAAAAAAGCGTGGAGCGCTCTGTGCCATATTTTTCGTCTATCGAGCAACCTACGCTTTTTTTTAACACGCTTATATTAGCTTCACCTGTATGTTTGTTTGTTTGTTTGTTTGTATGTAACCGACTCCTTTGGACTCGATTTTGACCCACTTTAAACGGACAGATTTAATTCAAACTTTCTACACTTGTAAAGAATCAGCGACAATATAATAATTTCATAAATTTATCTCATTATCCTGATTAGGATCGCCAGGATTAAAAAAAAACTAAAAAACACGCTTTTAAATAACATCAAACAAAAAAGTGAAAAATAAATATAGTTTAAAAAAACTAAAAAAACACGCTTTTAAAGCACATCAAACTAAAAAGTGAAAAATAATTCTTATTATAACCTGAAAATAATAATAAACGAAAAATACTAGTACTATTGTGAAAAAAGCGTGGGGCGCTCTGTGCCATATTTTTCGTCTATCGAGCGACCCACGCTTTTTTCACAATAGTACTAGTATTTTTCGTTTATTATTATTTTCAGGTTATAATAAGAATTATTTTTCACTTTTTAGTTTTTTTTCAGCTTATATTAGGAATTATTTATCATCTTTTGCCAAAAAGGTAGTACGGTTTGTAGATAATCGCATTACAAAATACTATAAAAGTATTGCTAACTGCTATTGTCTAGTGGTCAGCGTATGCGTCTCCCACCGCGAGGTCCAGGGTTCGATTGCCAGCTCAGGCAAAGTGTTATTTGTGAACTTTCCGTCGGGAAATTTCTACATTCTTCGATCTAAGTATTTTGATTCGATTGCTACGACGCAAGGTGTAATGCAAATTTAACGATATCTGATAAAACACTTCTAATTAATTTAGTTCAACAATATGAAAAATCATTATGTTACTTTGATTTGTAGATTTTTAAGCCGTCTCAAAAAATAGTTTACACTTTTAAAAATGTTTGGCACGTGCCTTGCGACTACTCATGTGTAAAACCGTTATTGAGTGTCGATAAATCAAACTTGTAGTCTCGACCTTTTAAATCTAAAAACAAAATGTGTTTACAACATTCTACGTAATGTTGTAAACGTAATGAAATAGAGAAGCTCAAACACAGAATGGAATAAATGTTCGTTTTTATTCCGAAATGTTTCAGTAACGTTACATTTTTAGGATCTTTAGTCTTTGGTTTTATTCATGCTAAATATTTTTATACGTGTTCGGAGTTCAACGACAGTAACATTTGTTTTGTTAAAGTGCTAAGACTTTAAGTGCTTTTTAACGCTAAAATCGAAAAAAGTTATGTTCGTTGTATAGGTAGTATAAAAAAAAACATCTCCAAATTTTTTTTTATAAATTTGCACAGATAATATTTGTACCCCGTACGTAACTGGGGCGTAAAGTGTGTGACTATACCATGCCCAAATTGCGTGCCGTGACCTTGCAAAGTACCGATTCGTGTATTTATTGTACACGTAATGGGAGCAAAAACAATACCAGCATGTCTTCGGTTACACCACATTTTTAATCTTATATTTTTTAATGTTCCAGACTTGAAGTTACATGATTCACATTACCCTTTAAATACTAGTAGTTGATACCAAAGCAAATCGAGTTACAATGCCACGCCACATCAATATCATGCCTTCGTAAATTTATTATTTAAGTGGCGACGCTTCTATGAAAGTTGAGCAATGATCGGCTGCCAAAGTTTAGAACAACTCTTTAAATCAAATATTACACTCTCAAATACTTGTTAAGCAAAATAGAGGACAAAGTTATTAGCTTGTTACAGTGGATTCGGGATTGTTCATTTCTTGTATTTACAGTTTAATTCAGCAAAAAGTACATTTGATTTGGGTTACTATATTATTATGTGTAGCCTCGCTTTTTTTTTTTGTATTAATCACGTTGATTTGTAACTCCGCATGTGACATGTATGGAGGTTGTTTATTAGGATTGTTGATCCTGATAATACTTTGATGGGTTATCTTCAGCTTATTTACAATTTCACCAAATATAAGCGCTCATCTTATCAAGTATCTTCCGATACCAGATAAGATCACTTCTCAATATGGCTTGGACATCTCTTCTCAGTAATGTTGGTGACGTCACAGAGCCAGTGATCCTATCGTCCTTTACCTAATCTGGTTGAAACTTTCTCAGAAAATGCTAGTTAGTTACGTTTCGCATTCAATTCAATCACATCATCTATTCTAGTAGTTAGCAAAGCGGCGGCAAAAAGAACTTAATCACTGGACCAAATCAAATAACTTTAGGTCATTGTGAATGGCTCAAGTTCTTTTCACGTGTAAAATTTGTGTCTGGCATTTTTCAAATTAAATTTTGATTTTATATTACCAATTTGCACCCTGATAAACTATACAATAGCTTTATGGTACAACACATTTGTTCTGAGTGAACTAAAACGATCAACATACAGAAATTAGCCAAGGAGGAAGTATTTTGTAATAGTTAAATAAACATATTTTAAGTAATATTACTTAAGGCCATCCAATATGAATGATATAGCACTGTTTACGGCAGCAATGGCAAGATAGGAAATGAATGAATTACATCGCGTCGGTGAATGCACGTCGGATGCGATATAAATCAGATTCAGTGCAGTCATTAATGACGTGTAAAAAGGCATCCCGACTCTCTGTTTGTGTGTTGAAAAGTTTTTACCTGTTGAATATTCTAGTTATTTTTTTTCAATTTAAAATTATTGATATAAAATAATAATAATAAAAATCAGCATTGCCATTCAACGTGGCAATGCCGTCAGCCTTCTGAGCACGTTCCCTGCAGTCGAGGTCGATGCGGACGAATTCTATGACACCTTACTTGTAAATTTGTAAATAGTTATTTGGTATTTTATTTACTTGTATATGAATACTTTTCTTTTTCATATATTATATGAATTAATTTGAAAATTATATTAAAGTCATAATAATAATATTTAAAATTAACAAAATTAATAAACAATCATGTGAAATATGTCCCTAAGGATATAGTATCGATTGACAAAATATTCATGTTCAGAATGTTAATTATTTATTAGTGCAATTGAAAACGATTAAACGCGTTAGTAAGGTTTTATAAAATCGAACCAATATTAAAACCTAACTAGCCTGAAACTATTTATAAGGCGTATATTATTATGAATAATATAAAGTAAGTATTAGATATCGAGTAGTGTTGAGTGACACAAGAGTACTCGACGATCGTCGCGTAGAGCCTTTGTGTCTCACCGCACAATGCGCGCTGGAGCTGGAGATTCATATCTAAATAAGTGTTCTCTTTTGTGCAGAGCTTTTTATACTGTCAATTGTACGAAGCATTTTGTGTAACAACATTTAATAGGCTTCTCTGTTTCTATTTTTGTAAGCTCTTGTTACAAACTGCTTTATTTATATAAAAAGAGATATACGTACCTATCTTGATACTGGTATTACCACGTAATACTATAAGATAGGTAGGGTGACTATTTGTTTCCAGTACTGTAGCAAACTCTAAACTCTTCACATATTACAAACATGTAGACTAGCATTATTATTGAGAATACGGGTTACTCACGTTATTTTAGCCGGGATATGCCGACTAGTTTCGAATCTAGTACGTAGATTCATCAACTGGGCGATTAATCGCATGTCGTTGCCTCCGCGCGACGTCTCGCACTGCCAAGGCATCTCATATCCCAGCTAAAATAACGTGAGTAACCCGTATTCTCACTAACAATATCTTCACCTCACGTCGGTTTTAATAATATTAATGTAGACTAGCCTTGTCACTTTGTACTAACGAAGCCCTAATGATGGGAGAGCGCGTGCCATTACAGGCTGTTAGTGGTTGTAACTGCCGTTTCAGCTTCACGACCGTTCATAAGCATTGTTGTAAAGGCAACGCGCTTTGTGGCCGATTCACTGTACAACATTAGCGGCCAACGCAGGTCAGAGTATTAATATGAGTAAGAAACTAATTAGTAAATTATGTAGGTCAAGTTACATCAACACACACAACAAAGACTATCTTCATATTTTGCGAGTAAATATCAGTAAAATGTACAATTTGTTCAAGCAATAGAGCAGGGTGCTCTGACGGCAATGATTTAAAGGAAAAAAAGATTATCTCATTGAAATGTAATGCCGGGACTCAAGCGGTGCAGCAAAAATTGCATGTACTTTGTAAGGCGTTGCAGTTAGATGGAAATACATCTATATTTACATAATTGTTCACCGACTGACTGATTCATTGATACAGAACCTTAACCGCTGGGCTTGAAATTTTGCATAAAAGTCACTCTCATGGCGTAGGGGCGCATTAAGAAAGAAATTTTTGGAAATTGCATCCCAAAGGAGATAAAATAAACGTTTAACGGTTTTATGGAAGTTGTAAGTTTGGTATAGTTTACTTGAATTTTCAAATCATATTTTATTCCCAAGAGGGTGAATTTATGGGATTAAGTTAGTAGTTAGTTCCCGCGAAAAATCAATAGATGACTTTGTAAATATATATATATATTTTATTTTTTTTACTCTTTTTACTTTGTAAATATATTTGGTTGAGTTGGGAGAGTAAGGTTTGACACGGGTGAAACCGCGGGGATCAGCTAGTATATAACATAGTGAGTTATGTACGCACAGATAGCGATGACTGATGCGTGACGTCACCGAGATCACTCAATGTCGCATCGTGAAAAATGCGGGTTTATTACAAATAAACATGTTACGTAATTATATAATTGATCAAACAGTGCTATACGTATTAGTTATAATACAACATGTACATATAATTATACAAACACAAAAATAATCCATGTCTCATTAACATTTATCATTAACATTTTTATCAAGTAAAAAGGCCAACCAAAGGAAAAAGTATCAATACTCAGTCGAACATTGAACTCTTTTAACTTTACATACTCGCCTCAAGGAAAAAGGGAAATCATCCCACGCGATGTTCCTTTTACAAATGAAAACATCAAAAAAGGTTTGTTCCAGATGACAAGACGATGTCTTATTGATAGGACAAGTGTGACGCGCGTGACAAGGCTAAGAATTACACCGTGAATGGACGCAATGCTGCTTGCGAATACTTTAAGTTAGAGATAATTATGTAAATGTTATAATTGTGACGAGTATTGTAAGAAACTACTAGGAATATTTTAAAGAATTTCAAGTAAAATTCTAAATCTAGTCTTACATTATATTTAGATGATGCAATGTAAATAAAACCACGTTTATTTATTCGGATATTCTGATTTCTAATCACATTTTATTTAAATATTTGTAATAAAAGTAACATTGTTTAATTGAAAGTATAGTTTAAGTAGCCATTTAAAAGCATACTTCATGACTGTCATCCTATTACACGTTAGACTAATGACTTTACTATGTGAAGTCATTAGTCTAACTTAGTGGTGGCGGGTTAACGAGCCCGATATGAGTGTTACAACGTTTTGAATTTAAGCCGACGATATTATGCTAATTTGTACATCAAGTTCACCGAAATGATCGACAGCCGGCGCTCGCTCCATTGACATTGATTCAATAATAGATTACGAATGCTCAATGGGCAATTCGCGAGTTCTCCAAAGCGAATTGGCTAATCCTTTCACCACGATGGCAAGTCAAAATGAAATTTGGCTCAGCCATCGACAAGTTCACGGTAGTGATACTTTTTGTCTTAACGGTTACGTGTCCTTGCTTGAAGTAAATACACTTTATGTGTGCTGTTATTTTATATTTTTATTACCCGATAAAATACTAGATCAGTTACGTTACATATAACGCAATAATAAAACAACGTCGACGTTCTATTTGTAAGTAACTGAATTACATATAAATTACTGTTTGAATGTCGCATTTACTTGTCACGTATTCTATTATCTGTCATATTACTTCATTTCCTTGTCTTCGTTATCTTAATTCAATCTTCTGCAATTTATATAAAATGTTTAGTCAACGAAAGATGACTGTATTATGCTTTATTTTATCTGGTCGTAAGCGCGGGTGAGCGGCGTGGGCGGAAGTGTACATGCGTTGGTAAGGACTACAAATGAGTGGTGAGGCAGTATTTATGACTTTTATTTTTTTATAATTTTATAATTTAATCACGAATGCATACTCGTAAAGAACATTGCTGCTGGTGAAAAATTAGATAGAACTAATACGTTTTTTAAAGTTCTGATGGTTTGTTGAAATTAAATCTCAACTTTGAATGTCACAGCTTAGAAGGTATAGTGCAGCAGAAACACGGCATTGAGTGTTATCTCTCCATTGTTAGTTATTTCATTGTTAGTTATAACAGACTCGCGGTAAGTTCGTCTCTTCACAGCAAACACAAACTCTGCGTTAAACAACTTTGGACTTCATTGTGTTCGCTTTAACAGTTTTTATGTTGTTCTACAATGTAGAACAAGTTACCGGTTAGGCGTATCAACTTAGTGTATTGTTATAACGATGTAAATCTAATTTTATGGTTTTAAAGTATAACGTTGCATTAAAAATGGTAAAAGTAGCGCCTGGTTTAGGAGAAGTGATTTACTTGAAAATTAAACACTTACAAATATAAATAAAACTGATGCCTAGACGTACAGTGAGGTATTGGTTTCAAATATTAAATTTATTCACATATTAAATTCAAATTCACAAAAAGCATTGCCTTTCTCACATGTGCTCTCCAGTTACATTTGCTGTCAAGTGTGATTCTCAAAAAAAAATATTTCTGGCATTTAAGCAATTGGTTTATCCCCAAATGTTACACTAATAATATTATGTTTAGTATTTAAATTATTATTGAAATAAATAAAGTTAGTTCTGACAAGGTTAATATATAAAATATTGTCATTGAGCTATGCTATTACTTGATTAATTAATAAATTTTTATCTTGAGATACTATTGTTATATGTTAAAAATTTACTGTAGATGGCACAAAACACTCCCTTGGGGAACACCAAATCCAACTGTCATAATTATATTTGGACTTGTAATCTATTAATTCTGATCTACACATTGTGTTTGAACTTTTAAATAAGAAGCAAAAGTAGTTTGTGTGAAACGTTAGTCGAACGCTTTGGCCATATAAAAAAAATATAACAAATGTCATCTTCCATCTAGATTATTTATTATTTTATTAACTAGGTTAAAACATGCCAGCGTAGTTGATTTGTTTTTCTGAAATGCATATTAGTTATATCAAGTAGTAGTATAATGCTTTTAACCTTATCAAATTGATTAATGGTTTAATTTTGCATCGCCTTTTTAAAAACGTTTGCTAACACTGAAATAAGGGTGATGGGACGATAATTTCAAAGATTATTTTCACCTTTTTTAAAAATAAGATTGACTGTAAGGTTAAGTAAAAAATATCAAGTGTTTAAAAACGACTTGTGGGTAATACACCAGCAAATGAATATGCAACGAAAACTTGATGCGTCGAGATATTTGCATGTTTGTAAATGCAAATACCGCGACGCTCTTCACCGTGGATTTCGGTGCGACGCGGTATCATGCCAGTAAATTAAGTAATTTACAAAAGATGCCTAATATTTAGAAGTATCTATCTATTTTATGAATTATGTACGAGTAGCTGTACGAGAGAGTTTAATGTACAAAGTATTAGGTAAATATCAAGACCGAGATCCTTACTAATATTATAAATGCGAAAGTTTGTAAGTATGGATGTATGGATGGATGTTTGTTACTCTTTCACGCCAAAACTACCAGGTCGATTTCGATGAAATTTTGCACACATGTAGCTTATAGTCTGGATTAACATATAGGCTACTTTTAATTGACATACCACGCGGGCGGAGCCGCGGGCGGCAACTAGTAAAATATAAAGATCACTGCTGGCAATAGCAATTTCACATTCAGTAACGTTGCCTATATAATCACAACAAGCTCTGCCACGTGCCGTACTACTTGCCGGTAGCCCTATGACCAGGATACAGATAATTAGTTTATCTTCATAAAAAACGGTCGCAACGCGTCGCGGGCCTACGCCTCGCAGAGAAAAACGCAATAAGTAAAGACTGTGTCGCTGTGGCGCAAGAATTAAACAAATAATGATAAAAGTCAGGTACAGACTGCTACTTATCAACCCATATATGTCCAGTACAAGATGGTTGTATAGGTTTTCTGTGCAGCTTACATCGTGTATCGCATGAATGTCTTTTGTTATTACAAGGAATAAGATCGAGTCTGAGTACTTGGTTATATTTACACTGCGCTATGGCGTTGACGCGCGTTTAACGATGAAATGAGACGTAAACCGAGGCGAGGCCAAGGTGTCAAGCGGAGCGTGCCAGCTCTATCGACTACGTACTAAACTTTGATTTAGCACGTCAGTTACGAAATGTGTTTTATAACACTTTTACTATATTTTATGATTTTGAAATAAAATTAGATGACATCATATATTAATACTGGGATTAAAATAATCTAAGCAGTGCTAAATATAATAATGTATGATAAATCGCACCAGTTATTTTCAAGTCGACATTTTACATACAGCTTTTAAAATCCTTTAATTTGCATAATTTGCCGCAGAAATGTAAGCGTAATGCATCGAATTGTGAGCTACAAATGCAAACAACCGCATAACGTGAATAATAGTAGTGCCTGTTAATCTCATGCGTGTGACGTCACGTCATGAGAGTAATGTGTGCTGACAGTTATTTACAGTCATGCAATGTGCGCTGACGTGCTAGGGAGCTAAATCGTTGCACATTACCAGGGTTAAGATATGTACCGAGTAGTTTATCCTCATAGATACGGCTGGGAGAGAACAATGCAAAAAAGGGATCACCAAAAGACGGGATACGCCGCTGTGATGAACGAATTAAAAAAAAAGCTCAATTCGGATACAGACGGCTACACATAAACCTATACATTTCCAGTATAAGATGGTCTCCGTCGTATCGGCTTCCCGTGCTATGTGAGACCAGCTGATACTGTAAATATATCGGTTGGTCGGCAGCCATGTGAACATGATATTAAAATACAGTAAGTAGGCAGCCCTATCGTGTGATTGTCTTTTGTTATATTAAGGAATAGTAGTGAGAGTACTGCGTTATATTTAAACTATGCATTTATCATTGGCTTTTAATAAGCTTTTTTTATTTACAATTTGACATCAGCATGCATTTAAATAATTATACACTTTTTCTAATTGGAACCGAAGGAAACTGAATAATAAAATACTTAACTATATCTAACTAGTTATACATCAAATAAAAACATAATAATTTTACAAAAAAAATATAAGTAGTAAAAACTTTGGGTGTTGTAACTCGTAGCTCCGTAGCTCCGTAGCTCCGTAGCGTCGTAGCAATCGCTGTGAAAACGCTGCGAGTGCAAAATTGCAGCAAATTTCCTATTCTAGCAAAGAGCAGTGTAACTTTTAATGGCACGAACAATGCAGAACCCGCACTTGTTTCTAGTTTTATGTCCATGTACACTGGTAACACTAGAAGTCCGTTCAATTACTTTTTGTTCTTTAACTTAGGACTAGCTGTAGAAAATATTTGACTCTGTTAAAATACACTCATTTACAAACAAAAGTTTCCCACTTATGTACTGTGTATTAATTAAAGTTACTCCATTAAGAATAAGCGCTAACCTCTTCCGATTACACAAGTGCGGTGTTTGTGCAACAATTAATTAACACTCGCGACAAAGCTAATAACTTTAAAGTAATTTAATTTGGGGAGAATGTTTTCAGATTTACTTACACTTTGTTTAACACAATTAATGTAGACAACAATATATGAAGTTTGAATGTGCTAATGATGAGGGTTCAATTTAGAAAATGAACATACAGTGTATATTGTTAAATGCTTTAAAGTAAATGACAAAATATATTACATTCGACTGAAGGAAAAAGTTTTATTTCAGCAAGGAGAACATATAAATGTTTACAAATAATATCAATACATAATAAATGTAATAAAATTGTACATTTGCAATGTCTGTACTTTAGAGATATTTAAGAAAACATTACACAAGGGGCTTTAATAACAACAGTAGAAGCCTAAACATTTTATCTCAGAATTGTAATCTGTCTTTCTGTCTATCAGTCTGTATGTATGAATGTATGAACTCGCATCACGCTAAAAGTACTGCATGGAATTGGTACGATTTTCACAGTTGTGTAGTTGGAGGTCTAACTTAATAACTGGTGTATTCTTTATCTTTGTATTTCATCTATAAGGGGGAAAATTAGGAATGTAAATTTATATAGGCGGCTCGTCTATTTTAAAGGCTTGAAATTCTGAATGAATATTAGTACATTAAAATTTATCAAAATTTTGTAATAATAAAATTTAGATTAGAGATTTTAATAATATTAATTTTTAAATTATAGATTTAATTATTAATTTAATATTTGTAGTCTCCTAAAGAGAAATTGTTTGAATGTAATGCACGCCTGTGATTTGTGTTATTACTATACGATTTATGTGTACATTATTATAATAGTTTGTATGGCTCTGTGAAATTATTCAGTAAGTGATAATAAAATAAAATAATATAATAAAATAATATAATAAAATAATGTTAATTAACAATAAGATAGAACTTTGCCCTCGGTAAGGTTGGTAAATTTGGGATTGAAAGTGTAAGTACCCCAATATTGTAGGAAATAGCATGGACATATCGGATTCCACGCGGACGAAAGCAAACCATTCATAAATAGGTTAATTCCCTTACGTGAGTACTTACAAGACTCTATTAGCAACCACTTAGGACTGATGTATGATAGCGAGCTCATTAGTGTTGTGCACTTGACGAACTAATCAATCACTACCTACTTACCCCGTAGTACTGAATAATGAAGCTATTAAACGATAATTACGTATTGATACTTATAAGTAGAACCTGTGGTATAATATAACACACACATGGTAAGTAATAATAACATATTATACCACTTGCAATATATTTATCAACGTATATGAATAAAATATGTTTCACTAAGAAACAGTTGAAAAAGGTATGGGCCGGCAGGATTTGAACCTGCAACCTTACTGCACACCGGGCAGCCGCTCTTAGCCATCCAGCTACGGTCGCCTCTTACCGGCACCCTAAATTTCTCAACTGTATGATACGTCATTTCGTGACGTCACGTTCATCCATTTGTTCCTATCTTAGGTAGGATACAAACCAACATGGCGAAGTTACATTCAGCACAAATGTTGTAACGAATGAACGTGTACGATATTTTAACTTTGATTATTTTTATAGCATTTAGCTACGCTTAGCAAATTATAAATATTAAATTATAATTATTTAATTATACTAAGAAACAGTTGAAAAAGATATGGGACCGACAGGATTTGAACCTGCGACCTTACTACACATTTGTTCCTATCTTGTATCATTTTTCCACATGAGAGACCTAAAAACGAAAGGAATTAATAATATTAATATCCGTATTGATTAATAATGTCGAGTATTACAAAATTAACATGTCTACATAAAGACTTCGATTTTTCAGAAGAACTTTATTTTTTATATCGGCAGCGCAAAAATAAAGTCAATTCCGCAAAGAAAACCAACATGATCAAGTTTTATACGCCGCTGTTTTACATTTTTGTAGGATGATATTTATCCAATCCTCGCACGCACCGAGCGCATATATCTCCTCACGGAATACATTGAAATACATTAACTTAAACAACTCCATCGAACCTGCCAAGTACCAATGCACACATGATTGTATTAGCTGCTTTATACTTAGTTAATTTCAAAATCTGACGACTGAAGGGTAAAGGGAGGTATTCGACACTTTACATATAGAAAACAGTTTACATATAGTAAACACTAGATATATGCACTAAGCTGTTTCAGTCCGCAATTAAAAAGGGTCGCCCAAATAATATACGCAGACAACGACTCACTCATCAAAAGGAGTGGTAAATAAAACTAAGTTGTAGCAAGACATCTATAGGTATATACTACCACACAATATTTATTTATTTATTATACAATAATATACGCAGACAACGACTCACTCATCAAAAGGAGTGGTAAATAAAACTAAGTTGTAGCAAGACATCTATAGGTATATACTACCACACAATATTTATTTATTTATTATACAATAATATACGCAGACAACGACTCACTCATCAAAAGGAGTGGTAAATAAAACTAAGTTGTAGCAAGACATCTATAGGTATATACTACCACACAATATTTATTTATTTATTATACAATAATATACGCAGACAACGACTCACTCATCAAAAGGAGTGGTAAATAAAACTAAGTTGTAGCAAGACATCTATAGGTATATACTACCACACAATATTTATTTATTTATTATACAATAATATACGCAGACAACGACTCACTCATCAAAAGGAGTGGTAAATAAAACTAAGTTGTAGCAAGACATCTATAGGTATATACTACCACACAATATTTATTTATTTATTATACAATAATATACGCAGACAACGACTCACTCATCAAAAGGAGTGGTAAATAAAACTAAGTTGTAGCAAGACATCTATAGGTATATACTACCACACAATATTTATTTATTTATTATACAATAATATACGCAGACAACGACTCACTCATCAAAAGGAGTGGTAAATAAAACTAAGTTGTAGCAAGACATCTATAGGTATATACTACCACACAATATTTATTTATTTATTATACAATAATATACGCAGACAACGACTCACTCATCAAAAGGAGTGGTAAATAAAACTAAGTTGTAGCAAGACATCTATAGGTATATACTACCACACAATATTTATTTATTTATTATACAATAATATACGCAGACAACGACTCACTCATCAAAAGGAGTGGTAAATAAAACTAATGTAGCAAGACATCTATAGGTATATACTACCACACAATATTTATTTATTTATTATACAATAATATACGCAGACAACGACTCACTCATCAAAAGGAGTGGTAAATAAAACTAAGTTGTAGCAAGACATCTATAGGTATATACTGCCACACAATATTTATTTATTTATTATACAATAATATACGCAGACAACGACTCACTCATCAAAAGGAGTGGTAAATAAAACTAAGTTGTAGCAAGACATCTATAGGTATATACTACCACACAATATTTATTTATTTATTATACAATAATATACGCAGACAACGACTCACTCATCAAAAGGAGTGGTAAATAAAACTAAGTTGTAGCAAGACATCTATAGGTATATACTACCACACAATATTTATTTATTTATTATACAATAATATACGCAGACAACGACTCACTCATCAAAAGGAGTGGTAAATAAAACTAAGTTGTAGCAAGACATCTATAGGTATATACTACCACACAATATTTATTTATTTATTATACAATAATATACGCAGACAACGACTCACTCATCAAAAGGAGTGGTAAATAAAACTAAGTTGTAGCAAGACATCTATAGGTATATACTACCACACAATATTTATTTATTTATTATACAATAATATACGCAGACAACGACTCACTCATCAAAAGGAGTGGTAAATAAAACTAAGTTGTAGCAAGACATCTATAGGTATATACTACCACACAATATTTATTTATTTATTATACAATAATATACGCAGACAACGACTCACTCATCAAAAGGAGTGGTAAATAAAACTAAGTTGTAGCAAGACATCTATAGGTATATACTACCACACAATATTTATTTATTTATTATACAATAATATACGCAGACAACGACTCACTCATCAAAAGGAGTGGTAAATAAAACTAAGTTGTAGCAAGACATCTATAGGTATATACTACCACACAATATTTATTTATTTATTATACAATAATATACGCAGACAACGACTCACTCATCAAAAGGAGTGGTAAATAAAACTAAGTTGTAGCAAGACATCTATAGGTATATACTACCACACAATATTTATTTATTTATTATACAATAATATACGCAGACAACGACTCACTCATCAAAAGGAGTGGTAAATAAAACTAAGTTGTAGCAAGACATCTATAGGTATATACTACCACACAATATTTATTTATTTATTATACAATAATATACGCAGACAACGACTCACTCATCAAAAGGAGTGGTAAATAAAACTAAGTTGTAGCAAGACATCTATAGGTATATACTACCACACAATATTTATTTATTTATTATACAATAATATACGCAGACAACGACTCACTCATCAAAAGGAGTGGTAAATAAAACTAAGTTGTAGCAAGACATCTATAGGTATATACTACCACACAATATTTATTTATTTATTATACAATAATATACGCAGACAACGACTCACTCATCAAAAGGAGTGGTAAATAAAACTAAGTTGTAGCAAGACATCTATAGGTATATACTACCACACAATATTTATTTATTTATTATACAATAATATACGCAGACAACGACTCACTCATCAAAAGGAGTGGTAAATAAAACTAAGTTGTAGCAAGACATCTATAGGTATATACTACCACACAATATTTATTTATTTATTATACAATAATATACGCAGACAACGACTCACTCATCAAAAGGAGTGGTAAATAAAACTAAGTTGTAGCAAGACATCTATAGGTATATACTACCACACAATATTTATTTATTTATTATACAATAATCATTATATTGCTCACATCAATAAAAGACTGATAGGCTATCTAGATCAACATAACCTTATATCTAATAATATACGCAGACAACGACTCACTCATCAAAAGGAGTGGTAAATAAAACTAAGTTGTAGCAAGACATCTATAGGTATATACTACCACACAATATTTATTTATTTATTATACAATAATCATTATATTGCTCACATCAATAAAAGACTGTGCTATCTAGATCAACATAACCTTATATCTAATAATATACGCAGACAACGACTCACTCATCAAAAGGAGTGGTAAATAAAACTAAGTTGTAGCAAGACATCTATAGGTATATACTACCACACAATATTTATTTATTTATTATACAATAATCATTATATTGCTCACATCAATAAAAGACTGTGCTATCTAGATCAACATAACCTTATATCTAATAATATACGCAGACAACGACTCACTCATCAAAAGGAGTGGTAAATAAAACTAAGTTGTAGCAAGACATCTATAGGTATATACTACCACACAATATTTATTTATTTATTATACAATAATATACGCAGACAACGACTCACTCATCAAAAGGAGTGGTAAATAAAACTAAGTTGTAGCAAGACATCTATAGGTATATACTACCACACAATATTTATTTATTTATTATACAATAATCATTATATTGCTCACATCAATAAAAGACTGATAGGCTATCTAGATCAACATAACCTTATATCTAATAATATACGCAGACAACGACTCACTCATCAAAAGGAGTGGTAAATAAAACTAAGTTGTAGCAAGACATCTATAGGTATATACTACCACACAATATTTATTTATTTATTATACAATAATCATTATATTGCTCACATCAATAAAAGACTGTGCTATCTAGATCAACATAACCTTATATCTAATAATATACGCAGACAACGACTCACTCATCAAAAGGAGTGGTAAATAAAACTAAGTTGTAGCAAGACATCTATAGGTATATACTACCACACAATATTTATTTATTTATTATACAATAATCATTATATTGCTCACATCAATAAAAGACTGTGCTATCTAGATCAACATAACCTTATATCTAATAATATACGCAGACAACGACTCACTCATCAAAAGGAGTGGTAAATAAAACTAAGTTGTAGCAAGACATCTATAGGTATATACTACCACACAATATTTATTTATTTATTATACAATAATCATTATATTGCTCACATCAATAAAAGACTGTGCTATCTAGATCAACATAACCTTATATCTAATAATATACGCAGACAACGACTCACTCATCAAAAGGAGTGGTAAATAAAACTAAGTTGTAGCAAGACATCTATAGGTATATACTACCACACAATATTTATTTATTTATTATACAATAATATACGCAGACAACGACTCACTCATCAAAAGGAGTGGTAAATAAAACTAAGTTGTAGCAAGACATCTATAGGTATATACTACCACACAATATTTATTTATTTATTATACAATAATCATTATATTGCTCACATCAATAAAAGACTGTGCTATCTAGATCAACATAACCTTATATCTAATAATATACGCAGACAACGACTCACTCATCAAAAGGAGTGGTAAATAAAACTAAGTTGTAGCAAGACATCTATAGGTATATACTACCACACAATATTTATTTATTTATTATACAATAATATACGCAGACAACGACTCACTCATCAAAAGGAGTGGTAAATAAAACTAAGTTGTAGCAAGACATCTATAGGTATATACTACCACACAATATTTATTTATTTATTATACAATAATCATTATATTGCTCACATCAATAAAAGACTGATAGGCTATCTAGATCAACATAACCTTATATCTAATAATATACGCAGACAACGACTCACTCATCAAAAGGAGTGGTAAATAAAACTAAGTTGTAGCAAGACATCTATAGGTATATACTACCACACAATATTTATTTATTTATTATACAATAATCATTATATTGCTCACATCAATAAAAGACTGTGCTATCTAGATCAACATAACCTTATATCTAATAATATACGCAGACAACGACTCACTCATCAAAAGGAGTGGTAAATAAAACTAAGTTGTAGCAAGACATCTATAGGTATATACTACCACACAATATTTATTTATTTATTATACAATAATCATTATATTGCTCACATCAATAAAAGACTGTGCTATCTAGATCAACATAACCTTATATCTAATAATATACGCAGACAACGACTCACTCATCAAAAGGAGTGGTAAATAAAACTAAGTTGTAGCAAGACATCTATAGGTATATACTACCACACAATATTTATTTATTTATTATACAATAATCATTATATTGCTCACATCAATAAAAGACTGTGCTATCTAGATCAACATAACCTTATATCTAATAATCAGTATGGATTTGTTAAAGGCAAGTCAACTGAGGACGCCGTCATTGATCTTACGGAATCAGTTACTAAATTAATAGATAAAAAAACGAAAGCCCTAGCGATATTCCTGGACCTCTCGAAGGCTTTTGATAGTGTTTCTGTCCCTTTGCTTCTAGATAGAATGGAGGCTATGGGAATTAGAGGAACAGTTTTAGATTTATTTCGGAGCTATCTAAGTGATTGAACGCAATGTGTGAAAATTGGCTAACATATTAGTGACGAAGAATCACTGACATTCGGTGTCCCTCAAGGCAGCGTGTTAGGACCAACGCTTTTTGTACTGTACGCCAATAATCTTAGTAAACTGCCTATATCACACTGTAAAATAATCACCTATGCAGATGACACAGTGCTTATTGTAGATGGAAAGAATTGGGAGCAGACGCACGAACACGCTGAAAAGGCCCTTTCAATAGTTACGGCATGGCTAGCCTCTAGTTTGCTTACTTTAAATGTCGAAAAAACGTGCTATATAACCTTTTCTTGTACCTCTTCTTCCCAGCCACCTAACAGCTTAAAAGTAAAAAGTCACATATGTGACCTCAATTCGGCAAACTGCAACTACAACTGTCTATCTTTGATTCACTCACCTTGTATAAAATATCTTGGTGTGGTCATCGATTCCTATCTTCGTTGGGATAAACATATTGAAAACCTTGCATCTCGTACTAGGAAACTTATATATGTTGTTAAAAAGTTAAGATCCTCGGCTGACAAAGGTACTTTGAGACTGGTCTATTGTGCGCTTGTTCAATCAATACTCAGTTATTGTGTGTCTTCGTGGGGTAATGCATGTTCCACTTATATGCTTATAGTGGAGAGAGCGCAAAGAGCCATTATTAAAGTTCTACTGCAGAAACCATTCAGATTCTCAACCAGAGCACTTTACCTAGAATCTTCCTTTCTCACCGTTAGACAGCTGTTTGTGCTCCATACAGCTCTCCGCAAGCATTCCTTAACACCATTTAAAATGAATGATAGGCGAAGAAGAGATCGTATTTGCGAAATTACATCTCACAGAACATCTCTTGCTGGAAGATGTTTTTACATCCACAGTTCCCGGCTGTACAATCGCTTCAACAAGCAAATTTATATTCACCCACTACCTAAGAATGCCTTCAAATCAAAACTGACAGACTGGTTAAAGATATTAGATTATACACAGACTGAGAACCTTTTAAAATCACAAATATAAATTAATAAACGTATGGTATGCTAGTTATGCTACTAAATTTGTTTCCTTTTTGTATAAAATAACTTTTACTAAACTGTTTGCTAAACTAGATAAACTAAGTAATCTAAATCTATATTCATGATTTTTGCATGCTAATTTATATTATACAAATTATTAAAAATTATCTACAAAAGTTTGTTCATGTAAACTTTGTTATGTAATCATACAGTACACCATTCATTATCTTGTTGATAGAAATGGAAGGCGCTGGTACCTGTGATACAGTGGTTTTCACTAGTACAGGTGCCAACGTTACAACCTTTTGTAATATTAGGATTAATCTAATATGTACCTACTTTGTATTGCTCCATGTATTTTATTGAAATAAATGATTATTATTATAGTCTTCAACCAAACGCAACAAAATGGAAAACATGAAAAAAACATTATAAATTAAAAACAGTATGAATAAAAAATTAAACTTTCTAAAATTACATTATATAAAATATAACTTGTGCCTATAAAATGTTCTCTACATTAAGCACGTTTCGTTCGATAACAATAGGTATAAGCGCTGTCTTTGTTGTAAAAGTTTTACATTAGATGTCAATACAAACCAAACGCAATATGAGTTGGACAAACCACAACGAGTAACATAAACATGAAATAATGAAAATAAGAAAGTTTAGTCCTCGGCAAAGATGCCTTTATTGTAAAACAAAAAATAGAAGCAACACCCTCTCTAGCTTAGTTTTCATAGGTTTCCACAGAAATTTCACTATTTATTTTGGGGACATTATAAAACTGAGAGGATAAAGCTACACAGTATACTCCGGTTTATGGAGGCTATTTATAAATTGTATTGTGGATCGCTGACAGGCAGCTGGGGCAAAATATTGGTCTTACATTCAAGCCACCGCCGTTATTGGAATATTTGATACAGCCTCGTAACATTATTTATTCATTGATATTCCGGTTAACTTGTCCCGGACACAAGCTTTGCTTCATTTTGCATTCTACGATTTAGTTTAATAATTAAAATTATGCTATTTTCTTATCGTATGAATTTGTTTATTTAAATGAATTCGGACGTTTAGGAATTATAAACGATGATGCGCTTAAAACTCTTGCGCTAAATCCAACATGTTCAGAGTTACAATTCTTTTTTTTAAATATGAACACTTCAATGTCCATTATTTCTAATAGCACATATTCTGAGTGCAGTCGGTACCACCATGTGTGTCTGAGTAGTGTGTGTAATGTTTATTGCTGTGAAAATTATTACTAAAATATCTTTATTTACAGAAAAATATGCTTGTTGGATCTTAAATTAAACTACTTTTATATAAGCGTGTTAATAATAATTCACTGTCAGAAGGGCTCGTACCCAAAATGCTGGCAGCATTTACCGCGTTGTATTGTGAATAACTTAAATACCTAAACTACGATTACAAAACAAAGCCACGAATTTACCGGCAACTCTCTTGTGGCAATATCAACCTTAACAAAAACTGCTACTAAATAAACGTGGCGCAAAACCACACAATGCGGGCTTTTTTAATGTGAAAACTGTTCTTTGTATCTCTTATGCAATTTTAAACATTCGCTGTGTGAATGTATTGTTCTTTTGCTATTCGTTTACAGTTAGTTACAAGCGCAGTATCATAGCTACAACTGAATTCAATACACAATTCAGAGGAAACTCAACATAAATGTGAATAAAATTGTATTTATTTTGTGAGAAAACTACGAAACCTTATTTATGATAAATAAATCGGAAGCAAATTATTACAATGTTTTATCTTCAAATTCAAATTCAAATCATTTATTTTCATAGGCCCCAGGAGGCGCTTGAACACGTCAAAACATTACAAAAAATGATATAAAAGTAAATAATAAATAATACTAAATTATACTAATTACAATGATTTGAATAACCGGGGCTCAGATTAATTTTAATCAAACTGTTTAGAATCGAATTAAAATCAATCTAAGTACCAGCTCCGATGGGTATTGCATTATGAGAAGAGCTGGTGAGAAACTCATGTGCACCATCTTTTAAAATGAAAAATATAACAATATAAAAGTACATAAAAAAATCACATAAGAAGAGCAATTCATTTCCAAATAATATTATCATTTATGTAGTCTGAAATACTATAGTAAGCTTTTTGACATAGTTTAGTTTTAACATATTTTTTAAATTTACCTATCGATAATTCTATTGCGTCTAAAGGAAGTTTATTGTAAAAGCGTATACATTGACCTGGAAACGAGTTAGAGATTTTATGGAGCCTAGTAGTGGGCACAGCGAGTTGTTTTTTGTTCCTTGGTTTAATTTATGGAGATCACAATTTTTCTTAAATTTCGTTTGGTTTTTGTGAACGTACAATAAATTTTCGTAAATGTATTGAGAATGTAACGTCATAATATGTATCTCTTTAAATTTATTTCTTAGTGTCTCCTTGGGACTCATCATATAGATAGCTCGAATAGCTCGTTTCTGGAGCACAAATATTGAATCTATATCCGCGGCACTACCCCAGAGCAATAAACCATATGACATTATACTGTGAAAATAGCTAAAATAAACTAAACGCGCAGTGTCAACATCGGTCAGTTGACGAATTGTTTTTACGGCGTAAGCTGCTGAGCTGAGTCTACCAGACAACGTTTCTATATGTGGGCCCCATTGTAATTTAGAGTCTAATGTTATACCAAGAAAGACAACCTTATTGACCAATTCCAATTCCTCATTATTCATCACCACACTAGTTTTGACTTGCTTAACATTTTTTGTAAAAAATCTAATATATTTTGTTTTACTACCATTTAAAAGCAAGTTATTAGCACTAAACCAGTTCACTATCTTTGATAAAGCATTGTTTACATCGTCAATTACTGATTGTTGTCTTTTTACCTTAAAAACTAAAGAAGTGTCATCCGCAAACAATACTATCTCATGATTATCCTTAACAAGATGAGGTAAAACATTAATATACAAGAGAAAAAGGAAAAGCCCTAAAATAGAGCCTTGTGGCACCCCCATTGCTACAGCTGATCCATGCGAATTGATATTCGGGTTTCATTACAAATACCTTTTCAAAATAGAGTAAAAAATAATGAGACCGACACAGGGCCGATAGTATGGCAACAAAATTACAAATCAACCGATCAAGCCAACTAATTTTTTTTTTCAAAAACCCGTGCATAAATCCTGGAGCGATAATTTGTTTTAATGAATTCAGTCATTACTTTGACAATGTTTTGAACTTCGACTTTCAAATGAACTGGTTTTTGTGAAATTAAGAGAAATTTAAACATCTAGTGGCGCTTTGGAGTTAGTTCAGCTCTTTGCTATGAAGCTCAAAGTCTTTGAACGTTTAAATACTCAACAGAAGTTTTGACCTAAAATATAAAGTGAACAAAGCCAAACAATAAATTCACTCGTAAAATGTTGACCCTGGCTACAGTACGTAGATACAGTAAATGTAAATTTGTTCCATAATTTATTCTTATTTGCTGAAAAGTTAAACAAGAAACTAACTAGCGTTGGCTGTTTAGCCAAGTCTGGTCTGTCGAGTTTGGAACTGAAGTTTTGTGAGCAACTTGTTTTGGCAAATAGTGGCGTCGGCTAATTGCGATGGGTGACAGGAATATTGGCAACTTAGACACATTAAACAAGTTTTTAGTTTTAATTATTTATGTTATTATTTTCTTTATGATTGTAGCAATAATTGTTTACTTGTTTTTTTCCAACAAAATGTATTTCTATATCTGTATCATAATAAAATTGGTGTGAAGCAGTGGACCAGAACTGTCACTGAGAATAAATAATGATCCGTCAATAATCAACCGTCGACCAAACCACCTTTCGCATTCTGTGGCGCCACACATGCCTGACTAGAGCAAGGTCAGTCGAAGTCTTTTAAACTAATGCCCAATAATGTAATAACAAACACTAAACAAATGACGTATGTTTTACTTAACAACATTTGATGTATTTATTTTTATTATTTTTATTTCTATAAAAAGATACTACTTTAACTTAGTTTTTTCAATCTTAGACACTTATGAGTGAGCGCACCACACCGCCCAAATACTAAATACTTGAAGTATACTATACGTCACCATATATTTGCACGGTAAGAAGAACGTTCAATGAGAGTAGACACAGAGAAAGATTTAACATTCCCTTTTTTATCGCAACTTAATCATCGAACACCAAAATATGATTTTTGTAATAAGCCACCTAGTCTTTGTGTCACTCATATAAATTTTATAAACCAGCTTACGAATCCCGATAAACAATAATTATTCTGTGGTAAATAAGCTAATTTATCAAAGAAACGTTACCTAATATCTCAGATAAGATTTTTTTAGATATTTCCCTGAAGGAAACGTATCATGCGGATTTTCCCCTATTTGAAACGTCATGATGATTATTTTATTTAGTGAAACAAAGTCACGTAGAAAAGACAAATGTCTGACGAGGGACTCTCTCTATTTTTAAAGACAAGATTTGAGGTATTCATGTCCCTTGACACTTTTGCTTGAATTTTGAGCGTGATTTATCAACAAGTCGATGGAAACTCGATAAATTCAATTGATGTTGATAAATTCAAGAAAAAAAATGAAAATCTAATAAGGGACTAAGAGATACTTGAACCTCAGAATTCGGAAATTCATTATCCTTTTATCAATCCATAGCTATATCCGGTTAATCAACAACGTCTTGCTATCAACGCAAACATATATTTTTTTTTTTTGATATAAATATTTATTTATTTCTCTCTTAAAGGGATGTACAATTTAAACATAAATTATTGGTGATGCCCAAAGCTCAGCCAGCACCGCCCTACTTGTAACTGTAGTAGTTATTCAATGAAATTAATTAAAAAAATATATTTAAGTAATAATGAAACAAGCAGGTCGGCCGAACGCTAGCCTGAATTGCTAGTAATAGATCAATCAGTATTTGCCATAAGGCTTTCATAAACCAGTACGAGGTGATACAATACTCTTTGTTAGACCAGTTGTCAGACTTTCTGGCCTCTGACTACCTGTTACTATTGCCATAGATCTTTAAATAACAATCTGGACTGACGACTTAACGTGCTCTCCGAAGCACGAAGAAAAACTTTGAGTGCACGGTTGAGATGATGAGATTTAAGCGGTTGCGTGCCTCTCCACTGCGCTGGTGTTGTAGGTTCGATCCCCACGCGCATCTTTGTGTGATCCGCAAAGATCTGTTTCGACTCTGCGCGTGCTTTGTGTGTGTGAAATGTATGTTCGTGAACACCCTCGCGATACAGTAATTATTTTATGGCGTGCGTCGCTTTTAAAAAGAAAACAGTAACAAGTAACAAAGAAATTCGAGTTGTTGAGATGCTTACCCTTTTACGGTCGACCGCAGTTAGTATTGCTGAACCTGCGAGATCGTTCTGCCCACGCGGCTTTGACTTGGTAATGAGTCTCCTCTTCAGTCAATCAATTGTTGTTATAGGTATTGTACAGAAAATATTCGTTGAAAGAAAGTCCCGTTTTTTAGAAAATAGTACGTTTTAAATATTCAAACAAAAGCTTTTTATCATTATCGAAACCAATAAAAAGTTTTCACCGTGTATCTTCTATATAATAAGACATTTTTTATCATTAAATGCGGCTCCCCGAATACACTCGAGCTTTTAACAAAAACAGCAATGAAACCCAAAAACGCGGTAACCACGCCGCCAGCTACGCTACGGTTTTATTATTTTTTTAATATTAATTCGAGTCGTGCAGCGATGTGACCTAGTTACAAACAAACGTACAGTGATCCAAGTTCAAAGTTTTAATTTTATCTTGACATACTTAGTAAACTACGGCTCTTGTGGTTACTGAGGGTTCGTTTTGCTATGATAATGTCACGATAGCAAACCCTCATAATTTAAAGGGCAGATTAGTTCCATATTTGTGTCTGGTAGAAATATAAACGATTTTTTCGAGATATCAAAAGTAATACCATAAATATTGTACTAGATCTCTTTCCGATAGCAAATTCACTTCACATCGTCGCTCGTTGTAATACAATTACATTTCAGTGCGTTATTACATCTCTCATAGGATCTACGTCAAGGTGACGACGGTGAGGCTTTTATGTTGTGAAGGTTTCTATTAAGGAATGTTTAGCTTTACAGATATAATTTACCTTTTTATACTCCTGATCTGCGTAAAGCCGTATCTGCAAAAAAAAATACTATAAATATAAATTGTAACATTAATAGTAAATGTTTAGTTATAAAAAATAAAATATTTATATAATATATTTATTTATTTATGGAGAGTATAAATGTTGTACAATAACTTTTTAAATAGGTTGAAACACATTTATTTTTAAATTTTGGTTGACAAGCTTTTGTGATCGGAGGAATCTGTTTCTAGGTAGAGGATTCTGTAGGAAAAGGTGAGCAATAGTTCCCAGGCCGTTTTCGAGTTCTCGCGGACAACAAGACTTTGCATTGAGATAACTTTTCTGCTACAGCAGTTCTTCGCCACGGTGGATTCTTTTGAGAATGGGAATGAGCTGTGTAATTTTTAAAAGGAATAGAAGGTGTAGATGCTTTAAGGGGGTCTTTCGAGGAGCTTCAAGTTATTTTTTGTGATTAATGCACTTTGCCAATATAAATTTGTAGACCCCGCTTACCTTGAAAACGTTTCTGGAAGCAAAAAGGTCTTTGTATGCATCGCATGAATAATTCATATCACTTTTATGTGAAATCATAAAAACACTTATTACCTTTGCAATACTTACATAAATATAACATACTAATTAATTTACAAATTATATCAAAATAATATTTGGATTGGGTAGATAAATTATTCTTTTTTTTAATCCTTCTTTATAAACTAACTACTAGATCTAACTCAACTAAAATCCTTTGAACTTTACAAAAAATTAGAACAAATTACAATGAGTCTGTAGCAACAATCTACATGTTAGTGTAATGTCTGTCTTAGCACTGCGCAGTCGTTGACCGCCATTGGCTCGTTTCATATTACATAAGCTTCAAGTATTTACTTTATATGCGAGTGGAATGCTCAAACAACTTCAAGTTCTTATACTTACTGGTATATTTAAAATGTTAATAGAAGTTTCTAATTATACTAAAAATATAGCAAATATTGTGTTTAAATTATAAGGTTATTTAAGTTTTATTTATTAATTTTTTTTTCTATAAAGCGAAAGTTTCCTTGAACGTAATGTTATCACGATAAATAAAAGCTTCTTCAAGTAAAGTTTCATTAAAATAACTTTTAACGTTGGAATAAAATGCTGGAGATCATAATTGGCTGTAGACGTGACTGTGTGCTACGAGCTACGCGCTACGTGCGCTACGCCGTAGCACTGTACGTTATTTTTCCATTAGTGCTATCCCTCCTCAGCGACAAGTACGTGAGTGAAATATCAACATTAATTGAATAATATCTTCATGCAAAGTATTAGTATAAAAAATATTTATGCTGAAAGTATATTTAATTATTAAAATGCCACACTTATGCTACTTGTAAGAAGATATATCAAATTTAAATATCTCAACGTGCGACGTATGGTTCAGTAAGTACAGAATTAATCATTACCATGTATTTTAGGATAAGATAACTGCGAATACGAATGACGACTGGGACGGAGACGTCTTCAAAATCTGTATTGCACATTTATAACGAAACAAAACTTCGGAAAAATAAATACCTAGTATTGTAACGATACGTATTGGATGTAACGGAAATGGATCTATATTATGATAATATCCTGAATCCTTGAATGTAGGTGCAGGTTGTTTTATTCTCCGTAAATAGATTGTTTGCTTTCGTGAAACGTTGTGATGTTATAGCACGGCGCACAGCTGCCGCTATTCTCACACTAGCCATAGATCAACACAGACATTGAAACAACCTTATATATTGAAACATAAGAGTGTTATTTGCTTGTTTGTAATGTAACATCAGTCGATGTTATTAATGTATTTTGTTGAATAGTGCTCTCTTTGTTAAACTTACTGCAACTTAAATGGGTATAGTTTTCCTTCCACCTGCATTTAACATTGTTTAGTTTAAAAGGGCATTTCGTTATTTATTTATTTATTAATCTGATTCTAAACAGTTGGATTAAAATTAATCTAAGCTCCGGTTATTTAAATCATTGTAATTAGTACAATTTAGTTTTACTTATAATTTATTTTTATATCATTTGTTTGTAATATTTTGACGTGTTTTTCCGCGTCTGGCAACACTAGGGCTAACAGCTGATCTTGTTTGTTCCGCTATATTTTATTTAAATTATTAATTTATTTCAAGTTTTCTTAGTCAATTTCCATTATAATCATTTAAAATAGTGATAAGGAAGAGTATAATTAATATTTATACGTATATAATTAATTAATTGTGAATTTGTGAGTGTTTAATTACAAGGTGACAGGTGGGTATAGGTTACCGGTACAGCAAGTGAATTAGTGCATATTTTGCTAATAAATAACGTAAGCTAATAATTTTTCCATGGACACAGTGCCTTCGATAACTATTTGAACCTATTATTGACAGAAAGTTGTAAATTCATAATTTTGACCACTTAAAATCAATCGTTATTAGTGTCATACAACCTACCCGTTAACTTGAAAAATAAATAAATCTACGCAAATCCTTGGTAATAACTGTAATTTATTTAATTGTTTTATACTTTTTACCTTATAATGATGACTCGCAGAGCTTTGTCACGTCAGGAGGAGTCAAAACTCCAACTGACATTGCAAGAATTGAAAGTTACCAAGGATTTGTGTGCGCAGTTACACAGTGAAAGAGAGGACAATGAGAAAGAACTCATTGAATTATTAAACACGAACTCTAAATTAAAAGGTGACATGACTGCTTTACATGTAGAATTTAGTTTAATTGTTGAGGAACGGAACACTCTCAAAAATTTAGTTGATAAGTTTGATCGCTGCAGTGATGAGTACGAGCAGGCCCTTGCAAGGATCTCCACCTTGGAGCAGGAGCTCCGGGAGGCACACCTACACATCTTACAACTGCAAGAGGATGCCCACAACATCACCGTGCAGGAAAATATAAGTTTGTTTAGTGAGTTAGTAGAGAGTGCTCCGCAGTTGGTTTCTTCTACAATAACACACACTGACAGTTATCCTATTGTAGATTTAAGAAATGAAACTCTAAAACAAAATCAGTCAGTGTGTCTGTTAAATTGTGGCAGGAATAAACTGAAAAAATATGTAAAAATTAACAGGTATATTAGAAAAACACAGAAATTGATTAAAAATCAAAAATTAGTATCCAAATGTGCCAAATTTAGCAAAGAAAAGGTAGAATTATTTGATGATTTAGAATTAAGTACATTAAGATTAGAAAATAGCAGGATTAAGTATGATGCTGACACACAGGCCTTACAATTGAGAATTGATAATTTAACAGAATCATTGAAGTCAACTCAAAATAAATATGATTTATCACTTAAAGAGATTATTGAGTATTCAAAGGCCATGGATGATCTCTTGAAATTAAGTAATGACAACACAGAGCGCTTTAATTCACTTGTTAACAACCATTCATGTCAGTGCGCTCGCTCTAGTTCACCACAGCCAGTGAGTGCTCCCTTAGTTTGCTGTGACAATAGTAAGAACTTGTGTGATGGCTCTCATACTAGTGTTAGGACTCAGCAGTCATTAGGTGCATCAATTGATGTAACATGTTGTACACCAAGTGATGCACAAAGTACTATTATGTTTAGTGATGGTATTGGAAAACATATGGGCTCAAAACTGAATTCTCTTGTTAAGGGACAATCAGTTGTTAACCATTGCTTACCATCTGCAACATATGATTTTATAATGAAAAGAATTTTAAGTTATAACTTCAGTAATTATAGAAATCTTATTATTTTAGTGGAAAATAGCGGTAATGTTACCAAAAAGGATTTAGTTAATTATTTTGATAATTTATTATCTCTAGGCTTAAGTAGTATCATTTTGTTCACATTCCCCTACTGTAGGAGCCTGTCAGATGCGGAAAATAATCTTAGATATAAGTTGAACAATGTACTACACACTATAAGTACATATAATGATAGTATTCATTTGATTGATACTAACAGTTTTGTTAGCAGCAAATTATATTTGACTAAAGGTAACTATTACCTTTCTGCTAGTTTTAAGCGACAGATAGCAATTTCGCTATCCTATTTTATTGACATTACAGCCAAGAACTTGGCTACTAACAGATCTGCTTCTATTGAGCAGACTAATGACATGCAATTATCAAATGATTATTTGAATCATGACATGAATTATAACTTAGCCTCTATTGAGGGTACTTCTGACATTCTTAATATTAATGATATTGACATTTCTAATTCTCATATTAATTCTGAAATCTGCAATCATTTAAATTAGTTCATGAGACAACAGAGGTAGCAACCTCTAGCTCTAATTTATTACATGTACAATTGATCAATTTAGCTGCAGAATCAAATAGTAATTATATGTCAAAACACCTACAAAAATGTACTAATTACAATACAAACGAAAATATAATGTGACGTCGCAACCGCACGGCCATCGCTACCTCAAGATGCGCCCCCCACTGCAGACCCCTGTGGGGTATATAAAGGACCTGCGCGAGCGTCGCGGCCTTCTTGCCTGCGGTCACCAGCGCCGAGTTAAGTGTTCCTCACTACGCTGCGCCAGGACTTTACCAAACCACTTACCTACCTACCAACCTACGCCTTGAGACTACCTTGTATTTAATAGATATAAATATATAGAATAATAATACCTTTGTTAATCTATCGATTGTTTCTATTTATTCTGCCTACCTAACTAGTCATTAGTAGACTACGTTACAGCGGCGCCCAACAATAGAGGTTATATGGTACATGGTTTGGTTAAGTCTTGGCAGTTATTTAATTGTGTGTTATTTCTGTGTATATTTCTTTTCTTCGTCCGAAAGGTGCGTACGGTGTTTTTTTTATTCTATTATCTCACTTGTTTCACCTCGTGTTTTAAATAACCTACAAAAACTTCTACTTTTATGTGCTTATGTTTTTGTTAAAAAAAAAAAAAAGAAACACATTCTTATCACCTTTTGGACGGATTCATTTTTTTTTCAAATAATTGTGTATCTTTGTGTGCGTAATTCCCAATCAATTTTTTTTTAAATATGGCTTATGCTATCAAATTTAATCATTTAAGTAAGGCTGAGCTCGAATATGAAGTGCTTGTAAGAGGTGGTGTTGTGCCTGAAAAATCAATTACGGTTGAGGAATTGCGTAAACAAATTGCTAAATTGTCAGACCTGGCATTTGATGAAATAATATCGTCGTGCTTTTCGCCAGATGTTGATATTACCGCATGTAATGGCTCATTGTTGCGCGTTTCAAATAACCTTTTGACTTTGCAAACTCATTATGATAAAAACCTGTTTGTTAGATCGGAATCTATTATGCATCATGTTTTTCATAGATTATCAAGAATAGATACTTCGTTGCTTACTGATAAATCATCAATTCAAGTTGTATGGGATATGTTTCACGCTAATTATAAAATCTTAGCATCTTTTACCACGTGGTCGGTTCCTACCAATGTACCGTGTCATGTGGTCGAGCCAACGTGTTCATTACCACGTGAAGTTCAACACGTGGATTTTATAAATGAACGCAAAATGTTTTCTGAAATCTGCAAGTTTAAATATAGCGGTCGAACCTGTGTGAGGGCGTTTATTCAGAAGGTTGACGAGTTCATGTCGTGTCGAGGTATACCCGAAGATAGAATACTTTCTTTTGCTTTTGAGGTATTTTGTGATGATGCTTTGCATTGGTTTCGTTCAATTAAAGATAGTGTTCGTTCCTGGAAGGATTTGTGTATTTTGTTAAAACGCGATTTCAGTCCTCATAACTATGACTTTAAATTAATGTCGGAAATTAGGGCTCGTACTCAAGGTGAAAAAGAGAACATAACCATCTATGTATCTAAAATGCAAGGGTTATTTTCCTGTCTGGACGTACCCATCAGCGAGTCTATTAAATTAGAAATACTATTAAATAATATCAGGCCGTGTTATACAAATTCACTCTTAACTGGCAATATTGTGGATATTCCTTCTTTAATTAGTGTTTGTAGAAATTTTGAGAAGTATGACAGTCGTAGCAAGGAATTTTCGGAACCACCTAAAATTACTGCCAATACTCTAGCGCCAGATTTTGCTTATAGATATCCCAATGATACGAATTCGAAAAAAACTTCTTATAGCAATAATTCTTACAAAAAACATAAGTACTTTAAACCTACTTACAATGTTTTAAATACAGATCAATGTTCGACAGAAAATAGTAATTCTGCTGAACCGAGCGTCAATGCTGTTTCTGTCACTAGTACTGCTATACCTAAATTATACTGTCCGAGATGCAGAACAGACTCACATTCTTTAAAATATTGTCGTCAACCTCGTTTTTTGGTTTGTTTTAAATGCGGATTACCTGGCTATCGAGTTTTAGACTGTCCTAGTTGTAACAATAAAACTAATAAAAATTCAAAAAACGTAAAAAATACGGTTGGGGAAAATCAAAAGTAATTGTGAAAACATGTAAAAATGAATGGCATAATTGGCTAAATTATGTATCTAAATTTTTCAATTCATATCAACTTTCCTCAATCGTTAATTCTAACATTAATTATACTCCATTTATCCCCGTTACGGTTAACGGGAAGAACACTGTTGGTTTACTAGACACTGGTTCATGTGTAACTATTTTGGGTAATAATTCCCACAAACTTTTTTTGGATAAATCTAAATTATTACATTCTAAACCTCTGGATTTTATCACCGCTGGTGGCGACAAATATTCTTCACTTGGCTCAGTGGTACTTCCTTTTGAATTTCAAAATAAAATTATTTCTCTTGTTACTCATATTGTACCGGGTATTAAGAAAACTTTAATCCTTGGTATGGATTTCTGGAGGGGTTTTGGGTTGTTCCCTGATCAATTGGAATCTATTTTACTCACGAAAAATAATAACGACGTTGTTGTTTCGGAACTACAGCCTAGTTCTACCAGTCACTTGGTATCTTTTGATCATTTGTCTGATGAGCAGAGAGCTACTGCTAACGACATCATCGCCCAATTCACCGATATATCTTATGAACGGCGAGGGCTCGGCCGAACTTCACTCATTACTCATTCGATTGATACAGGTGATAGTCCACCTATTCGTCAGCGATACTATCGTATGTCTCCCGATAAACAGCGTATTTTGTTAAAACATGTCGATGCAATGTTGGCAGAAGATGTCATTGAACCATCTGAAAGCCCTTGGTCTAATCCCGTCATTTTAACGCCTAAAAAAAATGGTGAATTGCGTTTTTGTCTCGACAGCCGTAAACTAAATTCGGTAACAAAAAAAGACGCGTACAATTTGCCTTATATCTCTGAGATTCTGGATAACTTGAGAGACGCTAAGTACCTAACTAGTTTAGATATATCTAAATGTTTCTGGCAGACGTCAATAAGGGCAGAGGACCGTTGTAAAACTGCTTTTTACATTCCGTCACGTGGAACTTTTCAATTTAAATCCATGCCTTTTGGTTTAACAAATGCTCCTGCGACACAACAGCGTTTAGCAGATATTTTATTTTACGGGCCCGAATTTGAAAACAAGGTCTTTTGTTTCGTTGATGACATCGTATGTGTGACAAATTCCTTTGAAAATCACATTTCACTTCTAATTAAAATACTTAACAAATTAAAATATGCAAACTTAACTATAAATTTAGAAAAATGTAATTTTTTCAAAGACAAACTTAAATATTTGGGCTATATAGTGGATTCAGAAGGTCTTCATGCAGATCCTGAGAAGGTAAAATCAATTACAAGTTATTCCACTCCGACAAATAAAAAAGAGGTACGTCGTTTTCTGGGTGCTGCATCGTGGTATAGAAGGTTCATACCCGATTTTAGTACTTTAGCGGCTCCCTTAAATAAATTAACTTCTAACGGCAAAAAGGCTCCACTGTTCGCATGGTCGCAAGAGGCGGATGTAGCTTTTAATAAATTAAAAAAATGTTTATCTTCTTCCTCGGTCTTATGTTGTCCCGATTTTGATCAGCCTTTTGAAATACACGCCGATGCTAGTGATTACGGCATTGGAGCTGTACTTTGCCAGGTCAAGGAGGGACAGGAAAGAGTCATAGCCTTTTATAGTAAATCCTTATCGGACCAGGAAAAAAATTACAGTGCTACTGAGCGCGAAGCGCTTGCTGTCTTATCTGCTATCGAACATTGGCGGTGTTATATTGAAAACGGAAAACAATTTATTGTGTACACCGATCATGCTGCTTTGAAATGGTTTTTAAAACTGAACAACCCTACAGGGCGATTAGCCAGGTGGGGAGTTCGTCTTTCCTCTTATAACTTTGAAATAAGACATCGTCGGGGTTCAGATAATATTGTACCAGATTTTCTTTCTCGATCACTCCGATTCTTTTCAATTTTATTTAGGTATCGTAACTTCATATTTTTTCTAGTTATTTTTTTTATATACACTTATTGTTCTGATTTCAGTAAAGCCGGATCGAGCTGCCGGTGCTGCTTAAGAACTGCTTCCTGAGGTCTTCCATGTCAGCCAGGAGCCGAATTTTTTAAGAAAAATTCTGCCCTAACGGAGGGGGTGTGTGACGTCGCAACCGCACGGCCATCGCTACCTCAAGATGCGCCCCCCACTGCAGACCCCTGTGGGGTATATAAAGGACCTGCGCGAGCGTCGCGGCCTTCTTGCCTGCGGTCACCAGCGCCGAGTTAAGTGTTCCTCACTACGCTGCGCCAGGACTTTACCAAACCACTTACCTACCTACCAACCTACGCCTTGAGACTACCTTGTATTTAATAGATATAAATATATAGAATAATAATACCTTTGTTAATCTATCGATTGTTTCTATTTATTCTGCCTACCTAACTAGTCATTAGTAGACTACGTTACAACCTGGTGCATCAAAATATATGTTGTTTAAATCTGGGTAAGCAACAAGAACTGGAATTATTCATGAAATCTGAAAATATTAGTATAATGTGTGTTACTGAGCATTGGCTTAAGGGGCATCAGCTCATGTTTAATTTCAGCAACCACCAGGTTGGTAGTTCATTCTGCAGGGTCAACACAATACATGGGGGGTCCCTAATTTTACTTAATAAGAAACTTAAATTTAAAGAACGGAAAGATATTGTGTCCCTCTCTGTAGAATGTTCCATAGAACTCTCCTGTGTACAATTAGAGCAGTTCATTATTATATGCGTATATAAACCTCCCTCCGCAGACCTTAATTTATTTTTAGAAATCATGGATGAAGCCCTATGCAGAGTAAATAATTTGGGTAAAACAATTTTAGTCTGTGGAGATTTTAATATTAATATTCTAGTTAATACAACTGCATCATGTCAAATTTTGAGTCTTTTTAAATCCCATAATTTAATAAACTTATTTATGGAGCCTACTAGAATAAGTGCCACCACGGCTACATGCTTAGACAATATTTATACAGATATTAGTCCAACTCACAGAAGTATTATTAATAAACTAGATTCTAATCATTCTGGGCAAATGATAAGTTTTAAAATAAAAAGTAAAAATGTAGTTAGGAAAAAAATTACTTCTGTACCAGTAACAGCTAGTCGCTTTGAACGTATGAGAGTTAACCTAGCTAATAACTTACCTTTCTTAGATAATGACATAGAGCCTAATGTAATGTATAATTCGTTTTTTGATTCATTTCTTCGCGATTTTAACTCAATATTTACTTCCAAGGAGATTACTGTTACTAGTAGTCCTGTCTTTGGTGACTGGGCAACCGCAGGTATCCATAAGAGTAGGCAAACATTGTACATTTTATACTATGAAAGACAATTTAATAGCAGTGAAGAGTTTAAAGAACATGTCAAATCATACTCGAAGATTTTTAAACGCGTTTGTAAAATTGCCAAATCTACATTTATTAAATCTAAAATCAAAAACAGTAGTAATAAAATTAAAGCCACATGGAAGGTTATTAATGAAGAGACTGGGAAGGTTAGATCAAAAAATTCAGACTTTAAGTTAAGTATCAATGGTCAAGTAACCAAGTCAGATTTAGAAGTTGCCAGTGCTTTTGAAGGATTTTTTACTGCTTTTCCTGTCTCTCTAACTAGTGCTTTAGGCTCTTCCTCCTCTGTTGCCGAGTCGTTACTTAAAGATAATGTGCCTGAGTTTTACAATAATTTCGATTTTTACCATGTTAATTTGTCTGATTTTAAAGCCGCGTTTAAATCAATTAATATTAAGAAAACGGCTGATCTATGGGGCATTTCTGTACATATTATAAATTTGTTGATTGACATCATTGCACCTGATTTAATCGTGATATTTAATAGATGTATTGATTGTGGTGTGTTTCCTGACTTAATGAAATTAAGTAAAGTCATTCCTTTGTTTAAATCAGGTAGTACATTAGACCCCACAAACTTCAGACCAATATCGGTGCTACCTACGTTTAGTAAAATTTTTGAAAAATTAATTCTCGCGCAGTTACTTAAATATTTTAATGAAAACAATCTGTTGCACACTAAACAATTCGGCTTCACTCGCGGACGGTCAACATGTGATGCTGGGGTAAAATTACTGGAATGCATATTTGAGGCTTGGGAGGAGTCGCGGGATGCCTATGGGGTGTTTTGTGACTTATCTAAGGCTTTTGATTGTGTGCAGCATGAAACTCTAGTCAAGAAGTTACACCACTACGGTATAAGAGGCATCGCTCTGGATCTTCTTACTTCATATCTAAGCGATAGGATTCAGAGAGTAGATGTCAATGGAAAGCGTTCGCATGGATCAGCTGTAGCAATGGGGGTGCCACAAGGCTCTATTTTAGGGCCTTTCCTGTTTCTCTTGTATATTAATGATTTACCTCATCTTGTTAAGGATAATCATGAGATAGTATTGTTTGCGGATGACACTTCTTTAGTTTTTAAGGTAAAAAGACAACAATCAGTAATTGACGATGTAAACAATGCTTTATCAAAGATAGTGAACTGGTTTAGTGCTAATAACTTGCTTTTAAATGGTAGTAAAACAAAATATATTAGATTTTTTACAAAAAATGTTAAGCAAGTCAAAACTAGTGTGGTGATGGACAATGAGGAATTGGAAATGGTCAATAAGGTTGTCTTTCTTGGTATAACATTAGACTCTAAATTACAATGGGGCCCACATATAGAAACGTTGTCTGGTAGACTCAGCTCAGCAGCTTACGCCGTAAAAACAATTCGTCAACTGACCGATGTTGACACTGCGCGTTTAGTTTATTTTAGCTATTTTCACAGTATAATGTCATATGGTTTATTGCTCTGGGGTAGTGCCGCGGATATAGATTCAATATTTGTGCTCCAGAAACGAGCTATTCGAGCTATCTATATGATGAGTCCCAAGGAGACACTAAGAAATAAATTTAAAGAGATACATATTATGACGTTACATTCTCAATACATTTACGAAAATTTAATGTACGTTCACAAAAACCAAACGAAATTTAAGAAAAATAGTGATCTCCATAAATTAAATCTAAGGAACAAAAACAAACTCGCTGTGCCCACTACTAGGCTCCATAAAATCTCTAACTCGTTTTCAGGTCAATGTATACGCTTTTACAATAAACTTCCTTTAGACGCAATAGAATTATCGATAGGTAAATTTAAAAAATATGTTAAAACTAAACTATGTCAAAAAGCTTACTATAGTATTTCAGACTACATAAATGATAATAGTATTTGGAAATGAATTGCTCTTCTTATGTGATTTTTTTATGTACTTTTATATTGTTATATTTTTCATTTTAAAAGATGGTGCACATGAGTTTCTCACCAGCTCTTCTCATAATGCAATACCCATCGGAGCTGGTACTTAGATTGATTTTAATTCGATTCTAAACAGTTTGATTAAAATTAATCTGAGCCCCGGTTATTCAAATCATTGTAATTAGTATAATTTAGTATTATTTATTATTTACTTTTATATCATTTTTTGTAATGTTTTGACGTGTTCAAGCGCCTCCTGGGGCCTATGAAAATAAATGATTTGAATTTGAATTTGAATTTGAATTCAAGCGCCTCCTGGGGCCTATAAAAATAAATGATTTGAATTTGAATTTGAATTTATTAAGAAAACTCAACAGCTTTATTACAAGTTACATGCTTTGTTTATACATAATAGATTGCAACCAGCCTCAGCTGATTACATTTACAATAAGAGCCTATTATAGGTATATATCATAGCCTTAAGCCAATCAAAGAGATCCAAGACAGTGCACGGTAAAACGGTAGTACATTTATTAATAAGAATAAAGTAACATCTCATGCACATAGAAATTTAATAATTAGTTTTAATTAGAACTTGATTATTATTTAAAGTAACATCGAGTACGTACTAGATATAATTGAGAATGCTTTATTATACAATCAAATACACATTAACAATAAATTACATTATTTCTCTTCACTTTTTATTATCACGTTTTATGATGTGTATAAATGAGGGCATCTCTTTTATTGCTAATCATACAGACATAGTATGGTCACCGTATTTTTATTTTGAGCTTTAAAAGCCAAAAATAAAAAAAAAGTATATAAATCAAATGCATCCGTAGTACGAAACTACGTCGTATATTGTTACATTTAAAAAATTGTATTGCTTCAATACAAAATAAAAATTGCCAGAGGTTTTTGCATAGACACATTTAATAGTCCTGGCAAAAGTTTAAAGTAATCAGCTAATGCTAATTTAAAATGTTCGCAGTACAACAAATGGCAATGACATTCCTTACACATCTTTTTTCTTTTCATCACGTTTTGATATTACTTCAATCGTCTGCACTCACTGCGATGATTTCTTAGAACATTTTGCCTCCTGCCAGTTTTTTTGCGTCATGATAGACAAATACATCAGCCACAATACTGAAGCATTCAAGTTTATTCACTGAAACGGTGATTACTGAACACCACTTCAGTTAATTTAGAAATCATTTTTCCTAAACAAAAATATTTGAATTGCTTTTAAAATAATCTCCAAATAAAGAATGGTTACTTATTGTACAAAAGAATTTAAAATTTAGCGCCAAAAAAAATTAGGATATCAAAAAATTGTAGGCATATAACTGGGCCATCCAATATAGCATAATAAAAAAAATGTAATTGCGATAGAGCAAATAACACTTACCCAAAACAATAAATGTAACTGCAAGACCTCAGGCGGGTGAGAACCTTCATTAAAGATACGTTACTACATCTCGTCCTGTGTAAACCGAGTCACTTGTATTTTTAAATTATGAGTGAGAGAAAAGCGAATAAAATTTAAAATAAATGACTGGTAAATAATTTTTCAAAACCCCATATGTGTCCCAAATATTGATTTGATATTTAATGCAATAAACAGCTTTGCTCTAACGTTGCGTCACACACTTAACTTACAGAGATGGACAATATTTATTATTGCTATCTTAAACCTTTGCGATAGAGTGTTATTTGTTCAATGTTTTGTAATAATGGTTCTTATTTATACAATATCAACGTAATTAAACTACTCAATATTTTGTTGTACTCTGGTGCAGTGAATACAAAGTAAGTTGTATCATAGTTACATTTTAGAAATCGCAGTCTCGTTTGCCTGTTGCAAAATTACGATGAGGTTATGAGAAAATTTAAACAACGAGTACATAATTTTCCACAAGACTTAAATAAATGAAAAATGCAATGCGAATCGTATCAAACAGGATTGATTAATTTAACTTCCGTTATTAATAATATCTTGGTACGCTTAAAATGGACAATATTTTCTACAAGACATTTATAACTTGATATATTTGGATATATATAATAAATATTTAATGTCCACAGCACTTGTTGAATTGCTATCACGGACGTATTCCGGAGGGACGCGACTCCGATATAAAGTGTTTGTGTGAAATATTATGTGTGTATGTTTCAGTGTTGGATCCATGGAACTAGGAATTTTATTGCAACTGACAACACCGACCGTTTTTGTTGAAAGTTGTGACAATGGACGCGACCGCAGATCAAACAATGTAAGGTCGCACAAATTGTAAAATAAAAGGTGTAGTTTGTTCTATGTAAATCGTGTTGTATTATTATTTATTTGACAGAAATTAGTATGCTTATAAAAATAAATATACTTTATGCAAGTGATATAATCAATAGCGCGTTTTTCATAACATAATTGCCTGAGTGAGAAATGTATGCAACGTCTGATAGATGCTACTCAATCGTGTGATTGATGCACAGAGAGAATATGATTGATTGATATTATTATGAAGATATTGTATCATTGGATGTACCTTGGCATTACTGTTACTGATTATGATTAAAATGATTAATTATTTATCTTTTAATTATTTTTCAACATATAACTAAAATAATAATTAATTACTTAAATATTTACAACTATACATTATAAATTAAAAACAAAAAAAATATATATTTAGGTACAATAATATACATAGAAAATAAAAAAGAAAATTAATTAATTATTAAATGATATTATTAAAATGATAACTAAATAACGTCACTAAAACATCAAATTAATCTTATTTATATTGAACAATAATATCAACATACGTAAAATTCATTGAATATTTTACATGCTTCATTATAACTAACAAGTTATAAACGAGCTTTAAAACATTCACACCAAACGCGTGTAAATAAAAAATGCGCTGTATAACGTTTGACCCACATCCGGCCATTACTGACAAAAGCCGGCCACAGCTGAAAATGACCAGCCATTTTAAACGTAATTATGAGTAGCGAGTTGTGGCCGGCGGATGACGTAACTTTGTTTAAGTGTTCAAGTGGCAAATTTGCAGCAACAAAATAAAATAAAGAACATGATAAAAAAACAATTTTATAGGAACACAATAAAGTTGTGTCCCATAACCAATGAGCTGTCTCATTGCGTCGCGTGGTTGTACGCTCGACGACGCAGCACTGACGTGATGGTGGGGTGTTTCATCATTGCGTCACTTCCGGATACACTCGGTACAGGCTCTGTAACTGTACGATCTCATTTCGTTTCCGGTTGACTAGAGCTTTGTGCAAGTAGAGAATGGTACTCAAATGTTCAAGTCAAGTTGCCAACGTAATCCTGTTTGAGTTTGGATCGGGTAAAATGATATTAGTCAGATTGTATCGAAATTCATCAAGAGGCAATTAGTCAGATTGTATCGAAATTCATCAAGAGGCAACATCGCTGACAATCTATTCCAAGAAATTGGAGTAATGATCCGTGCCAAAGTTTGAAACAACTATTGTATCGATTCAAAGCAAATAGAGGACGAAGTTATTCGTCAGTTTGAAAGTTAAACCGTATTCGGGATCGTCCCTGCTCTTTATTCGTTTTATGTTCGCGTTGCTTTGGTTTTGGGTATATTTGATGTGGGTAAATGGGTAATATAAATAAATTATCTGTTACTAGTTTTTGTTTAATACCTTTGCAATTTGCAAGCCCGATTTACATTTATTTCAGAAAATGTGTTTTATGATTACAAATCAAATTTAAGTTATATGCAATGTTTTATATATGTGAAAATCATAAATCTTTATGGTCAGAAAATATATTATAGTACGTCCCGAGTTCTGTATTGTAAATCAAGTAAACTGTATTTAGTTGTTACAGAATGGATTTATCGGTCAGATAAAGTCGTTAGTCGGTACAGTTAACTGAATCAGTGGACTGAATAGCAACTAAATGATTTACAGAAACACAGCTTACTAGAGTGGTGAGGCCGCAATCTAGATATTAGTGTTAGATCCCAGAAATAAGAAATGTATAATGTTGGGGTGGCCCTTAGTGTGGGATGCTACTTGCGTTGACACTTTGGCGCCGTCACCTCTCCCGGGCACATAAGATAGGCCTGGTGCGACGGTAAAATCAGAATCGAAATACCACAAAAGGCGCAAATATAGTCTCCTCGAGAGTGGTTGGTGTTTGTGCCTCTTGGAGATGAGACCAGGGGCGCACTATTTGTATAAAGGTTTACTCTAATATAAGTATACTTTAATGAGAAGATTGTGTTGTAAAATGGACACAGAGCATGGAAATTATTAATTTGAATAACAAATCAGAAGAATTAAAGATGTGATTCTATATATTAGCATCTTTATGAGCTCATTTATAAGAGAGTTACAAAAAAACACACAAACCATAAAAGTGAAATAATAATTTTATATAAATTTTCACAAGTAGAATTGAGATACTTTTATGCGAAGGTTTATGACTTTCTTTGGAATTTTTGCCCGGACGCGACGTGGGCGATATATCACCATTACAGAAAGTTTCTGCTAAAATATGCAAGGACAGTAAAATCCGTGACGGATATTTGCACTGTTTTTTTATTCATCACCTCGTGAAATTACCCATGAATATTACATGAAGGCCACATTTTAGTAAGTGTTATCACTGCCGTAAAATTTAAAGCTGTACAGACACTAGGTGACAATAAATTGTAAGAAAATTTGTCCACTCTAAAGCGTCTTGCGACTAGTATAATAATGGTTTTTATTATATTTAATGTTTTTTTATGTTGTTACACGTTCAAGATCTAAACGACTGCAATATGAGGATATAACCTAAAGCTTAGATGAGTTAATCTCGTCGTCGTCGGCGCGGGGGCGTTAGTGGACTGCGTTGGTTTAGCAGCTTACGAGGTGTGCTCAGTACTACTTGTTAGTCTGAAGTACTTACGTAGGTGTAGTGACCTGTACTGGATTAAATACTACTAATACACGTTACACGTAAAAACATGTGCCGGTGCTGTTTCTAATATAGTGGTCAGGACCAATAGTGCATCTATTAGTTTAAGTAATTGAAAATATATAAAAAAAACTCAACCGCATCAGTATTAAATGTACAGCAATGGAAAATTGAGGATGAACGAAATGCGCGGTGGCCTAATAATAAACTGAAAATCTTGAGAAGTAAGAAAACTTTTTCAAGTTTGTGTAGTACACATTAAGCCAGGAGTGACGATATCCACGAGTACTTGAATACTGATTATGTTTGAGCTTGAATACTCAATTTATATTCGCCTACGTAATGTTTTAAACATATTTTTGTATAAAGAACTTACATGTGTAAATGAACAAAGCTGAACAGCTTAGTCTCAGATAACAATATAAGGCATTGTTAAACTTACTTCTATTGTCATGTTTCTCTAGTATGTTTTATTGCAAAAGCTTGTACCGTTGCATAGCCATCGCATTTGTAAGCAAATACAACCGTTTAGCGACTTAACTGTCTGTTCGAGGCGTGTCATTGTACACTTTGAATTAAATGTAAGCAAGGATCTGTGTTTGCAATTCCGAGCGACGCTTTGGGATGCGCTTCAAAGGGAAATCCTCTCTGTGAACAACGAACGCTGCTCATTTCAATGGATTACTTGTTATTCTACGATGCGGAAATAACTTTTTATCCATCAGTCTTTTACGTTGATAGTGAAATACAATGTGTCGTTTATGAAAAGCTTAATCATGCTCTTAGTTTTGATTCCTCCCTTCAAACACTAGACGTATAACAAATTTGACTCAGTGTTAAAAAAACATACATAACAAACATAACAAACATATCATGTTAGTGAGTAATATTACCTACTAGGATGTAGCAGAGGTTTACAACACCCACATTTCACCTGTTATAATAATAATAACACATTGCCCGACCCGGGAATCAAACCCAAAACCTCGCAGTTATGCTAACCAGCGTAGTGTTTATTAAAACGGTATTGTTAATAATAAAATACAAGACATCGCTTCTAGGTATGTGCCAAACAGTTAGTGATGTGGCATCGCAAACTGTTTGGCATTAAACGAGTAATTTTAATTGTTTGGAATATTCGAATATTATCCAAATATTTGTGGAAACAAGTAGTGTTTTAAATTTATTTCTCCTTAAATTTTTATAGACAATTCATACCATTCAGACAGTTAAACGTTCCAATGAATAGTTTATCGGATACATTAAACAACTAGATGGAAGTAAAACTACAATTCAACGGTATTATAGATATTTCTAACAAATGCCTCTTGCAATGCAATCAAACATCTCGACGATTAAAACTTTACGTTTAGACAGAAAAGCAATATTGCACGTCATCGGTCACGAGTCAACGATCTCTCAAACCAATCATCGATTCAGTCACGTATCGTCCGTCGATGAACATTGAACATTCACACAAACTCCTGAGAGCGGCTCTCACCGAGCGCACGTGAGCGATACTGAAGACTTCTTTCCGGCCCCAACGCAAAGCGAACTGGTGTTTATTGAGTTATAACTGTCTCTCTGTTATGATTTTACACGTAAAGTGCTGGATCAATATTGATGAAAATTGATGAAGAGATAATAGAAAGTAACACCCACATTTCACCTGTTTAGGTCTCATGGGGTAGGGGGTCAGCTTATCGCTATCCATCGGGCACAATTCCAACTCCGTTCTGCTATTGAGAATTGCCTGATGGAGAATGCACAAATAACACTTTGCCTGACCCGGAAATTAAACCCGAAACCTCGCGGTGAGCAACACACAAAGACAACATTTTAGTAATCTACCGCGTGCTCAAAGCAAGCAGCAGCGAGTTTACTATAAATTACATCCGCAGGTGGCAGCTGGTTAACAACACATTATGTAATGTATCGACTGTACTGAGACTGTAGATTCCCTTTGTTATATTACAATAGAAGCACCGTTGTCTTACCATCCTGCCATTGACAGGGTTTAGTTAGAAACCGTTGTTGATCTGAATAGGTATTTATCAAAATCGTCATTAATTATTTAATTAAGACATATCACTGTCACTAAAATGGTTGTTATCATTCACTATCCTTCTGTAAAAGCACTCACTGTAGTTGAGCAGTGCATTGCCAGTTTAAATAAGAAGTATAAATAAACAGAGAAATCTCAGTGCACCGCCGTTGCCGTTGCAAAGAACGTTCCAAAATGGCACAATGTTTACTGAAAAAAGTTTAATTCTGTGAATGTTTGTTCGTAATTACATTAACATTAATAATTTAATTATGAAGTAGAAATAATAGTTTTATGCACTCCATCATACTCACAAGTTGACTTGTATCAGACAAGTCTGTGACGTAAGAAGTAGCTGGACACCAGCAGTGGAATGCACCGCGACCGCGCGTGATTTAATCACTAGACGATGGCGCATCCATCTTGTCGCTGAGACGTTGTCGAGCCAGCGCGAAACATTCCAACTATTCACTATTAATTGACCTTTCTTCGAGGGATAAAATAACTAGATAATACAGACTGCTCAGTAAAAACTACGTCGTCTTAATATCTTTAAACACTTATATCTTTTTTTTTTTGTCGAGGGAGGAAATCTTCAAGAAGATACCTCGCCGCATGAAAGGGTCCGACGAGGTTATGTGAGGTTGACTCCGACGACTCACTAAAACCCCACCCGGTGTCCGGCCTCGATGCGTGTCGCAGGGCCCCGGGATGTCTGATGAGAACTCTCCGGTGGCTCTCACACTTATTTCTAACCTTACTGAGCAATTAGTCTTCTTCTAAGCAAGAACGATCGTATCGCACAAACGTCTTTATTTTAAGAAGTGGCCACTTATTGGACCTTTCATATTTGACGCCAATACAACAGTACACAACAAAGTGAAGCAAACAAGAACAGGAGCTCAATTATTTAATTGAGTGCATTGTGTTCAGATTTCCCTTTACGTCCGAAATAATCTAGATCACTAGATCGGTTAGGTTTATAAGTGAGCCATTTACAATATAGTAATTAGTCCTGTGAAAATTCCTTTATTGATTTATTGCTGGACCCTGTTCACTGCTCTTCATCCCCGCTTGGCCCCCCTCGAACTCTCGCCGCCCGCTGTCCGCTCACTATTAATGAAGATGCAAACTGCAAATACAAAGCATACACCTATACAATATTGTTATTGATTGAGAATGTCTTTACCACATATTCACTTACATTTTCATGTGACATGAAAACAAACAATCCGGTTAATTTCAAGCTTTTAAACAAAGTGCAGTTATCAAAACTTACCTGCATATTTCACAAAATTCCTTAATTCGTTCACTCAGTCTTTGTAGTTATTCCCGTTGAAAATAACTGCCAAAATTACAAAAATATGTAAACAAAATTTTGCGAAATTCAGATTTAAACACGGTTTTAAAGTAGTTATAATGAGAGGTGAAATATATGAAAATGAGATGCTCTGACGTAGAGCCAATATTTATAAAATTATTTATACCGTACTTAAACTGTGAATTAACCTTGATGTAACCTATTATATTATTATAATAATACATATAAATTATACAATACTATAAATTTAAATTTTTTAATATTTTTTTTGTACTTTATATTTAAAATGTAGAATTTTATTTATATTTTAATTTATATTTTGACATGTAAAAATGAGAAAATAAATTAATGAGAAAACAGTACTATAATATAATTAAAAGTATAATAAAAGATTAGAATATTAGCCACAAACATCTAAAGAGTGACGGAGAGGCGTTAGAGTGGTTGTTTTTATTTAATCAAGGTATATACACATAATATTTACACATGCATAACTGCAAAGCGATGTCAAACAAACTGCAGGTTGCACAGTGCTGCGGTATTTAAATGTAAACATCGTGATTCCAGCACAGAGTATCGCCCCTTAGACGTTACTCACATACGTTTGTCACAGAATAGCTAAAACTATATCAATTAAATATAACAATATATTAATTTTGTAATGATGCAATTTATACAATTTTGTTTTGATGTAATTTATTGCAGCCACTTGTGCCTCATTCATATGATAATTAAGTTCAAAGTATTCTGGATTCAGAGATTAAAGTGCTGTTATTCACTAATTAAATATAAAATAAATAAATATTTTTACAACTCACACACAACGCCATCTAGTCCCAAACTAAGCAGAGCTTGTACTATGGGTACTAGAATAACTGATACTAATACATATATACTTTTCTTTTGTAAATACATACTTAGATACATAGAAACACCCAGACTAAGACAAACCCCCATGTTCATGCACACAAAGATTTGTCTTAAGTGGGAAACGAACCCACGACCTCGGCGTCGCAGGCAGGTACACTACCCACTCCGCCATCCGGTCGTTGCGGGAACTGAAGGCTTATGAACCCACAGATAAAAAAAGGTATTATAAAGTGATACTTATAATTATTTTTTTATTTATTCTCTAATTTCTTAAGAGATTAATTTTTTGTATTTTTGTTGATCGTATGAATAGTATTAATGGCTACTGAACCGATATCATACAATCGTTCAGTCTCAAAAGCCACATTATTAACAAGAAACGCCTACCATATTCTATCGAAACCTTTGCGCTTTTGCTAGAATTATAATAAAATTCAATATAAAATAGCACAAAATTCTACGAAAGCTTTAAAAAGCACGGAGCTTGTCATGACTCCCCTTTCCTTTTCCCCCCTCGGTGTGAAAGCTTCAGGAGGATTGAGTACAATCGTGTCTGGTAATTAACATCGCCGTTCTATCAGGATTATGCACACTATTAACTGTATTATTGTGTGTATTGTTTGAGCGCTCTAATTTGCTTTCGTTATTAGTGATGTAATCAGTCTCATATATACAGGATGGATGCGACATAGCGACATTTCTTTTAACCAGATAATCTGTACATGCCCAGTATTAATTTCCAATGGTCCAAAATTTGCTGACACAAAAATTACGAAAAAATTTTTTTCGAACAAACTAAATGGATTATTTTATGTAAACACATCTTTACTCACCGGCAAAGCGGAACGGCAACGTCGCACACAGCTCACAGCTTATGTCAAAATCATGTGATTGCTCCCAATTACAGGCCGTATTCAAAAATCACAAATCACATAATTTAGCACAAAATCACTTCAATCAATTCACGATGTATAATTTCAATTAATCATTTTCAATTAAATGTTTAAATTTTCGATGTGTGCACCGTTTTGTTCAATACATAAATTGTAGCGACGCACAATATTGTTTTTTAATTTCGTCATAAATAAATAAATAATTTGAATTTTTATATTAGACAGAACGCCAGAAGCAATTACACTATCCAATGACAAGGCCCAAATACACACATTCACTCACTCAAGCACACCCAGTCTCAGAACAAATATTTGCGAATCACTCAAAGATTTGTCCCATGTGGGGATCGAACCCACAACACCAGCGCAGTGGAGAGCGGCGAGGCGACCGCTTAAACCACTACACCACACGTGCAGACATAAGATCACTATTCGCGGCTAATCTTTTTACTTTATCAAAGGCCGAAATAACACGTATTCGCAATTCTTCTATTGTGTTAACGTCTGTATTCGCTACAGACATTAACACAATAAAAGAATTCTTCACTTCGTTTTTCACAAATCCCCACAAAAAAAAGTCCAGAGGAGTTAAGTCCGGGGATCGTGGTGGCCACCCGACGGGCCCGAATCGACCATTTTCAAAAAACTCACAAAACAAATATCCAATAAAAATCTGTGTCCTGTCACAATAATAAACTTAGCACTAATTACAAATTAAGTTTGAGTCCGTTCACATCACAAAATTTAATACAAAAACATGGCGCCACGCCGGCGTCTTTGAGATTAAAATATTTCCGAGAATTTCTATTTCCCGTAAGATTGTCGATTTTGCACTAAACAAATTTAATGATCTTTCGTTGGTGACGCGGTTTGAATGCATTTGAATTTGCGTAAACTATTTGCGTCTCTTTTACTCATATTGAATTGGAGACATTATTAAAGTGAGATGAACTACTTTTATTTACTTCTCTAGTAATAATTAGTCAAGTAAGTAACTAACTCAATACTTTGAATAAAGTTATTTAAACTGCCCGGAAGTTACGTACTTGAGTGTTACCAGTTTAGGCTGTTGGTAGGTTGGTAGGATTGAATTTTCATAGAATTTTTACAAACAAAGCGTACATTCGAACCGCAATGTTACATCGATTTAAGATAGCATGAAAATTAAGGTCTGCAAAAAAAAAACTTTTTGTAAATACCACAGAATGCTGTAATAAAGATAGAAAGTATTAAGTGGTTGAGCCATTGTGAACGAACATGAAAAAAAGCTTTTTCGTTTCACATAAAGGGCCATCAAATAGTAGTAATCCCGTTATCTGGTTGATGATAAGATTATAACTACCAAATTACTACACAGGTAGGTGCCATCTTGTTTCTTATTTTGTAACATAGTGACAAAGCCGTGAAATAATTTTTTCATAAATGTCAGTGGCGAGACCTGCCTACAGCATACAGCCCCAATCGTCCGGCTAACGTTACTAACATGTAGACTCAGCGCCGTCACTCATTGCTTGTGGCCACAGTTGGAACTAAACATAAATCAGAGGGAATTTTTTGTCTATTAGTATCATGTTGGTTCCATCACTTAAAAGAAGATTATTATTCAGCAGTTTTGTCAATGCATAGTTGCGTACCCTTTTACCTCAGAGCTGGCTTTTGTGTCTGAAACCTGAGGGTTTAAATTTACCATCAACGAGATAACAGTAATCCAAGCACTAAAATTAATTGATAACATTCGACCTGAGACAGTGAAACTCTTCTCCGTCAAGTCGTTCCCAAAAGCTCTACCATTTACTACCTTTATTTTCTATCCTTATTATAGCGTTCTGTACACACCAATGAGTAAGGTTTACTCACTGCTGCCAAGTCCATAATTTGCATGTCGTTAGATTCGATATCTTTAGTCGCTAAACACCTTATCCTCCGGCGACAATGAGCTTTTCTTATTTTGCTTAGTTTTAATTGGCCTTTTTTATAATAATTAAGTAAATGTAATAAAATAATAAATAAATGACTGAATAGAATAAACCTAGAAAAAGTCGCTAAAACTTTTTTTGTAGGCAAGGTAAAAGTTCCACACAACGCAGGTGACAAAGACGCTAAATTGGCAACACTGGCTGTTCTCCCATCCTTGTCCGTAAATGAAAGCGCAAGCGCCATTGTTTGTTGTTTATTTTCTATTTTAAGTGTTTTATTTGTGATGTGACACGACGCAAAGAGAAAAAATTGAGATGTAGTATTATAATAGTGTTCTGTGTGTTCGTGGCGTTCGAATAAATTAAAAAGTTTGACCGCAAATAGAGACCTCATGACCAAAGTAAGTAGTTCGCGCCGATGGGCACTCTGTGAATTTAGGGATGCAATTGAATTTTATTCAAAGTGATGTTTGTGATAATAACGTGTGACTTTCCGTGGTTGTGTATGTGAAATTCAAATGTGAATACGCGATTCGATATGAGTGCCTCGGCACTCTTAGTGATGCCGGTTGCATGCGACGTTGCCATCCATGGCCTATTTTGGTAAGTAAGGGGTCTTTACACTGTACGAGCCATGTAACTTGTTTAACGTTGTATTTCTCGTATTTTTCTCGTCATGTGATTTTGGACCACTGGAAATCAATATTGAGTGTGCACAGAATATGTGGTTTAAAGAAATGTCGCTATGTCGCATCCACCCTGTATATCAATTTCTATTTTTTATTATACTGGGAAAAGATTTGCCTTTTTATATTCTACGCGGGGATATCGCAATTCACCATTTTGAGATTTACTAACAATTAATTGTCCTCGTGGCTTAAGATGCAACGTTGTCTCTTAGCAAATACAAGCTATTGTAGTCTTGAAATTTTAGTATCTACAGTATATATGTAATGTAATTTTAGTATCTACAGTACTGTTGTAAATATACCAACAACACTAACAGCCTATCATGGTCTTATAGAATCCATACTGAGATATGGTATCATGTTCTGGGGCAACTCAGTTGATAAAGATATCGTATTTAAATTACAAAAAAGATGTATTAGGGGTATGTTTGGTTTACAAATTACGGACAGCTGTAAGCCATATTTTCAAAAATATAATATACTTACGTTACCTTCACTGTATCTGTATTAAAAATAGCTGTATTTGTGAGGAGCAACCCTCAACTATTTCCAAAGATGTCTGATAAAACAATTCGTAATCGCCGTGACAATCAACGTTTATGTATACACGCTTCTAAAACGGCTCTTTTGAGCAAAAGTATTCTTTGTATGGCTCCAAAAATCTATAATAAATTACCCAATGTATATAAGGACCTGAATGTCAATTTGTTTAAATATAAGTTAAAACGCATGCTTATTTCAAAATGCCATTATACTGTATCTGATTTTTTTAATGACAGACATATAATCGGAATGTATTGAATTTGTATTACTCTATTGCGATTTAATTTAACTGACATTATATTTAACTTCTTGACATAAACTATTTGACATTACCATTTTGACATAATAAATACAAATTTAATTATTTTTTTTTTCTTGCATTGAATTTATTATACTGGGTGGCGCAAAAGTAAAGACCCTATTTGGTTCAGCTATAACATTTTTTCTAAATTAGAAAACTAGATTTAGATTTTTTTAAATGTATATTTGTGCCATTAAATTTCGTACCATAAGGATTTAAAGATGATGTCTTTTAAATGGTGACCTCCAGAGTTGATACACATTTGAGCCCTATTTATGACATTTTGCATAACTTGCCGTAACACTTCCTGCGATATGTTCGTTATTTCTTGACGAATGTTTTCTTTTACAGCTGCGAGAGTCTGTGGCTTGTTCACATACACCCGAGATTTCAAAAAACCCCAAAGAAAGAAGTCTGGACTGGTCAGATCGGGTGATCTTGCAGGCCAAGGCAAATCGCCAAAACGAGAGATAACTCGGTCTGGAAAAGCGTCCCTCACTAAGTCCATAGTGTCGCGCGCTGTGTGTGCCGTAGCGCCGTCTTGTTGAAACCAGATGTGCTCCAGCCCCAATTCGTCCAAACTGGGTATCAAAAACTCACGTAACATGGTTCTGTAGCGTTCTCCAGTGACAGTTATCGCATTGCCTCCAGCGTCTTCGAAAAAATAGGGTCCGATCACTCTGTCAACACAGATGCCACACCATACAGTAACTTTTAGTGGGTGTAGAGGTGTTTCTTGAATAATGCGCGGATTATCAGTGCCCCAGAACCGAGTATTCTGCTTATTGACATGCCCTGAGAGATGGAAATGCGCTTCGTCACTCATAACCAATTTTGAAGGAAAATCATCCTCTTCAAGGTTGAGGTTTATGACGCGCTGGCAGTAATCTAGACGAGCTCGGTGGTCAGCAGGCAGCAGCTGATGAGTCATTTGAGTTTTATACGGGAACATCTTTAAGTCTTTCACCAAAATACGCTGCAGGGTCCGTCTGGAAATGCCCAATTGCGTGACACGTCGCCTCGTTGATGTTTCTGGACACTCTTCCACATCTTCGCGCACAGCATCGATATTTTCAGCTGAACGGCCTGTTCTTGGTCTCCCAGACTTAGGTCTATCCAATGTTGAGCCAGTTGCTTCAAGGCGTGTGGCAAAGCGTCGAATTGTGCGACCAATCGGTGCCGGACGGTGGGGAAATCGTCGACGAAATTCACGTTGTGTTCTTATCACTGATGAATTATTCCGTAAGAACATTGACACAATTATTCCACGTTCTTGGGGAGTAAAACGGTCCATGTTTATTTTCAGTGTATTTTACATTTGTTCACTACACAATTTTCAACAACAGAATGACAGAAAATGTCATATAAAAAAAAAAAAAGTATTTTCTTTAGTGCCAGTACTTTTGCGCCACCCAGTATATAATGATTATTATTTTGGATCCTAATGAATATTATAATTAAGGCATGATAAAATATTATAATATTTTTTTAATGATTTATGTATGTCCTTTACAAAGGATAGAGCATGTTGAGACATAAACCACAATGTAACATGAAAAACCTACACATGTTGGAACAAAATAAATAATCTTTTAATCTTTAATCTTTTACATTCCTGGATGTAAATCAGTGCGAAGCTGCACAAAACACAGCTTTGCATTCATCGCAAGAGGACACGCGTGCTCCTGAAGAATTCAAAGGCAAATGGAGCTAAAGCGGCGTTCACAACCAGAGCAAACAATTAATACTGGACGTTATTTTATTTATAATAAACTACAACCCTAAACCAAAGTTTACATAAATAGTTAGAATTTGAAATAAATGATTGCATGTTGTACTAGTCGTACCTGTTCAAACACATTGTGTGGCCTTTAGTTTTGCCTGCCAACCGGAAACTACAGCATATAAAAGTTTCAAAATTAATTTCAGAAATGTCGCCATGAGGATTGAGCCTTGGCCCACTTTTACTAATAACACCAAAAACTTCTGTAATTTAGTTTGTGGTTGTTTAATTGGGGAACAAGGGTGGCATCCACAAATCCTACATTACAGCTTTAGTTAGAACGCCATCGCCGATTCACATATTGTTAATTAAAAGTTGCTATGGAATAATAAAGTTTTGATGGCTTGGTGAAATTATAACTGAAAAGTAGCAAATTGTGTTGCAAAATGATCCCTCAACTCCCATCATTCCCATATGGCGCACGCTTGTCTTTTTTAAAGGGTTAGGCAATGGTGCGTTACACCCGTGATTCATCTGGAATAAACAGACCTCAGATCAAGCCTCTATTACTCAATTGGCGTCGTAGAGGTGTACAACACTTACATTTCACCTGTTATGTTTAGGTCCCTTGGCATAGAGGGTGAGCCTATCGCCATCCAGCGGGGGTAATTTCAATTCCGTGCTTCTATTGAAATGTTCGTGACGGACAGTTCCCAAATAATACTTTTTCCTGTCCCGGGAACCAAACCCTCACGGTGAGCGATACACAAATTATACCGCTGTATAAACTAGGCAGTTTATCAGTCATCAAAAGAATGTATTTGCTTTTAAAATATTAGTTTATTTTTATTTGACCTGGATACAAACCAGTTTTATGTAAATTACGAAAATAAACACTGAATTATTGCTCATCGTAACTTTGTATATTTATTTATGTTGAGCAGCCAATATTTACCGAGACCGAGTTGGATCAAGCGATCGGTACGGAGCAATCGTAACCAAGGCTGGAAAAATTATCGTTGTTTTGGCTGATTGCATAATTAGGTTGGATGAATTGGATATGAAAATGCGCATATCTTTTAGCAGTTGTTGCTAAATTCTATTTTATTCGCACATCAGTGCCGTGCAAATCCATGACAGTCAAAAATTTTTTGCATTGTCAACTACAAAAATATATACAAGTTGACTGAAAAAATATACTATGTACTCACGTAGAGTCCCACAAAATGGTACACTTCTTAATACCAACGTTCAAAGTGCCAAAAATAAGTATTCGTGCACATGCAAATCTTACAAATATCAATCTAATCTTTTCATTACGGACGGTAAGATATACAGGATGAATTTTTCAAGTGGGCCTTCAGGGCCAAATCCGAATCTATAAGGAAAATCGAAAAATGCTCAAAGGAGTCGCGAGCCCGATTTTGACGAAAACAAAAACTGCATCATTAGATTTTTGAAAATTCAACAATCCTAGGCAGGAATCGAACCCAATGATTTTGAAAAATAAAACACACCCTGTATTATTAAACCACCCGATAGTGTTGTTAATAAGGATCGAAGTTTTCTAAAAGTGGAATAAATTGCCGAGATACAAGCGATTTAAAAACGAAGAATAAGTAAAAAAAATACCTAAGGCTGTAATTTTTAAATTTTTAAATTTGTAAACTTACTGTCGAAGTTTTACACGTTAAGATATTCTAAGCAATTTAGGATGTTACGTTTTGTGACACTTGTGGTGTACAGTAGCAGGTAGATTAAGGTAGACCGCTTTGTACGGCATAATATGCAAATCACGGAAGCCGGTGACTTGTCACAATATTTCACGAAATTGAGTTAATTGATTGTATCAGAGCGCTGCGCACGTGTCGTCAGTGCTCACGCGTGATTTATTGCTGATCTTATCTTTTTTACCGGCTTTGGTTATTTATTAACCGATTAATTATTTGTACTGCCTTAATTAATATTGCACCAGATGTTTGAATTAATTTTGAAACGGCACAATTGTTCTCAAAAGTTAAATGACGAAATAAAAACGCTACCTGATGTAAAATGTTCTCGTCTGTAGAAACCTCTGCGTAACATCTATTTTTTTAAAGTGTTACTTAACTTATGAAGACTATTCACCGCTTTACCTTTTTTAAGAATAACGTTTCGAAAAAATCACTCGAGTGCATTATATTTTATACGTTTACAATCGAACTGGATGGCTTTTCACAAAATTTACTACCTTCAATACCCTGCCATCCTCATTCAACGAGATAGAAATATTAGTGTTCGGATGGTCGTTTAAATCTATGCTTTCAACACGTCTTGTGTAATAACTTTTAGTCTATAGACTCGTAAAGATCTAAAGAGGTTTTTAAAACTGTGCTAGTGCGCACTATAGAAACACAAAGTTTGTTACAATATGTACCATACGAATTATTAAATGAATTGAAACCAAGCCCTTCAAAGTGTTACTAAGATCATAAATTTTATTTTTTTGTTTACTATTTACTATAAAACCTCCCACGGTGTAAATGTCCCAAAGTGACATCCGTATAAGCCCCACGAGCTCTACGAGCTCCTCGATAAACTCCTACGGAACATAAACTCACAGACTTTACGATTGCATCGATCAAGTCACGATTCACTGGCAGAGGGCCCTTATTCTTTAATACAATGCAAAACATAAAAGGAAAATTTTATTATTAATATTCTGTAAATTAATAAACATAATTAACATGATGAACAAACCGACACAATTTATTAACATGTACTTATTTTATCAATGACTCTCATATTCCGTTGCAGTACTTAGTCAAATTATAATGAAGGTAATTCGTTGTAAAAAAAGGTGTTTTTATAACATACAACATCGGGTTGCGTTAAGCATTACCATACAGAATCTCGCTTCAGTGACGTTTACTAGCAATGCTTACGGTTCTCGTTACGTAAGCGAAACGTTGAGTCTCAATAGTGACGTAGAGTACGTTTACGGTTGAATATGTCCGCCATTACGCTCCGTACGTACGGAAATGCTGATTTGTTCTGCACACAAAGACTGCCGTTTTGTGTGCTCAAATAATCAAACGTATTTTTTAACACCAAATGTACGTGATTTTTCGTGTTTTCTTTGAACCGATGTAAAAAAGGGAATGGCTATGAAAACCGAGGTCAAAAAAACAAGCCTTAATATCAATTAAAGTTGAAGACAAATTGTGTTCTTTTCAACTACATAATTAGGTAACAAATATTATAACATCCTCAAAAAGTTTCACATCTATCGTCACAAGGCTTCGACCCGAACTGTACCGGTATAGTATTACAAAAAGGATTGATGGTATGTGATACTAAAACGAAGCTCTTGTTGACCTCTCGTAGATAATGTAAATACAATTTCCCTTTCTTAAATAATGTACAGCAAAGCTATTACTAACTAAAGTAACTAAACTGATGCAGGAATAATACAATGAATCCGATGAAATATACCCAAAGTTAAAATTATGTATATAATCCATTCAATTAATGTAGTATATCTGTATATAACATCGAGTCGGAGCTCGAAGCGTGACGATTAAAGTGATATATGCGGTGACAGTCACGCTGCTATCTGCGTCGTCCGTCACGTTTGTATGTATTATATGTATGGGACAATATATAGTCGTGCGGTCAACGCCGCAAATTTGTCAACCGTTGGAGAAAATAAATGCCTTATTTATAGCATGATTTACACACGGACATTACATTTGTTTGTGAAATGTAATTATTTATTTTTATTTCATTTTTGCTCTGCATTTTCTATGTTATAGATATTTGTTTTTATATGATATTTAATAAACGACACTAGCGCCAAAGGCAATAAAATGATGTACATTATAGACCTCAAGTTTTATGTCTATTATACAATGAAGCAATCAGCGTGTGAGATCATTAATTCTCCAGGACTTCATCCGCTAAAATATAACTCATTAACGTAAACTCTATTTTACTACTACATGGTTTAAATGTCGGTACTAAACTACGCAGAACCTTTCAACATTTACATAATGCTAACGAATCTGCCAATGTTCTACAACCTACAATCTACAATCCTGTATGATGACTCACATACCAACACTAATTGCTGACAATGTTGGCATAATCCCAACGAAGGTGCGGCTAAGTCTGCTTTTGAATGAAGACTGCAAACTCAGTTTATTTAATCTATTTACCGGAAATGTTCTCAATGTAGCGATCACAGAACTTTACATACGCATGGTTTGATAGCAAAATTATTCCCGGAGAACCTTCTTTTGAAGCTTGTGCAGTAGAATATAAATAAAGTGTTTAAGCTCAAACATAATCAGTATTCAGGGACTTGTGAATGACGTCACTCCTGACTTAATGTGTAGGTACTGAGAAAGGTCTTCATTTTCACAAACTTGAAACGTTTGCTTACTGTTCAAGATCTTGAGATTTTTTAAAGGACGCAAAGATTTTATTCGTCCGCAGAACATACTTATTTTTAAATTGACGTAATTCATAAATCTAAGTCACAAAGTCTTGCCTATATTTTTAGCTAATGTTCTAACACAAACCGTTTTACAGTTTTATTGGTAATTCGTCGTATTCCTTGCAGAGTGTTAAAATACTCGAATTATTGCATTTGGACCTATGCAATAATTTGCCGAAATTAAGTAATTTAATAATTAAACATCACTATCATATTTTTAATTCTTGGCCGGGACTTTTACTTTTCGTCTGGAGCGTATGAAAAGTACGGAGCGAAAATTACGTCCCTTGATAGAATTAATTCACTCAGTAGGCGAAACCGCCGCCCGAATATTCACTTTCTCACATCATGCAACGCGTAAGTTTAAAAGTTAATCTTCTTTTTTGTTCATGAAGTACCAATCTTAATGCCTTTTTAAAGAGCTTATAATATGAGGATGCTTTTTTTATTATTTGCACGTTTACTGTATATATTTTTTAAGCTACGCCACGTCTTTGATGAAGTAAAAATAAAATTTTATTTAATTAAGTTCCTATAATAAAATTTAATATTAACTCAAATAATACAACAATCAACAGAAACACTTACATAAACTAACAACTAACTAACTTATGTACTTGATGCCTAATCTAAGAGACCACAGCCAGTGGGCAGCATTCCAATGCCGGCAATGTTACTAGGAACGGTGTACTAAATTGAAAATATTTGATGTAATATATTAATAAATTTGTAAGAATTACTCACAAACGCGCACGTTATACGTTATCGTATAGTAATGTTAAATATTATGTCGCAGTATAAGGAAGATATATAAAAGATTGCGTCTTCTTTTGAGTCGGAGGTGAAAAATGATGAGAACGCCAAAGATTTACATGACTCACGCCAATTTCAACTGTTCGTCTTGCATGCATGTTAGTTTAGCAAGTATTGCCATGCATGCGAAAACTTCACACGTGTCGGGAGCTATTTCAAATTTGTCCGTAGGCGAGCGATACACGAACTACGTGTGAACTTTGTCTGCAGTATGTCAGTGAGGTAGAGGCTAGAGATTATTCGCCGGCAGTAAAGTGATTCCAGTACGATCAAGCTCAATATCACTTGCAAGTTTGGATCGTCAATACCATAGCTCGTCTTTGAAGTGAGACAATCCTTATCCAAATGAACAAGTTTCTAGTTGGCAGAAGCTAAATGTGCATACATTCAAACATAAATTGACAACTTAACAATACTTGTATTACAAGTTTGTGTGTAGTGAGCGGTTTCAATGCCCACTGACACATTTTGGAGATATTTTTTTTTTGTAATGTCCTTTCTACCGACTCTGGCATAAAAAAATAAATACGAATATTATTGATATTACAGATACACAAATCCGAAAGTTGAAATTTGCCCGTCAACTTTAGGATTTTCCGAAGAAAAATTTTCTCATTTCAAGAATTTGTCAATTAAAAATTTTGCACCTAGAGCTTTACAATAATGTTTTTAATCACTGTGTTTTCACAGGCTTTTTTCAAACATTTGTGAATTTATTTCCCGTTTTTTTAAATCATAAGAATTAGTATAATTAAGTTTAACTTATAATTTATTTCTAACTAATTATTTGTTTTGCTTTGACGTGTTCAAGAGTCCCCTGAAACCTATAAAAATAATAAATTTGAATCTTTGAATCTTTCACGAGTACATTTTTCTAAGACTTCAGATGTGTGAAAATTTTTGATGAAATTTAATTTAATTATTTTTTTAATTTGCACTTAGGGTTTCAGAACCATGTACTGAATTACTGGTAAATGGCTTCGTCACGATGTCATTTACACCCTGTATATGTTAGGACGTTCACTATATACTCACTCGACTCCAACAAGCCGCCGTACGTGCACCGGATTTGTTACAGAGCTTTGGTTGAAGAGAAATGGAGCAAAAGTAACGCAAAGCCTTTCTAAACGTTACTTTACTTAATTCTCTTTTTATCAACCCTCAATGTTTAGAGCAGTTTACATGATATACATGAATACAGTTTATATGTATTATATAAGGTATTATATAATGAAAAGATTAACCTTTTATAAAAAATGAGACGGAGGAAACAAATGAACTACTAAAAATAATATACATAATCTTGTTTAACAAGATAGTGTGATGTATATTCATTAAAAAGTATTAATTCATAAAGGTTTGCACCACTTGACAACTAGATACCATTAGTTAAACTAATTGATGTGATTACATAACAACGTTTCATTAATTAACTCGCACTAATTGCTCTCCGTGGTGGCGGACGCAAGGCTGAGCTAATTAAAATCTAATAGATATCGTTGTGTATTATAAAATTGGTGACAAAAATATGGACTTTACAATATTTAACAACATCTGCTATTGACATTATTTTTGAAAAACGATTTACTATTTAGAATAGTTTTTTAAGTTTCGGGTCAGCATGAATTGCATATTAAAATTAATTTGATTAGATATTATCTTTTGTCTGACAAGTAATACATAGCAGTACCCGCAGGACCCGACGCCAGTGACCGACATCAAACTTTCTATTCTCTTCAAAAGCAGTCACTACACATTTTCAATTTTATTGGCAATCGACGACCGATCTGAAGTAGTGAAATCTTCATGCCTGTGACATTCAATCGCAGTAACTGCGGGAGTTAACTTGTAACCCACAAGGTAATTTAGTATTGTATTTTAGTATTGTATTGTTTTTAAGGATATGGCGAATTTGTGGATGTTTTTTCTCTTTTACGTTCGAATTTAATGAAATTTTAATGAACGTATCTAAAGTCAATTTTTGAGCGACGTACTACTTGGCTACTTATTTTAGGTATTTTGAAGGCCGCGTTTCGCTCGATGCTTGGCCCCGCTGCCGTGTCAGACCTATCTACGTTAACTTAAAAATCATAGTTTTGAGATATCGCATTCTGAAGTTTTTTTCAGATATTTGCGTTTTTCTAGAAAGTTAATGCAATTAACTGTGATATCTTTGAATAATATAACATATTTAATAGTGCTGAATACCGGGATGTAGTATTTTTTTAATTAATACGCATACTTATTATAATAAACTCAATAACAGAGATAGGCACGGCAAGCTGTCCATACATTACCTGTTACGCGACGCCCCGTAAGTTATGATACAGCAGTTAGCTGTGATAAGTCCTTTAAGGTGAATTATGCCAAACTCAGTTATTTATAAGTTAACTGAAATTGGTCTGATTACAAGCGTGTGGTGAACAGTAAAACACTTTGCAAATTTAAAAAAAAAAATCAAATATAAGTAATCAGTCTTCATATTTTCTAACAAAATAAAACTCTTATTAAATCAAAGAAACTTTAAGGTTAAATTTAAAACTCTAATCAAAATATAATATACTCGTGTTATAAATTTATAATCAGTCTTCATTATTACTAACAAAATTAGATTATTTTAAATCAAAGGAACTTTAAAAGTAGCAACTAAGTAAAATAGGGATTCTTTTATTTTCTCAAATGTCCAAGTCTCCGTCTAAATCCAACACATCTTCTTCTAAATCTTCAAAAAACTTGCGGAAGGCAATGGGCAAGGAATCGCATAATTTTAACAAATCCTCTTTCTTTACCTTGCTTACACCCCTCCTTTTTGCTTCACGTGGTACTTCATTTAAGAATTCGGACTGGTCCATATTCAATGTTTTTTTGCGAAACACATCCAATTCCTTAAACTCATCCTCATCATATGCATTCTTCACAAACATGCGAGTGGAATCTCTTCGAAATTCCACCACCTTTAGAGATTGAATATTGTAATTTTTTGGAAACGCATTCTTTTTCAACTGATCACTGAATACAATCATATCATTATGATTAATAATTTCTACGACCATATTTTTACGTGAAGCTCTCATAGTGTTAACATAGTCCTTCAGATCATACATATTTTTTTGTTTTGTAAACTTGTTGGTAATACACGCATGCACTGCATCACCTGCCATATAAGTATGACCAGGCTCCAGATAAACTAATCTTATTTTCTTAGCGGTAATCAATTCTTTGGAATTTATCAGCCGCATCATTGCAGTAAATAAAATACGATTTTTGTTTTGGGCTGTGCAGTTATCACAATAAATTATAATTTCCTGAATGTCCTTAGCATAGTTAACGATGAAGTGAACGTAAGACGAGGCGATATTGTAGGCTTTACGGCCGCTTTCTCCCTCTTGCCATACCATACAAAAAGCTGGCTCATTTTTTCCTGGAGATACAAAAGTTTCATTAAATAATACCAACTTACGTGAAAAATAATAGTCCTTAGTTTCCAATTTTGGCATACATATATCTGCTGTAAATACTTTTTTTGTAATATCGGTGTCGTTAATGTCTGCTTCTAAACATTGTCTTGATAGATTACGATTTTTTAAATGCGTAGGGTAAATATTACAAAACTGGCAATCACAATGCTCACATTGGTGCTCTTCTTCACTGTGTTTCTCTTTATGATTTTGACATAATGTGCAAATGTCTTGTTTAGGAAGTGATGTAGACAAATTCATTTGTTGGATGATGCCATGAAAATATGCCCAGGAGCATTTTCTAATTTGAGTTTCATCGCAGAAAGCTATGTATGATCTATATAAATCCATGAAAGACACTCCACATGGCAAATAACGCCTGTTTGGAGCATGAGCCAAATTATAGTGTGAAACTGTTGGACGAATTTTCTCTATATACTCTTTAACGTCCTGCTTATATTGGTCAGGAAAAGAGTTCCATGGTCTAGCTTGACCACGCTGTTCAGGTGCTGCTGGTACTTCATGAACATTTTTAATTCTGTGCTTAAAATTGGCTTTTAATACAGTTACTACAGTTTGATCATTTTTAAACCCAAGCGTACCTAAATAAAATGTTTTGCATACTATAGTATTCCGAAGTGTCCATGTTAAAGTGTTATTTCGTCTTGAAATTTCTTTGGTTATCATTGACTTCTTTGATCTCTTTACATGTCTAGATATAAATTTTTTTTGTTCTTGCTTGTCAAGCCCTCTAAAATTTGACCAAATTGCCTCTCTTTCTTGTTCACTGAATTTTTCGTAACATCTTTTACGACATTCTTTCCTGCATGGTGGTTTTAAAGTATAAATTTTTCTCTCTACTTCAAGTCTTTTAGCCGGATCCCTTTCTCTTTTTTTAGCTGCAATTTTTTTATTGCTGGGTAGGTCATCATGCGATTTCGACAAGTTTTCATTACTAAGTTGCTGTATTAGTTCTTCGGTGCTTTTTTCAAAAGAATTGTTTGTGTCATCTTCACTATTTGTTGTTTGATTTATCTGTGGTGATAGATTTGGATTTTGTGCAACGTTTGAATGGTCTTGACTATGGCATGGTTGGTCAGAGTTATTATTACAAGTTTGTAATGGTGTGGATGCATTTCTCAAAATAAAAGGTTCTTGACGAAAGGTTTGTACTGGTGTATTAACAAAACTAATTTCAGAAGGCAATGATATATTAGTATCAAAACTAGGCAAATTGATAGTGTGTAAGCTGATGCTCAGATCAGAGAATGGCACATCTTCATTCAATTCAGCTAAATCGTCTTTGTTTAGCTCTGGTAAAATATTGGGTTTTGGTACGACTGGCTGAAGTTCTGTGTATTGCTTAGGTGATAATGGTATTGACTGTTCGCAATTCATTTGGATGTTGTCTGATAGTGGGCTCATTACTGACCTCTCAAATCCTGATCTAGGTGACAAATCAACTTGTGTCTTGAAATTTTGGGCTTGAAAATTGATAACATTTCCTCTATTTTCTAAGATTTGTTGTTTTTTTGCCATATTTACCATTAATGAACGTCTGTTTACACTCATTTTGTAGAAAACTAATCAATTCAAATAACAATAATTCACAATATTTAGTATTTTTAATGATAATGCACTGTTATAATTTATTTTACGGAGCGCGTAATGACCGTGACCGCAAATAGAATTCAAATAAACAATCCGATATAAATACGGCGCGGGCAAATGGCCGGGAAGATACTTGCATGCACCACGAAAGGACCTGTACGAACCTGTCACGGCGATGTCATGTAATTATTAGATAACGGAGTTATGATTTCACATAAGTGTTTGTTATTTGTCAAGCATTTTGCTGTATCTTAATTTACAGCAACTGACCATTACTATTAAGGCGAAAATCGCAGTTACGTGAGTGATGTGTTAGTGTCGTACTAATAATTGGAACAATATATTTAAAAAATTGTGAGCCCTGTATATAAAGGACGTTAAAAAAATACAAATTACATCTATTAAACGTAACTCATGTATCTTAAGATAACGTAGATAGGTCTGACACGGCAGCCCGGCTCGTTTTACGGCTCATTTGAACGCTCGACGCCATCTTGTAAATTTGTAATCGCGGTGCAGCACTTGGTAATTATCTATGGTTTGGTAATGTTTTGATTTATAATTTAGAGTAGGTACTGTATAAACAAACATTTTCTGATTTTATTATCAGTTTAGAAGATTGCACTTTAGTCAGTCTAAAATCTTTTATAAGATAATGCGTTGCTAACTCTATAAAATGAAATATTATTATAACTGCTTTTTATATGTATTAAAAATAAAAATTGATAAAAATATAACATAAAGTTTATATAAGTACGGTATGAAAATACATCAAAGCCAATTACAGGTCCATTAATTAATTTGTCGACCGGATATCAAACCACTTAATGCAATCACTTTATTGTAACCACTTTACGGGCAAGCTTGTGAGGGTTTCCTTATTAGTGCATTGAATGTCAAAACTGTTACTAGGTATTTAAATAACATTAAAAGTGTTTATTGACGTAAATAAGGATGTAGGAAATAATTGAGCTCAGACAGAGGCGAAGAAACAACCGCGGTAATATATTTAAGTGGAGTGAAAGCAACTTTAACCTCATCACGTGATCCATCTTGTACCGCCAAGAGCGTACGTTCACTACAGCTATAACTCAACAAGGTGTCGACAGTATTTTTATTAAAATATTTCATTTTAAATTATATATTATTATTTTTTTTACAAATTGTGTATATTTTAGATTAGTGTTTTAGATAATAAAATGGTCTTCTATTTACTGAGCCTTTTCTAAGTATAACTTAAATTTAGCATATTTGTAAAAGCGCTTATTGTAAAATAATAGTATACACACATCTTATCACATGCATGACACGCTTGGCTTTTTACGTGACAAAACATAAGGTAAGTAGACTTGACCTACACAAAAGTCAACATTGCGAACACTACCTTTTTTTTTTTTTTTTTTTTTTTTACGTGGGGAAATGCATTTACGCATACCGCCCCACCCCGGGGAAGGGCAGAGTGGTTATGTGGGACTCGCCCGTGCCTGAAGATGGTAAACGGCACGGGAATACCCACTAAAACCCCACGGTGCTCCCGCACTCGCCTTGATGGGGGGTCATGGGAATCTGGCACAGCCTTTACATCCACAACCCCCCCGGCGATGCCCGCCGAAGCAGGCCCCTCATGGCCCCCAAAATGTGGGGGGACCGGCGCCGAGGACCGCGTGCAAAGCCATCGGACATTCCCCATGTCCGACGGCCTGGTCCTCTCGCGGCGAGACAGGTGGTCGGTCCCGCCGCCCACCACGCCGCAGTTCAACGGCTGCGGCCCCGCCGGGACCGCGGAAGGTAGGGAAAGTGGCAACGAAACACCAACAGTCCTCTCCCGCCGCGGCCCCGTAAACCACCGGGCCACAGTGCCAGCTTGCGCCGACACCGCAGCCCGGCTCTCGCCCGCCTAGGCAGGCCCCTCATGGCCCCCAAAATGTGGGGGGACCGGCACCGAGGACCGCGTGCAAAGCCGTCAGACACTTTCGTATCTGACGGCCTGGCCCTCCGCGGTGAGACAGATGTTCGTCCCACCGCCCACCACGCCGCAGTACTAACGGCTGCGGCCCCGCCGGGACCGCGGAAGGTAGGGAAAGTGGCAACGAAACACCGACAGTCCTCTCCCGCCGCGGCCCCGCAACTCCTCGGCCGCAGTGCCGACTACCTCACGCCAGCACTGCAGGCCCACCTGTTGCAGAGCCCCCCCATAAGGGACCTGCAACATGGGCTGCTCCCACATGGGCTTCGCGTCCAAAGCCCGAAGAGCAGCCCCCCTCTGGGGTCCACTTGGCTTCGCCGTGGCGTGGAGGGCGCCACGGGTACTAAGCCCCACCGCGACGACAACGCGGGACACCCGTTGGTGGGGTGCGAACACTACCTAACCCAATCTTAACAACAAGGCTTACTAATTATAAATAAAATATAAATGGATTTAGATGGAAATGTTGTTAATTGTTGAAAAAAACAAGAAAATTTCAAAAACAAAAAGAATTAGAGGAAGAGATGAGCAGAATTTAATGTCAATCGAAATTTGGTGCCAATGCTAATAATAACTTTGCCCATAATACTCATTTAACACAACTATGAGCCAATTGATGAAATAAATAGAACATGGAAACCATTCCGGGTTATTATATATTCACCATTTGGAATATTATAATGTAATCATAATACATTATAATATTCCAAGATTCAATTTTATTAGATTTCTCGAAACAATATTCCGATGGGTCAGACAGAGCCGAGTTGAATGTTAAGATGTGCCAATAGTGATGAGTTTGATGGCACGTAGCTTAAAGCTGATGGGACAAATCTTGGCAAACGGCGATAGTCAATGGTACCATTAATTTTGAACGGTTCCCAGATAAGTGACGTTATGATAAAATTAAAGTTAAATTTAATGATACGATTTTAGTGAGTTACGAGTTAGCGCGATCCTATTCGTTTTGAGTAATAACAACCTACTCTTTTATATAACACTAGCTTTTGCCCGCGGCTTTGCTCGCGATTGTAAGTTGTCGTAAGTTGAGTTATCATTATAAATAAATACCCAATTTAAGTATTTGTTTGTAAACAATATTCGAAGTCTTCCCTTCAGGTGCCAACAAAACCAGAGATCTCGAGGCAAACTTACTCATGAGCAGGCGACATAAAACTGGTCGTGTGAGAAGCAGTTCCCCCTCAGATCGATGTTGCGATCCTGCTGTTTTCAGTGACTGACCCTGAGCTTTATTTGTAGTCATTGCAAAAGACACCTTAGAGTTCCCCGCGGAACCACGGGCTGAGTCTGACAAAAGTCTCCAGCTAAAAGGACGGTAACTCCACCCATCGTGTTATTGTTGCCCCTGATATCCTTAAGAGTTCGGTTTAGAGCTTCAAAACCTCCTTTTTGTGCTCTCATCCCAAACAATAAATTTGCAATCGCGGAGTACTTGAGCTACATTATTCTGTTTTGTGATGTTGCACATAGGAGTTTCAACGTGGAGGAGATTTAACGGGATTTCCAACAATGTTGCTGCAATTCCTGAAGATGCTACAGCTAAAGCAATACCATGGTTTTCCTTGTTTTTGCCAATAACAAATTAATGAGGAAGGTTTTTCCTGTGCCACCAGGAGCGTCCAGAAAAATAAAATGCCCTTCTGCCTTCTCAATACTCCCAATGATCTGTTTATAAATGCAAAGCTGTTCATCTGTGAGTAACTTCTCACTTTGCGAAACCATTTGCCTTAAAGCTTCTGTGTCATAATAAATTTCTTTAAGATATTCTCTATTATTGACGATTTCTGTGGATCTACCATATCTAAAGCATACTCTTCCTTCGTCATATAATTGTCACCGTTGCTGGCATGGGACATCACAGAAAACTCATCCCAATTCTGTACCACGTGATCTACAATTTCTATACGAATTTCCATAGACCTTTCTTGTATACCATACAACAAATAAGACAGCGAACGAAAAAGACATGCGCCATCGCCTACTATAGGGACAATAGTAAGACTCATGTCTATTCCGTTCATGCTAATAGTTTCTGTTGTCATGTTGAGATATGAACACAAAAAAACAAAAACAATCAATAAAAAACAAATCAATTAGAAAACAAATAATATTGTTCATAAAATAATAACGATTTGTTAACAATATTATTTTTTTCTATTAATAAATGAAACCAAGAAACTAAACAACTTAAACGAAACAAATTATAACACAATCAACAAAAAACAAACAGAAATCAAATAATATTGTCCATAAAATATTTACAATTTAGGAACATATTAAATTATTTCTATAAATAAATTCAGCCCAAAAACGAAACAATTTAACCAACTAAAGAAATTATTGAGTAATTCCTCTGAGGAAATTATAATAAAAAAAAACTAATATTATTATTGTTCATAAAATATTTACAATTATTATTATTTATTTATTTACTATTTTTTCAATAACAAAATACAACCTAAGCAACGAAAGAAATCATAATATACACAAACAACACGGAAGAAAATCAAACAGAAATTAAAATAACAACAATGAACAACAGTGATCGCCGAACAAATTACACAATATCCAAACCGAGCAATCGCTAGAGAGAGAGAATGAGAGAATGGTCTAGCTAGAATATTCCAAGTTTTTTTTTTCATTTAAATATTAAAACTTGAATTTCGAATTAATAATTGGCCACTTGGCAACAAATAATTATTCTGTACACCTTGAACACAGTTTTGCGAACTGTCAAGATGGCGCTGAAGCAGATGACAGACTATCTTTAAATCGTTATAAAGTCCTCCGCCAAGCATGTTCTTACCAAAAAGTGTTTAGTTCACCTTTTTACCGCTCGACTTTCTACTAAAACTTTGGTCGAGCAGAAAAATGCGCCGGTCAATTCCAAAACAATCAGGCATGCTTAGGGTCGGACCACACGGCACATTATAAATATTACGAAAATCTTTAAAAAATACATGAAAACGTGAAATTGAATTTAACATTAAATTTAAAACAAAGTTACTGTATAAAATCAAAAACATGTTTAACATAATAAAACACATGCATAAAAAAACATAAATGTCCAGCTAATAAAAATCGTAAAAATTTAGAACATAAATAATATCAGAAAAAGATCAAATAATGCAAAACGTAAATCATTAATATCATAAAAGTACATAAATAATAAAAAAATAAATAAAAAAAACCTTTTGCTAAAAGTTAAAGCGAACATTAAAAATGTAATAAATACAATAACATCTATCACTGAACGAATAAATTCTAAGTCAAAATATCACGACGGTTCATCCATTCGCGAGTTACGATGCCACAGACAGACTCACACACACAAACAGACACGTCTAACTAATAACACCTAGTCGTTTTTATGTAGGGGGTTAAAAATGAAATGTCGGTAAGAATGTCTAAAAGTTTTGGAATTGATCGTGCCAAAAAGTCACTCTTGTAGAAAGGCCCTTATACCATGGATTTAAATTTATTCTATTTTTTTTATATATATGACCTTTTATAATTTACGTCACACATCTTCCATTACATTAAAGTTGGTTTCTACTAAACAAAACAATTACTTCTTAGATATCTAAAGAGGCCGAAATGACAATTAAAAAGTTTACACTGACATAAAATCCTTTTTTTATGAAACTTCATGTCAACACCTCATTGTCACACGATTGCTCAACAAAGTTCCATTTTTGAAATTGATCGAGCCTCATGATTATTACAAACGCTTTTCCATACAATCTTTCGTCCCACTTTTCACCCTGTTAGAGGCCGAATTTTCAAAAATCCTTTCTTATTGCACGATAAAATCTTGTAAAGAATACACCCTCCAAATTTCAAGTCGCTACGACCTATGGTTCAGGCTGTGCGTTGATACTAAGTCAGTCAGGACAAAGCCTTTTATATATATAGATTATTACCACTGGCAATATCTTTATTTAGCCTTTCGTAATCCACTGCTCCGATATGGTGTAGAAATAATATATTTTTAATGGAGACGGGCTTTTCAACATAAAACAATACAAGAATAAATCGTTAGTAAATAAATGTTGTTTTTGACCAGCAGCAACTAACTAAAGGCTTTATTTAGAAAATTTATGATAGTTAGAAAACAAGTTGTTTTTTTATCGAGCACTCAAGCGTAAAATACACAAACAATCTGTGTTTAGAAGTGGTTTGTGGCAATAAACACTCGTTGCTCGATCGTCTGTGAACTCCTTTTGTTCAAAGAGAAGTAACAACCTCTGGCTGCAGTAATCCAAAAACAAACGTAACTACTACTACTTATGTAGCTTGGCTTTATATTTAAAACGTACGAATACCACGCACTTTTGTTTATGTGAATACAAATTTAATAAAATATTGAGTTTTATTTAATCATTTTCCAACTGAAACAAGTTTTTATACCGTATACATTTGCCTTAATAACACGGCAGGCTGTAGCGTCATTCCATATAATAGTAACATTAACTAGCAGTTAGATAACCACAAATGCGCTCATTCTGTGCAATTAGCGGTCGCAGGCATTAGCTGTAAGCGCATTACTGAATATGAGCGCAGATAAATACATGCTTTATAACGTTTGGTTTCATGTCTGACTAACCACCATACATTAAATCTTGCAGGTTGCAGGTTGTATTAACGTGTTTAACGTTTTGCTGTGAGTTACGGCTTTGCTGATTGCTGGTGTAATTTATTCCAACTGATACTAGCAAATTCGTCGGATAGAGAGATAAATATAATAATTATGTTACTTATTTCACAATCACATATTAATTTTCCTCTCAAGTATCCATATACAGGTTGGCCTATTTACAATAGTCCAAAGAATTTTCTTATCCCAATGATTGATTGAAACCCAAGTACATTATAAGTTACGTAGGATACTTGGATGACCGTAACAATAGTCGTTCAAACCGAAAAAGTATTTTTTTGCCGCTCTGAGTACTCGTATTTATATACGATGCCTAGTGGTGTTGTCACGTAGCTATTTTTTTATGTCCTAACAGAATATTTAACAACACGTCTATTTAGAATATTCTAAATTATACTTCATTGTAAAGAGCTAAAATATTTTTTGGTATGATTTTATTTTCTGTAATTTAAAAAAGTTAACGTTCATTCAGCGATACTTAATAAACTGCATTATTCACATTTCTTCTTCATTATGTTATTATTGTCCCTTGACACACGCCTGACACTAGTCTGATTAATGTGATATCTTCTTGGCATCTTGAAGAAATCAGCTTGACATTTTAATTTTTAAGAAAATGTCCTTTGCATGAGACGATTTGGATATATATTCTCGAATATGAAAAATGGGTTCGTTAAATAGCGTGTTGGAATGTTTTTCTTTTATTTTCACTAAACCATATTTTAAAAATGTTCAGTTATGGCACTAGCTGGAGGTTATCGTATTGCAAATAACTAGTGACGTAAACACTTCGCCCCGAAAACTATAACCTATTCATAACATCACTTGACTCCCGATATTACCTTTTATTTGACAAACTATTTTTTCATTTATACTTATAGCTTTCTCTTGAACTTTAATGCGAAAGTTTCAGCCTGTCTGCCGATTAGTTAAAATTATTACGGTTTTCAAGCTAAATAATTATTTGTCAAATCAGTCTTAATAGATAATATATAAAAATGGCTGCAAACTCCTAAGGAACTGGTAAAAACAGGTGTTATCATATTATAAGATTTTTCTCAAATGATTACGTTTAATATTCTTACGAAAATATAATCCACAAATAAGGTAAACCCCGACAAGAGCCTTTGAGTGTTTGTTTATTCTCCACTTAGCCTTATTCATATAAGGCAAACTTGTGAATCGTAAATAATGATATGTCAATAGATAAAAAGTTTCCTTAAGGTTTGGGTAGATAGGAATGGTTAGGGAGAGAGCTTGCGGTCAAATATTTGCATTGGCCTGTTTGTTATCTGGTGGACAAAGAAATTAATGTATCTTTGATGTCATTTCATCCTCTCTAAGCCTTAGTACACAGTACTTAGTGTATATTTAGTTTGTAAAAATGTCATGTCTACATAATACAGAAAAGCAATTCGAGAAACAACGAATTTACAGAAAAAAATTTAATTTATTTTAGTAAACTGAATTATTTGTTAATTTATTTTTTTACGAGTCCTTATTAAATCGTTTCCGTGTATATTATTTTTTTTATTTTAACGGTTTCGGTTAACATCTGCAAATATTGGTGTTATATATACCGCCTAATATATTTTTATTATAAATCAAAACATTACCAAACCAGGGTAGCTCGTTACTGAAGGTCTCCGCCAAAGGTCACGATGTCACACTCAGTTTAACATTTCCGCGCGAGCAGTGCTGCCGCGCGATTGCTAATTTACAAGATGGCGTTGAGCGTTCAAATGAGCCGTGAAACGAGCCGGGGCCAAGCATCGTGTGAAACGCGGCCTTCGACTACCAAATACTGATTTATTTAACTTCAGCTAAAAATACAATTTCGTATTCTCGTGGTACATGAAATAAAAAAGGCCCTACGTTTATTAAAATTTCATCAAAATCACTTTGGGGTCCGTAACGTTACTTTGACAGTCAGATGTACGATTCACGGTAAGTCGACTGAATGATTGGCAAAATGGAAGTCACTGCGAAACAACCTTTTATCGCAAAACGCTACGTCGACTGAACTGAAGGATTATGAAAGCACACATAAAATAAATCTATCATTCTTAATTCTTAATTCTTTATTGTACACAATAAAATTACAGTAGAACTTATAATATAATAAATCATGTTCAAAGGCGAGCTTAATTCAAAATGAATTTTCTCCCAGCAAACCTTTAAAATAGAGAGAAAAAACATCCTTAGCGGGTAAGACAAAAGTGTACAAACACAGAAAGTACATGAAAAATTACTGATTATACCTAATTCTAATTAACCTAAATACTTTAAAGTATACTTACTGTATGTATACAGTCATCAAAAAATAATATATACTCTATTTACAAACACAAAACTAACTTCTAATCGATTTCTTAACCTAAAACGACATAGTACTTAACATTAAAATCAATGGACTGCTCTTTTGAATGTGTTTTAGTATTTATATAGAGTTTAAATATAATTCGATTCTGAAATGTGAAATTTGGTAATAACTTTTAACCTGCAATCTAAACAATATTATGAGAAGTGCCTTAGGTTTATTTTTATGTTTTCACCCCATTCACACATAAAATTTCGCATTTACAATATAAGAAAGAGTAAAATTTGTAACTCGTAACGACACGGTCACTGGGATTGAATGTCACAAACATGAAATTTTATTACTTCAGATCGGTCGTTGACGGCCGATCTAATTAAAGATGTGTATGTAGTGCCTGCCTTTAAAGTGAATATAAAGTTTTATGTCGGTCACTGGCGTCGGCTACTGTTATGTCTTGTAAAACAAAAGATCGATGTCTGCTCAAATTAATTTTGAACACGACTTACGAGCTGATTCGAAACTTGGGAAACTGTTCTGAATGGCCTTCGAAAATATAATTAACAGCAGATATTGCCAAATATTGCAAAGTCAACATTTTACCAAAACTGCTCTGAGCCCACCATAACTCAGCAAACTAATTTAAATAACAAAACTTTACCTCCTACCTGACTCCTGGCCTAACCAAGTTATTTAGACCGAGCGTTCACCTCTCCTGATTACACAAGTGCGGTGTTTATACAACAATTAATTAACACTCGCAACGGAGCTAATAATTCGAAAGTTTTTAAGTAATTAAATTACAGGACGAACTTGGGTTGTTCTAGGAACACTTCATTAAACTCAAACAATTGAAAACTAGAAGTAGCTTTATGTAAGTACCTAAGGTTAAATATAGGCGATACTATAAATAATGGATTTTTTTCGTACATTTATTATTATTTAATATATTATTATATCTCCATATATAAGTACTTGTTAAGCTTAAAAAATACAATTAATATAATTTATTCAATAAAAAATTTGTTTCAAACAAACGGTTATGCTCTAGATTATCTTATTTTATAATTTTACTTCGGCCTCTATTTGCTTTTAATTAGGTCAGCCTTGCGTCCGTCGATCACAGCGAGCAATTAGTGGGAGTTAATTAATGAAATGTTTTATGAAATAACATCAAATTATTATAACTAATGGTATCTAGTTGGATAGTGTTAGGAAAACCTTCGTTATTTAATAAACATGTGTATAACTACGTTTGATTGTTTAACAAGCAAACACAAATGTGTTACCAGTTTCATAAAATTATTTTATTACGTCGACATTATATACATCTTTATAACATGTTCAACTTTTCATTTGTTTCAACCAACCCAGATTGAACAAGTTAAATTATTTTAACTTAAAAAAAGAATACTTTTAACTGAAAACAAAAAAGCTGCAAACGATATAATTATCGCAATTTTGATTAATCGCCAAAATTTCATTTTTAACAGAGTACTGTTTCAGTTACAGAATTGACAAAAGCCGATTAAGGAGAGTAACGTTTAGAAAAGATTTGCGTTACTTTTGCTCTATTTCTCTGAAATCACGGCTCTGTAACAAATCCGGTGCACGTGCGGCGGCTTTGGAGCCGGATCAAATAACGCTTTATTTATACTGAACGTTCTTACATTTCTAACAATAATATTCGTAAAAACGTGGTTTTTGAAATTATTAAAGGTTTGCGATATGAACGGGCGAAAAAAATTACAAAAGAATTATGAACCTATAGAATAGGATTGAAGGCGTTGAAACAACTTACCAACAAGTGAATAGAATATTGTTGACAGCGGCTAGATAAGTGCTTTCAAAGATGAATTATGTTTGAAAGTGCAAATCTAGCCGCTAAAAACTGAAAACTTGAACATTTGAGTACCTTTTAGCTCAATTCTAGCCAGTGCCGTAAATAGCCTTTGTGCGGCCTGTGCCAGCTCCCAAAAGTGAAAAACAAAAAACAAAAATGTAAAAAGGACATCTTCGTTAATGTTCTTTTTTCTGAGCTAAAAATTAATCCAAACCATGAAATCTAAAATAAAATGTACTGTATTGACTTTAATTAAATCGTTGTTTTGAAAAGCATGAACGCAATCGTAGAACGAAACAAAGACCTAATATAAGAAAACGAATACAGTAAACAAATAATGTTAAGGAAAAAGAATCATTTACTGTTATTATCTTTTGAGATTTATTGTATGATAATAATATTTTTACATTAATATAAATATTATTCAATGTGTTTTGTTATGTAGTAATGACAAATGACATCAGTTGATAAATGACAGCACTGACATTATCATTTCGTACTCTGGATGTCAGACTATATTCTTCATGATCGATGACGAGTATAGTCTGTTCCTTACTACAACATTAAAGTATCGTGTGCCGGGCATGTAAGATAATAACCTGACACAAATATGGCGGCATTTGTCGGCGTTTAGCATACATGAAGTATTTTTATATTTTCTTTATGCAAGTTCAAACGTACATACAATAAAAACGAAAAAGCATCAACTAATTTCTTTTAGTTAATAAAAATTGTCTATCATTTGGAATAGCGCTCTCCTAACTTATCACAAAAATGTTTTTCAAGTTCAGGCGCTGGTTTAAGTTATAACGATTTTTTTAGTATTCCGGTTTAACATTTAAAAGCACATAATATATTACCACCGTTATCTAGAGACTGTAGGGAATCATTATATGTATATTTAATTAGTGTACGGTAATATCGTATAAAATCAAACTAAAACTACAAATTAAAACTGTCTCTTTTATCAATTACATTAATCTTCCACAATTCTTACATACATACAATAAATACTTATAATTTTTATTTACAAAAAAATATACATATAGGATCTTAAATTAAAATAGTCTAATTATTTAATCTAAACTTAATATGTCACTGTCAGAAGGCCTCGTTCCCAAAATGCTGGCAACATTACCTCGTTGTATTGCAATAAATTGAATGTTTGTCTAGTATAATTATATAACCATGCGACAGTAGTACAATGTATCAAAATAAGACCGATCAAAAATCTATCTAAATGATAATAGGATTCCTAGCCGATGATCCTAGTGATATACTCACTTTATATAGTTCATACTGTATCACTTTACTGCCCGTAAATAATTCCTTCACCTCATCAACATATTGCAGTCAAAGTTCACACGCAGTTAGTGTATTGCTCGCTTCCTGACAAGTTTTAAATAGCTCCCGAAGTTTCGACAAGCGTGGCAATGCATGCTGAGCCAACACGTTACATACTATGTCGGTTGAAAAGTCGGAGTAAATACAGTTGAAAGTGAAGGGATAGAGAAATGTTTTTGGATTTTCTATCATCTTTAAACTCCGACATAAAAGGTTACGCAATCTTTTTCTATACTTATACTATTTGTTCAGTAACGTAAAATATGACGAATCATAACGCACGTTATACGTGTAAATGTAAGTGTTGACTTATATTTTATAGAACAAAAACTTTTAATTTAGTACACCGTTCCCAGTAACATTGGCCATAACATAAAAACTGCAACAATGGAGCGGCCGGAAAAATGTCGTAAAAACTGCAAAATGAATATTTTATGTAACCGCAACCCCTCGCCTGTTTCATATTTATACCCTTTGCCCACTTTTAAGGAATTCAGTTTAATTAAGCGTATAATAAATAAAATAATAAAAATAAAAATAAAAAAGCCTTTTATTTCCCAAAAACCTAAATTACAAATTATCTTAAAATATTTTTCACTTAAATTACACTGTTTACTTAAAATTATCTTAAAATGACTTATTATAAAATTTGGTCTAATCTAGTTTTCATAAATATTTTAGATAGAATGGATATTATAATATATTTGCTTTAGGAACCCCTCTCAGGTAAAGGCCTCTTCCAAGGATTGCCACGCTTCCCTATCCAGTGCGATTTTTCGCCATTGTGATCCGGCTATTTTTTGATGTCGTCTTCCCATCTCGCATATGGTCTACCTTTACGGCGTTTGCCTGGTGGACCCTGCCATGACGTCACCGACTTTGTCCATCTATCGTCTTTTAGTCGCGCTACATGCCCGGCCCATCTCAATTTTAATTTTTGTGCTTGGTAAGGAGCATTAATTGTTTTGGTTCTAGCTCTTATATCGGTGTGCCTTATTTTTTGTATTCTTTTAATGTTCATCATGCTACGTTCCATACTACGTTGACATGTGATTTTTTTGTTTTTCGTCCTATTTGTAAATTGCCAGGTTTGGCATGCGTATGTTATACATGGTATAAGACATGAATCCATTACCTTCTTTTTTAAATTTAAAGGCCTGTCGCTTTTAAATACTTCTATAAAATATCTATCCATTAATATTGTTAGGTAGCTAAATTGTCTTTTCTTGGATTAAGTATATTGTAGCATCGTAGCACTTAGCTATGGCGTAGCAGTTCAGATACTAAGTTATCTATGTACATGGTGATTCTAAGCACTCAAATACATTAGTCTTGGAGTTAGGTACTAAATTAGTAATAACGTTTAGCTAGCCCTAGAAATAGCTCTCCCAAACAACCTAATAATGAGTTAGTACTATGAGCTACGAAATGATAATAAACTTCTAATATTTTAAAGTAAATTTTAGCTTTGCTATGCCTTTTTGTATTTTATATAAGGAGGAGGGGAGGTGCAGCTAAAGGTCACATGATTGAACTTGAACGAGCTCAGCGTATTGTCCTTAAAGTACTCTTCTACCTACCCTTTCGACACCCCACAACATCTGTGTATGAACTGACAGGAGTTCTATCAGTGCGAAAAATATATGTGTACGAAATACTACGAAGATACCATAAAAAAGTTGTTCCCAGTCTTCCTCAATTAGAAAAGCGCGTTGCACGCTGTCCTAAACCTTGTGTTAAATCAACTTTTGCTCGAAGATATTATAATTATTTAGCTCCTCATATATATAATAAGTGCAACAAAATACATAAATTACGTAATTTAAATAATAATGAGTTCAAAAAAGTTATCACTAACTGGCTGAAGTCACTAGATTATGACGGTGTAGAAAATCTTTTAAAAATCCCGTGAACCGTGCAATAACATACAAACACATAATGCTCACACTCACTCATACTAACACACCCTCTCTCTCTAACACACACACATACACACACACACACACACACACACACACACACACACTCACACGCACACTCGCTCACACACCCATACTACACACAATTATCAGCATGCTTAAACTTTAAACTGTAAACAACCTAAATTTATAAGTTGTTCATATTGTTTTATTGCTTTATTTGTAATGTTTACTTGTAGTATTATTCTCTTTGATATAAAAACCTATGTCAACTGGTTAAGGAGAAGACACTGACACCTGCAACACAGTTTTTACTAGCGTAGGTGTCAGAGATTCTATTACAAATTGTTAATCTATTATGTCAATAAAGAATATTATTATTATTAAAGTTGAAAAATTAAGAAACCAAGTAAGGTTCGTCTAGCTAAGGCTGGCACAAAAGAGTTGAGAAATTTCGAGTCCAGCAGCATACGAATCCATAGCTGAATTGGCAAAGCACTTGGGACGTATACCCAGGGGGTGCAGGTTCGAGTCCTGCTGGATTCATAATTTTTCAACTTTAATATTATATAAGATAATAATACTTTTGTAAATTAGTGAAAAAAACACAAAGCAAATACCACAGACAACAAAAAAATATGGACACAAAATAAACGCTCGAACCTATACTAAAAAGTCTGACAAACCTCGCGGGGGAGCGGGAAGTTTATTGTTCCGTTCCGTTATTCCTTTTTAATAATGTGCAAGAGCAGCGCTCTTCCACATTTGGCAGCGGGGACTGACAATGAGATGCCTCAAGCTGGCTTATATCTCTGAAAACATTAAGTAACGTTATGCCTTTATTAGCATCTTTATTTTTAAATTTTTAATGATTTCTAAATAAAATAAGTGTAACCTTCGTCGCATTTTCTATGGAATGTCGTACAACTTCATCCGTTACGTAAAGCGAGTCCACAAAGGCTTTTCATAACGCTTTTGAAACCATATTCTGTAATAAAGTTTATTGAATTTGAGCAAAAGGTACGGTGAGGTGCTACTTTGGTTCATCGCAGATTATTTATAGAAGGTTTTGTAATACGCAAACGGGGGTCCAAGAGCGCTGTGCTACAAAAATAAGACCCGTGATTTTGTAATTACAAAGATACTAAGGTTCATGTTATTCGAGAGATTATTTAAAACAACTCAGTAGATAAGTTTGAATCCATCAGTGACCTCCAGTTTGAATTGGGCTCATAATTTACTAACTACGAGTATATTTATGATGATAATTGGCGTAATTAATAGAGACGTCTTGCTAATGCAGCGCTAGAGATAATCCAAGGGTAGAGCCGGGCGTCTGGGGGTAAGAGGGGGGAGGTAGTCAATTTATACGTGTAATGTCTAATTAGAGCGACAATGGCGAAACAAACTCATTTGCAAATTGGAGGGTTTGTGAACAAAACTAGGTAACAATGGGGGTTAACTGTCTTTAATTTGTATTATGATCGAGAATGTAATAAAAGTCTACGATTATACGATCTATGTTAGTTCACTGCGCGAAAATATTTATTATATATATATTTATTATTTATTAAATATATATTTATAAAAATACAAACGTAGTTAACCTCATATGTAGATAAAAGATCTCCCAGCTACCTCATAAGAAGCTCAAAATTTTAACAAGTGAACAAACTTATACAAGTTAAAATGAGCATCTTTCTCAGTACCTTCATAAACATTAAGTCAGAAGTGACGTCATCTACGAGTCCCTGAATTCTGATAATGTCTAACTTAAATACTTAGTTTATATTCTACTCTATAATCTACTCAATACTACAAGCTTTGATTATACTTTATCCGGGCAAAATCTTATTATAAGTTTGAACATAAGGGTGTAACATTCAATGATCATCAGATAAAGACATTTTCCAGAAAACAGATTAAATTAATTGATTTTCAGTCATAATTCAAAAATCTCAGACTTAGCCGCATGTACGTTGGGAATATTCCAACATTTCCAGCAATTAGTGGGTGTGTGTGCCATTATCCAGGACTGTAGAACAAGCTGAAACTATGGCGGATTCGTTAGCATTATGTAAATGTTGAAAGGTTCTGCGTAGCTTAGTACCGACATTTAAACCATGTACTCGTAGTACTGAAATAGAGTTTATGTTAGTCCTGGAGAATTATTGGGCTTACCCGTTGATTGCTTAATTGTGAAGTTGACATAGGATTCTAGGTCCATGATGTAGATATATACGTATTATTCTTGGCGCTGGTGTCGTTCATTAAATACAAAAATACGGTAGTAAAAAGCAGAATTAAAGAAAGGGATAGAATAACATATACCAAACAAGGTTATAAGGCATGTATTTTAAACAACGGTTGCCAAATTTGAGGCGTTGACCGCACTACAATAAAAATAAATGGCTTTCCATACATATACATACACACATACAAACGTGACGGACGACGCAGATATCAGCGTGACTGTCACCGCATTTATATCATTTTAATCGTCACGCACCGAGCTCCGACTCGACGTTATAAACAGCTATACATTAAACGAAAATGTTTTTTACATAGTCTTAATTTTGGTTACATTTCACCAGATTAATTGTAATATCCTACCTGCATCAGTTTAGTAACTTCAGTTAGCACTAGCCTTGCAGTAAATTAATTTAGAGAGGGGTATTATATTGACGTTTTCGACAAGGAGGTCATCGAGGTCAACAAGCTTCCTATGAGTATCACATGCCATCGATCCTTTGAGTAATACTATACCGGTACAGTGCGCAGTGAGTCAAAGCCTAAAGACGATAAATGTGAAACTTTGTGTGGATGATTAAAACATCCACTCAAACTCAACTGTATATTACTCAGTTAGGTAAAAAAAAATTATATTGTTTGAAGCAGATTGATATACTTGAGGACTATATGTTATTGTCCTTAGTACCCCAAGGTGTTTGTTTGACAGCGAGCTGAAACAAGTAAACTAAAAAAATGCTCCAAATACATTGCCGCTCCTTTCTTATGTCGGTTTAAAAAAAAAAAATCTAATATGTTGTTTGAACATGTTTTTTGAATAATATAATGAGTTGCTTTAGGGTAACAGAAAATGAGTATTAAAATTCGGTTAATAAATAACAAAAACCCGTGCAAAAGATAGTATTAGCAATTATTTACGCATGAGGGCTGGCGACATGTACTATCGAAAGCAGTTCCGCATGCCCACCTTTAAGACGGTAATCGCATAGCACCGCTCACGGCGTGTATACTCGATGCTAACGTTCTGACCAATGGGGAGCGCGAACGATATTCGAGTTGTATGCGTATAAATATCTATATGTATAATTGTTACACTCACACTAAGCGAGTGTGCGCTCGGTTAATTGTAGATGATTTTTAAATAAATGTAAATCCCATCCGCGTGAGCTCCTTGTTATGAATAGTGTTATTGCCAGCGAGAAACAATTTTGAACTTATTACTATCTTAAATGTTTAGATAAAAAAAATATATTGGTATTGCCAAATATATTCAAATGATTATTTGAACTTTCTGAAACAAATTTTATTTTTGATAAGAATTAATTTATTCAACAATTTATTTTAGTTTTATCTTTTTTTATTTATTAAAAATTTCTTAGTGACTAGATTATGTTAAAAGAAATAAATTGATAACTATCCTTGGGTTATTTTTGGGCTTCAATTGAAATAATATATTTTAACAGAGGCTGCTCAAGTCTTCGAACAAGTGTTAAGTTAATCTGTGAAGAAATCTTAAATGGAATGTATAAATAAATCTCTGATAAAACTGATTCCAACGGCGCGGGCGCATTGAATATCGTAATATCATCATTGTGTTAAAAGATGAATGGATTGATATGCAAGTATTTGTAAATAGGATTTTTATATTGATGCGTTTAATGGGGGTGAAATAACTGTCTTGATTGCTTATTATTTGTTAAATAAATTAAATGTGTTAAATTATATACTAGTAAATTCATTTTAAGTTAGTTAAAAGTAGATTTTATCACGGGATATTGTCGGCGATTTTGCCAATATTAAAAACCGAGTTAACTATTGTTTTAAATCGTAAGAAGTTCAATAAAACATGCCGACAAGCATTGTTAGCGATTTTGAATCACCTTACCATAGTTGTTAAGTAGATAAGGTGCAATATTGTTTAACATGTTTTAACCATCATTTATCGGCTTCTAACACAAAAAAAATAGCTATTGTTTAAGTTCTGAGAAATTTGACTAAACAATGCACTTACAAAACGTTGCACATTTCGGCTATTGTTTATATTTTGCCCACTGCACTCACACAAATACAATTGTCTCAAAGGGGGTGGGGTAAGGAAGTGTGGCTATTGAGCTTGCACTCACACAAATAAAAAAATGCCTCTGATTCGTTGGTTCAATGTGTGCGTTACTACCTGCGCTGTCGCAGGAATATTTTCTAAAGTGGGCATGCTTATCTGCAGCCGATAGTACGTGGCGCAAAATAACCAACTTCTGTAATTTGCATATTATGCCATCTTACTTATTTGTACCGATGTAAAATGTTATAAGAAAATAACTATAACGTATCTTGACTGCTTACTGTATCTTAAATGCTATTCGACATTGTATACATTAGATTTTTATATTAATTGTATAATATTTATAAGATAAAACCTATGAATATTCCAAAGTAATTAATAGGTGTTACTCACCACTACCTAACTCATTTGAAAACTACAAACGTGCATGATGTGGGCATAAATTTGCAATATAATCTGCTACTTTTCAGTTATAAGTTAACTAAGCCATCAAAACTTTTTAGTTCCGTTGCTACTTTTAATTGACAACAAATTTTTCAGCGCTGGCGATCAAACTAAAACTATTAGGTAGGATATGTGGGTGTTACCCTTATTCCCACAATTAAACAACCACATAACTAAATTATAAAAGTTGTTAATGTAATTGGGTAATAAGAGGTCAAAGAACATTTCCCCTGGTGGCAAATTGTTATAATAATTGAAATGATATTGCTCTGTACTTTAAAAAAAAATGCAGTGGCCGATTAGGAAGAAAATTTTAAAAATACATCATGTGTTTGAATTGGTGCAAATGATACAGTATCCAAACATTTATTCCAATCTGAAACTATTAATGTATACATGTGTTGGGTCTTAGGCTGACCTGAATTTGCTCATAATCTGAATCATCTATAGACTGCAATAAATGTTTGAGAAGAAGAAGGAAATCATGACAAGCCGCTTACCAGTGATTCTAAGAGCTTAGACACAAAAACTGTTTAGCGAATGTTTTTTTTTCTGTATCGGAAAAGTTCATGATCTTTTCGAGACAAAATTTTGCCTCTTGCGAATTTTTATGCTTGAAACTTATTCCACAAGCTTATTCTCATAAATTTGTTTTTTTTGTGATAACGCATATTTTTTCCATTCATAATATGGACCGAGTAAAAAATATGCGTTCAGGGTCTCAGAGTCGTTTATCTGTGATCTAAATGTGAATCCGCGAAAATTGGATTCGTCACGACCTCATTTACATGCTGTATATAAGTATCGGTTACTGACTTGTTGGTAACAAGGCACTTATTTAAAACTGTACTTTTGCTGTGAATTGTCCGCGCAGCTGTGGAATTTGCGTGTCACAGAACTTTAATCCCTGATTCCAGAATACTTTAAACTGAATTATCATATAAATGAGGCACAAGTGGCTACAATTAATATTTAAATTGTATCGTGCTACATATTGCGTGGTGCGCCCGTGACAAAATTACTTTTTGACCACCTTCCCCTAATTCATTAGTGAAATAGCTAATATTTGTAATGTAAGTGCACAATCTGTTTCCATTTTTTATAAGAATCTATAATATTTGTAGGAGTTGTTGGCATTGTTGGGTTAGGTTATGTTTCCCCACCAACGGGTCCCGCGTTGTCGTCGCGGTGGGGCTTAGTACCCGTGGCGTCCCCGAGCCACGGCGAAGCCAAGTGGACCCCAGAGGGGGGCTGCTCTTCGGGCTTTGGCTGGAAGTCCATGTGGGAGCAGCCCATGTTGCAGGGCTCTTATGGGGGGGCTCTGCAACAGGAGGGCCTGCGGTGTCGGCGTGAGTCGGCACTGCGGCCGAGGAGTTGCGGGGCCGCGGCGGGAGAGGACTGTCGGTGTTCCGTTGCCGCTTTCCCTGCCTTCCGCGGTCCCGGCGGGGCCGCAGCCGTCAGTACTGCGGCGTGGTGGGCGGTGGGACGAACATCTGTCTCACCGCGGAGGGCCAGGCACTTTCGTATCTGACGGCTTTGCACGCGGCCCTCGGTGCCGGTCCCCCCACATTTTGGGGGCCATGAGGGGCCTGTCTCGGCGGGCAAGGCCGGGCTGCGGTGTTGGCGCAAGCTGGCACTGTGGCCCGGTGGTTTACGGGGCCGCGGCGGGTAGGAGTGTCGGTGCGCGCGTCGTTTTTCGATGCCCCGCATTCCCTGCCTTCCGCGGTCCCGGCGGGGCCGCAGCCGTTGAACTGCGGCGTGGTGGGCGGCGGGACCGACCACCTGTCTCTCCGCGAGAGGACCAGGCCGTCGGACATGGGGAATGTCCGATGGCTTTGCACGCGGTCCTCGCGCTGGTCGGTGGCTTGCGCCAGCCCCCTCTTTGGGGGCCATGAGGGGCCCGCTTCGGCGGGCATCGCCGGGAGGGTCGTGGACGTAAAGGCTGCGCCAGATTCCCATGACCCTCCCATCAAGGCGAGTGCGGGAGCACCGTGGGGTTTTAGTGGGTATTCCCGTGCCGTTTACCATCTTTGGCACGGGCGAGTCCCACATAACCACTCTGCCCTTCCCCGGGGTGGGGTGGTATGCGTAAATGCATTTCCCCACGTGAAAAAAAAAAAAAAAAAAAAAAAAAAGGTTATGTTTGAAATGATTGAGTCCGTGGATTAAAAAATATATGAAAGTAAAATGAGGAGCAAGTAGGCATGATAAAAGCTTAAGCGATTGAATTGTGATAGGTCAATTTACTCAAATATATGTAAGCAACGTCCTAAAGGTGATACTCTGTGGTGGAAGCACGTTGTTTGCATTTCATTACCGTTGCACTGTGCAACCTGTAGATTGTTTGCCATTGCTATGCAGCCATGAATGTGCAAATATTCCTAAATATACTTAAAATAGTTCATAAATAAACATTAACTACCCTAACACCTCTACGTAGCTCTCAAGATGTTTGTGTCTTATATTCTAATCAGCATCATAGCTGATCCAAAACTTAAAGTACGATGAAACATTGGCACTACGCCAGCGACTCGTTTTCATATAATTCACCTGTAATGTAAATGCTTATTTTAACAATGTATTGCAGTAGTTAGAAATAATAATATTTGTGAAATATTCTAGCAAATAGTAACCGAATTTGATTAAAAAGCTTCAAATTCACAAGATTGTTTATTGAAAATGTTATTTAAGACAGTCTTAATTCAATAACAATATTGTAAAGGTAAACTATAAAGCATAACTCATTAGTGGGCGTGACGAGAGGTTGCGAGGGCAACTGGGAGTGAGAAGCAGTGAACAGAGTCCAGCAATAAATCACTGGACGAATTTTCAGAGGATTAATTACTTTATCGCAAATGCATCACTTATAAAATTACACGACCTAGCAATCTAGATTATTTCAAAAGACAAATGAAAAATAATACAATGTTCTTAATTGAATCATTTAAACCTTGTTCTTACTTGGACTTATTCTTTTTTGTGTGATGTTGGATTGGCGTCTACGTTCAAAGGTCCAATTAGTAACTTATTCTTTTTTGTGTGATGTTGGATTGGCGTCTACGTTCAAAGGTCCAATTAGTAACTTATTCTTTTTTGTGTGATGTTGGATTGGCGTCTACGTTCAAAGGTCCAATTAGTAACTTATTCTTTTTTGTGTGATGTTGGATTGGCGTCTACGTTCAAAGGTCCAATTAGTAACTTATTCTTTTTTGTGTGATGTTGGATTGGCGTCTACGTTCAAAGGTCCAATTAGTAACTTATTCTTTTTTGTGTGATGTTGGATTGGCGTCTACGTTCAAAGGTCCAATTAGTAACTTATTCTTTTTTGTGTGATGTTGGATTGGCGTCTACGTTCAAAGGTCCAATTAGTAACTTATTCTTTTTTGTGTGATGTTGGATTGGCGTCTACGTTCAAAGGTCCAATTAGTAACCGCTTTTAAACATGAAGGCTATGACTAATTCCTGTCTCAATAACATGTCAGGAAGGTTACATATAAGTGTTTAAAAATATTAAGATGCCGTGGTTTTTATAGAGCAATCCGTATTATCTAGTTATTTTATCTCTCGAAGAAAGGACAATAATTGTTGAATAGTTCTCGTTGGCTCCATAACGTCACAGCGACAAGAGGGATGAGTGCATAAAAAATATATTGTACTTCATAATTCTACATATTAATGTACTTACGAACAAACATTTACAAAATAAAACTTTTAGTTTATTTATTAAACAGCGCGCCACTTTGAAACGTTTTTGCGACGGCAATGCAATGGCGGCGCGCCGCGATTTCTCTGTTCATTTACACTTTTTATTGAAACTGGACATGCACTGCTCAATTATTAAGAGTGCTTCAACTGATGCATTTGTCAATTAATAATTATAATCATATTAATAAACATGATTAAATATATGAAATAAATAATTTAATAACGAGTTTGATAAGTGTCTATTTAAAAAAAAACAATGGTTATTAACTAAATCCATTTAAAGACAGGATAGTTAGAGAACGGTGCTCCTGTGTTACAACAAAGGAAATCTACATCACTTTATACATATAATAATAATAGTAAAATATATTTATTCAAGTGACTAATGACTCATAATGTTAGTAGAGCTTATAAACTATGTTAGTAAACGATACAATTAGAAACTTATTATAAAAAAGCGAGATGAGCACACAGTTCATCGCCTCGCCGCCATCCCATTGGAAATGGCATCGCAGCGACCCACGTACGGACAGTCTTCTCTGCTTGATAGCATTTTCAGGATGCTGTTTATTATTAACTGTTATTTGCTGGATTATTGCTGGATAGTAAACGAGCTGCTGCTCACGGCTTTGAGCGCGTGGTTTGTCGATAAAATGTTGCCGATATTCTTTTCTAGCCTTTCAATTATGAAGGGATTCGTTTTATGTAGTAATTTTCAAGATATTAACGTTCAGATATTTTGTGCCTGTATGAATCAGAATTTGATTAGATTAGAATTATCTTTATTTTTTAGAACAGTAATTATGAGATATTTTATTACTAAGATATAAGCTTAATTAACATGTTTTTCAAATAAAAAAAAAACCGACTTCAAAAAGTAGGTAAACTAAAAAGCAAAAAATAAATTTACTTCGCACAAAATAATACGTTTTTTCATTTAGTAAAATAGAAATTATTAAATAATTATTTTATAATTCTGAAGTCGGTGCCAAGTAAATCGGATAATTAAGAACTAATATTCAGTCAGAAAATAGTTGTTAGAAAGATTATTCTATACAGAGTTATTGTTTACTTTGCACCGACTTCAGAATTATAAAATAATTATTTAATAATTTCTATTTTACTAAATGAAAAAACGTATTATTTTGTGCGAAGTAAATTTATTTTTTGCTTTTTAGTTTACCTACTTTTTGAAGTCGGTTTTTTTTTTTATTAAAAATTATTTTATTTTACGATTTTAAGTGATGGGTAGACCAGAATGTTTCTCAAATGAGGAGACGACGGTTACTTGAGACGGAAAACTTATTAATAATAATCCCCGTACTCCTAACCGTTGAGGAGTTGTACCTTCCAGCATCAGCTCAGCAACTTAAAATGCAAATATCCAAGAAGTTTTAGGTAATATACGAAAAACAGTATAGAAGCCTTTGAAATTTGAGGGTTACCCATGATTTCTCTAGGATCCCATCATCAAATCATGACCTCATATTATGAATGTACATAAGTAATATTCAACGTCTCGCCTCATCTGTGTATAACTTGAAAGAATACAGTAAACGGCCTCAAGATATTTAAAGAATTATCCCCGTACTCCTAATCGTTGAGGAGTTGTACCTTCCAGCATCAGCTCAGCAACATAAAATGCTGACTACTAGATGCAGATATCCGAGTAGCTTTAGATAATATATAAAAAACAATATAGAAGCCTTTTAAATTTGAGGGTTGCCCTCGATTTCTCTAGGATCCCATCATTAGAACGTGACTTGAAAAAAATGGGACCACATGACAAGTATATCCTATCAAACAAAAAAAGAATTTCTCAAATCGGTCCAGGCTTCTTCGAGTAATCGGCGAACAAACATAAAAAAAAAAAAAAAAAAACATACAACCGAATTGAGAACCTCCTCCTTTTTTTGAAGTCGGTTAATAAGGCAATAACTAACGATATTATATGATTTTGACCGTATGAATCAGACACATTTGCCATGCATCATACAAACGTATTTCAGTTGTTATTTTTTTACACGAATCCATATCTCAAAAGCATCACATAAATGCAAATTCAAGTTGTAAATTATTAAAATGTTTTTTTTTATAGGCATACTAATCAGTATGCCAACTGACGCAAGCCCATATCAATCAGGCATTTACGTTCTTAACACCAGATAAAGCTAAACTGTATAATAATAAAAAAATACAAGCCATTTCGTTAATTGGTCACAGTTTAATTTTCCACTAGTCAGCGATGTCGTATTTCATCATTCATAATTGCGTTTTAATAAGCACTAAGAAAATTAGTCGCGCTTATAAAGTTAACAAATTGAGATATTCAAACTTTGGACAAGGTATACTCGTCTCGTGCTTGACGGGAGAAGTGATACAAATTAAAAGTCTGATTAGGCTATTTATAAACGACACAGTGTATTTGAATGGGAGTATAATGGACTGACGGATAAGTGATTATTTCTGTCTCGTAGAATAATAAATAATCCATTTAATTGAGCGACGTTTGTTGTTGTTCATAAAGAGGAAGCCCTTTCCCTATGAAGCGCATCCCAAAGCGTCGCTTGGTATTGCAAACACAGATCCTTGCTTACATTTAATTCAAAGTGTACAATGACACGCCTCGAACAGACAGCTAAGTCGCAAAATGCTTATATTTGCTTACAAATGCGACGGCTCGGCAACTTACAAGCTACAATGAAACATACCTACATGAGAGAGACAAGACAAATTAAATAATTTCAATACAGTTCAATACCGCGGAGACTAACATCTTCAACTCTGTAAATAAATACACCTGTAGTTTCTTTTTAAGAAGTCTATTTTCAGACCTTCCGTAACCGAATATAAATTGAGTATTCAAGCGCAAACATAATCAGTATTCACGGGCTCGTGAATGACGTCACTCCTGATGTTGTACTTTAGAAGATCCTCATTTACACAAATTTGAAAAAGTTTGCTTACTTCTCAAGATTTTGAGTTTCTTATTAGAACTACGGGAATTTCTTTCACCCACAGTTCCTGATTGCTACAATTTAATGCTGATGCGGTTTTCTAAACATTTTCAATTATTAACATCAAAAGACCGAGCATTGTTGGATTTTCACCGCCCTATTGATACAGTTTTCACCTAAACATTGAACAGTTCGTTTTGAATACTATTGAATAGGTAACAGAAAACAAACCGCACAGTCACATGTTTTTGAGTAACACTTTGTTCGTGTAACGTGTATTGCATTGTATTGGGCACAGAATATTTACATTGTTACTCGTATTCATAGAAATCTTAATAACAAGGCAATAGAAATGTCAAAGACGCGTGACCTTGTCGCCGCGCATGTGTCTAGTTGAACACAAGTGCGAGTTGAGGAATTGTCGTCTTAATGTCATCGCAAAAAGAATAATTTTGTTTGCAGGAATACAAAATGTATGTGTAGGTGAAATTGTGTTTTTATTGTTTGGTTATGTAGTGGTATTTGAAAAACGGCGACATGCGTCCCAGTGTTAAAAGATAGTCGATAGCATTTCTATTGACTAGTTATTAAGATTTCTATGCTCGTATTGTACAGCTATCGTGGGTGGAACTACGCTATTTGTTTGGATAAAGTTATTGTGTGTATTTTTGTCTGCATGAATATTCATAAAGTCAAGCTCTTGTAAAATCTACATGTATTTTCCATCACAAATATATTGTCAGTTGAAGAAACATGTCATTTTAACTTTTATAAAGTGAATAGTTATTATTACAAGTAATTACAAAATATCAAATATATAAATATAAAAGCAATTTAGTGTTACTCGTAGTATTTAATCCAGACAGGTCAACACACCTAGAATATTGGTAAGTAGTACTGAGCACACACCGTAAGCTGCTAAACCAACACAGTCCACGCCAACGCCGCCGCCGTTGAGCCTTTGACGGGATTAAGTCATCTAAGCTTTAGGTGAAATCCCCGTGTTTCTTGAGTAGCTTATTAAAAACATTTTGAGGCAGACCCTGAAACCCCAGGCGTAATAGTTAGCTAACGTAATTTAAAGATAATCATGATTATACAGCAATACTGTTTGTGTCACGGCAGTGATGCCATGCAATAAAATGTCCTCCCGTAATGCTTATGTGTAATTTTATGAGGTGATGAATAAGCATTTATGACCGTAAACAATTTTACTGTCCTTGCATATTTTAACAGTTCCTTTCGGTAATGGTGATATATCGTCGACGTCACGTCCGATCAATAACTCTATATAATGTCATAAACCTTCGCATAAAAATATCTCGTTCCTATTCGTAAAACTTTACCAATAAGTATTTCTCTTATGTATGGTTTATTTCACTTCGTGTAACGCGCTAGAGCCAATAACAATTAAAATAAATAAGGACATTTACTTTGTCTCTAATCCTTCGGTTTTTTATTTAAATGAATAATCACTACGCTTTTCACGATATTTAGCCTCCATTATAGAAAACTATGCTCTTATCAGTAACGTCAAATTACTTAGGTATTTTTTTATAGAAACCTCTCCCTCTGGGAAGGGATAACATAACGATACCTTTGGGAAGAAAGGTCGTATAAACCATTTTGGCCAAATTGAGTTGTATATACCATTTTTCTCAGATTTTTTTTCCTCTATCGATCTGTATAGACGAAATGCAGAAATTCGCACAAACATGGTTAATACGTCTCAGAAATTTTCGATCATAGCTTCTTAAAAAAGGTAAATTTTCAATGTAAAAGCCGAATGATTGTTTTTTGTAGTTTTTTTATGATGTAATGACCATAATTTATATTAACTCGTAAAACAGAGATGGTGGCACAAGGTCTCCAATCCAAAACTTTCCTATGTCTATTTAAAAATTGTGCTTTTGAAATCTTCTTCGGTTTACAATAATAGTAAATGTTGAATAGAAGGAATTGTAATACTTAATAAATGTTGATTTCGTATTTCAGGTAGTTTTATTTTATTTGAATCGACCATTATTGGGTATAAGAATAATAATAATTGAGTTTCTACTAATTCTGAGAGTAACAGGATTGTTAATTAGTCAGAATTCAATTAATCTATGATTATAAATGGTTTTTAATACAAAAAAAAAACTACATATATGGGTTTTTAAGACAGTAAATGTGCCCATTACCTTACCAAAAATGGATATACGACCTATATAGTTTTTTTAAACACATTTTCATGGGGTGTATCAACCAAGAATTGATTTTATCTTAGACGTAAATCCAAGCTAACTTTTAAACTAAAGAAGATAGATAGGTTATGATGATTTAACCTTTTTCATTTGCAAATTCTAAGAACTTTTTTCATAGATAATTTTTTTATAACTTTAAAAACAAAAAAGTTATGAATTTTTTTGTAAAAAAAAATCGTTTTTCTGCTCTCCTGAAAAGTTGGGTTTTGGTTTATACGACCTTTCTAACCAAAGGTATCGATAAGCTAAGAAACCCTCGCACCGGGTCACGTATACGAGTAAGCGTTGCTAAGCTTATTACGTTCGTACAATGACTCCGAAGGTGTTCTGTATCTCGTTATGGTGATGTGTCTTGTTCAGGCTTGGCGTTAGTGGATTTCGATTCTTATGCTTTAGTTTATATTTGTACAGTAGAATTAAATACTAAAGTAATCAGAATCAATTAAAATATAATAATATCTATATTAATATTTAATGAAACAAGATGACAAAATAAATTTAGATTTCGTAAAATTTTTAATATTTGCAATCAACTAGAAACTTGACTAATTTAAGAAGAATTTAAGATTAATTTCTATTTTCATTTCGAACTATCAAGTTGACATTGTGCCCGGTGAATGGCGATAGGCTCACCCTCTATCCCAGGGGACTTAAATATAACAGGTGAAATGTGGATGTTCAACATCTCTGCCGCACACTTCTGGGTAATATAGGCGTAATTGTATGTTGTATTATGTTCTATTAACATAATGGTCGTCACAGTCACAACAAAAGCGGAGTATTTATTCAACAACATCCGTTAAACTTTATTACGAATATTCATAAAAATAACTTATATTATATAAATAACTTCCTGCCAAACAACCGGATACCATGCGATCAGGCTTCCTGTCTTATGAAATCTGCGAGATTACATTATATTAATATAATAAATATTATATGATAACGAAAATTTTTATATGTAACAAGTTCTTATTTTAGATCGTACAATTTTAAACTGAAATTATACGTAAAACTCATTTGACAGTAAAGAATTGTAATTGTTGTATGATCAAAGGTAAATTAAAGACCATAATGATCTGATAATAATGTTAAAATGGGAGAAGAAGCGAGCTGGGCGCGTCCTTCCAGTTCATTAGTTACTCAGTGTGATATATCGCACGTCCGATGCTCGGCGAGCTTTTAATTGATTCGTTTCCATTCTCACTATTTTTATCGTTGAGGCGTTTGTGCTCATGGAATAAAAGTATTACAGGAAATACATTTCATTTTATAAATAGTATAATATGCGTATTTTACAGCTAATCTAATGGTAGTAATGGTATTGGTAGTATAGGAAATCCAAAATCTATAACTTTTTCTTCTAAGTCCTATATACCAATTCATTTCTTATACTTATATTATACTGTACTTTGCGTCTTACTGCAGCCGCAATCCCTTTAAGCCAGCTGTGTTTCTGTAAATCATTTAGTTGGTATTCAGTTCACTGACTCAGCTCTAATGCTACTGTTAATTGTATGACTAACCTCTTTATCTGACCGACAAAATCACTTTGTAACAGCTATATACAATATACCAACAGTCTCGATAATTTTGTAACGATGTTGATTTGAAATAGTTTATTATTACTGTTTGCCAAATATTTGCGAGCATAAAATATATAAAACAAAAATTCCACACATACATACATTGCACTCAAAAATATGCTGTTAGTAATCATGTTTTAAGATAACGGTAATTCTCCGAGGCCCTTAAAAATGCGGTCACACGGCCTTTATTCCGAACCTAATGTACATACAGTCTTGGGACCAAAAACAGACAACTCTTTATTTATTTAAGTGTATTATTTTAACTTTAAAAACCTAAAAATATTTAGAATGTTTTTTTTTTAAATAATCTAATGCTGAAAACGGGAGCAAAATCGGTGTTCTCCGCGTGTCACACTCTGTTCGCGCTCCCGAAAACCTTTAATAACTTTTGTATTCTATTCATAAGCATAGAATGTTATACGTCAAATTAATTTATATTAACTGCACATCATTATTACCAAAAAACATTAATTTAATATCTAAAGATAAAATAGTTAATAGACATAACGTCTCGGTCACACGATTTTGCTAATTCCATGAGCGCGCAACAAAACTGCAGCTATCTTTTAAAAGCGCCAACTTGTCGTAACTCGTTTTATCTGCGCGGGCCCTCAGTGGTATTCCAGCATCAGTGCGGATGACACGTACGTTCATCGCTTCAAAACAAAGAATTACGAGGTGAGTTATTCCTTGAATAGGTATTTTGAAATGGCCTTGGTCAAGAAACTTTCGTGCGCATGTTTTAAAGGATTAATATTTATAATTTTGTAACTCATCTCAAATAAAGGAATAAGGTAGATTATTCCCAGGTACTTTGTTTCTTTATTTACCTATAACTTTGATCGTTAATCTGAAAAAAGTGTTTTTTTAGTAACTTTCGTGGTTATTTGTCCACGAAAGTTATTCAGGGCGCTTTAAACATCGTTTGACAAATGGAATTGGCTAAAAGGTAGTTGTTTCTAGCTATAGTTTTAACACCCTTCACTCACATTTCGCCCAACAAGTTTTTTTTTTACATATTTTATAAAAAAACTATATTAAGCTTTTTATTCAATCAATCCTCAAGATTGATTGATTAAAAAGCTGAATATAGTAGCCTAGAAGTTTCCAAATTAAATTCGGGTCGTCTTTTAGTTTAACGAATTTAGCTGCACATTTTATGTGTTAAAATGGTCACCCATTCACGGCCAACTGCGATTAGCTTTACTTAACCTGCAAGATCGATCGGTCTGTGACTTCGACACGAGCTCCTCAGATTTAGCCTTTTAATCGAAGAAAAAAACTCGGAGGGTAAAAAGTGAGTTTGGGATGCTAAAACTATACCGTTTATTCAAATGTTTATTTTGTTCAATTTTTACCTTTTAGTTATTTCAATTCAGCAAACGATGTACCAACAAACATCCCATATATCTCAATTTATACTAATAACTTTAGTATTTTGTGACGCATCAGATACATTTATCGATTTTCACAAAGCTCAAAAGATATTTCATGTATTTGTATTAGTTTTATAAATATATTTCAACTATATATATATCTTGTACATTATAACTAGCTAGCTTTAAAAATCCGAACGTTTTTGTACACACTTTGGCCACTTTAATACGGGGATTATTAAATCTACATCGATTGACGTCGATTAGAGCATCAATCGTGCACACGTGGTGCGCTGTACACTTGGTGGTCAAATGACCTATCGACGGTCGAACGATTAAGATATATAACACCCTTACTCACATTAGTAATGTATTCTTTTCCATTTTCTCATGTTTCATTGAAACCAAAACTATGCCACCGAAAAGTGCAAAAAATTGACGTGAGAAAAAGCGTCTAGCAGAAATTAGAAAAAGAGCAAGAAAAAAAATGATACAGAGTTACACAATGCAGTAAAAAATAAAGCAAGAGAAAGATATTTCAGAAGAAAAGCAGAAGGAAAAATCATACCTGTTAGTTAAATAAGTAGTCAAAAGAAAAGAGCTGTGAGAGAGCAAAACCACATTAAAAGCCGACTTTTTCGTCAAAGAATGAAAGAGCGAGAAAACCTTGCTCTTGAAGAAAATATGATCGAGTGCTTTGAATCTCCAAATTGAGTTGAAGACTCACTATGTTCTCCTAAATCACCGACTCCTCAACTAGACAACATCACCTGAACCTCAAAAAAATTACTGCATTTCAAGACCGTTAACTAGACAGTTTAAACAACAAATTGAAGCCTCATGTTCTTCTGAAGTAGTTTCATTGGGTACTTCCTTGGGTACTGGGTGCTTCCCTGCATTGCAAGAACCAACATCTACGTCGGTTGTGACGTTGCAACCAACGCCTGCTGCTATATGTGACATACCAAAATCTGAACCGGGACTAGAAGCTATTGATCTCAAAATAATCTTATTTTTTATTGTTGATCTCAAATACAAACTGATTAGTAAAATAATAATGTCTTTTATTTTTTAAACCAGAAATATAAGAGTGAAATAAATTTTAAATCATGTTTTGCTCGTAGAAAATACCTTTGTTACTTTCGTGGCGTCTTTCGTAACTTTCGTGGGCACTAAAATTTCAAATAAGATTATCTCGTTAGTTTATGCACCGATTTACATGCAGCAAAGAGTGTACATACATATTATTTTTACAGCGCCTTTAATGTATATGCCATGAAAGTTACGCGGAGAACGGTTTTTGAAGAATCACTCATAAGCTAGTAACCCGCCCTGGCTTAGCTCTGGATACTATGAAGTAAGATAAGCATGTTTTACACATAAAAACCATCGTAGTGAATCATTCGATAATTTTTTTTATTATTATAATTATAATTATTATATTTAAGTGATACTGATTATATGATAATTATGATTATAATATAATTATATCTAAAATAATTATGTAAATTGAGCTTCATAATCGCAAAGGTTTTAAACTATCAGATAATTTATATATAGTAAACCACATCAAATGGACCTAAAACCAAAGCAAAGTGAACGTTAAACTCATAAAGAGCAGGGACGATTCAAAATACAATTCAACTTTCAAACTGACTAATAAGTTTGTCCTCTATTTGCTTGGAACCGATACAATAATTATTTCAAACTTTGGCAGCGGATCATTGCTCCAATTTCTAAGAACAGATCGTTAGCCATGTTACCACTTGAAGAATTTCTGCGCTGCGCTGGTGTTGTGGGTTTGATCCCCGCACGATTAAATCTTTGTGTGATCCGCAAATATTTGTTCTGGCTCTGGATATGCTTTGTGTGTGTGAAATGTATGTTTGTGAAAATCCCCGCGATGCAGGAATTGTTCCTAATGCGTGCGTAGTTTTTTTATTTTTTAAAGAAAAACAACAATTCAATTATTTTAAAACATATGTTCCTTATCATGTTCTTAATTTATCTTGTTTCTGGTAACTTTCCAGGTGAACGCCCAGATAAAGTAACGTCATCCGTCACACACAACTCGTTACTCATTATAACGTTTAAAATGTCCGGTCATTTCCAGCTGTGGCCGGCTCTTTTGTCAGTAATGGCCGGATGTGGGTCAAACGATAAACAGCGCATTTTTTATTTACACGCGTTTGATGTGAATGTTTAAAAGGTGGTTTGTAACTTGTTGGGGTATATTTGTTTGCAATTTTTTTGCTTATAATTAGTGTGTGCTTTAATGAATCCTGGGCAGCTTGATTTTCAATTTCGAGAAATTTCGAATCTAGCAGCATACGAATCCATAGCTTATTGAACCTTGTAAATGAAACACAATATTTGTTGTATTTTTCAAGTAATTTGAAACTTCTATTTACATTTAAACATGCCAGTAAGTATAAAAGCTTCAAGATGTTTGAGCATTCCACTCGCATAGAAAGTAAATACTTTAAGCTTATGTAATATGAAACGAGACAATGGTGGTCAACGACTGCGCTGTGCTCAGACAGACATTACACTAACAAGTAGATTGTTAGCAACAATCTACATGTTAGTGTCTAGAGTCATAATAATTTGTTCTGATTCGTAATGAGATTAGGTAAGATTATAGTTTAGAGAGAGTTTAAAGAGATTTAGTGTAAAATAAAATTAATAATTTATATTTAATCTTCCCAATCCAAATATTATGAAAGCCCTTTTGCTTAACTAAACATTTACTATTAATGCCTATTTTTTTTGCATGACGTAAGGCAGTTCAACTATATAAAAAAATAAAACATTTCTGTAAAGCTAAACAATCCTTAATAAAAGTCTTCACAACACAATATTACAGCATATAAGCCTCGAATGAATTCTGTATATTGCCTGCAGTAATAATTGATGAAAGTGTTAAGGTACATGTAGTTGATTTTCCGTATATAGACGGTATGGACTGGTAAAGGGATTAGTTGTCAGAGTGTTAACAAAACTTCGAGGGAGTTTAAGTCCCTTATTTGTTTCCCATAATATTTTTTGCTTAAATCCATCAATGTCCGGGTGGTATCGAATTTCCATCGACTCGTTGATAAATCACACTCAAAGTTCAAGCAGAGATGTCAAGGGACATGAATTCCTCAAAAGTCTTCAAAAGTACACGATGTGATTTGCGTCAGAGTCCCTCGTCACTCATTTGTCTTGTCTACGTGACATTGTTTTTCTAAATAAAAATCATGCTCACGTTTCAAATCGACGAAAATCCTTTGCACAATACTTTTTCTTGAGGAAAATATCTGCAATATAAGCACCTGATATGAGATCTTCAATAAAAAACGACAGCAGAGTCATTAAAAGCTTAATATCTTCTGTGTAAATATTATAATATATATTATTTATACATCTGTATGTATTAGTATATTTGTTACTATATTTATGTATTCGAATTGTTGATGTAATATTACCCTATGTATGTATTCACATTTTCATAACTTTTTTTTTGAACTCTTAATTTATTATGCACCTACCTTTGTTCTTTCTGCATCACCTTAAGGTTGACTGGTAGAAAATGCATATGGTATTAAATCCGCCGTTGTACTAATTTTTAAGTGCAAAAAGTTGTAAAATAAATAAATAAGTAAATAAAATTGCCTACTCTATACGTATTTCAATAATAAAATGGAATAATTATTCTCCATCAAGGCTTGTTAGCTGACATTCATAATCTTTATTTTAAGGTCTTAGGACCATATTTGAAGTATCTGTTGTGATGCAGAAGCTGAAAAAATAAAATCTGTCACCGTTTCTGTTTTCAGTTCATGCGCTCCGTACCGTGCAAATAAATGGTTACGCTTAGTTCAGTTTAAGTATTTAGTATTTAAGCGGTGAGGTAAGTCACTCGTAAGTGTCTGAGATAATAAAAGGTAAGCTATAGGTAGGATATTTTCATTGAAATAAAAAGGCTGTGGCGGTATCCGCACATGACAAAATGACGGATGACATTGACAACACGTCACAAATGTCAGAGAGCGCTGAATCGCAATAACGAAGTGTTCACAGAGAGTATACATACTCGTATAATACCACTTCCAAGACGCTACCGTTGGACAGCTGTCGGCAGCCTGGTCGGAGGATCCTCCCTTTGTGGTGAAGGAACATCACACCCCGTTCCTTTACAAAGGCAACATCGTAGCTCGCGTTGTTGCCTCGCAACATTAAACAAATGACACGTGTTTTACTCTTACATTTGTGCATAGCTTCGCAAAATTTAGTATTTTTTACATTCTAGGTTTAATAAAATTTCATTAATAAAAAATAAAAAACATTCTAGGTCATCAATTTAGAAGGTTAACTAACTTTGTTCTAATTTATGACACATACTATGCAAGGTATTTGGTTAGCAAAGTCATTAACTGGTCATTTTTTACTTTTAGAGATAGCTGTGATGCACTGCGTCACACCGACTTTATTATTACGTTTATGTACGCCACAGTAAAGAGAAGGAAAAAAATATCGATCAATCTTTGAACTTATTTAATTAGCCACGAGTCTTTAGTTAGTATCCATTTACCAGTTAGCCATCGCAATTCGTCACCACTTCTATTTGCTCAATCAAGTCGCTCGTACAAGTCGTACAACACAACTTCAGTCCCCAACTCCGCAGATCAGACTTGGCTAAACAGCCAACACTGAATTAGTTTCTTGTTGAACTTTTCAGCAAATAAGAATAAATTATAGAACAAATTTACACTTAGTTGTTGTGTTGTTTGGTCTGAATTTTTACTGAGAATTGAAACGATTCAAAGCTTTGTGCTTCTGTAAAGAACTAAACTAGTTTTGTGCAAGTTGAAGTTTAAACATCTCTTGAGTTCACAGAAATCAGTTCATTTGGCAGTCACAGATCAAATAGCATTGCGTCGGTCGCAAAGTATCTCAGACTAAAAAATCTTTGCACTTTGCCTGACTTTTTATTTTATGTTAACAAAATCTTATTGTCCGTATCCATCTAAATAATCTGATCGCAAGATCTTATTTATTAAACAAAATCGTATAATGCAAAACGAAACTAATTACAACTTCAAACGTTGCAACTTTCTGATAATGGCCAATATTGCCATTTATACTTAAATTTTAAACTTCCCGCACCAGAAAATAGATACTGTAGCTTCATAAAAACAATAATTAAGATCGGAAATATCCTTTTTAGAACTCAGAACTCTTCGCACAAACAAAGGGCGTATGGTCAGATATTTTCAACAAATGAAAAGGTTTCATATATAACTATAAATTGCAGATAATACAATTATGTGTGCATTGGTACTTGGCAGCTTCGATGGAGTTGTTTAAGTAAATGTATTGTTATGTATTCTGTAAGGAGAGCTGTGCGCTCGGCGTGTGCGAGGATTGGGTAAATATCATCCAACAGAAATGTTACAAATCGGCGTTTCAGAGAAAACGTACAAAACTTGATCATATTGGTTTTCTTTACGGAAATGCCTTTATTTTTGCGTTGTTGATGGATTCATAAATTTGAAGCTTTCAGAAAATGCTATATTAGTAGAAATGTTTTAAATATGAAAAGTTTTATGAAGACAAGTTAATAATAGTTGCCATCATTAAACAATATGTAATAATCGTTAAGTAGCTATTCAGGAATAAAGAGGTAGCGATAGGTGAGCGCGCGTATCGAATAATCAATTAACACATAACGAGCTCGCCACCGTACATCTCTCCTAAGTGGATGCTAATAGACTCTTATAAGTGGTCGCGGAAGAGAAAGTTTTTTATTTAATAATCATATGATTTGCTAAAGATGTACAGATTCTCGTAAAGTGCCTAGGCGTTTTATGCAGAGTTATAATCCTTTTAAAAATAGGCCCCATTTTTATTACATCGAAACTTTAATTATTTGTTGTGACTTCACTCTTTGTGTTTAAAAAGTGAAAATAAATAAGAAAAACTTTCTCTCCTTATTAAATTACTTTTAAACGTTTAAATTATTAGCTCGAGTGTTAATTAATTGTTGTGCAAACACCGCGCTTTTGTAATCAAAGAAGGTGAACGCTTGTTTTAAATGGAGCAACTTTAACAGATACCAGTTAAAAGGCAATTTTTTGTTTTATAATGAGTGAATGAGTTGTGATTGACACGTTAATGGACAATCATGTGTCACATGGTGCGAGAACCAAATATTTTAGTGCTAGCTTAGACTAATGTTTAATTTTTAAAAATACAAAACATCAACATTGGTTTTCACTTTTCCTAGTGCATGTTGTCATTAAACTAGAAACATGTGCAGGCTTTGCATTGTTTTGTGCTAGCTTTTCTTTCCTAGAATAGGCAATTTGCAGCAATTTTGTACTTGCAGCGTTTTCACGAATGCTACGGCGCTACGGAGCTACGGTGCTACGACACTGCTTCGATGCTACGATATCTCGGTACGTAAAGAACTATGGGAAGGGTTTAGGCTACACAGCTGTATAATTTTAACAACTAGTTTTTTAGGAAAAGCCAACATGAAAAATATCTGTACATCTCTGGCCTGTGGGTTATCCAAAGTAAATTATATTTTTATTTTTTTTTTATTTATTTATTTTATAATTATTTTTTTAAGTATTCTCGCCACGTCAGCGCACTTTGCATGACTGTGAATTCAATTCGACACACATTTCACTCATGACGTGAGATAACGTGACGTCACACGCATAAGATTTACAGCCACCACCATAGAAATCTTAATAATAAGGCAATAGAAATGTCAAAGACGCGTGACCTTGTCGCCGCGCATCTGTCAAGTCAAACACAAGTGCGAGTTGAGGAATTGTCGTCTTAATGTCATCGCAAAAAGAATAATTTTGTTTGCAGGAATACAAGCGCATGAGTCTAATCGAACATAAGTGCGAGTTGAGGAATTGTCGTCTTTATGTCATCGCCAAAAATAATAATTTTGTTTGCAGGAATACAAAAAGTGGTATTTGAAAACCGGCGACATGCGTCCCAGTGTTAAAAGATAGTCGATAGCATTTCTATTGACTAGTTATTAAGATTTCTATGGCCACCACTATTCACGTCATGCGCTTGTTTGCACCCACGGTTTACTGACCCTGCACTGCGTTTGTATTACATTTCATGGAAATGCCAGGATTTTATTTTATTTTTTTATTTTTTAATTTCAATGATGTCTCAAAATAAATAAAAGTCTTTTTTTTAGCAAAATCTTTTTGTACTATATTAAATAATACTCCCTAACATTTAGCATGTTCGTGGGACACCCGATATATTACCCATTGCATGATGACTAATGACAAAAAAACACATGATCATTGCCGTTCGTTATGCGAGACGATAACAGCACTTAATAACTTGAGACACACTCAACCTCTGTACTAGATCCGAAATGTCTCTTACGTTACGATCACTATTGGCTGTAAGTGGAGCTACATCTGTGTTATGTATGCTACAAACGTTACGAGACTCAATGAGTTTCTGTATTATTTTAGAAAATATGCTTCTAACAACAAAATAAACACAACTTCCTTTAATTTACACGTTTTTTTATTGAGGTCTCATAATCGTAGAAGTTAATTCATGCATATCATAATATAATTATAATAAATGAGTAGACCTACACGAAATAATATACCATTACCCTTACATCGTTGCGGCTGTGGTATGTAGTACCGAACAAGTTTATTGTTATTTGAGAAGCAGGCTCGGGTTAGTACGGTACCGTAATCGAAGTCTTGGGTTAGATTATCTGAGAAATAAGAGCGTGTACGTGCTTTTCATAGCAATTCTTTACTTTACGTTTCAGCAGTAATGTTACTCCCAACGTTGGATCAAAGGCATAAAAGTATGTAAATTTCATTGAAATTGAAGTACATTTTACAGTACATTCCCGCTTCGTAAAATTTGGATGAGTAAGAGTACCAGCACCTTAATCCTCAAGTTCTCTTCTCTTACACCTTTGGTTAAAGAATTACATTAGTCATCTTTATTAAAACACAATAACAATATGTTTAACCAGCTGCTAGTTCATTGAAGAACAACTTCAAAACTGTGAAACATTATGAAGTCCAAAGTTGTTTACTGTTGTTTGCTGTAAAGAGATAAACTCACCACGAGTCTGTTATAACTAACAATGGAGAGAAAACATTCAATGGCATGTTTCTACTGCTATACACGAACTAAATTGTTTAGACTAAATACAGTAGACATTTAATCTCAACAGACCATCAGACAGAACCAAAGTTAACATGTTCTAGTCCTATCTGCTCTTTCGTCAGAAGCTATATGAGTATCACATATATTCATACTTATAATATGCTTTTCATAATTCACAAAAAAGTAAAAATACTGCAGTAAAATAACCAATTTCTGGCAACGAAAACTCAATCAGCCGACAAACATAATATTACCTCCACCACACTACAGAATTTATAAATGTTTTCGGAATAGGACGTAGGTTCTACAAATCAACTGTCCTGTTTGACAGCAAATGTTGTAAAGTGAGTCAGCCACAGCCCGCGTTCCCTTTGCAGCAATGCAATGAACGGTCGTGTAGGTTTCAGTTACAACCACTAACAGCCTGTAATGGCACGCGCTCTCCGTCATCAGGGCTTCGTTAGTACAATCACATACATGTAGACTAGCCTTGTCACTATTAGGCTAGTCTACATGTATGTGATGTGTGACTTATTATATCTCAAAGTTCCGTGCAAATTCGTAAATGAAAAAAGATAAGGTTAATACAATTCATTCCAGAAACTAATACTAGGAGTGAAAATAACTCAAATCATATGCTTCGGCCAAAAGAACTTATGTGATTTGGTCAAATGACAACAACTCTGAATTCCGTCGCATCCTTCACTATAAAATTCGATAACGTAATTGGGTTGAAGGCGTAACTAGCAATCTATGACTTCTTTGAGACAGTTTCCATCAGATTAGGCAAAGGACGATAGGATCGCAGGCTCTGTGGCGTCACCAACATTACTGAGAAACGATGTCAAATCCAGATTGAGAATTGATCTTATCTGTTATCGGAAGATACTTCATTGGATACTGTGCAAGAATATTTAATGAGATTTTAATTAAAGTGATCTATCTGTAGGATAATTTGTAGAAATCTGTAGAAATTTGGATGGATGACCTAATTAGGTCATCCATCAAAATGGAATTAGGACCACAAATCTGACCAAAATGAAAAAAACTTCGGCAAGCTTCATACATTACACATGCGGAGTTGGACATACCAAGTCACATGATTAATGTGAGCAAGGCTACACAATATACATAGTAATATGGTTACCCACATCAAATACACCCGAGCTCGTATTTAGCTAGGGATTCAAGAAACCAATAAAGAGCAGGGACGATCCCAAAACCATTGTAATTTACAAACTAACTAATAACTTTGTCCTCTATTTTGCTTTACCAGCATCGATACAATAGTTATTCGGAACTTTGCAGTGGATCGTTGCCTAAATTTCTTGGAGCTGTCAACACGTAATGAATTTGCTATGAGTTCTCGAAATGTTTCGAAGTCACGTTTTTAATGTGGCGTTAACAGATAAATTGTTGCATTCCAAAAGTGACGAGAGTTAGTCCTGTAACAACACGTATGATTTTTTTAACAATTTAATATAAATAATGTTGTGTCACCAAAGGCATAGCTGGCATTATTCTTGTTCCCATTACTTGTATTTATTTCTCTGCATAGGTCACGGCACGCAATCGGAGCATGGTTTCACACACTTCACGCTCCAGTTGCGCACGGGTTACAAATATTAAAAGTATATTCTTATTCACCAGTTTTGTTGTTACCGACGAAATTAACTTATCAACAGGATATTTTTCAATAGATTGTGATTGCTGTGAAGGAGAGGGCGTCAGCATATATGAATGTTAATATTTCATTGGACACAGATTGCAGCTTACTCAAAGTTCTACGACTTATTTAAGGATGTAATACGCGTACTCGTCAGTTATTTATTCATTAAACTTTTGTGAAGTCAAACTTATTAAAACGAAACAAAACATAATTATTCGGTTAATCCTTACAGAAGTGAGCTATAAACCAGTTAATTAACATTAATCTCTACATTCTATTAATTAGAATCGTGGTATACATGGTGTTTGGTACACCGTTTGCCAAATTAAATTGGCTTTAAGGTAGCTATTGTTTTAGCGCCCCTATCTTACATTTCACCTCACCACTTTTTTAAATTACATTAAAAAAAACACTGATATACCATACTGTGTAAATTTTTGAATAAAATTTTTAAAAAGTAGTTAGTATAGCCTCAAAATATTGCACTAGCTGCAATGTTTACAGTACTGTTTTTATTAAAATTGACAATTATTTTTATATAACACATACTCTCCTTTTTATTCACGGATATACTTTTGAAAACGTCAAATGATAAATTAAGGGCCAACTTTATATCGCGATTGAAAAATAAGTAAAAATATTGCAATATCATCCTTTTTATTTGAAAATTGTCTAGTCCTTTAGCGATATGCTACATCCCATGAAAAACAAATAAGTACTTAACTAAATCCTTAAATTTGTGAATCATGAACAAGATTTTTGTATTTATCTTGGCGCTAAAGAAACCAAATAAGGTTCGTCTAGCTAAGGCTGGCACAAAAAGAGTTGAGAAATTTCGAGTCCGGCAGCATACGAATCCATAGCTGAATTGGCAAAGCACTTGGGGCGTATACCCAGGGGGTGCAGGTTCGAGTCCTGCTGGATTCTTAATTTTTCAACTTTAATATTTTACAAATATAACTTGTTCACTTGCCAAAATAATGATGTTTTTTTTTATATATTCTTTATTACATATAATATAGTTATTAAATCCCTACAGTTTAAGTCTTGAGCGGATGGTCAAAGCTTTTGGTAAACAAATTCACTTAATAATTAAAGACGCTGTGAAAGGTACATGGGGAGGGGGGAATGTTACATTAATTATGTAACATTCGTCGGTGGTTAATTAGTAATGCGTGTTTGCACACGAACAATTTTAAGTAGCATGACTAAAAATAGGATACTTTTAATGCTGAAAATGTGAGTTATATAGGAGTTTGACCAAATTAAAGTGTTTAGCTACTTTATTTGCTGATGGTACTTAAGTTCTTATTATTAACATATAAGATCACAACGAGACCACCGAGCGGTCGTTTTAAACATGGTTTTATGTAAACAATAAAGTACATAAGTATCTAGAAAGACTATTCATAGGAATTAATTATAACAAAAACAATGCAAAAAGCCTTATCTCAACGATTTTCATTTCAAGGGTTATTTAAATAATGACTAAACTTTTTACTTTTTACGCCTTATCTCAGTTTCAAGATTTGAGTTGTTTGAAGATATTAAGAGTTCTAAGAACAGGCTCGGATACGAAATATAATAGAAAACCAATAGGAACCCAACTTGATAGGAAATTTGTAGTGGTAGAGGTGCACAGGTTTTTTTTTTCCGGTTCCGGTTGTCATAGTAAACAGTCGCATTATAGTCAGCTCCACAGAAAATATATTTTTCACCTTTGTAATTGCCGAAAATCCTAGTGAAACAGGCACAAGCATACAATCCAAGATCTGGCAAGTGGCGGCGGACAACAATAAGCCAAAACAATCCGATAAAAGTAAGCAAAGCAGCAATTATATTCACAGTTTTCATAACCTAAAACGGCCATACTGACCGAATGAAGAATGATTGCTGAATGAATTATGAATGTTAGAACCAAATTGTAAACAGTTGAGGAGTGAAGTTTGCACAAGGTGCAGGTTAGGCAACATTCTAAAAACAACTTGCTGTTGACATACGATACAAAGTGTTGCCACTTTAGGATTTTCGTGTTGCATACTACCACTTTTTAAGTATCCCGAATTTCTGGACAAAAAAAAAAAAAAAATATTCAAAATGGACTCGCAGTCAGAAATATTATTTACGAAAATTCAAGAACAAATGGATAAACAAACTGTCACAATAACAGAATCGGTAACAAAGAATGTAATACTACAAATGGATGAAAAATTTAATGTAATAATCGGCGAAAATAAACAATTAAAATGCGAGGTTACAGACCTAAAGGAAAAAGTTAAGATTTTAGAGAGAGATAGGAAGAAGAATAATTTGCTATTTTTCAGCATCACAGAAGATAAAGAAGAGGGACAATGTCTAGTAAAGTTTATGCAAGAAAAAATCAATTCATTACTAGGATTCAACATCCAAGCTCAAGAAATAGATAAAGCCCATAGAATTGGAACCAAGAAGAATACAGTCAGGCCTATTAGTTTCCTTGATCACAAATTGGAGAAAGACAGAAGTATTGAGAATTAAGCAAAAACTGCCGCAAGGGATATAATAATATATAAAGCAGGACTATACTAAGGAGATTCTAGAGAAAAGGAAAGCTTTACAACCGTTAGTAGAAGAAGAAAGGAAAAAAGGTAACATAGCCTACATAAATTTGATAAGCTGGTTGTTAAGGAACATTCTGATTCAAATCGGGAAAAAAGGAAAAATTCATGCTCTCCAGGTCAAAAACACAGCTCCAATAAAAGCCAATCCGATTCACATAATGTCTCCAAGAAACAAAAAACAACTAACGCTTTTGAATATATGGCACGTGGAAAAACGACCTCAACAAAAGATTAACTAAGCAGCTAGCAATTAAATAAAACGTAACCGGTTAAATACCAAAATAAAAATGAAAAAGAAAAAACAAAAGGAACTTTCCCCAAGCCAGTTGGTCACCGAGGGGAAAAATGACCACAACCCTCCAGCAAATAAAAATAAAACATAATAATATAAACATCTAAAAATTGGAACACACAATGTTAGGTCTCTAGCCTCAAATGAAAGGAAAATAGCAAAAGATAGGGATAGCTGCAATAAACTGGAGGAGGCATATACCCAACAAGGGGTCCAGATCCAAGAAATAGACGAGACAGAAAACTACTACTAAATAATTATTTAAAACAAAATATTATTCAATATTATTTATACATTTCTATAATTATGATATTTTTACAAAGAATCAACTATTTAAAATAAATGAATATAATATTAATATTATTAATTGGAAATGATATAAAACGATATACTTAATGATTATGAACTTTATGATTAGATTCAGCATGCAATTAAAAATGTATTTTATTATCTTGTTAGATTGATGAAAAGGTCTAGATGAAAGATAGAAGATATTTTTATGAAATTATTAGTAATTGTTGTTATATTTTTGTTATTAAAAATAATATACACTTAATTATTAATTTTATGCATGTTATACACTTAATAATATATTTTATGATATAGCATGTTTTTATTTATGTACCTAATAAGAAAATGTATTAATGTTAAGTAAAGAAATGTTATCAATAAGTGAACTGTATAATTTTTTTGTTCAACTCGTCAAACAAAGTCACTTTGAGATTGAGCACCGAATTGGAACATGAATTATTCGGCTGGTATAAACAAGAGCAGGAAGCACGCTTACAATTGCTAGAAGAAACCAAAGACCTTCGTGGTCAAATAGAAATGCTGAAACAACAGTTGCAAAAGATTGCAAATCCAGTGGTGGATTGCACTAACAGTGAGAAATGTCCTGATAAAGTCGAATATATGACTGATGAGGAAGATCTAGCGCGAGAGACTGAGTGGGTAAGACAAAAAAGCAGGAAAAAAAGGAAACTGAATACTTCACTGTCCCCACAAGCACAAGGAGCTGACACCAGCGTAAAGCCACCAGAAAAGCCTAAGGTAAAAAAACCACCCCCGCCACCACCTATAGTAGTAGAGAACATTAAGGACTACCAAAAGTTCTACGATATTCTTTCGGCGAATGTGACAAAAGACTCTTTCTTAGCCAAAACTTTAAACGGAGACGTCGTTAAAATCAATGCCAGAGATGAAGATTCGTATAGGTCGATCGCCAAATGTATGTCGCAAAACAACTGTCTTTGGCACTCTTACGAAAATAAACAAGATAGACCGATAAGAGTAATGGCAAAAAACTTGCATTCCTCGTGTCTGCCGGAGAGAATCGTAGAAGATATCGCATCGAAAGGATTCAAAATTCTGCAAGCAGTAAACAAACTTAGTTGGAGGACCAAAACCCCGTTCAACATGTTCATGCTATCATTTGACAAAGACGAGGATGTTAAAAAAATCTATAGCATTAAGTCTATATTGGGTTGCAAAGTAGACATTCAACCTCTAAAGACATCTACACTTATTCCACAGTGTAAAAGATGCCAAGCTTACGGCCACACACAAAAATACTGTTCGAAAGAAGCCAGGTGCGTAAAGTGTACAGGTAAACACTTAACGGCTGACTGTCAGAAACTACCTGATTCTAAGCCAAAGTGTGTTCACTGTGGAGAACCACACCCAGCTAACTACAGAGGGTGTTTGGTTGCCAAGGAGCTACAACACCTCAAAAACAATGCTGTCAAACAGAAAAAAATTATCCCCACCCCTCAGACTAAAAGTGCTCCCAAAGATATAGCACGCTATACACAGCGCACCACAAGCAGTATATCCTATGCTCAAATGACAAAAAACCAACAACCACAGGTGCACCCCAGCCCAGCGAACTCTAGTACTGATGATAACATCAAAAAAATCCTCAACCTCTTAACGACTTTCGATGAAAGGTTGAAGAAATTAGAATATAGTTCCAAGGTACCTACTTCAAAATGAAAATGAAAAAGCACTTGAAAATCATGGCGTGGAACGCAAATGGACTGCTAAAGCATCGTGACGAGCTCGAAGCGGTTCTACATGTGGAAAACATCGATGTGTGCCTTATATCAGAGTCACACTTCACCAGAGAATCCCATTTAAAAATTAAAGGTTACGAATGTTATCATGCTTTGCACCCAGATAACACTGCCAGAGGTGGCAGCTCAGTTATAATAAAAAAGAATCTTAATCACTATATTCAACATAAGTGTGAAGATAAATACGTACAAATTGTAGCTGTATGCATTCAAACCAAGCGCTATAACCTCACCGTCGCGGCCATATACTTTCCACCAAAATATGCACTAAAATCAGAGCAATATAAAAATGTTTTAAATGATCTCGGTAACACTTTCATACTTGGTGGAGATTTCAATGCTAAGAACACACACTGGGGATCTAGATTGACCACAACAAAAGGAAAAGAACTGTTATGCGCTGTTAGAGAATCAAAGTGTAACGTCATTTCAACAGGGAAACCGACTTACTGGCCCACTGATAACCAAAAAATTCCAGACTTGATAGATTTCTTCATATATAGAAATATCTCATCTGGAGTCTTGCACATCAAGGAAGGTTATGACATGAATTCAGACCACTCCCCCATAATTTTAACACTCAGTGCGAACATAATGCGAAGAGAAAAAAACCCAACCTTAGTAAATAAAAACACTGATTGGGAGAGTTTCAAGCTGGACTTAGATGATTCTATTGATCTCAAAGTACCACTTAAAACTACACAACAACTAGATACTGAAATATATGAATTCATGTCTAATATCCAGCGCTGCGCTTGGCAAAACACACCTGAAATTAAGAGGAAACAGGTGAGTCATTCTTATCCCATTGAAATAAGAAATCTCCTAGTCCAGAAACGGGCACAGCGACGAAAGTGGCAGCAAACGAGATATCCGCCAGATAAAACCCTATTGAATAACCTGACAAAAAAACTCAGTAAAGCAATTCAGGAATTTAATGACGAAACCACATGTACCTACCTAAGACAACTAACGAGCTCTAAGGCAACAGATTACTCTCTATGGAAAGCTACAAAACATCTCAATAAACCCATTATTCATGCTTCTCCTATCAAGAAAATGAATGGACAGTGGGCCACAAGTAACCAACAAAAAGCATCAAGATTCGCAGACCATCTGAAACAAATTTTTCAACCAAATGATGAAGAAATTGATGAAGATATTTTGATTGACAAAACAACAGTAGATGAATTAGAAATTAGACTAGTCACGCCAAAAGAGGTTTACTTTGAGATTAAACATCTAGTCCACAAGAAATCACCTGGATATGATCTTATAACTGGTGAAGTGCTTCAAAATCTTCCTCGAAGAGCTATTGTCAAACTTACTACGCTAATCAATGCTACGTTCAGATTGAAACATGTATCAACAGTCTGGAAAGTTGCTGAAGTCATAATGATGCCCAAGCCAGGGAAACCACCACATGAGGCTGAGTCATACAGACCTATATCGCTTCTACCAATCACTTCAAAACTACTAGAAAAACTTCTATTGAGACGATTGAAGCCCCTAATAGAAGAACGAAAACTGATTCCTGACTACCAATTTGGATTCAGAGCTAAACACTCTACAGTTGATCAAATTCATCGTATCACCAATACCATAGAAAAGGCTTTAGAAGAAAAGAAAGTCTGTTCTACAGTTTTTCTGGACGTAGCACAAGCGTTTGACAAAGTGTGGCATGAAGGCTTAACTTTTAAGTTAAGAAACATGCTTCCAAGACAGTTTGTCGATTTACTGGAATCATACCTTAAAGAAAGGATGTTTAGAGTAAGACAAGAAGATGCGTATTCTCAACTGACGCCAATAAAAGCTGGGGTACCACAGGGAAGTGTCCTTGGCCCCGTGCTGTACCTACTGTACACCTGTGATATTCCAGAGCTAGAAAACAATACAATTGCCACTTTTGCGGATGACACAGCTATCATGGCTACAGGAGTCACTCATGCAGAAGCTGTGGAAAAAGTACAATCTGCCGTCAATACCATTGTTCATTGGACAAAAATGTGGCGTATAAAACTAAATAAATCCAAATCGACACATATAGACTTCACCAACAAAAAGGCCAACTATCAACCGGTATATCTAAATAATCTTATAATACCGTATGCGAACTCAGCCAAGTACCTTGGCATGACACTAGACGCAAAACTTCGCTGGAAGGCTCATGTCAAAAAGAAACGCAGTGAACTGGAACTTCGCTATAAAAAAATGTACTGGATGCTGGGTAAATATTCCACATTGTCAGTACATAACAAAATACTTATTTATAAACAAGTCCTTATGCCAGTGTGGACTTATGGTGTACAGCTCTGGGGCTGTACCAAACCAAGTAACATCCAAATAATTCAAAGATTCCAGAATAAAGTATTAAGGGCAATCGTGAATGCACCCTGGTACATCAGAAATGAGGACCTCCATCGTGACCTGAAGGTGAACCTTGTCGCCAGTGTAATACAACAATATGCTGAAGCTCATGAACGACGACTTCTTCAACACGTGAATGTCGAGGCCATCCAACTCCTTGACACCACAGACATAGTTAGAAGACTCAAAAGGACGAAACCTTTTGAGCTAGTTCAGTGAAGTGAGTGCTTCAAGTGGTTTAGTGCTACTTTAAAAGAACACAAGAACAAAGTGTCAGTTTCGATAATAGAGACAATAAGATAGGTGTTAATGGACACATTCTTAGTATAAATTAAATTAATTTAGTAACTTAGGTCAAAATTAAATTACTCATTAGTCTCTAATTTTATATCTAGACTAGATTGTAATCTTGATGAAGTATCTAATAGTTTAGATACATCATAAAAAAAAAAAAAAAAAAAAAACTCGGATTTGGAAATAAAAATGCTTTATTATTATTATTATCAGAGGTGCACAAGAACCACATTTCACCTTTTATTCCTATTAATATTTCATTCAGACAAAATATGAGCATTGCTTATTGGCCACAAATACGCAGTTAAGTATCAGACAAGTGGCGCCACCTGGTGATTCATCGTCACTTCAGTTCTGATTGTTCAATAAAACCGTAATCGCTCGTAAAGCCGCCGTGCCCTTCAGTATTTGTTGATGACGATGAACACCGCATTACGACACACGACGCCACGTGACGTCATATCGCTACCCGCTGACATCACAGTTTACGATCGAACGTACGGAGATGTGATTACTGGTTGCAAGGAAACTTTTTCATGATTACGGTAAAAGATAAAATATATGAAAGAAATCATCAAAAGTTTTACATTACTGCGACACTATACATCAACTTTTGATCTCCTTTTATTGATATCAGCATTCTGTATATGTTTTTAAACTTTCGCGATTTGAGAACATTTTTGAAAAATTAGACAACGGGTCTGAATCGCGTAATTATTATAAAGGTAAATAAATACCTGTGCTCGACGTTTCGAATGACTTGCATCATGCAAGAATGATGCAAGTCATTTCGAAACGTCGATTCAGACCCGTTGTCTAATTTTTGAAAAATCAACATTCTGGCTGTCATTCGTCTTCTGAGGTCAGCGATCGAATAATGCTTTTTTTTCTTGCTGAAAATCCTTTATAAAGTAAACAAAATATCATGACTATATTACCTAAAAACGTATGGCAGAGTACAACACCCACACTTCACCATGTTTTGCAACTCCGTGCTGCTATTGCGAATTTCCTGACGGAAAAATCTGAAATAAAACTTGCCCGACCCGAGAATCGAATCTGAAACCTCGTGGTGAGAGGCGCATACGCTAACCACTAGACCAACGAAGCAATTGGTAACATGCTATATCTTTAAAGGCGTTTAAACTGTTAGAACTTTGCAAAAAATACGAACAAGTTTAACAAACAACAACTTAGTGTCAACATCGACCACAGCTACGTAAAGTGTAAATAGAAATGTATAGCAACATTTTAAGCACCACACAATACATCCAGTGGGAGCACGAAACCACGTATGAAACATTTGTATGAATTATGAGACGATGCGGTTTGTTTCTATTATGCAGAAGGGGACTTTTTATTTGGGCAGAAATATTGGCCATTACATAAAATATACGACAATGGAGTGCTGCAGAGCAAATAATGCTCCACGAAAATGTCGTAAAAATAGCAAAATGAATGTTTTGTATTATGACTAAAAGTGTAAATCAAAGACAGAGTAGAGAGGTATCTCTACTCTGTCTTTGATTTACACTTTTTGTCCAAGTTTATTGGTGTTAAATAAAATTAGGTTATGTCTGAAAGCCATAATGTTTAGTCTAAAGTTAAAAATGATGTTTTTAGCAATTCAAAAAGTCGTTCTTTGTTGTTTGAAAACAGTTAGCAAAACTCATCTTTGCTTCCAGTTTTCCTCACGCTCGAAGCAAAGTTGATTTTTGCTCACTGTTCGCCTTTTGGAGCTGCTAAGGTCAAAAGTTGTATGTGCGACGTGAGACCAAAGTAATTTTATGCCTTTGAGTCCCTCACTACGCTCAAGATTTTAACAAGAATCTCTTGCTACGCTCGTGAAGCAACAGAGCAAAGTTCGTATTTTTTTGACGATATTCAGCCAATCCTCGCATTCGCCGAGCGCGTGTTTCTGACCTCTCCTCACGGAATACATTACAATACATTAGCTTTCATATCTCTATTGAACACAAGAACTTACTGACTTATGTACTATCGAATCACTGGTAATATATTCTCTACTGTAAGATTTAAGATACATTAATGATATAACATTGATGTCACGTTTCTACTGCTTCGTTGTATAGAAAACACTGAATAAGTAAAACATTAATGCCAAGGTTCAAAAATATATTATACCCGTATTATTCTTGTTTCTTGTGTTTCTATTTCGTCTCATAAAATACAAAGGGTCTAAAGCAGCGTTGCTAATTCAAACAGAATTGTACAATTATTGTATGAACTGCAATGAATAGCTCTCCGACGAGGACGGGTATATAAAAGTTGAGCTTTGTTTATTTCTAAGTTCTCTACATATACATTTATATAATATTATTTGTTGTGACAACTTATATCCTTAAAAAAGTTTTGTGGCAAAATATTGATGTTAATTACGGTTATGACTGTTATAAAATTACTTATTGTGTAAACACTGCTCTAATTTGGCTCAACATCAGATTCTGTTTGCGTGCATTGAGACGAGGCGCGGGCGCGTACTTAAAATGTATATTCAACCAGTACGCAGTCACAGGGCACTTGTTCATGGATTAATTGTAAACCCAATTTTTTCATCTGTCACTACAAAATGTACAACAATTTTGTTTATTTCTCGAGTATACTTTATACTTGAACAAGGCGTGTTTTGGTTTCAAACTATACAACACCAGTACACTTGACCTGAGTTCAAAGATAATAACCGTTGTTCTATAAATGTAAGAACGCGTCGCGGACAAATAGCCCTCGGGATATAAGTTCATAGTGTATCTGGGTGTATGAGTGTATGCGTGCGCACCGAGTTTTTAAAGACACGTGATATTTTTTTATTTTCCTAAGTGATAGATTACTCTGAGTAAATTAACAAAAAGTTGTAAATTAACAAATATTCCAATTATATGATGTCTTCATTTAACTTATCTCAATAAGTCAGTCAGCAACAGCGTATAACAGTTAAGTAAAACGAGCCTCACTTACACAATGCATTAGTCCTCGCGCTATACATCATTCGCGTCGCAGTGTCACTCGCACTCGTGCATTATTACAATTATATTCACATTTTATGTCAGTTTATTCATTGTTTATTACGTACAAATAATATTCAGTACAGCATTGCTGAATTTTATTGAAATGAAGATAAAGTGGAACACACGTGCGGTTTATTTAAGGATTTTGCAACGAATTTATATATTGTGGTGCGAACATTTTTATGACTTTCTGTTTATGCAGAGCTTTCTAGCATCGTTGATGCGACGATTTATGAACAACGCGGTGAATAAATCGTGATAGAGTTATGTGGTTTGTTTCTATTCTACAGATGCGCTTGTAATGCATAGCGGTAAACAACATTTTAGATCTAAACTCAAGTTTATATCAGCTCAAAATTTTATAAGTGATAAATGCTTTTCAGTCACAACATATTCATCAATAAATCACCATAAGTAGGTTGTTTTGTTACAACAATGTCATTTCTGTTTCACTTGCTGTATTGAAGGAGCGGCATTATGTCATATCGCATTATTCATCGAGTCAGCGCTCTACTTCCAGCATTCAACGAATGAATGAACGAACGAATGAAGCTTAGCTCGTATTGATTAACTCAGTATTGTTGTGACTTTACAAGCGTCTCGTCATGAAAGAGAAATATACACATTTGCTATCGATAGGCTTTTTGTTCACAAATTTGAAAAGATGAGTTTTTGTTGGAGGGATAAGATCGACGAAGATCGAAGGAAGTGACGCATTTACTATCTGCTTCTGTGAATTGTTAATATTAATGGGTTGATATTTTCACATCATTTTCACTTACTGTCAGGTAGACAACGCCCATTCATGACATACGTCGTATAGAAAGAAATATCACTTATTGTTTCCTACGTCAAATAAGATGCAATGAGTATTTTTTTTGTGGTTAGGCACGTTTTTGACCACGATACCACGATCGGACCTGATGGTAAGTGATGATGCGGTCTACGGGTGAGCACCCTTACCTGAGTGATATCAATTTACCTTGCTTCAAAGATACCCAGATTCTCGTTCAGGGCGTTCCATTCTTTGGCAGTTTGCGAAAGGAATTTTGAAGCGAAACGCTTCGTTTATATTTGACAAATATCTACCTTTAAATCCATCAACACAAAGACATACTTTATGTTTTCCATTGATCACTTAACAAGTTGCTGGCTCTGGCTCCTAATGCTGTGACATAGCCAAACGTAACGTAACGTGTTGTCTCTGGAAACTAAAAAATCTATTGTTTTTATTTGGAAGCTGAAAATACAGCTTTACAGGGTCGTATTTTGATCAATGCTCTATCATGCCCAATGTATGCCAACAACGATGATATCGAGTACAGAGCAAAATGGAGACAGAAGCCAAGCCAAGCCAACCATGTGGGATACATATTTGGGAATTACAATATCATTATCATTTAATAATGATCGTATCAATTATTTAATTGAGCTTAAATTGAGCAACAAATAATACTAACAAGGTGACTTGAATTCAACAACCAATTAATATTTAATTTGTTATGACAGAATCATATTCTGATTTCCTTTTAATATTGTGTCATTAACCTTTCTTATACTCCTACACAATACATAAATACTATATATCATCGAATAGTTTTTCTTTTCATGAGATGCCGAATGTTATTTTGCAAATTGTTGTATGAAATCATGTTTGTTTGTTGACGATACTAACCCATTTATAAAGGTAAAAGCTATACTCGTATGTCTTTATTTTGGTGTAGGTACATACCACCTACACCAAAACATTTATAACGTTCATAACATTGAAATGATTATTTATATCTTTAACAACTTACAATGTTTTTACGTTATTTTTTTGCATACAAAGAGGGTAAATGACGAGCCAATCTCCCGTGGCAATGTTAAACGTCAGTTCATGGGGCATATGATGTGACGTGGAATATTACATTATTACATTTTGCAGAAATAAATTCATGAAGGTACAAATTATTGTTTATCATTTCGCTAGAAGATACTACTTTTTAACTGACTTTAAAAAAAGAGAAGGTTTTAAATTCGCTTTTTTTATGTTTGTTCCCCGATTACTGAAAGACGCTTATACCGATTTGAGAAATTATTTTTTTGTCTAAAAGAATATACTTGTCGTGTTGTGTTGATGATACTAGATGACGTCAAAGGACTAAAGTTTTGCGCTTTACCATGTCACCTTATTGCCACTTCAATGTTTATTATACCTTATTGTATGCCATACTTAGCCCAAGACGGAATACAAGTAATTTGAAGTTGCAAAACACATCTTATTTTTACAGTTTCCGGCTTCTTTGATGGTTTCTTTTCTATTCCACATTTAATCCAATTGATTAGTTTGAAATTAAATTAACGTAATACCCGATATAAAAAATATCAGCAGTAGTTTTGGTGTTATTGTCCTCGCAAACCAATGATTGATTCAGTCACGTTTGCGCTATCACTTGAAAATTCACAGCGAGACGAGAGACTCCTAGAGAGTAGCTTCACCGTTGGACGTGAGCGATACACCACGCTGAATCAATTCTTTATACAATCTACAATTATGTATCGATTGTACATTTTCTTTGTAACAGTATAATAGGAGAACCGATGTGTTGCCATCCTGTTACTGTCAGGATTAAGCTGGAAACTAAAAGATTTAAAATCACGCTGTCCTCATACTTTAGCGACATCTAGTTCTTTATATGATAGATATTTAACAGTTTATTAAAATTAAATTATTGTTTAAATAAAAACTTAAAGTGACATGTGAAAAAATGTTATATATTTAAATAAAAGCTTACAATATATATTATTTAATCTAGGTTGTAGTATCTATCAATTCATATAAGTCATTTTACCCATTTCTCCGATTCAGTAGTTTGCACATTCGTTCGGAAGTCGTCATTAGTGAATGACTGAATATTGAATGGAATATTGAACGAGCGAAGTAAGTGAGAGTACAAGTTCACTCGTTCATTTGTTAGTTGAGCTGGTCATTGGTTCACTCGTGACTAGAGTCCAATCGGCGACCGCGTGGCAAACATGCACTGATTATTTTCGTACTTACAAAATGGCGGATAAAAACACGTTTTTGAAAGGAATCGGTTTACATCTCCGTCATGTATGTGAGATTAAGTTCATCAAATGAAGGATGAGGATGGATTAAGAAGGTTAGTGTAAAAATTGCGATATCTGTGCGCCGTACAATAAGTAAGCAGTAGCAACATTTCATTAACTTATCTTTAGAAAAATGTTGCCACCGCTTATAGTTATTTTACAGAAAGTTAAAATCACCATTCTTAACCTTATTATAGTGAATATAATTTTTAAGCAACAAACTGAATCACTGTTTTAGTGCAATTAAACTATGATTTCATTAAGAGGAGCGATACACAAAAAAACAACACATAATAACTTAATTAACAGCAGTAATAAAAAAACCCGTTTATTGTGATTGAACCTTATTATATTCACTATAATAAGGTAAAGAATGGTGATTCTCAGACTTACTGAATATACAATTTGGTGAAAATCAGTAAAGCCGTTTCGGAGGAGTAAGGTAACTAACATTGAGACACGAGAATTTTATATATAAGATATATTTGAAATTTAGACTAAATAACCTTTTTTAGACTAGAATACACTCACTAATTACACACACTGACTTAGTCGAATATTAAACGCAGTTAAGCGTATACTATGGAAGTGAGGCCATCGTGTAGTACCAACACAGATAAAGTACACAAACTATCTCGTTGCTGAGAATAATGCCTTCACTTCACTAACATATGGCGTCATGTCACGCATTTCTCTTGCAAATAGCAGCCACATTTCGTCGTGTGCCTGAAAAAACTGTTCTTTGAACGGTAAAACGTGCTACACTCAAGATATGCTGATGCTGAATGGGCACGAAAATATCATTAATACCTCGTAAATTTAATTTGTGTTAGGTATCATTTGTGTATTTATTTTATATCAAGACATTTGCGAAAGACTCACGAGGTTGAATTTATTCAACTAGATGTTGCCCGCAACTTCATCCACGTGGAATACGATATTTCCATGCTATTTCCTACAAAATTGATCAACTTCCCTTATACACCAATCCTCTAGGGGGTAAATTTAGGGTTAAAACCTAAAATTTATCGCCTTGAGGATTGGTAAACAGTTTTTTTGTAAACATCTATGTTACTGTTAATTAAAGCTTTGTGCAGAATTTAGTGCAATTTCTTTCCTTATTTATTTCTTTATAAAACTTCATATACACGTGCATAGGAATAAATATATATATTAGAAATATGCCTAGGGCATTCTCTACCAATAATTTAAATTTCTTTCGAAATTGACTAACTGCCCATATAAACTTACAGCCCCATAATTTTCCCCCTTAGGGAGTGATATTTCCAAAAAATTATATATATCAGTTCATTGACGTCATGTAAAATATCTCATGTATTTTCCTTTATACTTGACTAACCTCTCGTAAAAACTTAAACCCCTTCCTAATTTACCCCATTAGGGATAAAATCCTCCAGCTACACAACTTTCAAATAACAAACTTTTAGTACCGACGTAAAAGTTTCATAGTAGGTAAGCTCTTTGTATGTGCATATATAATATTCAGTCAGCCAGAGATTAATGAGACGTCACATGCTCGATATGCATCCTCCATCACTGCATATGAAACATTCGAGAAAATTGAATGAATCACTCACGTTACATTTAGAACTTTTGTACATCTAACACAAACGTATGTATTACACGTATAGTATCCTATACATAATATATTTTAATCCAAAACTGTTTAGGAGTAAGAGCGTAGTTAAATAACAAACATTCAAACTTCCTCATAAAATATTTATATAAACCACATAAATGTTTAAGGTTAGTAGGATATTTAGTACTGAAAATTGAGCCTGAAATGTACATTCACATATTATAGAACCAAAACTTTGAAAAGTGTTAATGCTTAGCAACACAGTGAATGGACCAACTGTTTTGAATGGCTGAACCACGCGAGAAGATTTAAATCGAGGATTGATCAAAGTAAAGCGATAGCGGTGGTGCAATGGTGGCGCGAGACATCGGTATTGATAGTGTTATACGTATCTCTGGTATTGCTCCAGCATTATGTTCCTGCAACTCAAAAATTAAACTTCTCATCTACACCACCAACACATCTCATAACCTGAGTGTTTTGAAAATGTTTTATTTATTGCTAAGTAAAAAAAATACGCCGCTCACTATAAGTGTGATTAAAAGGCTCAAGGTCGCTCAGCGAGCGATGGAGCGAGCTATGCTTGGGGTTTCAATACGCGGTCGAATCAGAAACGATGAGATCCGTAGGCGAACTAAGGTTACCGACATAGCTCAGCGAGTTGCTAAGCTGAAGTGGCAGTGGGCCGGACACATAGCTCGAAGGACAGATGGCCGTTAGGGCAAAAAAGTCCCCGAGTGGCGGCCACGAACTCGCAAATGTAGCGTGGGACGGCCCCCCGCTAGATGGACGGACGATCTTGTCAAGATCGCGTGGAGTCGTTGGTTTCAGTTGGCTAAAATCCGTGCGCTGTGGAAATCGATTGGGGAGACGTTGCTCAGCTGATGATGATGTGGAAAAAAATACGATTAATTCTCAAGTCATACATATAATGGTGTAAAACATACTACTTTAAGCCAAACAGCTCTTGCAAAAAGATACGTACAATGTTTCCAAAAATTCTTCGATTCAATAACCGAAGATTCCATAAATTGGGTGAAGTCAAGATCATAGATTTGGCATCGTAGTGTGGAAGGCGGTGGTCGCGTAAATCAATGGAATATCCAGCCGCGGTCACTCGCGCGAGAAATGATATAATGCCATTTTTGTTATCCGGAAAACTTGCCAATACTCTTTTGTAAAGAAAAGTATTTGAAGTAGATAATACTGTAAAAAGTTTGGTAGATTTCTGGCCAAGTGATACACTTAAATAAGAGCTGTACAAAAAACAAATATTTCACCGCCAAAAAAATAAAATGTTGGCTAAGTTTACCATATTATTAGAAAGCATACATTAAGGAATCAGTACAAATATATTGAAGTCTAAGGTATACTTTATTTAATTCACGAAGAAATTGTGTCGTTTGTTCCAGTTCATAAAGCACTCGGTCCTTCTCGTTAAAAGATACTGTAATTGACAATAAACCTAAAAAAGGTAAAGTTGCTTGTTATTGGGAGGCAGTGGGTATCTCAAAGTGACAATGCAGATGAAACTTTTCGTAAAATTAAATCGGTTTAAAAACTTGGTGGTCCAAGTAGACCATAATAAGCTTAAATAAATTTGAAATGATTTATTGTCTGCTTTTATTCAAAAGTATCCCAAACAACTTAAAAAGTAATACAGGACACTTACATAATACGCTAAGCGCTTATACTAAGTGCTATAATACCTAAAATATGTCTGTGTGAGTGAGTCATTTGAATGTCTAAACAGTATGATGCGGCTCGAGTGAAAAGGGGCAAACTTACGTACAGTATGAAGTGTATATAGAGTAGTTTTGCAACATAACGCACCAGCTCTGGCGGCGGCGAGCAGCGAATTGAGCATGATGCAAGCGATTACTAAATAAACGTGGCGTGAAACCGCACAATGCGGACTTTGTGAATGGAAATACTATCCTGTACTCGGTATTTACTGTTGTGAATACTATGTGCTTTCGCTTTTTGTTAGCAGTTTTAAGTATGGCACAGTTTTTTATATGTTTAAATCAACTTTTAATATGTTTAAATATAGCTCTTTAAGAGTTTCGGTTCTGTGAAGAGTCAGAATAAACAAATGGTGCTAGGCAACGTTTTATTCGGTATTTTTTGCCTTTTCCGTGAAAATAATAGTGACTTTCATTGTGAAAATACTTTGCGCTCCTAAACTGCAAATACGTAGTTGGTAGCAAACCCCGGATATAGCGTCTGTGCAAGTTGCGCTCAGCTGTATTGCATGTGTCGCGGTTACTGTGGCTATTCCTATTTATATATGCTTGTTATTGGTTTTAAGCAAAACATGGCACTAACCACTAATTGAACAGAACGTGCAGTATATACCTGTTATTGTTGTTAAACTGCAACTGCATTATGTACCTTTAAAGAAAAATCAATTTGTATTATTAGTCCCTTAATGAAAATACTTTCCCTGGTCGAGTGCCCGGCGCATAGAAACGGACACTTACCAGTTTATATCCTTGGTACGTTTGACCAAAAGCATGACTCATATCTCTTTGAACCGTGGTTACATTACAAAATCAACAAATTGTTAATAAAGCAGCTCGTAAATATTTGAAAAGGCTAAAAGCGTGGATAAAAGAGGAACGCTGCCTTCACTCAACGCGGCGGGGGATTAGCCGCAGAGCCTTCGCAACAGTTCATGCATACTTTATTGTATTCGTATTTGTTATGAATGCGATAGACGTTATAAAAATTATGAAAACAAAATACCGTCGAAAATACAATATTATAATATATGTTTTCATTACATCATTATCAAGTTATTAAAATACAATGGAATAATGCCTCTGCAATACCAGACCTTAATTATCGTACTTGAAAATGAAATTTTGATATGCTTATTTTTAATAACATTCACACATACAATAATGTAAACTACATCTTCTAATGTAGCATTAATAATGATAAATCAATTATTCCACAGGAGCGGGCTCTTTTTTAAATCGGAAAAAAAAATATGAAAATAGAGACATATGGCGTAAATTGGGTCAGAGCCAACCATGTCATTTCTAAAGTGCAAAAGTTCTAAAAAGAAAATAATATTTTAAAATAATGATTTCATTAAATACCAAAGCATACTCTATTACACCGCTAATCAATTAAATGTTTAATTAATTGTTTGATTAAACATTCAACTACATTTCAGATTAAGCAATATCGTCAAAACGGCAGATGTTTCGTCAAATCCAAACTTGGAATTCCTGTCTCGTGAATTCAAATAAATACGACAGATTTGACAAGTAATGACGGAAACGTTAATTCTAAATTGAAGAGTTCGACAGAAATGAGATGATCTTATGTTTTATATAATTGCTTAACAAATTGTCTGCTTGTGACAAGTTGGATGATTAATTATTCTGTTATGTTATTGGTATTTTGGTTTATTTTACAGTTGTTCTTCGTCGTGTTCAGGGTGTGCCGGACGTAGGAAATCGTTGTGTACGTCAATCGGGGAGGCTCCTTTTTTACAGTGAAAAGTTAACGCGAATGGTATCTAATTGTAATAATGTTGGTTACTTGTGCGCAGTAAAGATAAAGGTGACTTTTGACTGATGACAGAACACGTGTTCGTTTATGTGCCTTTTAATGTTATTATTATATGATCACATATGATGACATAAAACGAATGGTACCTTACATGTGCCGTTGTTGATGCTCACATCCAGCAAACCTTTAACGTAAAGCGTAGCTTTGGCGCTTCTTCGTAACACAGCTAAGGTGCTACGACGTATCGTAGTAATAAAAATAATAATAAAGTGAAATATTTCTCACCATCATATTTTTTTTTGATACAATTTGCTTAGCCTGAGAACATTGAACAGATATACTGTGTAGTCTGTTATTTTCCTCACAGTACTCACTGGAGCCTTTTTTCCTGAAATGAACCATTAATAATTATGTATATACTCAATTAAGTAGAATCGCTGCATCATTCACGAGTATTTCATTTAGTTTCCTGTTCCGCACAAACAGAGTGATTACAAACCCCATCAAGTGAATAGCCGCTTGTTATTTTAGGGTTTCGTAGTACCTACGAAGAACCCTTATAGTTTTGCCAAATCCGTCTGTCTAACAGTCTGTCTGTCTGTTTATCTGTATGTCTGTCTGTCTGCCCGACCGTTAGTGCTAGAAAGCTGACCTTTTTCATGGTAATTATGTCAAAAAAGTGGTAGAATAAATGGTTGAAAATATTTTTTGCCTCTACATGTAAAGTGGGATGATTGACAGTCGCGTGCCATTTAGTGTGGGTTATCATTAGATAGGTCTTTCAAAAACATTCAGGGGTTACAAATCGTTTCTTTGATTAGCCGTTAGTAGAAAATTTAACTTAGAAGAGCAAGTTTTTCCTCGAGTAGGGCGTTGGCTCGATCAATCTGAATAAAATCAAGGTGGTATGTTATGTAATGAACTTGCAAGAAAAACAATAGTATCTACGTTAACTTTATTAGTTCAAAGTTATGGAGACCCAAATTATAAAATGCAGTTACTTAAAATAGTTCGCACATAATACAAAAACCTTTGAAAATAATGACTTGTATGAAGTTTTTCTTGTTCAATACAGATAGAAAACCCCTTTAAATCTAAATATGTTGGCACGATTAGCTCCGAAAACCTATTGCGCGTGGCCCGACACGCACTTGACGGTTCTTCCCAACTCTCTTCACGTATTTATGAACGAGGAAAATGTGTGATATTATTGTCAAGAAATAAACAAGTCATTCGATGTTATAACTTCATTAACAGTTATTACGAAAGTTGTATTTAGGAACAGTTCAAGATATTTTAAGTTTTAGTTATAGAACGTACTTTTACAATCGACAAATGGGATCTGCATTAAAATAATAATATGAAAAAGTGCCATCAGGTAAGCATCACACTGTGTCATCGGCATAGCTCGGTCCAGTGAACACACATACCGTACACACATCGGTCACATATCACACTCACATCACGCACTTATTTTATTCTCGTATGTAGATAATTTTATATTAGATCTGATTAGACCGTTACTCCTACTACTGACTGACATTTACACAGAAAATAACACCTTTTGATATTTCTACCCTATTACTAAGACTTCAATGTCCGTCTGCCATCAGGCTGTATCTCATGAGTTGTAATAGTTAGACAGTTGAAATTTTTACAGATGCTAAATAACCGTTGCTGCCATAATAACAAAAACTAAAAACTAAATAAAATAAACATTTAGGGGCGGGGGCTCTCATACAAAAAACTTGTTTTTTTCTCGATTCAGATTGATATTGATAACGGTAACGGTAACAAATAGACTACTAACTAATAGGCTTAAAATATTCACAAATAAATAATTAAATTAAAATAAAATAAATATTTTCGAGGGGCTCCTAAACAACAGCCATGACAGTCATATTTGTCGTTTTTAAAAATAAAGGTAAGGAACCTTTTGTGTACGAGTCCAATTCGCACTAGGGCGGTTATTAATTATTTAGTTGTTTTTTTTTACTGATTCTAATTTTAAAATGTGGTTAGGTATAAAGCAATTTATTCTATTATCTAAATCATAACAATAATTTCCTCTTCCATGTTGATAGCACAAAATTCTATATTTCCTTTTGTGATGGCGGCTATCACCTTATAAATAAACCTTCCTGTGTTTACAAAATATCAATTGTTTTCGCAAAAACGATCGAATAAATAATGTTCATAGCGGAAAAAACCAACACAACTCTTTGTATTTGCTGTTTTATTTCACACTTGAGTAGTCGATGTCTCAAAAAACAACCTCCTTTAAAGGCGTAAAAATGTTTTAAAAATACAATAGATATAACTCTACGTATCCAATTCATAATTAAATAAATTTGAAACATTTATGAAAACCAACTCAATATTATTGGAATATTTTTGTAACTTTGGAATTTTATATTATGTGACGAATAAATAATATAATAACAATCGAGGTTTTAATATTTCATCCTATTTTTCTTTTGAACGAAACTTTTAATAATAAGTAGTTCTGTGAAATATATTATTTGTATCACCACAAACTTACGCTAAAACCTCATGTGTAAACTGTTTTACAAACTCGATAAGTGTAACTGACGCAACGACGTTATCGGATTGCAATTGATCTATCAATACTATGCAGGGCAAAATGTACTATTGTGTACATAAAATACTAGCCAGGTCACGTGAAAACTATATAAGCCAACGTCGCTCCAAGCATAGTTGTGTTTTTTGGTTTCATTACACGTTTTAGGTCACCAAGTACAACTAGAGCATATTGAAAGCTTACACTACACGGTAAATTCATACACCATGTAAAATATTATTGCATGTTATACTCACAAAAAAAACAAATAAGTATAGCATTAAAATTCCAGTGCACACATTTAGCTATGCTTAGCAAATTAAACTAAGAAATAGTTAAAATAAATATGGGACCGGCAGGATTAGAATCTGTGTCCTTTGTTCATCGGGCAGCTGCTTTAAACACTAAGCTACGGTTTCCTTTTGCCGTAGGCGTTCATAAATTACAAATTATGTGTTAATAATTTTTTGAAATCTAGAACAGTCCATGTTATACATTTAGTTATAACAAAAGTTGCGGTAAACTGGGTGACTTGAAACAACATCAATTGATAATGCTAATGATAATTCTGGTGTCAAATCATTCTAATATTCTCATACCAAACACACAAGCACTTGTGTGTTAATTGGTACGTAGCTAAAAAGTGACGTCTACTTCAAATTGACTTGTGTCATATTATGTTATTGTATGAACAAGGATATGCCAGTACATTATTAATAGAGCACCGCGGTAATCTGTCAGCGTTGCATGACAACGTGCGCACTCGGGGGTAATCGCCTTTATACAGGGTGTGAGCCGGGGTTTGAGTTAATCTGCACAGCAGCACGCTATTGAAAATGATTTACAATATTAATAATACACGATAAGTCTGCATTACATATGTGTTTCGGATTCTTAACTTGACTTGTGTTTATTCTCGTATTGTTTAGATTACTATAGATTCAACCTCAACGAAAAAAAAATATTTTGTATCCATGAAATAGAAAAAAAGTAACAGTAATCCCAATACAATACATAATCTCGTTTGTTTGTTGATGACCAACTCTCATTTCTAAGCAATAGCTCTTTCATTATTTCATTGCGGCTCGTTTTCTTATCTACCTCCTCTCTCTGTTTATGAGAATAGATCGGTCAGTAGTGAAAGTCTTTGTTTTGTATATAAAAGAGATATCTTATTCAGCGATATAAAAACTGACAGTTGATAATCAATAGACATTATTACAAAATATAACCAAAATACTAATAAATTATGTATGAGTGTAAAAAATTGTGATAAAGTTTAAATGCCTATTACTAAAAAAAACAAGTAAAAATAAACAACTTTTTATTTTATTACTGCGCAGGTGAAGCAGTGGGTGCTAGTCAATAGTAATAAACAAATACGACTGGCAATGTGGTCACGCGTGTGCATATCCATGCAGCTCCATAGATTACTGAGATGTGTATTTGTTACGTGTCGATATGAATTATTCAGAGCGTCACAGCCTAACCCGGGAATCGAACCCGAGACCTCGCAGTGACAGGCGCACACGCTAACCACTAGATCATTGAGGCATGTCAAAATGAAATGAGATTACATCAAAACTCTCAAAAGATTTCTAAGAGACGTTTGTAATCTGAGCTATGGCTTACTGATGAGATTTGCCACTGAAATAAATGATGGGACTATGGGATGAAACAACCCATGCCGGTAAAACATGTTTTTTTCTCATCTTAGTGTTTTTTTGACAAACATGAATTTGCTGTGAAAGGTTATATTTATAACTAGTAACCCGAAAGTGGGGAAAGTGACATTAAAACCCGCTAGTAGTAAAAGTAACAACTCCATTGGGATAAAATCTTTTGCGACCAAAAAAAAACGTGTCAAATTCATTGAATAGCTAATTATTGTCTGGTATTTCGTATTACATGTTCTGGTCACGAGCGCGGGTCTAACAGCAGCAACACTCATTTCTCAGCGGTCAAAGGATTTGTGCTCTTCGTCACTTATTCAAATCCGTTTCTTCACAAATGGCCCGCGCATTGAAACGTCGGCGCTTTGTGATTTGTCGAAAACCTTACAAACTTACAACGCCATTTCTCAACTCCCTTTTACTTTGTGCTTAATACATTTACATTTTTGGAAATTTACTTCGAGTCATGATTTAAACCACTGCGTTTGAAATTAAAGATAAAGATAAAGATAAAGATACTTTATTTCGCAAATATGGGTGTACAGTATGATGTTACATAAAGAATATTAGTTCCACCAAATTTTACCAATAGGCATGCGAAAGGTTACATAACCGTTAAAATACATACAAGCAACAAAGACAGCATAAAATATTACAAAACTAACAAAGAACAAATAAAAATAAATTTAAACAATAATATGAAACAATTAATTAAAAACTAATATAAACTACACAAATGCACTATCTTTTTCATTCATAAATTCACTTATACTGTAATAGGCTTTATCAGTCAGAAAGTTACAAAGTCTTTTTTTAAATAAATTAATATTAAGTTCTTTCCAACACTTTGGTAATTTATTGTAAATGTTGGGGGCCATGCAGAAAACACTCTTGCGCATTAGTGTTGTGTTAGCAGTTTGTAGGCAAATTTTACTGCTGTCTCGCCTGTTTCTTGGTATTACGTCAGATAGACGCATAAATCGGTTTGGATTCGATTTTACAAATAAAGCAACCTCCAAAATGTAAAGGCACGGTAGTGTCAGTATTTTATATCGCTTGAAATATGGCAAGCAGCTATCTATGGGTTTTTCAAATTCGGAATGTTGTTTTGTGGCACAAACAAAAAATAACATGTTCGAACCTTAAAGCGTTTATATGTAACATAATATAATAGTATCAATGAGAGGAGTTGTCGTTGCGCATTGAACGTTGTACCGACCCAGATCACTATGCAGTGACAGTGTCAGCACCTTTAGGCAGTTCTGACCACTGTCTAGTGAAATCTGTGTCGGTATATTCTCCACCCGACCCTAGTCTGAAAGGCACTAGGCGGATATGGCGATATAAGTCGGCAGACTGGGATGGGATGCGCTCATTCTTTGCATCCTATCCGTGGTTGCCCATTTGCTTCTCTTCGGGTGATCCCTCAGCATGCGCGGATGCTATAACAGATGTGCTGCACCAAGGTATGGAATATTTTATTCCTTATGCCGATGTAAGCACATCTAGCAAAGCACAGCCTTGGTTTGGAGCTGAGTGCAGACGTGCTGAAGCACGGAAACACGAGGCCTTCCTTGCCTGGGCTGATGCTCGAAACCGCAAAGCTAGCGACATACCGGATAAGAAGAGAGCCTATAACAGGGCAACCAAGTCCAGCAAAACCGCTCTACGGAAGGCTCGGTTTGACCGTATTCGCAGCATTGGGAACAAACTTGCGACACACCCAACAGGGAGTAAAGCGTTTTGGTCCCTAGCGAAATCGGTCGAATCGAACTTCTGCCGCCCCTCACTACCTCCACTGCTGAAACCTGATGGGTCACTTGCCCACACTGCTGAAGAGAAAGCGAATTTATTTGCTTCCATCTTCGCAGAGTCTTCGCGTCTAGATGCTACTGGCGCTATACCCCCTCGTCTACTAGTTTGCGAGACTTCTATGTCGGACATACGCATACGTCAGACAGAGGTTCGTAGGGTGTTGCGAAATCTAGACGTGAACAAAGCAAGTGGTCCCGACGGTATTCCAGCCATAGTTCTGAAAACCTGTGCACCTGAACTGTCTCCCATATTGACGCGCCTCTTTCGCCTCTCCATGGCTTCTGGACAAGTGCCGAAATCCTGGAAGCTTGCTAACGTGCAACCAGTGCCGAAAAAGGGTAGCCGTGCCGACCCTGCCAACTATAGACCGATTTCGGTCACTTCCATACTCTGTAAGAGTATGGAACGTGTACTCAACAGCAGACTCCTAGCATACCTAGAAGCGAACGACCTCCTCAGTGACCGGCAGTATGGGTTCCGCCGACGCCGTTCTACTGGTGACCTTCTAGCGTATGCCACGCACATCTGGAGTGAAGCCGTCGAGAAGAATGGTGAGGCCTTGGCAGTCTCTCTCGATATCTCGAAGGCTTTTGACAGGGTCTGGCACGAAGCCCTTATTAGCAAGCTACCGTCCTTCGGTCTACCCACTAGTCTCTGTGATTGGGTATCAGACTTCCTGAGGGACCGATCGATTCGGGTTGTCATTAATGGCAGCTCGTCCGATCAAATGGCGATCAATGCCGGAGTCCCTCAGGGGTCCGTGCTCTCAGCAACGCTTTTCCTGCTTCACATCAACGACCTACTAATACCAGGTACGTTTGGTTACGCAGACGACACAACAGTTGTTGAAAGCTATATACCCAACCCACGAGCTAGTGGTGTACAAATCCAGTCGCACAGGAAGGCAATGGTCGAACGCATGAACGTGTCTCTGAAGGCAGTCTCCGATTGGGGTGACGCCAACTTAGTCACGTTCAATGCTAGTAAGACTCAGGCGTGTCTTATCTCCGCAAAACGGAGTCAATTCATCCTGACTCCTACTTTCCGAAATGTATCCCTTCCAATAACTGATCGTCGTGAGCTCCTCGGTATCTCGCTGACCTCGAAGCTCAATTTCGGCTCACACATTGAGTCGAAAGCTCAGCTAGCCGCCAAAAAGCTGGGCATCCTCAACAAGGTGAGGCAATATTTTACACCAAGGCAGTTGCTCGACCTCTATAAAGCGCAAGTCCGGTCGTGTGTGGAGTACTGTTCTCATCTGTGGGATGGTTCAGCCAAGTACCAGCTTGAGGCACTCGAGTCAGTCGAGAGGAGAGCCAAGAGAACCATCTGCGACAACGATCTGACGGAGGCTCGACTACAAAGTCTAGAGCACCGTCGCAAGGTTGCCAGCCTATCGGTCTTTTATAGGATACATTTCGGAGAGTGTGCCGAGGAACTTCACAACCTAATCCCTCCGTCCCCGTTTCACCATCGGACTACCAGACAAACGGCACTCAGGCACCGCTTCACGGTAGACATTCCACTAATACGCACTAAGCGTTTCGCTTCTACATTTCTTATGCGAACTGCCAAAGAATGGAACGCCCTGCCCGAGTCTGTGTTTCCGCATGAGTACAATCTGGATCTTTTCAAAGCAAGAGTTAATAGGTATCTTATAGGTAAGCGTGCTCCACCGTAGACCGCATCTTCACTTACCATCAGGTGAGATCGTGGTCAAACGCGTGCCTATCCACCATAAAAAAAAAAAAAAAACATCATAAATATAGGAGAATATTATTTGTTCCTTCGATGTTATCTCACATGTCAAGTGACATGACGAGAGGGTGTCATTTGCGTAAGGGGTGGAGTGTGAAGGGTGCGGCAAAAGAACGAGCGTAATCAGTTAGCGTATGGCGGGGATCGTTTAGATTCAACGTTCATCGATCGATCGTTTAGCGTATGATTATTTATGGTCTCAGAGATTACTAGGTGCTTTCAAATACAATTTACTAGTATTCTTGCTAACCGCGTCCAGTTAATCTTAATATGCTTGGGTTAGGAGAAAGTTCACGTCCATGGTTAAATGTCAAGGATCTTAAAATTGTACAATTAGTATTTAGTACATTCAAGTTTAATAATATTACAACCACATTAGGTACTTGGTCCATCTGACATTATGTATCAGCACATGAGACATGCTATCAATGCTAATGAACGTGACTACTCATAGGAGGAGTGTCACGTTCATTAGCGTTACTAGTACCGCAATCTGGACATTTGTGTATGTGCGTGTAGTTTTGTTGTGTAGATCACACCGCAACGTAGTCATGCTTAGCTGATTAGCTTTGAGATAGCAAACATCACATGTCACCGCAAGTATAACTCATAGATGATGACCAAATTGTTATCCAAACATTAATATAGTAAGAATTAGATAAATAAGAACAATTTAGTTTTTAGCTGTCACGCATAGCGTGACATGCAACACTTATAAAACTCTTTCTGTATAACATTGAGCCTCCGCGATGCAGCATTAATTGTTGCGTCGAGTCCAAACGTTGACTTTGACGTCAGAGAGGTGTTGTGTAAGAGCGACGTCACTCCATTGTCGTGCCGTGAGTTTTGTGTGATGTAGGTCATGTGTGTAATGTAAGTCATGTAGGTCGTAGAAATGAGAGAAATACACGCGTCGTAACAGAGGAGACATCATTACTAGTTACTTCTGCAAAAAAAACTAATGAATGCGATAAAATTTTAGTCGCCGAATGCAATGATCGTTGTTTCTTTGTTTTATTGACGTTGTGATGAAATTCAATACAATGCTATACAATTTAATTGAAGAAATCATGAACAATATTGTAAACTAATAAGTTATATCCTGCTCAGAGTAGTTACAATTTTAATTGATAAAATTAAGCAAAATCGATGTAATGTTAAAATTCAATGAATGATTGAAATAATTAAAACATGGTACAGTACATACGGCCTCGATGGTCTGGTGGCTAGCGAATCCGCCTCTCACCGCGATGTCTCGGGTTAGATCCCCAGGTCGGGCAAAGAGTCTGAAAACTTTCCGTCAGGAAATTTACAATAGCAGCACGGAGTTGGAATTGCACCCGGTTGATGGCGATAGGCTCACCAGGATCCCATGGGATCTATACACAACAGGTGAAATAAGGGTATTGTACACCTCTGCCACACCATTCTGGGTATGTAGTACAGTACACGTAAACGACATTAACGTTGCCCTGACGAGATAGTAGATACACATTTATTTGCATTCCATCACCGGTGCAGTGAGGAGCGCGCGTTTGTTTATCGTCGCCGTACGACGATGGATGCAAACAAACCTTGTTTTATACAACCAGTGCTCGCTCTGACACCTTTGACTGTATTTGAGTCTACGCCGTAGTTGTGTCGTAGCAGCACTACGGCGTAGCATACTAAAGTTGTAACAAGTTGTTTGAGAATGAAAGTAGTTAAAACTCCACCGCTTTGTCAGAGTAAAAATATACCGAGTAGTTTATCCTCAAAGAAACGGTCTGAACGCATCATGTGCCTACGCCGCGGTATAAGAACGCAAAAATAATACTAATAAAAGACGGAAATGTGCCGCTGAAACGAACGATTTAAATAAAGTATAAAGAAGCTTAATTCTGGTGCATGAAATTAAAATACAGTTAGTGGGCAGCCCTGCCGTGTATCGCGTGATTGTCTTTTGTAATTTAAAGAAAAAGTATCGACTCAGAATACTGGTATATCTTTATACTGCGGCTCTTTGCTACCTTAACACTTCATAGTAATATCCCGAGGCACTTTGTGAAAACTGAGTTTGGCAACATTTTATGCACTTATTTCTACGAACGAAGTGTTTTCTGCATTGTTGTAGAAATAAATGCAGTGGTGTGTTATGTGCGGGTTATGGCGCTACGGAATGCTCAGAGTACCCAATATTTAGGCCTTTTTCGGAACATTTCCAAAATGTTCCGAATTAATTTGAGTTAGATGCATTGGTACACAGCACTGATAAGTAGTGCTTTATTTTTTATTGATTTCTGTGATGTAATTCCATTGGTAGCTTTGTATCACTTGTGAAACGTCCTACGTTTCACAAGTGATTATTTTTCTGATGACTCTAATTTAAGTGTACAACCTGTAATAAACATTTATGTTTAATTGTTCATGGTATTAATTAGGTCATTTATAAGTCTTTCTTCACATCTTATAGACACAAAAATTTTGTTTTGGCACACACAATCCTTTGCCAACTTCACTTTCAGTACGATATTTTATTATTTACCAAATATGATACTAAATCTTATTGTGACGGAAAATGTCATTGCAACCACTTGTGTTTCGAATACGATACTTCATTCGACAATTCTGCTGTGGAGCTGTCAAATTGATAACAATGTGTAAAACATTTTAGGATGGTGTAGAAATATATTTTAAGTGGATAAATTTAAGAAAGCCCATTGCTTTGCCAGTTTATCTTATTCATTACCTAAAGGTTTCATAATATAAATGTTTTGTAATAAAGAAACCAAGTATCATTTATGTTTAAATTATTGACTCTTTAAAAAGTGACGAATAAAACAGCACAATTTATGTTAAGGCTTTTATATATATACGCCATAAGCGTTGGATTTAAAATTCGCTCGCGTCTCTCACTCCCGCAGCGATGCCGATGCCGCAAACAAACATCTTTCTTTTATATTGTTTTGGCGAAAACCTCCATTCTCCCTCTTCCCTACTACCTCCGCTCCACCCCACTTCCCTCCAATGTTTCAACACTGCTCTGACTACAAAAACCAACATTTACGTTAAAACTTCAAACCCTCTTCGTTCGCGGAATTCTCATTATAACACAACAAATATTGTTTTGCCTTTTCAATTAAAATACAACAATTCCTCGCGTGTTTTTTCGCCAAACAGTGCGGTCATTGCATGTTTTAATATAAATAACTTGATTGTGTTTGTGCTAGTTTCTTTTATTATTAATTTAAGACATTTTTTCAAATTTTTGGTATACTAAAAACAGCAATGCACAATAACTTTTTTCTGAAAAACATGAATACGTTTTACACATTGCACTTATTATACAATTTTATTTATATTATATATTTTGTATTGTTTCAATATTTAAATGGACTATTATAAAAGAAGAATACTAAATTATTATTTTATATAGTTTAAACATAAAAAAATCTTTTTATTAACGTTTCTCGCAGGTGGAGAGGAGGGCAGTTGCTCTAGTCTTATTCTTCTAATATCAAAAACTCGTGTTTCAGTGATAGCCATCGAACTATTCTAGTATATTTGGAAGGTTTAAAATAGGAAGTATGTTATATACCACTGATGTAGGTTGACACACAACAATTAGTACAATAAAAGCGTCTTTACGGTAGCGTAACATGATCCATGTATCTCACACGGTGTAGCTATAGAGGTGTGAAATAAAACCATCTCGTGTTAAAAAGAGCAAAGCGAGAATGAGCGGCGAGCACTTTGATACTGGAATTATTTGTTCTCGTGAAGCGTGTCAAGTGCCCCTTCGGCCTGCGTCCCGCGCACCGCAATTCGCATGCTTGCAGCGCCGTGACCTGGCGCTGGACCCTCACCGACTGCCACGCAGAACGTCTATATCCTTACTAATTTATTATTTTGGTTTAAGCGCGCTAAATAAAATATTCTAAGTACTAGTATATTTGTTATATTTGACCATGATTGAGGCGTCAGGCAAAGGTTATAATTATTAATATCTCAATTTAAAATAATTATAGAACTGAGCTGTTTTTAAATGTGGCAAATTAATTATTAAGACTTTATAATTTTATTTACCAGAACTCAGTTGCAATGGGTGTGCCATTTATACTAAAATAAATTTGCACTGTATGGATTTGTAAAGTGATCTATTAGCGTCCCCTCTGCCTCCTACATCTCACCCCCGCTAACACCCCGCCCCGCAGCAACCCACCGCTCGCTGTCCACTCGTTATTAATTAACGAAGATCCTTTGTTTGTTGCCCAGTTTACGTTATTGTAATTGACTACAGAACATCCACTCGTCTCAAACAATTCCCGGCTTATACCTTACTTGCTTTTTCTTACGGCTTGGTTTGCACAAGAGCCTTATTCTTTGTGCCTATAATTATATAATTGTTAACCAAGTTGTGACCCATCAACCACTGAGCCTAAAAACTACATGTTGCTTAAATGTCATGACATGACGTAGACGCGCATTTAAAAGGAGTTTTTGGGAAACAACTGGAATTGGTCAATTTATAATATTTTTAATTTTTATTAATCACGAATAGCAATACAGATATATATAATCAACCACGTATTTCGTGTATAGAGTGGGCCTTCTGTATTCGCTAAAATCTCAACACACACGTATTAATTATTTATAGCAATCATGTAGCAGCTCATCCCGGCTTAAAGGTGGATGTTACAAGTAGCTGCCGGTTTGTCATGAAGTTTGCTTGATTTGTAAATTACGTTTGACTATAGTAAAACCTCTTATAAAGTAATGAAGCATTTAAGAATGCAGGTACTACACCAAATATACAAGGTGCAATTGTTACGTGTGTTAGGGCGATTATTCTTATCATAAATCTTTCAACGGATATAATTAGCACTTAACCCAATACATGAATTCTTTTTATTTCTTATTATAATAAAAAGAATAATCACTTATTTTTTAAGGAATTACTCCCATATATTAAATTTTAATTATTTTACTGTCCGGCAATAATTCTATGCTTTGAGAGATATAAATAAATCACATTAATTAATGAGTAAAATTACGTCAAAAACTTTTAAAATTAAAACTAGAAATATCCAAAATGTTGTCTCTAAACCTTCATAAATTTAATATGAAACATCATAAAGCTTAACTTACTTAAAAAACCGGTTCAATTGAAAAAAAAGGTCATATTTTAAGAACGCGTCATATACACATATTAATATACTTATGTGTCGTTTAGAATGTTAGCTAAAACCGTATTTTATGTTTTTAAGCTCTTGCGATCTGATAGCATTTTTCTAAAATAAGACAATGGGTTTAAATTGCGTAATTAATTACTACCTAATCATCGTAAGAACTTTGGGGGTTGAGCTGACGCGTCACACGCTTACTGCCATACACATTATGTAAGGGGAAATTAATTTTATCTGTTTTAAACAAACATTCATTCACTTCTCTCAGTGTGAAGTCAAGATAACATAAAATAATATAATAGTATTTCTTACTTAAAGTATATTTTTTTAAAACTCTAATTATCATAGTTATTAGACTAATTTAATTTAAGAGCCTAAATGTATATTTTTCTGTAAATAAAGATATGTTTTTATTATCACCTGAAACTAACATTATCATTATTACATTTGTAATAAATTTTTGAAACAAAATAAGCAGAACTGAAGCAATTTACTCGTTTGATACAGAATTCTTTATGAATGCGAGCTTAACATTTTACATCATTTATTCTTCAAGGTGAAGGTAAGAAAATTCATCCAACAAACCTTTTATAGAAATTTATGAGAAACTTTTTAAGGTCTTGATATCAATCAAAGTATTTTAAGAGAAACTTATAAGAAAATGTGAGCACAGCAGCGTAAGTGTAGCCTTTAATCAATCACGTCATGTGAAAAAGTGTGAGATGTGAAAACATACATTCTCTTTAAGTACCTGTGAGGTATACCTATAAAAATACCTCATATTTAGCCAAACACTGCCTGAGAAACATAATAAAGCCGTATATTTTTAGATTACTATAATAATTATGGCTCGTGTAAGATTATTTATTGTAATAGCTTTGATTCTCGAAGATTAATATATCTGTCTTATTCATCATTTTTTTCTAATAAATTATCTTTTTATGCCTTGTATGTCGTAATGAAGAAACTGAGAGCTGTTGTTGTATCAGTGTAATCCGTTCACATTGAAGCAAAGACAGAAAAGAATGTGGAATATTTGATACCCGCGAGTGCTACGAGTAATACACTCACTGACTATAAAGCCGATTACAAGCGATGCCTGCGCTACGGTGAGTTCTACGTTGAATTGCGTAGCACTCGACGTGGCAATGCGATAGTGGTTCTCATATCATATTTTATTTTACAGAGTTACCGTTGTAGCTCATCCTTCATTACAATTAAATAAAAAAAGCAAGTCTATGCAAGTTTACGATACTACTGTACTCAAATTTAAATTGATAAGTACAGCGTTAATAAAATAAGCTCCATTAACTAATTTAAACTGTCACATTTACAACCGAAGTTTCTCATTTTAATGTGTAATACACGCCGTCTCTTGACTTACACAGATAAACTTCAAGCATTATCTCAGTTGTAGCATTATCACAAATGCGCCGTTTGTTTCGATTACAGCGACATTAACTGTGATAAATGGCAACCGCGATTATCTGTAATATACGACCAATACATTACATCAAATGTCACTACTAATAATGCGCGCAGACATTTCTATGTCTTACTAAACAAAGTAATTTTACTTTTTAGTGCTTACGAGCCAACCCATTGATGGATTAAATCTACCTTTCAGTATTTTTTTGTTTTTTTAAACTTGTTTTTCGGTGTCAAGTGTTTTCTATTTTCAGGCTCCTTTGACTTTTCGTTGCCATAAGAAAAAGTTCACGATCTTGACAAATCCTTTAAGAAAACTGCCAGCATTAACTGTCACCAAGGCCACTGTATTGACTATTTACCTGTAATAACTGACTATTACTCACGAATAGCACCTTTTTGTTATTTTTATAGAGACCATTTAGTATAATGCAGTAAACGGGTTTGAAGTCCAGTCAGTGTATACCAAACCGGCACTAAGAGATCAATACGCTCTAACACGTGAAGGTAGTAAAAAAAAGTCATAATGAAAGATGTCTGCCTGCAGCGTCGCGCGTATTCTTCTTGGCACTGACCTACACTACATGCACACACATCACTCGGAGTGCTCACACAAATGTTACTATTCATTGTATCTCGCTCTCATATTAACTATGGACATGGACAACTCCTGGGATCCAGTGTGATTACAACACCCAGGGCATAGTACCACGAGGTATTTTTAAAATATTGGCCATGTATAATTTGGCAATAAAACAAAAATAATATAATTTTAACAGAACAAAAGAAAACAAAAGGACATCGTGCTTGTTACTTCCAAATAACCGTTTCGGTCGTTAAAAAGTTGCATAAATTGCCTACAGTTAATATTTGCAAATTAATAATTGTGCGTTTCACCAACATAAAGAAAATAATTTTCTAAATGCAACAATATCACAATCCGTTTATTTCGTCATAACGATTTGTACCAGCTCTCTGCCTATGACGATAATAAAGCGACGTCACACAGTTGCTCAACATCACTGTGACGTAACACTGCATTGTTCTCAAAACTTATATCTGGGAGAAAGTGTTTAATATCGTTTCTCTCATACTTTGATCTAGGCTAAATATTGTATTGTTAACATGCTCTAGATTTCTTAAATTGTTACTGAGTACATAAGATAAGTTTTGGTATTTATCTTTGCCGATTTATTTACCACCGTATGTATACCAGTATGATACTAAAGTAAAATGGATTTCACACTTATACCAATGCAATGCCACTGTCACACTTTATTCAGTTGTAAAGGAGAGACATCTAAATTACATTGTATTTTTTTACATCTTGTTCGATAGTTTCCATGTAAATACAATGAATCAGCCACTGATTTATCATTACACTATGATGCCGTACAAAACGACCAAAGTTGTTGAACTGAAGACTGCCATTCATGGGAACGAGAATGAACGTCGATATTTAATTAATGTTTTTCTCATTCCATCCTCCATTGTTTTATGAATTGTAAAGTGCTGAGATTTCCGACGGAAATACGATATTATTATGATCTTACAACATTGAAGTTGATTAAAACATACACAAGAATTAGTTTGTACGCTGCGGTCTCAAGTTTCTTCCTAAAAGTGTAATAATACTTTACTTTTAATAAAAGTAAACGTGATTCAGTCTTTGCAGACATCATTCGGACAGACCTTCACGTTTTGCAGTCATTGCCAAAAAACAAAACAAAAAATATGCTGACGTAGCAAAATCCTACGATAACTAACCAGTACATCCTGGGGAGTCTCTCCACATGTCCTTAGAACGACTGGTCTAGGGTTTTCCTACAGCAACCGCTTCTTTTGATAGCTCACACTCACATCGATGGCTAACAATTATTTTGTATTGGACTAGTAGGTCCAAGACAATATATATTTTAAGCATTGACACAAAAAAAGAAGAAGTTCATTATAACACAAGATTTTGCGTGCAGCTGTGATAATTTACGATTTCATATTGAAGTACATAAACTGCATTTTCTAACTACACTTAAAAATGCCACAAATTTAAAATGCATAACATACAGCTGTAGTTATTTTTATAGAAATGCAAGCAACTGTTGCGATCGCACAAAAATGTTGTGAAATTCAGTTTTTAAATAAAAAGTGAGAAGTTACGACGTGCATTCGAGGCCTTGGCTTCCTGCCAATTTTCCTACAACTATTTAAATGCGTGAAATAAATACCTTTTCAAGCTTATTTCACGCGATGTGTTAAATTTGCAAAGTTAACCTTTTTTATGGCGTAAGCATCTTGTCAAAGTACTTGCAGGTGTTACAGTGAGTTATCGTTACTTTAAACATTTTTGTTTGCAATCCATTTTTTTTTTTTTTTTTTTTATGGTGGATAGGCACGCGTTTGACCACGATCTCACCTGATGGTAAGTGAAGATGCGGTCTACGGTGGAGCACGCTTACCTATAAGATACCTATTAACTCTTGCTTTGAAAAGATCCAGATTGTACTCATGCGGAAACACAGACTCGGGCAGGGCGTTCCATTCTTTGGCAGTTCGCATAAGAAATGTAGAAGCGAAACGCTTAGTGCGTATTAGTGGAATGTCTACCGTGAAGCGGTGCCTGAGTGCCGTTTGTCTGGTAGTCCGATGGTGAAACGGGGACGGAGGGATTAGGTTGTGAAGTTCCTCGGCACACTCTCCGAAATACGCGCAGAGACGGTGAACAATGACATGTCACACTGCGCCGGTAATGGAATGCACACATTGTGACATCGATCGCGTCACCACCAAGAAATCAACATCGCTCACATCGTTTCTATCGTAATGTGGAAAATTTTAATATATTATGTACCACTATACCTCTCGATTTTTTGTTCCGATGTAGTACAATTATGTATCAGTTGTAGTCACATTAAATATAAACAAGCTTGGAGACGAGCTCGGTGAGCTGCAGCCATCGCGCTTCGACGCCAATTAGTGAAGTTGGGCGAGATGTGCGATCGCCGACGCAGCGGGACGTTGAGATTAACTAGTTTCAGTACTAGATCTGCGAAACGCAACACATGTATAATGTTATACTAATTTACAAACAAGCTCGTCACCGTTAGCATGTCTACAATCAGTTACCATAGTCTGAACGCCCAAAATTACTGGCTATAAGTAATAATCTTTGTGACATGTTTGCATCAATAGTGACTACATACTCTAGAGATAGATAGATAGATAGATAAAACTTTATTTGCATACCATTCCATTACAAACTAAAGATAGAGAGTATGATAGTCGCTAGTTCCGGAAGTAATTACGAATGATGTCGCGCGTATTATTTTCGTTCCTCTGACTACATGACATACTCTGACTCAGCCCGAGAGTTCACCGACTTTAAAACAACAAATTCAAATTCAAATCATTTATTTTCATAGGCCCCAGGAGGCGCTTGAACACGTCAAAACATTACAAAAAATGATATAAAATTAAGTAATAAATAATACTAAATTATACTATCAAAAAAAATCCACGTATTTTGGTTTTCATTAGGCGAATAATATAGTTGTTTGCTAACGCAAAGGTTTTTAGTCAAACTCCTCTATAAAATGATGGACACATAGATAAACAGGCATGGCTTAACTATAAAATCGCTTTTCTGACTACAAAAACGTCGATACTAATTTCTCACGCTATAAGTATGATGATGATCAAGATCAAAGATATTTTAGTAAGTTTTGGTGTAAGAAACATTAACATTAAGAAAAATTAAGGTCAACCTTTACCCCCGACACGACGAGACGCAACGCTGCATCACTCATTCAAATAATACAATGGAAGTGTTTTGTAAAAGCTGCGAGCTTTCTGTTTGTCCATAGTCCAGTCCATAATTGTTCTACTTTATTTTCATTACACTGCAATGTTTAAAGTTCCTGTTTTTCAAGACAATATTACTAGTTAATAGTAAATAGGAGTACAATGATTAAAGTTTTAATTGTAGATCTCTGATAAGATCTATGGAATGTATTAGATCATTATGTAAGACTGCAGACATAGTGGCATTACAGGAGTTGTGCTTGTTACCGCACGATATTCCTCTCCTGGGTACCGTGGACATCGACTTCGACTATACCGGCAAATCAGCTGTTGATACGTCGGCAGGTGTATTGCGAGGGCGACCGTATGGAGGTGTTGCTATTATGTGGCGGAAAAACGTCTTTGACTCCGTAACGTTAGTGCAGTGCTCTAGTGATCGCATTATTGCCGTTAAAGTTACTCTGGCTCAATGCTCTTTTCTTGTGTTCTCGACATGCCCACGGATGAACCAATGCACTTGGTGGAATTTACACATTGTTTGGGTGAGTTGAATGCTATTATTGACAGTTGCGATGTTGAGTATGCGTACTTGCTTGGTGATTTCAATGCTCACCCGGGTAGGCGCTTTGGTAATGAACTGCGAGATTTCTGTACACTCCAGGATTGGTGTTGTGCTGACATTGAACTACTTGGTTTGTCTTCGAGTTCATACACATATGTGAGTGATATTCACGGAACCAATAGCTGGCTTGATCACTGTGTAGTAACTCAAGGTACTAGACATACAATTGTTAATATGTCAATTAATTATAATGTGTTTTGGTCTGATCACTTTCCGCTGGAATTACAATGTGACTTAAATTTAATAAGACCTAAAATTGTACCTACTGATAATTATTATGAAAATAATACTAATTTAATTCGGTGGGGTGAAAGAGATGCATCTCAAATATCGCTGTACACCGAATATTGTAACGAAAGATTAAAATATATTGATTTCCCTGAGGTTTTTGAAAACTGTGCTGAGGTTTTGTGTAGGGTACTGGGGGTTTTCATACCACAAGGCGTTCGCACCGCGGTATGGATCGCACAAGGACTTTTTTTGAATGGGTCCGTTCGCACCACTGTCGTCGAGTGGTGCGAACAACCCAAGACTCTTTTTGAATAGGTCGGTTCGCACCACAAGATTTGATGACAACCCAGTGGTTCGTTTTTTGGATCTGGATTAGATGAACATAGGAAATAAATATAATTTCACTAGGAGAATAATAAAGCGATGTTTAGTTTTCACTAGTTTTATAAATTATTAGTATTTTACTAGAAGGTTATTAATAGGTATTTTTGACATGTTCAGTGATTATTTTAAGTAATTTTAATATGTTTATAGGAATGTTTTGTGAAGATTTTACTATTTATGTGTATTATTTTAAAATATTTATATAGCGATGCTTAGTTTAAATAATTAAAAATTATTAAAATATTTCGCTGCTGCCCCACTGACTAACTAAACGGATTAACTCGTTGTCTCGTTGGGTACTGTTTTGCGGATTTATTCCTCACGGACAACTGCTAACTTTGTGTGCTATTTAACATTATTTTCATGCCTCACGGATTAACTTTTAGTTGTTGCTGGATGTTTTCGTAGTTTTCTTCATTGTGTTTTTGTGAATTATGATGATGATTGCTTAGTGTTTGGATGGTTTTAGCAAGTGTTTATATGATGATTGCTTAGTGTTTGGATGGTTTTAGAAAGTGTTTCTATGATGATTGCTTAGTGTTTGGGTGGTTTTCGAAAGTGTTTATATGATGATTGCTTCGTGTTTGGGTGGTTTTATCAAGTGTTTATATGATGATTGCTTAGTGTTTGAATGATGTTTGGGTGGTTTCAGAAAGTGTTTCTATGATGATTGCTTAGTGTTTGAATGATGTTTGGGTGGTTTTATCAAGTGTTTATATGATGATTGCTTAGTGTTTGGATGGTTTTAGCAAGTGTCTCTATGATGATTGCTTAGTGTACGGGTGGTTTTAGAAAGTGTTTATATGATGATTGCTTAGTGTTTGAATGATGTTTGGGTGGTTTTATCAAGTGTTTATATGATGATTGCTTAGTGTTTGAATGATGTTTGGGTGGTTTTAGAAAGTGTTTATATGATGATTGCTTAGTGTTTGGATGGTTTTAGCAAGTGTCTCTATGATGATTGCTTAGTGTACGGGTGGTTTTAGAAAGTGTTTATATGATGATTGCTTAGTGTTTGGGTGGTTTTATCAAGTGTTTATATGATGATTGCTTCGTGTTTGGGTGGTTTTATCAAGTGTTTATATGATGATTGCTTAGTGTTTGAATGATGTTTGGGTGGTTTCAGAAAGTGTCTCTATGATGATTGCCTGATGTTTGGGTTGTGTTTGCGAATACATTAAGTGTTTGTTTTGACTATCGAGGTGTGGTAATCATATAAGTTAAACAGTATAAACGACTAAAATAGAGTTTTATTAACATAATATTATTAGAAAATCATTACATTTATACAAACAGAAACAAGAAATAGCTTAACGAAAATAAAAAATAACTTAATTGATCCCTACATGTAGGGCATGGATACCGGAATTCCGGGACCTCAGAATACCGTAATCTCGGTCAATATTTTTAAGATTTATTACCGGAATTGAACGGGTGCAATTCCGCCATTATGGTATTATAAAAAACAAATATGAAGAGAATATTTACAAATAAGGTCTGTTGCCTGTATTTTCTTGACTGCCGGCTTGCACTAATTGAACACGTTTTATTAAGAAAACTACTGTGTTCTCATTATGTTTGTTTTTTATGTTTGTTTCTCATTATACAGTTGGTGTGGGCCCTCAAGGGGGCAGTGCCACTCGCGTTGGAACCTGTGGTCTAGTGGTTAGCGTATGTCTCTCACCGCGAGGACTTGGGTTCGATTCTCGGGTCGGGCAAAGGTGTTATTTGAGATAGTTTCGTGAGGGAAAATTCTTCATAGCAGCACGGAGTTAGAATTGTACACAGTAGCGATGGGCTCAGCCCCTATTACATAATATAACATATCATCACGCGTATATTTTGGAAACGTAATAGTGAAATTTTTATTGTGAAGCACAGCTTTCGTTCATGATGGTTCATACTGTATCTTTTTGTAATACTCTACAAGTAGAAAAATTTCATTGGCTAACTGTAACTAACTTTGATTATCATGAAACTTTCTATAATTATTCTTTAATATCCTGGGCACTACACTGAGTACTTTTTATCCCGGCAAAGTACCCAGTATATTTAAATTTGCGGTTCGGGATCGAACTGCAAATAATAAGTTTGTCGTAGGTTATTATTAAGGTTTATTTTTTAATGATTAATAAAATAAATAAAATAATAACGTACCTTAAACCTACGTAACCGTGATACGCGCAAAGAGCTGTTTCTTGCGTAGCTGATTTACTGAACTGTTTTAAGGCATATACAAACCTGTTTAATTTATTACATATTGTGTTTATGTGTGAGTCCCAGTTGCAATTTTTGTTTTATGTAAGTCCTAGGAATTTGATATTATTTTCGTTACCAATTTTTCGCCATCATACTTAAGTTCAATATGTTGAGGTATTTGTTTATAGTTTGCAAATTGTACATATTTAGTTTTAGAAATCTTAATTATAAGCTGATTTTTGGTTAACCAATTAATAACATGTGTTGTTTGAAAGCTTTGTTAGAATTTTAAATAAAGTATAAAAATTGATTAAACTAAATAATTGCATTTTTTTTCTTGGTGACAGGTTTAAATGGTTGCGTAATATCTACGAAGAACGCATAGTTTCGATGTCTCTCCGTTGTTTAACGTCAAAAGTAATATCACCCCCTAAACATCGTTACAGCACCACAAAACTATTCCCCAAACATGTTAGAATGACCCTTTTAACATCGTCACATCACCACAAAACTATCCCACAAACATGTTAGAATGACCCTTTTAACATCGTCACATCACCACAAAACTGTACCACATACATGTTAGAATGACCCTTTTAACATCTTCCTTTCACCACAAAACTATCCCACAAACATCTTAGAATGACCCTTTTAACATCGTCACATCACCACAAAACTGTACCACATACATGTTAGAATGACCCTTTTAACATCTTCCTTTCACCACAAAACTATCCCACAAACATGTTAGAATGACCCTTTTAACATCGTCACATCACCACAAAACTGTACCACATACATGTTAGAATGACCCTTTTAACATCTTCCTTTCACCACAAAACTATCCCACAAACATGTTAGAATGACCTTTTTAACATCGTCACATCACCACAAAACTGTTCCACATACATGTTAGAATGACCCTTTTAACATCGTCACATCACCACAAAACTGTTCCACATACATGTTAGAATGACCCTTTTAACATCGTCACATCACCACAAAACTGTACCACATACATGTTAGAATGACCCTTTTAACATCTTCCTTTCACCACAAAACTATCCCACAAACATGTTAGAATGACCTTTTTAACATCGTCACATCACCACAAATCTGTTCCACATACATGTTAGAATGACCCTTTTAACATCGTCACATTACCACAAAACTGTACCACATACATGTTAGAATGACCCTTTTAACATCTTCTTTTCACCACAAAACTATCCCACAAACATGTTAGAATGACCTTTTTAACATCGTTACATCACCACAAAACTGTTCTACATACATGTTAAGATTACCCTCTAATCATCGTCATAGCACCCACAAAATTGTTTTACATACAAGTACCATGTACATAATTATCCACTCCTCAAAAAATTACCCATAAACATCGCGATGGTCTCGCGATATACGTTCACTACCATATTTTTTTTATTCAATTAGTTTTTGTTGATGTCTTGTATGATTTCATATCGGGTTACTGTGCTGTGGTGCGAACTTACTAATTCAAAAATAGCCTTGGGCGATCCATACCGCGGTGTGACCGGACCCATTCAAAAAGAGTCCTTGGGCGATCCATACCGCGGTGCGAACGCCTTGTGGTATGAAAACCCCCAGTACCCATCATAAGAGCTTGTGGTTTCTTTTTGGTGGCTTTGGTTTGTTAAATTTTGTACTAGGTTATCTTCTTTTATTTTAAATAATTTTCCATTTATGAATAATTGGTTATTTCTTATCACTGCGTGTAAACCATTTTTTCTAGCTTGAAGCATCTTTTCTCTTAATTGAGCTCTTTCTTTTCTTGTATTTGGATCCAAAAATTCAGAGATGTAGAGTCCGGTCCCACGGAAGTATTGGCCGTTTTTTATAATACATGATGATAGTCTTTTACTGATGAGCTCTAATACAACCGGTCGATTCTTAGTTCCTTTTTTTCCGACTCTGTGTATGTCCTCTATATAACCAGATAAATCAAAATTTGTAATTTCGTAAAAAATTCCGATGAGTCTATTGTAAAGTTCGTGCTCTGGCTCGTTATAACGCTCTTCTAGTCCATAAAGTACGACTTTTTTACGGTTCATGTCCTGTATAAATTGCATTGGCAAAGGTTGTGATTCAGATGATAAGGATGACAGGTTTTCAATTTGTCTTTTAAGACATTCCTTGTCAGTCTGTAATTGCTCAATTTTTTTATTTATGTTATTTATTTCCTGTTTTCGTAACTCATTTTGAACTGTTAGGGATTTGGTTTTGTTATCAAAATCTAATTTTAATTCGCTAATTGCTGCCTCGATACTCATGCGAATTGTATTTTGAAGCTCCTGTAGTAATGACTTGTTATTTTCTTTTAATCGTAATATAATTATACGGCTTAAGTTTTCCATTGTAAAACCTTCTTTGGCGCTATTAATTAAAATTTCTTCAGGTTGGATTGTGTCTCCAAACAAGCTTAGGTCTTCAGAACTTACGGAGTCGTCGTGTGAGCTCTTAGCTTTCAATCTCGTAGTAATATTATTTGTTTCAGTTGGTGATGTTGTAATTTGGGTATAATCCGGACCCAATGAGGATCGTATTGGTGTGTCTGTGTTTCCAGTTTTTGGCATTTTGCATACGCACATTTGACACTTCCAGGTTTTTTTTTGTTCTTTTTTTTGTTTTTTTTTTGTTTATTTACTTTTACTGCATCTGTAATCGTTGACATACTTGATGACTCAGGTTGAATGTCACCATATATAGCAGCGCCCTCTATTCCCTCTTTCATCACAGATTTCGATGTGATAGAAGATCGGCGATGTTGCATTAAGTCCTTTCGCAGCTTTCCAGTGTTTTTAATAGATGGCGTTTTACTTGGTACAGCTTTTTCATTTCTGGGACTCTGAAGTTGCATGTTTGTAAGATCGAGACTAGGTGATCTTGTATCGGTGTCGTGTGTTATATCATTAATTGTACAGATCTGATCTAGATTAATTTGTTTGGGTGATTCAGACAACATTATTGAATGGCGACGGTTACTGTCATATAGTATATTTCTGTTTTTTTTCCTTGCAGATGTTACGGTTGATTTATCCAAGTAATCCAATCCTTTGTACGCCTCAATTACCTTCTTGTATCTACTTATTTCATTCTTCAGATTTATATTTTCTTCATTTAATATGTCTATTTCATTGTTGGCGGTTTGCAGATCAGTAGTCAATTTAGTGATTTGTATTTGTTGTTCTTCGCAACAGGTGTTTTGTCCATCAACCGATGTGTTAGGTAAACTTAACATCGTTGAGTCGAATATGTAGCTGCTATTTGACAGATCATGAAGTGACGTAGAATGAAACGAGTTCAACCGTTGTCTTCGGTAAGTAATATTGTTATCATCAGGAAACTCATTAACCGACTTCAAAAAAAAAAAGAGGTTCTGTATTCGATCCGTATGTATGTATGTATGTATGTATGTATGTATGTATGTATGTCACCTTTTTATGTTCGCGATTTTCTCGGAAACTACTGAACCGATTTGAATGCAGTTTTCGGTATTTTAATCCTTGTGTTTCAAGGAAGGTTTTAGTATATAATTTATCAGAATCTGATGAAGATCTTTGGAGACAGGCAACGGAAATCTTCAAAAACGAATAGCTAATGAACCACGTTTTGTGCAATCGTGTATCTATGTATTGTTTTCACCACTACATAACATAACATCATGCCTGTGTATGCTTTGAAGGGTAAGCAGAGACAGCCTACTTACCTACCCTTAAAGTACCGAAAGCTCTGCTTAGGTTTGGACGGGGCTTACGTTTCAGCACATTTGTTATTATCGTAGTGATAACTTATGATCATGAAGATCTCAGAAAGAATTTTTTGATTATTTTGATTGTTTCTATTGTGTTTCATGCGTAATGATGCCTTAGTATTTCTTCCTAACCCCATCGTTAAATCTAAAAAACTAAGACACTAAAAAGCTTGAAATAAAAAAATAAAATAAAAAAAACAAATAAAAAAAAATAAAATAAAAAAAACTAATTAAAAAAAAGAATATTCTTAACTCGAGCGTATTCTAAATATTATAATTATGTACTAATTTTTTTCAAAGAAAAAGGAACCGCCTTCAAAAACTCAAAAGTAAAAAATAAAATATTCGCTAAACTTTGCTTACCTTTATATTAATTTGTTTAAAACAATAAACCCTAATAATTATGTAATACCAATTAATTATATTTTTTTGAAGTCGGCGCCAAATTACAAAATCAAATACCAATTAAAACCGTATTTACCGACTTAATTGTTGAAAAAATCACAAAATCAAATACCAATTAAAACCGTATTTACTGAAATAATTGTTGAAAAATCATAAAATCAAATAACAATTAAAACCGTATTTACCGAAATAATTGTTGAAAAAATCACAAAATCAAATACCAATTGAATTGGTATTTGATTTTGTAATTTGGCGCCGACTTCAAAAAAATATAATTAATTGGTATTACATAATTATTAGGGTTTATTGTTTTAAACAAATTAATATAAAGGTAAGCAAAGTTTAGCGAATATTTTATTTTTTACTTTTGAGTTTTTTTTGCTGATATTATTGAAATATTAAACTAAATTAGAAATATTCAAAAAGACACTTATAGTTCGCAGTGAGGCTCGAACTCGGGACTCAAAGATTTGAACCGAGCACTTTTCTCACGCGCCACGGAACTTGTTATTGAGCAGGCGAAATTTACTGTATTTTTAAGACTATGGTCAAAACAGAGCGCAGGTGACAGCGGGTGAGAGGTACGGTAAGTGCGGGAGGTATCGAGCGCTCCGCGAGTTGCGCAGGTCAGGATTCCCAGCCGTTAACAGAATGTTTTTAAATATTCACTTGTTTTAGTAACAGTTTTTTCGTTATAACTTTATTGTTAGAAGGAGTTTCACGATTCTGTTTACACTGTTTGAAAGATCACACCACTGGCTTAAATGTAATAGCTTTTTATCCCGTAATAACCACTTTTTAACACTTTTTAAGAATAAAAACTTAGAGAGCTTCAAAAAACGAACTGTCTTCAACCGTCGCAGGGTTGCCAAAAAATTCTCATTATAACACAATATTGTTTTTCCGTTTCAATTAAAATACAACAATTATTCCTTGCGTGTCTTTTCGGCAAACAGTGCGATCATTGCATGACTTAAAATAAATAACTTGACTGTGTTTGTGCTGGTTTATGTTAATATTCATTGAAGCTATTTGATTAAATTCTTGGTAAACTAAAAAAATTAAGGCACAATTACTTTTTTATGTATAACAAGGATTTATAACACATCTTTAATGAGATACACACATATAGATTCTTACAGTTTAATGATTACCAAATTTATTAACAGCAGCAAACTTGCTATCTTCTAATACTCTTGAAGGGCAATTGTTAAAGCTGTGAACAAACTGAAGTGAACTGAATACTAATAACATGACTTGTTTTTAATCTTTGTAGACATAGGTTTGCACAGAACAATGTTATTATCTGAAAACATCGCAACTTTATCGCTTCATCCGAACCCGTAGTAAACCGTCAAATATATTCAACAAAACTGTGAATATTTATGTTATAGAATCCTAAATCGCAGAGAAAACACAAATGCATTGAACAAACAATAGCATCAGCTTTGTTTTGATTTATTTGTTATGTTTTAACGAACGAGCATAAATTAGAGCCTCGCTCGCTGCGAACACATGTCATCACCGTGTGTGTACGCCTAACACTCATGTGTGTGCCTGTGCACTTATTATACAATTATTGTTATATTTAGGGCCATATTTTCAATTTTTTTATTATTGAAATATAAAAGTTAAAAACTAAATAATTTTTAATTAATAACTTAAATAGTCTAAAAATAAAAGCTACTTTTTATTGACGTTACCCGCACGTGGAGCCGCGGACAGTTGCTCTAATCTTCTTCTACTAATCTTAAAAACTTGTGTCAGAGTGAAAGTTATCGAACGCCCACAAATGTTATTGTGTTCGGTAGGTCTGAAAAAAGAAAGTATATTTCATACTACACCGGCGGAGCTGCGAGCAACAGTTATGGACCGAGATCTGGTTACAAGAAACGTATATAATGTATACAATCGCAATTTTTCTTATGAATAATTAGACACGGGTTTTTTTACCAAGGTTACAATCAAAATATGGCCGTTAGTATTTTATTACCATGTAGCCTCATTTGCGTGTGCTTTTGTTTAGACATAGATATCGTTTATCATGAAAAAATTCTTTAATTTAAAAAGTTTTTATTGGCATCCCTTTTTTTAACGTGAGAAAAAGCTTTATACATACCTTTCAGAACGTATCAATCTGGCAGCTGGACCTTGGACGATTAGTATAATATAGGCGTCTTTATGGTAATGTAACATAATCCGCATATAAAAGTACGGTGTAGTAATAGAGGTGTGAAATAAAACCCTCTCGTGTTAAAAGGGCAAAGGCAAAGTGAGCGGTGAGCACTTTGATACTTAAAACATTTGCCCTCGTGAAGCGTGTCAAGTGCCTCCGCCCTCCACGCCCCACACGCCTGCACCGCCGTGACCTGACGCTGGACCCTCGCCAACTGCCACGCAGCACATTTATATCCTTACTTATTTCAAATAATTTATGTTTAATATAAGTATACACATTGCTTGAGCCACAAAGCCTACAATCACTTCAATTCAACCGTAACCGCAACTTGACTTGAATCAGACAAGTCTGTGACGTAGGAAGTAGTTGAACACCAGCAGTGGAATGCAACGCGACTGCTGCTGCGATTAAGTCACTGGACGATGGCGCATCCATTTTGTCTCTGCGACGTTGAGTCAAGCATTTAATTGTCTTTTCCCTGAATAGATACTAAGTTCTATAAGCACAGACAGCTCAACCGGTGTATGACAGAAATATTTTGTAGTATAAAATAAATGAGCAACTACATTTAAAAGCTAATAAAAAAAATATTCTTATGAATATCACCTTAAGAATATAACAATACTAACGGGTGTTTCTTTGATTTGGCGATGCAGAGGTTAATTTTTAGTGTAAGTAACTTTGTTACATTCATTATCTGACCATGGTGATGCCATGCAAGGGTTATGATGAAATTGATTAAAATTATCTTAAGATAACATATAAGAGGAGAGCGACCAGCGCAACCGATCTTAATTCTGGCAAATTAATTACTAAGAATTGATATTAGTTCAAGATAACTCAGATGCAATGAGTCTGGTCAAGGGCTGTCTATTCGTAAATTAGTTTGTACTGCATGTATACTACAACGATGTATTAGCGTCCCCCTGCCCCCACCTACAGCTCACCTCCGATAACACCCCGCCCTACAGCCACCATCCGCTCGCTGTCCTCTCATTATTAATTAACGAAGATCCTTTGTTTGTTGCACAGTTTACACAATATTGTAATTGACTACAAAATATCCACTCGCCTAAAACCCGACTTATACCTCACTTGCTTTTTTCTACGGCTTGGTTTGCACAATAGTCTTATTTGTTGTATCTAACATATATAATTGTTCACTCAACTTACTGACTGATTAATCAACGCAGAGCCTAAACCACTGCGCCGAGAAACTTGAAATTTTGCATAAAGGTCCTTTTATTTTTAACCGACTTCAAAAAAAGGTTCTCAATTCGGTTGTATGTTTACTTTTTTTTTTTATGTTTGTTCGCCGATTACTCGAAGACGCCTGGACCGATTTGAGAAATTATTTTTTTGTTTGAAAGGATATACTTGTCATGTGGTCCCATTTTTTTCAAGTCACGTTCTGATGATATATCACGTTCTAGGATCTTAGAGAAATCGAGCGCAACCCTCAAATTTAAAAAGCTTCTATATTGTTTTTTATATATTATCTAAAGCTACTCGGATATTTGCATCTAGTAGTCAGCATTTTATGTTGCTCAGCTGATGCTGGAAGGTACAAACTCCTCAACGGTTAGGAGTACAGGGATAATTCTTTAAATATAGGCTCCTTGAGGCCGTTTACTGTATTCTTTCAAGTTATACACAGATGTGGCGAGACGTTGAATATTACTTATGTATATTCATAATATGAGGTCATGATTTGATGATGGGATCCTAGAGAAATCATGGGTAACCCTCAAATTTCAAAGGCTTCCATATTGTTTTTCGTATATTACCTAAAACTACTTGGATATTTGCATTTTAAGTTGCTGAGCTGATGCTGGAAGGTACAACTCGTCAACGGTTAGGAGTACGGGGATTATTATTAATAAGTTTTCCGTCTCAAGTAACCGTCGTCTCCTCATTCGAGAAACATTCTAGTCTACCCATCACTTAAAATCGTAAAATTAAAATAATTTTTAACAAAAAAAAACCGACTTCAAAAAGTAGGTAAACTAAAAAGCAAAAATAAATTTACTTCGCACAAAATAATACGTTTTTTCATTTAGTAAAATAGAAATTATTAAATAATTATTTTATAATTCTGAAGTCGGTGCCAAGTAAACAATAACTCTGTATAGATAATATCAATCTTTCTAACAACTTTTTTCTGACTGAATATTAGTTCTTAATTATCCGATTTACTTGGCACCGACTTCAGAATTATAAAATAATTATTTAATAATTTCTATTTTACTAAATGAAAAAACGTATTATTTTGTGCGAAGTAAATTTACTTTTTGCTTTTTAGTTGACCTACTTTTTGAAGTCGGTTTTTTTTTTAACTAAAAGCAAAGCCAATATTGATATTCATCACTCACGTCTATCATCTATGAAATACATGAGTGATGAGTATACAGGGTGTATTTTTGAAACGGGGCAGTAAGGGCAAGTACCTTAACCGTTGCAGTTACAGCAAAACGTTCTTAAAAGACCTTCCCTAACTTTTTGGGACATTTTGAACTGCATTCACAGATTTTGTAAAAAACTTACAGTTAGCAAAAAAAAATGCAAAAGTTCAATTTTTTTTTTATGCCAATCTATTCTATTTCATGTGGGGATCAAAAAACTCTATGGGACCATTTTAGCTTTCAGTACTAGAAAAGACAGAAATCGCCAAAAACGTTTCCCATACATTTCGGCAACAGAAACGAATTTCTACGATGGTCTAACTTTTTGTTATGGCCTGGAAGTGGGTAGAATTGACTGTAAAGTAAATAAAAAGAATTTTTACCCTCAAATTTCGAATTTGATTCGAAAATCTGTGTGTTATACTTAGTTTCAGCTGAGAAACTTCGTATGAGTTATTAATTAAGGATTTTCGCTAAAATGTCTTCTAATCGTGTCCATGTCCACACGAGGCTGCCGCTTTCTTTTGAAAGAACCCTGCAATTCCAGGTTTTTCAAAAGATTTGTAATAACCTTTCTTGTTGGCACATGCCGCAACGGATACTTATTGCGGTACCACACTAATGCAGCTCCCGCATTTCGATTATTGACAAAATACGCTTCTAATAAGTCAATTTTTTCACGATTAGAAGACATTTTAGCGAATATCCTTAATTAATAACTCATACGAAGTTTCTCAGTTGAAACTAAGTATAACACACAGATTTTCGAATCAAATTCGAAATTTGAGGGTAAAAATTCTTTTTATTTACTTTACAGTCAATTCTACCCACTTCCAGGCCATAACAAAAAGTTAGACCATCGTAGAAATTCGTTTCTGTTGCCGAAATGTATGGGAAACGTTTTTGGCGATTTCTGTCTTTTCTAGTACTGAAAGCTAAAATGGTTCCATAGAGTTTTTTGATCCCCACATGAAATAGAATCGATTGGCATAAAAAAAAAATTGAACTTTTGCATTTTTTTTGCTAACTGTAAGTTTTTTACAAAATCTGTGAATGCAGTTCAAAATGTCCCAAAAAGTTAGGGAAGGTCTTTTAAGAACGTTTTGCTGTAACTGCAACGGTTAAGGTACTTGCCCTTACTGCCCCGTTTCAAAAATACACCCTGTACTATATTGGTAGTGCCTTCTGTAGCTGTATTGTTGCAATTACAACACGTTCTCATTCATTATTCAATTTTAATCATGTAGCAGTTCATCCCGGCTTAAAGACTTCAGAATCAATTAATCGGGCGGCTGCTGGCTTTTAGGCTATTAGTTACCGTTCCGATATAAAGTTTGCTCTTTTTGTAAATTACCTTTGATCATAGAGTCTAGGAAATAAGCCAACCGGAGGTGTCTTTGTCAGGCGTGTCCCGCTGCCAAATGTAAATGACCCCCGATCATACCCTTCATATATAGACGTCATACACTTCATATTTCGCATGCCAATAATAGTCGATAGGGGTACCATTTATATTTTATAAGACCTAGTTAACCCATATTGATAGCGAATAATTGATTTGATTTGATATAAAACTAGTTGTCAAATTCTATGATTTGACACTTATGCGGAACAATCTACCCGCCACTCCTCCGCGAGTTTTGGTACTTTTTGGTTTTATAGTCTTCTTATGGTTGTATGTCTTATGGTTTTAGATCATAGTCAAACCTCTCATCAAGTGATGAAGCATTTTGAAATGCAGCAACTATACCAAATACTTAGAGATACATACATTGACTTATGATGACAAAGTAAATGTTTTTATTTACGTTTCCACATTAACCTAATTTTGTATTAAACGAGTAGTTATGATAAATAGTGTTTTCATACAAAAAGTGAGATTCAACTTATAATTAACAATATTGTGTATTAGGTTCCGTACATATACAAGACACGGCTTCTTTGACAATATCAAAATATAGAAATTACTCTAAACGTGTTCACAGCATTTTAAGGGGACGATCTAGTTCACAAGGTTCTATTTAAAAACGCGTTGTATATACGTATACATACATACGTACATAATAATATGTTTCATGTAGAATGTAGGGTAAGACCGGATCTGTCGTAAGTATAGTCAGCAACAAAAGTAATGAAACACTTGATAATTTACAACCTTTCATACAAATCACATTATTCACATTTAAAACATCCCTAATATAAACCGATATATATATATATGTATATATTATCGATAACTATACATTTTAATTATTATTCATCTAATCCTTAAAGAATTAAGATTTTAAGAAAAAATTTGTTTGTGTAGCTACTTCAGTTGCTGACTGTACTTCGGGGATGAAGCGCTCGCAACACAGGCTAGCTACCAAGCACATGATGTAATGAGTAAATGAATTAAATCTATTTTTTTATCTCTGATACAATATTTTATTATATTTATTTAAATCTTTTCGGAAACCTTATAGCTAGTTCAAGAGTACTGTGATAATACATACATAATAAATATGGCCAATTTCAAGTTTCCACTGTTAGTGAATGTATAACGTGAATGTATAACGTGAATGTATAACGTGAATGTATAACGTAAATGTATAATGATATAGTTCCACATCGGTGATCTACAAGTAAGCTCACACAGAACGCAACTGGACATAAATTATATATGCGTTTGATATAAAGAACTCTAAGAATGCCTTCTCAACATTTACGTCATTCATACTTTATGATTTTCTAAGGTGAAGGTTTACTAAAGAAAATACATCCACCTAACCTTTAAGAAGATTCATGATGAACTCTTTGAGGTCTTGATAATCAATCAACATATTTTTAGAGTAGCTTGTAAGAAAATATGAGCAAAATACAACATCATAAGTGAAGCCTTCAATCAATCACGTCACGTGAATAAGAATTAACTGTGCAAACATACACCGATCTTAAGCAGGTATGAGGTGTGTCTTTTTGTACGAGCCTCGTACATCATTGCCCGACATACATATTTGTGCGGTGTCAGCAAATGACTTATTAATTAGATTACTCATATTTGAAATCAGTTCGCGTTCACGCTCTGTAATCCATCAACGTATCGCGTCTCACTTCATATCATAACTATCTGTTTCGATAACAGTGACATTAAACGGGCTGTAATTTATACGTCCATACATTACATCAAATTTGTCATCACTGCTAATAATGTGCAAACAAATGTAGTATGACTGTGATACTTAGGGCCAGATTTACCAGCTTTAGATAAGTCCCTGGTAGCCTGTTCGTTGCTATTTTGAACAGAGGCATTTTTAAAGTAACATTAAGATTTTACCACTTAACTATTCGAAACCTTATTAGGAACTGGTGAAATTGGGCCTATATGTAGTATTTTTAATTATAGAATACGAACCAACTTATTGATGGACTAAATTTATATTGGGAATATCTTCATGAACTCAAATTTCAAGAGATTTTTACTGTCACCTTTCTTTGAATTTAGGCTTACATAAGTGTCCAAAAGGAGCAAAACATTTGTGATCGCGGTAGCTACATTTTTTTGCGACGTTCAGCAATTACCTCACTGTATTGACTATTTACCTGTAGTAACTGACTATTACTAACGAAAGGGAAACTTTATATTATTTTTATGGAGGATATTTAGTATAATTTAGTGAAAAGGTTTGACATCCAGTCCATGTTTAGTATACCAACGGTACCTATAATATGATTCATTTGGTCTGCAAAAGATAACACGTAAAAGTAGTTAGTGAAAGTAATAATGAAAGATGTCTACCTGCAGCGTCGCGTCGCGCAGATTCTTCTTCTTTCACCGACCTACGTTACGTGCTGTGTGCACGTACACACACATCATCGGCACACACACACTAATATAACTATCTGTTGTATCTCGCTCTCCTATATGCCATTGCACAGGTGCTACAGTCAAGGTGTAGTATGAGAACACAACAAAATGATAATTTTAGAATATTGATGTGGTATAAAGGCATGAATTTGGCAAATAGAACAATAACAGAAATAACATAACATCGTGTCTTCTCTTGAAATCCGTGATTAAATATATTTTTCAACAGTTTTGCGTAAATTCCTAGGCTTGGAAAAAGAATATGAATTGCCTAACTGTTAATACTTATTTGAGCATCGTTACGTTTTAACAACAATAAAAAAATTGTACCTCATGCATAAATATGGCACTTTTACTTTTACTTCATCACAATCTACACCAGCTCTCTACCTAACGAAAACATAACGGGTAGCAGTGTTTTATAATGTTTCTCTCACGTATTGATCTAGGCTTGAAATTGCATGTTCAAAATGCTTTAGATTGTATTCATTGTTACTGGGTACAGAAGACCAGTGCAGATGTTTTGCTTTATCGATTATTATATCCATAAATACACCAGTTGCATTGCTATGCACTTTATCCAGTTTTAAAAAGATGTTTTGCATTGACATTTTTGTATCTTTCCATTGTTCGTTATTTTTTTGATATCAATACATTAAAATTGAGTATTTATTAAAAAATACACAAGTACGAGTTGGTACGATATGATTTCGAGGTGGTTTCGATAGCAGATGAAATGTGGTTGTTACACTTCTGGGTAATATACACAGTGTTTGGTACATCGCGGCATCGATCGCCGTTTAATTGGCTTCAGGCCTTAAGCTATAGTTTCAGCACATTCGAAAATATATCCTATGGTCGCGGGTTCAAGCCCTGCTTCAAGTCCAACAATTTTTTCGACTATTTCTTAGAACTAGTTTACAGTATAACTTTATATCTATTTAATCTTAGTCTATAACGGAAAAGGTAGGTAAAGTTTTCTTATTAAACCTTTTAAATATGGTAATTTACAAATTCTGTGCTTAGCCTAGACACGGTACATAATCATTCTATAATATAAAGTGATATTGCGCTCGCTCGCTACATCGCTGCGAGTCCCTACGGCGTAGCAAGTCGCGCCATACTATTGATACAAGGAGCTTATAGTATTCGTGTAGTCCGATCACATTGAAGCGGCGAGAGGGAATAATGTGAAATATTTGATACCCGCAAGTGCTATGAATGATACACTCCCTGAATACTAAACCGATCACAAGCGAAATTGTATCATTGTGTGTAGTATTCACCACATGTCGGTAACAGAGTTGTTACGTATTCTCCGAAGGATGTTATAAATTGCATTAGCCTCACAGCTACAGCGGTGAACCGATCAAACAAATAAAGTATCCTATGAAAATGTACGCATTTATATTCAAGTGCATTTGCTACATTTTCCAACTACACTTGAAAAACGCCACAAATATAAAATGCATAACATACAACTGTAGTTATGTTTATAGAAATGCACACTGCTGCGTTTGCAGAAATATGAGCACAAAAATGTTGTGAAATAAGGTATTAAAATAAAAAGTGAGAAATTACCATGTGCGGGTATTCGAGACCTTGGCTTTCTGCCAATTTGGCTATAACAATTTGTATAAGCTGCGTGAAATAAATACCTCTTCGAAGTTATTTCTTACGATCTTATATTTAATATAGCAAAGTTAATGTTTACTAAGGCGTAAGCATTTTTGTAGTGTACTTGCAGGTGTTAAAGTAAGTTATTGTTAAATAAAACGATTTTGTTTGCGATCCATTGACGCGGTGACGGCAAACGGTTACACGTCTCACTGCACCGGTAATGGAATGCATACATCAAGATATCGCTGCATCGTCGAGATTTCAGCATCACTTACAGCGTTTCTTCAATCGTAAACGATGAAAAACCGGCAAATTTTAAGCTAATTTATTTTTCTTACTTAATAATGTAGCTCCATCTCGATTTTTTCGATTGTATAAAAATATACCAAACACACACATATATATATTGTAGGGTACGTTACCTACGCTGCTAAGTAGATGCTAAATCAAACACTTCGATAACCCGGTAAATCCGTTTATTACTATAAAAGTGTTTAAGAGCTAATTTATGCTAATGATGACGATGGATGATATTTGCTTAGCTAATACGAACGAATGCACCCGGTTGCTGTCCGAATATGCACTGAGGTCGCCGCGCACTTGAGGCGGCCGTATTATATAGCTTGATCAGCAATAAGGTGTTCGATCGTAAATATTGCATCGAACATGCTCTCGAGGGGAGAAAATGAGATGAAGTAAGTTAAGTTAGTAACAATAAAAAGAGTTACGTGAATATGAGCTATGCTAATGAAGGTTAAGACAATGCTATTTTTAGATGAATAACAAGATGAAATCAATACAGTTATATAATATACAGATACAACATAACACAGATACTCAAACGGTTGAGTTGGCTATTAAAAATCCATTTTGTCTTTTCGCGATTGGAGACGTTGATGTATCACGCTTCTTTAGACGCAAACTATAACACTTTTTAGATGAGCTATGCTCACTACGCTGTTTGCACGCACAATCACTCGTGATCCCTTTATCGGATCGAGGTACATCGAACGCACTAACACTAGGACTTGGTTCGGCTTGGTTGATGCTCACTTGCACTCTAGTGGGCATGCTTTCGGGGCGTACTGGAGGGACCGCGGCACTGCCGTGCTTGCGCCTCCAACACAGGAACCACAGGATCGCTGCTACTGCTGCTGCTAACAGCCCATACGACACTGTATATAGATGAATATCATGCGTAGTAAGGCTCTCTGTCTGCTGCGCTGAGTCTTTCATAGACTTAATTTCTTCTCCGAGATTCTTCAAAGAATCGTTGATATGTGAACTCTCACTCTCTAGTGCTTCAATATTTTGGATAGGTAGCGTAAGGTTATTGACTATATGGTCAATGGGCGTAAGCTTGGTTTCTAAAACGTTCAACTTAAGATTCAGCGTACTTTCCGATTGTTGATATGAATAAAGTGTGATGTCACGACCTTTAACAATGCACTGCTTTGTAAGCTGAATAAGTCCGGCCTTGCTGACTTGGCGTGTGTGTAGTTCATTGTCGCACATAATCTTCAAAGAGTATGAGTCACAACAGAAGTAAAAATAGGTAGAAAGGTCGTGCAGACGAATCCATCTATTTTCACAGCTTGATTTTGTTAATTTACATGACGATAAATCTACTTTCTCACAGAATTGTTCTTCTGGAATCAGACTCATGACGGGTCCCAGTAGATGGCAAATGTAAGTATCTTCTTGATATTCACAGTTTTGAAAGTCATTATGGTTTGCTGACAAATAGGTATCTCTTCTTAGGTTGATCGCTACGTATTCTGATAATGGTTTTACAATGACCATGCTTCTGTTAATTTGAACCGGTATTGGTATCAAATTGTACAGCTGGAACGTGTCTCTGCTAATCAGAGGTAAGGTAATTTCAAATATAAAATATTTGTCGGTCATTCTAGCTTTGACTTTCAATAATTTATATATTGCGTGCAGGTTTGTTTGAATATTATCTAACGGCAATGCTAGTTCCTTAGATAATTGACTGGACACGATTTGCAACTCAGCTTGAAGTTGATTTGGTGACAAAAGATGAAGATTTATCTGACCGTGATAGATTTCAGTCATTGTGTCTAGCAACGTATCTTGTATTCGCTTTAAGTTCTGAATCATATTGTTTGTTGCTAATGCTGCTAATGTAAAGTCTTGTTGAATAGACATTATATTAAACTCTTTTTGTAATGTGTTTGTGAAGCTGTCTAAATAATTGAGATGTTTGTTAATGATCTTATGTTGCTTTTCAATTGTCGCCTCTGTCCTTTTTAATATGTTATATATATTTTTTTTTTTTTTTTTTTTTTTTTTTTAACCCGGTAAATCCAAGACTGATGTTTGTTTCTGATACAACTGAGTGATATGGGTCATATTACTACGTACTAGGTCAATGTCACGCTGGTATTTATTTGCGAAATCCTGATCAAGTATACCGAATAGAGTATTAGATAACGAACCTACTGCGTTTATAAGGCCGCGTCGAATTCGCGAGCTACTTAAATGTTGTTGATTCGATAACAGCTGATTATAGTATTGAAGTTCGTTATACTCATGTTGTACTTGCAGCGTGATGATATGACAATGGCTTTGATTTTTAATTTTATCGCAGGTTTGCTCGAGATATTTAGTAAATTTTGTTACAGCAATATCTCCCTGCCAGAACGGCGACATATCGTAATAAGTTACGATTTTCCACTTATCACGAATAAGCTGCATTTTGCCTAGAGGATCAAAGTGTAATGTTTGATTGATGGCAAACGATGTAAAATTAAAAGACGCTTCAGAAGAAGTTATGATATTGATAAAAAATAAAAACATTAGAGCGAGATTAAATATAGATGTACAACTGCTAATCCGCTCGCTTTTGCTTATTATAATATTGCTTTGTTGATTTACAGCTTTGATATTTTGGTGGCATTGATTGTCCGCTACTTTTTCATTAATAGGTAATATCGATAGTTTTACGATTGGACGCTTCATATAACCATTTTTTGTTTTTAAAGTTACTACTCTGACAACTCCGTCCTTTCCTGGGTGAACATCTACTACCCGACCGACAGGCCATTTACCAGAATGGATGTTGTCGTCATGAATAGTGACCATGTCTCCTACTTCAATATTCTTATGCGCTTTTAACCACTTAGTACGGACAGACAACTGACTAAGATATTCAGTTTTCCACCGTTTCCACAGATCCTGAAACATTTTATTTACCATGTACCATCTAGTTCTAGCATCTTGAGCTGTATCTATGATTGTTAGACCCGCACGGCTTGTTAGAAAATGTGCTGGAGTCAGAAAATCAATGTCATCGATATCCTCAGAAATTGCACATAATGGTCTGGTATTCAGGCTGGCTTCTATCTGTGATAATAAGGTGCTATATTCCTCAAAAGTTAAGGCTTGCTCACCGATGACCCGTTTTAAATGCTGTTTTAAGCTTCGAATCGAGCGCTCCCATATACCAGAAGCACTCGGCCAGCTAGGACAGGTCCGTTTCCATTCTATTCTCATCTCGGTGATTTCTTTATAAAAAGAATCGTTAAAGATATGCTCTAGCTGTTGCTGCTCTTCTTGTAATATTTTATTGCCACCCACGAAATTAGTTCCGTTATCGGAATAGATATGTTTCGGGGCGCCTCGTCGCGCTGCCATACGACGTAAAGCTGCTATAAATGACAAACTGCTTAGATCAGAAACTAACTCTATATGTACTGCTTTTGTAACCATGCAAATAAACAAAGCGATATACCCTTTGGATGTAGTTATACCTCTACCTTTGTTGGCTTTCACTCGAACAAATCCGGTAAAATCAACTCCAGTATGATAAAATGGGGGTGCTGGATTTGTTCTAAAATCCGGTAAATCTCCCATTATTTGGTTCATTTTTCTAGGCTCTTGTTTTTTGCAGGTTACGCAGTTACGAAGCTGTTTTTTAGTTGCTCGATTACCTTTAATTATCCAATAGTTATGCCTCAATATAGATAAGCTAAGTCGAGGTCCACCATGGAAAGTGAGCTCATGTGCTTGCTGAATAAGAAGCTCTGTTAATCTTCCGCTATATGAAATTATAATGGGATATTTCATATCTGAGCTAATGTTAGCATTTTTAAGGCGACCGCCGACTCTTAAAATACCATCTTTGTCTAAAAACGGATTTAGATTTAAAAGTTTGCTATTAGACTTAAGTTGTTTATTTTGAAGTAAATCTGCAATATCAGATTCAAAGTCAATGCGCTGTACGTATTTAATTATTGCTAACTTTGCTCTGCGCAGCTCGAGTAATGTGATATAAGACGGTCTCTGCTTACGATTCGGTGCGATTGCACGCAATAACCAAGCAACAATACGATTTACTTTAATGAATGAGCTATGTTTATTTAACAAGTATTCAATGATGCTATTATTAGAATCGTGTTGTTGAACGTTTACGAGTTGTTTACGTATCTCTTGATCTGTCGTATATTTTGATAGCTCCTGCTTAGGCTCAAAATTGACATTTGACAGCCAGGATGGCCCTTGCCACCAAAGTAAACAATCTTTTAGTTGTGAAGTGGAGAGGCCTCTACTTGCCGAATCGGCGGGGTTTTCTTTAGTTGATACGTAATGCCATACATCTGACGGTAAAATGCTAGTGATTTTAATCACTCTATTTGATATAAAAGGTTTCCATCTGTCTGGGTTACCTTGGATCCAACTAAGAATGACTTTGGAGTCACTCCAAGCGTATATCTTGTGCTGAATGCTATTTGAGAAGCTACTTATTATTTTTGATAAGAGTTTTGTTAATAATTCCGCGGCACACAGTTCTAATCTCGGTAATGAAACTGATTTGCTATTAGGTATTAATCTAGTTTTTGCTGCGACTAATACCACTGGGGCTGCGTTTGGAAACTCTTTCTGCTCATCAGACGCTAGCTGTTTAAGAGTCATCATCGCTAAAAACGGGGCTGAGTTTGTCCCGTACGATATTGTAGTCAGCTGATATGTTGCTATTGGCTTGTTTGAGTGTTCTCGCCAAACAATTTGTTGAAGACATTGATCGTCTTCGGCCACAAAAATTTGGCGATACATCTTTTCGATGTCAGCCGTGTACACAAAGCGATATATCCTCCACCTCAGTAATAATTCCTGAAGGTCTTTTTGTAAGTTTGGACCTTTGTACATAAGGTCGTTAAGGCTATACCCAGTGGAGGTTTTAGCTGACGCGTTAAACACGACTCTTAGCTTTGTGGTACAAGAATCATCGCGTTGAACAGAATGATGTGGTAAAAAACATTCTTGCTGCTTATTATTAAAAGTGATTTGCTTCATATGACCTAATTGTTCATATTCACTAATAAATTGCTTATATTGCTGTGCTAAGTACTCATTCTTGCTAAATTTCCTTTCTAAATTCCTAAATTGTGCTATGGCAATGTCTTTTGATAACCCTAATTTTTCACTTAACTGTTGCCTAACTGGTAATCGAACCTCATAACGACCGCTTTCTAATCGTTTTGTGGTTGAGGTGTAATAGTCAACACAATGCTGATCTTCGGTTGACATATCACTTTGCTGCTGAATATCCTCAATCTGCCAGAATTGATGAATATCCTCTGTATTGTTTAAGACAACGTTACAGTGAAAGGTATTGATTCCACCGCACAATATCCACCCAAGCTGCGTTTGCTGAGCTAAGGGTGATGCTGTATTTGAATCCTTTATTGTACCACCCAACATGATGAGCGAGTACACGTCTGCCCCGAGCAATAAGTCTACAGGACGACTTGTGTAAAATTCAGGATCAGCTAAGTTAATATGCTCTAGATGTGCCCAACAAGGCTTTGTAAAGGACTTGTTAGGTAAATTCTTTATTAAATTTTGCATGATTAAGACATCAACATTGAATTTATAGCTAGAATACAGTGATTGACAAATTAAATTTAGTTTTCCTTTACAACCACTGTCCTTTTCTCCAATGCCATAAACTACGCCATTAAATTGTTCCCGCTTTATCCCTAACTGTTGTGCTGCTCTTTCCGTAATTAAGGATAATTGCGAACCCTGATCTATCAGAGCTCGTAACACTATCTGTGAGCCGTCTACCGATGTCACTTTTAACAACGCAGTTGCTAATAAAATTTCGTTAATTTCTTGCTGAGATGCATGCACGTTTCCGCTATTTTGCTGATCATTATCACGTTGCTTATTAAAATTTTGTTGTTTAGCACCGGATGTTGATTTTTGTTGCTCAAAGCATTCATGTAATACGGTATGATGATTTTTAGAACACTTGCGACATCTTTTTGTCGAATAGCATTTATTTCCATTGTGACAAAAAATGCAATTGATACAATATTGCAAGTTGTTTACAGTTTTTAGTTTTACATCGTTCGGCATTTCTAAAAATTTATTGCAATTATACAAATTATGTTCTTCGGAACAAATTGCACAATTGTTTTTCGACACGTGTAACGATTTCGTAATTGTTTTTGTCGGTTTCGAATTGCTATCGTACGATTTATTATAATAATAAGGTTTTCTATTACTAGAAAATGGAACCGATGAACTAGCTTGCTGATGAGGTGATAATTGATTTCTTGGAACAATATCTTGTCGCCGACGAGCTGTCTCTAGGCTAGTGAACTTATTCTCCAAGAAATCAAAGAACTCTTGGAGTACTGGTAATTCCCGAGAGTTTTTTAGTGACTTAATGTACTCAGAATAAGATTCACCGTCCAACTTTTGCGACAAAATATGCACTAATAGAGGGTCCCACGTGCTAATGTCTATGCCTAAATTCTTTATGGCGTGAAGACTCTCTAAAGTAACATCATGTAATTTTTTAATTGCTGAAAATGATTGTTGCTGTATATTAGGCAGATTCATAAACACATTTATGTGCGATGTAAAAATAAACTTTTTGTTATTAAAACGATGATTTAATATTTCCCAACAAACAGTATAATTATCAGAACTTATTGGGAGATGCTGTATTAAACGCTCTGCTTCACCTTTTACCTTGCTCTTTAAGAACTGCATTTTTTGAGCGTTAGACAATGCAGTATTCTTGTCTATGGCCTCATTAAACAAGTCCTTAAATGAAACCCATTGATTAAAATTCCCCATAAACACAGGGATGTCCATTTGAGGAGTTGCTTTAGTGTGGTGTGTGTTAGACCACATTTTTGAATTAATGGACTTTTTCAATCGGTTATACGTCTGCTCATGCTTTGTAAAGTGAACTTCATAATTTGGGATTTCATCGGACTCTCCTACGATTTCCCAATGAAGTTTATCTATAGCGCTCCAGCGGTTTTTCAAAATTTGAAGAGCATCCTCAAATTCCCATTTGTCAGCTAATGACTCCAAATCTATGTTACTTACTGCTCGCTCAAATGCTTTAAAATTGACAGACTGCTTGTGGAGCATGTCGTCAAGCTTACTAGATGATCCTCTCGATACAGTAATCGGAGGTGCTGCTGATACTTGCTGTGGAGGCTGTCGCATTGAAGCGCCAGTTTCACCTAATTGCTCAAAGGTTGAAGTCTGACTTTGCTGACTTAACTCTTCTTGACGGCTATTGATAAGAGATTTTATCGTCAAGTAAAGTTCACGTGTTTTGTCATACTCAAAGTTTCGAAAATATGCGTGGTTTGACCTTTCATAAGGGACCATTTTCTCGTGGTTCAACTCAAACCGATGCCAGTGCTGCTCAAGTTGCTTAAGCTTATTTTGACAATAATCAAAAGTTTTACGCTCTACGCTATCCTTTTTAAAATTAATGAGCATCTTGTTGATACTCTCCGCAATCTCGGATTGAGAAAAAAATAGACTCTCCATCTTGAGCCTGCTGCTAGTTACAAAAGTCGTTAGACTAAAAGAACGATCTTACTTTGAACTGTTGGACCGTCGAAGGTTGCTCTCGACGATGTTGAAGTTTGAGCTGTGGGCTCGCTGCTGCTGAAGTTTGAGCTGTGGGCTTGCTGCTGCTGGAGTTTGAGCTGTGGGCTCGCTGCTGCTGGAGTTTGAGCTGTGGGCTCGCTGCTGCTGCTGTGCGTACCTCTTAAAAAGTACTGCTGGAACTGGTCCTGGTTGTACTGAGGGCTCTCAGTACTAGCTGCTACAAATACCTCACGGACACTGCTAGATAGTTCGCTGTATAGTTCAATGTTCAAGGCACTTCACTTGTCGATATATAGTCCCGCTAGAACTATTTTCCCGATCGCGAAGTATCCGGCTCGAAGGACCAAAAATGTAGGGTACGTTACCTACGCTGCTAAGTAGATGCTAAATCAAACACTTCGATAACCCGGTAAATCCGTTTATTACTATAAAAGTGTTTAAGAGCTAATTTATGCTAATGATGACGATGGATGATATTTGCTTAGCTAATACGAACGAATGCACCCGGTTGCTGTCCGAATATGCACTGAGGTCGCCGCGCACTTGAGGCGGCCGTATTATATAGCTTGATCAGCAATAAGGTGTTCGATCGTAAATATTGCATCGAACATATATAAAGTTACCTTTTTGTAATTAGTCGAGAACACGACAGTAGCTAGTTTTACAAATAATTACGAAAGATGTCACCTCTGCCGCATCGCGCGTATTCTTCTCGTTCCTCTGACCTACATCACATGACAACACGACTAGTTGTTGTGAGCAGAGCCCGAGAGTTCGCAGTTTTTAAAATAACAAAGAAACTGTTAAAATGTGTAGTATACATCAAATGAAACATGTAGTGCTATCTAGTGGTAATAAGAAAAACTAATAGAATTTATTATCTGTACTTTCTTAATATTATATAGTTCATATTCAATGAACGAATGAATGTCTTCTGTATGCACTTCCTTCCGCTGTGTGTCTTGATTGAATAAACTCTCTCTTTGGTCAGCCATCATAGAAAACAGTCGTTTTATTTTACAATAGGTTATGCGCCCAGCTACATTTAGTTTAGAGTCTAAAAGTAATAGTTTATATTAGTTAGCGTAGGAAAAGTGTGCAGTGGATGACTGCGTCGTTTAACAGTTGTGCATTGACTTTGTACCAGTGTTGCACGTGGTCCCACAGAACGCCGCGGTGCGTGATTCAGCAGTGATCGCTATAGACATGGCTTCCAGTGCGAACTCGTTTATTGCAAATGTGCCGAAACTAAACGGCCCAGACAATTACAGCGAGTGGGCTTTTGCAGCCGAAAATCTGTTAGTTCTCGAAGGAAAGCAAAATTTTGTCAAGACTGAAGGAGTTGGAGCCGCCATTGCGGAGGATGCCATGACCAAAGCGAAATTGATTCTAACCATCGATCCGTCGTTATATGTACACGTTAAAAGCGCTCAGACTACTAAAGAATTATGGCAGATGTTACAAAAAATGTTTGATGACTCGGGTTTCTCGAGAAGAATAATGTTATTGAGAAATTTAATATTAATACGTCTCGAGACTTCGGATTCCATGATAAGCTACATTACTCAAATTATTGAAGCGGGGCAGAAATTGTCAAGAACTGGTTTTCTGGTAAATGATGAGTGGATTGGTTGTTTAATGTTGGCAGGATTGCCTGAAAAGTATTTTCCGATGCTAATGGCTGTCGAACAATCTGGTATCGCCATTACGGCAGATGTTGTAAAATCAAAATTTTTAGACATGACCGGGAATCAGGTCATGGTGCATATCCCAAAACAACAAAGACTTAAGTGGGATACTAAGTCTAAACCACATATTCTGGTTGGTTATGCTGAAAATGTTAAAGGGTATAGGATTTACGACCCAAATAAGAATTCTGTGTCTGTGAGCAGGGACATAATCCAAGAAAATCTAAAGAGTAACATAGACAATAAGATATCAGTTTCAGTGGGGGAAATCTCAGAAACGCAAAAAATTAAGAGTGAAATAGATGAGTCTGTTGATATAGTCACTAGTACAGAAACTGAAAATGATACTAGCCAGACGGATAATACTAATCAGGCTGATAACTCTATATGGCAGAATGTAGACGAGATTACATCCCCAGAAGAACCAAAGAGGACAAGAAAACCACCAGAGCGTTACGGAATCTCAAACTTGTGCATGCAGTTGAATACTGAGAATCAAGGTGATCCAGTTAATCTCCAACAAACTCTACTGTAAGATTATTATTTGCACTTTCTGTACAATTTGACTTAAATGTTATTCACTGCATTTTTAAATGGTATTTTGAAAGTTTGACTGATCAATTGTTAATTAAATTTAACATGTTAAATTGCAAAGATTCTAGTACTCCTATGGAGCCAAAACTAAATATTGATAAGATTAATGATTCTAGGTAGTCTCATGTATTTTGTCTGTGTTAACAAGGCCTGACATAGCCTTTAGTGTTAGCTTTTTAAGTCAATTTAATTGTAAACATACTGTAACTCACTGGAATTATGCTAAACGCATTCTTAGGTATTGAAAGAGAACTAAAAATTATTGCATAAGGTATGTAAAAGGAAACTCTGAGTTGTTAGGATTTGCTGATGCCGACTGGGCTAATAATAGTATTGATCGGAAATCATATACAGGATATTGTTTTATTATGTCAGGGGGTATCATATCATGGGAAAGCAGAAAACAAAGGACAGTGGCTCTTTCTACTATGGAGGCCGAATACATGTCAATGGCAGAGGCTTGTAAAGAATCTATGTATTTAAGAGTATTGTTATCTGAAGTAAATAATCAAGATGTAAAGCCTATTACCTTATATAATGATAGCCAGAGTGCTCAAAAATTTATTATTAATCATGCTTTACATAGAAAAAGTAAGCATATAGATATTCGTTATCATTTTTTAAGAGATGCTGTCAGTAATAATGTTATAAATGTTAAATATATGTGTTCTAATGATATGCCAGCTGATGTTCTCACAAAGGCACTTGGTGCAACAAAGCATTACCAATGTATTGAAACTTTGGGACTTGTTAATTTATAATTTGTTTTATATTTGGTTTCATGTGATGTAGTGGGGGTGTTAAAATGTGTAGTATACATCAAATCGTAGACAGAGAATAGTATCCTTCATCCAAGCATCAAATGAAACATGTAGTGCTGTCTAGTGGAAATAAGAGAAACTAATAGAATTTATTATCTGTACTTTCTTAATATTATATACATAGTTCATATTCAATGAACGAATGAAAGTCTTCTGTATGCACTTGCTTTCGCTGTGTGTCTTGATTGAATAAACTCTCTCTTTGGTCAGCCATCATAGAAAACAGTCGTTTTATTTTACAATAGAAACACATAATTTGTTTTCTTTCTTTTTTTTTAAACTGCGAAAGCGGCAATACTGATTACTCGCCAAAAGTGTTTTAACCATTATTAAAATCAAAAAACTAAATATTTTAATAACTTAAACGTTACCGAAATAACAGACTTTCAACAATAAGTATTGACTGTCGGTCGCGATTGGGTCGATTCATTCTATCATTAATAATATGAATATAATAATATAAATAAATATCATAATAAAAGAGAGCCCTCATCAAATGTATGTCATCATTTCATCAACAACTCTGCATTGTGCGTATTGTAAAATAGTTGATTGCTGTAATTATTAATAACTTAACAATTAAAAGTATTTGGTAAAGAGCTTTCAAACGACAGTACTGCCAAAGGATGTGATGCGTCACTCGTGAAGTGTCGTGGAATTCATCAAGATTGAGACGAAGGCATTTAATTAGAGGCTCGCTTCGAATACGAGCGGCGTGATGTCGTACCGAGAATACGTGCCATATGTGGCATGTCACGTTACATATGCGTGACACGTGTCAAGTATGCAATGCAGCTATCTCGGGATATTGTGTGCTACAAACAGTGGCATCAAATGCTTAGGCGTGAATGGTTTACTCTAGTGTAGGCGTGTTTACGGAAATGCCATTTTTACTCACTATTAAGATTGATGTCAGGTGTATTTATACTTTTTGATACTAATTGTTCATTAACTAGACGACGCAGAAGACAGCATGACGTAATTATTTTTTAATTGGAGTCAACGGCTGCAGTCACGAGCTCGTCGTTTGCTTCACTTGTTCCTTAAATTAAATAAGTTATTAATTAAATCAAAACTACAGTAAGTCTATTGTGTAAAACGAGTAAGAATGTGTAATACTGACAGTGAAAAACGAGGAAATGTTCATTATATTTTCAAAGTACATAAATAACATAAAGATATCGTTAATTTTATTTATTTGGCAGAGTTATTGGTATTATTACAGGTAGTGAACACCGCGACCCTCAAAAATAATTAGTTCAGGCAGTCGCCGCTTGGCAAATCTACCGATGTGTGACGATCGCGCACATCAGAGACCTTAGCGAGACGCAAAGGTAAAATATCTATAATTAATTCTGCCGGTTATACAATTCAAAATATATGAAGTTGCTTTTAATTTTGACATAAGGAAAGGTTAATTATTCCGGACGATAATAACATTGGTAGGATTAGGGTAGCTCAATATCCCGTCGCTGGTTATTTTGATGTAAATTAACAAAACACCCCACCTTTATCTACAACAAAGATAAGAGAAATAAAGGTGTGAGCCACAACTCACCAGATGTATTAAATGTAATGCGGTTGACGGTGAGCGTATTGTTATCTTTTGGGCATCATTCCAACACTGAAGACGCTACTGAACATTTTCTAACTGATAATCTGGCTTGTTGCGATTTACTGTGGAGGTATGATAGTGTGAGTTTGTGGGTAGTAGCAATTGTGCTAACATTAAACTATAACTATTATTATCTGAGTTTCGAAGGCGTTTTGGTACTTAAATGAATTATTGATCACCCATCAACAAAAAACCTCGCTAATTGTTAGTTCATGTGCTGAATTTTTCATTGGTTTGTTGATGAAACACAAAAGTTCATTTAAAAGTTATCTTGTTCTGTGAATCACTACTACACAAGGAGAACACTTAGTTTTTTTAAAACGTACTTTTTCGGTACTGAATTGGTCACTAAGGACACATTACTTTAGTATAGTGTATCACATCGGTGTTCATGCATATATGTAATTGGAATGAGCTGAACATTAATTAAATACCAGCTGTGGTTGTGTTCACGTTTATTCCAATTAATTCCGTCGGTTAAACAAGTGCGTCGTTTCTGTACCGTCATTATATCAGCGACAGCACTGCATCATTAAACGCGCTTGTGCTTTATTGTCCGGTACCATCCAACACTCAGCGAGTTAAATGGTCGGTGTTGGATTCTTTAAAAACGTCGATTTCGAATAACACTGCAACCCTATAAATACAGTCTCTATTTGACTGACAGAAATTTTAATTTCATATATTTCCATTTACGGAATACACACGTCGCAATACAAATTAATTAAAGGTATAAATACAATTCTATTTACTACGCAAGTTTATATTTGTTTACTATGCTTTGTGAACAAAATTACAAAACGACTCACTCTCGCCTACATTTGCCTTGAGAATTGTGTGCATATTTATATTGATGATTTTAACAAATGCAAATATGCTATCATAATAATTGTATCTGCAACTGCGACACGATCTCTCTGACTATTACACTATAGAATTCGTGTGACTGTAGTGAGTACAACACCTCCCTGACGTAAAGTCAACCTTTATAAACGACTCGACGCTGCATTGCTCATACAAATGTTACAATAGAAGTATTTTGTAAAAGCTTCGAGCTTTCCGATGGTTCATCAACGTGACGATATTGAAATACAACTCTTATGGACATCCATAAGAGTTGTATGTCCATCCTAAGGTTGCCTGGAAGAAATCGCTTTAAGCGATAAGGCCGCCCATTGTACATTTTTTTCTGTTATTTTCTTTTTGTTGTTACCTCTTAAGTTTTTTTTGTCATGTGAAATTATGTATAAATAAAGTATTTTCTATCTATCTATCTATCTTTCGTCACACTGTAGTGTTTCTGACTATTGTATTTAAGAGTAACATTACTGGCTAATAATTGTGTTAGATACAATTCTTAAGGCAAATGTAGACTAGAGTGAGTCCTTTCGTTACTTTGTTCACAAAGCATTTTGATTTGACGAGCAGATGGCAGTGGGTAGTGCACCTCGCTGCGACACCGAGGTCGTGGGTTCGACTCAAGACAAATCTTTGCGTGCATGAACATGGTGGTTTGTCTTGGTCCAGATGTATAATATTTTTTTTTACAAAAGTAAGGTATATATGTGTTAGTATCAGTTATTCTAGTACCCACAGTACAAGCTCTGCTTAGTTTGGGACTAGATGGCGTTGTAAGTATGTATTGTGATATTAAATTATTAATTTAAATTTATTATTTAAAGTATAAATGATTTATATAAAAGGCATAAATACAATTATTTTTACTACGCAATAGTAAAAATAATTGTATTCATACCTTTAATTAATTTGTATTGTGACGTGCGTATTCCATAAATGTAAATATATGAATTAAAAATTTCTGTCATACAAATAAAGACTGTATTTATATGACCTTAGAGATGCAGTGAAATTCGAAATCGACGTTTTTACAGAATCGCTCAATCGATCATTTAACTCGCTGAGTGTTGGATGGTACCGGACAATAAAGCACGAGCGCGTTTAATGATGCAGTGCTGTCGCTGAAATAATGACGACACAGAAACGACGCACTTGTTTAACCGACGGACTTAAGGGTAGACTCTGCACACATATAAAGGTATTGCTGTCTCTATCGGTCTTATATATAAATGTGTGAGTGAAAATACATGTTGATGTTCAGTTGTTACTCAACGGTTCAATACCTAGGATTTGTTGTTTGATAAGTCTGCCGATTTTCAACAAAAGTTGGTTGCTATGGTAACAATGGCGAGATTAGTATGTGGAACAGGGATGTTTATTGTTCCACAGTCAGTTGCATTATGCACTAGTCGACCAACTAGTCGACTAAAAATCTACTAAATATAGATATTCTATACCTTTAGGCATAATTCAGACTAAGAACTTACGACGCTGTTTTAACAGGCGGGCAGGCAACTAAAAGAGATAAAAGATTTCACGTCGCGTTTTACGCCATCGGTGTTTTTTACATAATAATATTTATATTTATACATATCTTCATTATGTGGGCCTGCTGGAAATATATTAAAGATTAGCCCAGCAATTTAAAATAATCATGATTTTAATGAACTTAAAAAGCTGATCTGTTTATGTTGTTGCTTTTCAGGTTCATTTGCATTTATCCATACAATTTGTCTACATCTATCTTGGGCTAAATAGGCCATATAAACTGGACGCAACGCGACGACGCAGTGCTTCTGTGTCTACGTCACAGATTACAGATAAATATGAAGCTAGCTAGTCGATGTGAGTTGAGCCTAAGGATATAGCGCGTCCTTATTCTGTAACATGGTTTAATTTTGGCGTCCGTATTCAGTTTGATTTTGATGATGATGTACAGTCGAGTTCAAAATTGCCATGAGGTTTACAGCAAGGGTAATTATTGTCGCTTTCGCAATACGTCCAATTTGAGTTCGCGTCAAGGCGTCAAGGCGTCAAGCCTTGCCCGACGCCCACGCATGAAATAGAGGCTATAGAGACAATTTTGATATCAATAAAACTTTGCGTGTTTAGACTTTTTTTTTTTTTTTTAAAAGCTTACTAGCATTTGCAAATACAAATTACTAGTATTCTTGCTAACCCCCTCCAGCTAAGCTTAATTCGCTTGTGATAAGAGGAAGTTTTACGTCCGTGGTGTAATGGCCAGGATTCGAACCCACGACCTCTCGATCGTAAGACCGATGCCTTATCCATTGCGCCACGGCCGCTTAATTAAGCGGGCTTTGTCAACAAAAAAAACATAAACACTCATCAAGATCGATTAAACGATTTTATTTTGCAGGAACAACAGACCGACAGACATTCAAAGTTACTTTGGGATTTATAATATCACTAGTTTCTTTTGCGACTGCACCCACGTAGTATGTCGATAATATGTAATTGCATCAAAACATTAGTACTATAATATAATAGTGATAGTACCGTTTAACTCTTGATTCTGAGTGTTTTCTTTATTTAAATAATAAAACAAAGTTTAGAAATGATACTGTATTATTTAGGGTATATAATAATAATATTTAATAATATTGCTCTAATATTTAGCACATTGCGTTTCTCTTGAGACAGTGATAAAAGAATTGCATTATTCTGCAACATGGGATTCGTTATTTATCTAATAATAATTACTTTCTTTCTTCTTCAGCTCTATTTTACGTTTAACCTTATTCATTTTTCGCTCTCGTGAAGTATAAGCTGACAAATAGGCCAAGTCTCTTCTTTTCACTCTGCGGTTCACTAAAAATACAGAAATGTAAATAATTTACCTCAGCACAAACTCAAATGACAAAAATCTTTATTACTATGCGGTTTATATGCTGTAAATATATTTATCTTATTTTTGTTCAAATTTGCTGAAACGGTTATGTGTTTGATTGTACATAATATATGAAAGAACAAAAATGACATGCACGATATAATGACATTATAATTTAAGTATTCGTAGATATAATGATATATTTACTATGTAAATAATTAACAATACACAATGTAAAGATTGTTTACCCATATTTAAGTCCAGAGAAACTATTTAAATATTATAATCAACATTATAAAATACAAGTGTGACATATGACACAAACGAATTGCAATGAATGACACTGTAATTAGGCCAAGAGCTATGCATTTTAAATGAATATTGTATCGGCACAGTTATTATTATGCATGTAGAAGGTTTTAGGTTCGAAAGCATTTAACGATTATTATTATTACTCCAACTCAATGATAAATTAACAAGACAATTAAACGTTGTCTTTTCAAAGATAATGTGACATGTTTCTATAGATACTAATACTCTGCTCGGCATATATAGCTGACTATTAATTTATAACAGCCCTTGAAAGTATGGGGTGATTAGGGACGTGATAAAAATAAAAAACAGATTATGATCAGCCTCATCATTCACACATTTTAACAGTCAATCGTTTTAACATTTACACTTTGTCACAATAGTACAATTGTATACAATTGTCTTTTGAAATAATATATAAATAACTATTAATAAGTTATTAATGCAAAAAACAATCATTGTTTTCAACTAACTGTTTTTATTTCTGTTATTCGTCTAGACTTTGGTAGGTAATCTTAACCCATATGCCATGTATACAGCTCAGTCCCTAAATGATTATTTACATAAAAATATAATTCAATTATGTTTATAAAGAACGAAAAGATTCTGCAGCTAGATCTCGGACTATAACTTGTTGCAGTCGTGAATGTCAAAAAAGGTTCAATGCAGTTCATTGCATACTCTCTGGTCGGTAGACTATGGTATGTCATATCTCGGCTTGGTTCGGTATCTCACTGGCACCCCTCCTTCACTTCCGAGTAGCTAACGAATGGCTGCCTCACCCCCCTTCAATGAGTTGAGATAGATATTGTAATTTTCTTTAATTTGTAATATGGTATTTGATGAATGAAAATGAGGTACTTTGATAATAATTTTTGATAAAATAGAAAGTACATTATATTTACGAGGGTCCTTCGTTTCGAAAACTTGTAATAATCTGTTGTATAATACTAAAAAAGTCGCATTTTTCAGGCCGTTCGAAACTACGGATGTTTGGATCCCTATAATTTTTAAAATAGGCAGACTAAAGATAATTTGAAATCGAAGGAACATAGATAATCATGTTTTAAATTGACTGTGCAAAAATTATAACATTGTGATGAAAAATGTAAAAGATACAACCATACTCATTTTGTATGAGAATTCCATACCGGGAGTTCCCTCTTAATTGGAATGAACGTGCACACAACCACAGCTGGTATTCAGGGTTGGAATGATAACAATGCGCTCACCACCAACCGCATTACACTTAAATACATCAGATCTGGTGAAGTGTGGCTGAGATCTTTATTTGCCTTTATTGTAGATAAAAGTGAGGTATTTTGTTAATTTACAATATAGCTCACAACGGGAGATTAAGTTACCGGCAAACAATATTAAAATCATCCGAAATTATATGCCTTCAAAATATGAAAGTTGGAAACTGTAACGTCATATATTTTGAGTCTCTCCAAAGGTCTCGTGCCTGGTCGTGACACATCGGCACGATTCCTAAGCGGCAACTTCGGGCTATCATACTTGTGTAGATTCGCGGTGTTCACTACTCACCTGTAATTCTACCAATAAATCTGTCAAACAAATAAATCTCACGACTGATGCATCACATCATTTGACAGTTTTGTCATTTGAAAGCTCTTTTCTAATTTAATTTTAAATCGTTTAGTTCTTACATACCGGAACAATACAATACAATACAATTCTTTATTGATAACTCAATGTTACATGTCAGTTTTTTACATTTTCTTATAATATGTCACAAAATAACGTCAAAAATAATAAATAACATTAGTAAAGTCACCTACATAATTAATTAAATTAAAGATATAAATAATAAAAAGACTCAACGTATTAAATAATAGAGACAATGCAGAGTTGTTAATAAAATAATGACATACATTTAATGAAGGCTTACTTGTATAAATGAGATAATGTATCAACACAATCGCGATCGACAGTCAATACTTGCATAATTAAAGTTACTCATGCCAATATTCCATTGTTGAGTGAATTGTATAGAGATATAGATCGCAACGCGACGCGAGTCAACCTCACATTACGAAGTAATGATTCTGAGGAGACGATCTTTATCAAGTAACCTAACAACCATTTAAAAAAAAAACAGCCTTTTTAAAAAAAATACGGCTTCTAAGTCTACAAGAGTATTCGTCTATAAGAGTGTATCGCCAAGTCTCTGGTTCTATATTCGAACTTTGGCAACAGCTTAAAGAGTTGTAGGAGTCGTCGTCTGGCAATACTCAACAGAGCGTTTCTGATTCTGGAACCATGCCCAATTGTTAAAATAGGCTTATCCCAATTACATAGCAGCTAAATATAGTTTGCCAAACGAGGGTGAAATTCTCTCAAGTAAATTCCTAACAAAACATACCTAAGCTAAGAGAGGCTTACATTGCTTTATTATTCGGTATCTTTGTAGTCATACTTGTACAACACGGTTGAGGAATCGTTCACAATCGTGCCAGATACTAATATTTCAAATAATTGAAACTATCCATGTTGTATATTCGCTTTGTGCCTTCATTACAGGTAGTTTTGTTCACGAATAATGGAAGATGAATATAATGAGTAGCGGTGAATTGAGTAGTTGTTGTATCAAAGCAAATCATTAGTGTTGTCAACAGTACTGCGGTGCTAGAGGGTGGGGGAGGGTAGTGTCGACGATTGACAACGTTTGGTACACGACGAGTACATGTCACATCATCAGTGCCTCGCGAGACACGCTAATGAACAACACCTACGCGACACGACTCTCGTGAGTCACTCACTACTGAGTACTGTAGTAGAGTTACTATACATGTGAAAAGTATTCTGAATTTATTTTTTTACGACTGATTGCACCTTCAGTGAAAATCGTTTGCTCTCTGTCAAAGTAATCATAAGCTACATACGCTACAGTGATATACTTAAGTTTTTATACGGTACGCATATCATGATTGCATTAATTCAATATCCGCAACGTTGTCTTTTTACGTTATTCAAAGTAATTAACATCAACAAATAAGAAAGTGGGCGATAAAACAAGTAAATCGCCATTAGTATTCACGCCTCCAAACTTGATGTTGTAATATTTGTTTTACAATATTACTTCAGAATTATTAACTGTCCCCAAACCATCATTTATATCAAATGTAAATATGTATGTAAAATCTGTCTCCGCAGATTACAATAAAATACTGCCGGTTTGTCTTAGTAAATCTTCAAATTTGTTGTTTGAAGCCTTTGTCTTTATAGTTCTTGTTTATGTAATCTGCTACCAACGAATACTATTACGTCACTTATTAACTCACAGAAGACATTTTTACAGAATTTAAAAGAATTAGAGCAACTTTGTCCTAAGTATTATGAGTTTTAGTTAATACTTACTATTAGTTGTATATACCGAGGACTAAAGATAAGTGACACGGAGTTAATACTTAATTTTGCCTATGAGATGATGATCCTCTAATTGGAATCGCCAATGAATGAGTTGGTGCTCCGTTGGACTGAGCAGTAGTAATGAGACTTACACGTGTTGAATAGCTCACTGGTTATGAATGCGTGCCTGCCTCCACCTGCTCCTCATCCCTCCATCCACCCCGCCGTCACACTCGACGCTTCGCAGATTTCCCTGGTGACTGAACAGAACACGTAGATTGATTTCAAACAAACAAAAATACTTAATTAAATGCGACTGTATTTCAAAGAATGCCAATATTAACACGCACTCACACACACACACCCATACACATTTTCGAAGATTAAAATTTTTGAAGAAAAATATTTAAGACCTAAAAGTTAGCGAAACACCGATGTGATTCAGAAATAGAAATTATCATTTCATTACGAGAATGCCGAGACAAAAGGGTATAAGATATCCCTCTCGCTCCTCCCTCGGTGTCGTATCGCATTCCCCGCCGCCGTCCTCTAATGGTTAAAGGACGTGTCACGTGACTCTCCGTGGTGACGTCACAAGCCTTGAGCCAGTGCTTCACTTGATTGATTAATTTATAAATACGACATACACTCTTACAAGTTATTTGAACTATTGTCTGGGTATTTTTCCGAATCAATTTGTTGACTTTTAGTTGAATGACAAAGATAATTTTTGATGACTTAACTGACTGACTTGACGATACTAATACCTAACTATTATCAACACAAATAAATAAAATGGAAGTGTCTGTTTTTAATGTCGAAATAACAAAGTTTTTTCAAGCTAGTATTGCATTTGCACAATACATCTGTCTGTCTGTGCGTATTGGCTAATCTTCTGAACAGCTGGAACAATTTTAATAAAATTTTAGATACAGGTAACTGAACAAATGTACCGTTAACGAAACCGTAAAATGTACATAGACGAAACCGCGGGTGAAAGGTAGTTTGTTTGTTTGATCGCGCTCAACACGAGAACTACTGGTCAAATTTTGTTAATTCTTTTTGTATTTGATATTGTAACTCTCAATAAAGGTCTATAGATATTTAACCTTGCGTTGGACTCCATGAGAGCGGAGCAGTTGGGTTGAACGCGGGTGCATTCACTACTCTATACAACAAGTTCCACACGGATGAACTCGCGGGTAAAAGCTATTAAATAATGTAATACACTAGCGACAACATGTGCGCTTTAGAAAGAGCGTTGTTATATAAAACACTACCGTCCCTGCAGCTGACCGACGACAGCGCCCTCTGGCCGATGACAAATCACAGCTCGCGAGCACCTGCGACGCGACGTGTGGTGTGACCCCCACTCTCCTTTAATGGACTCACAGCGTTACTTACCAACTCTTTATTGTTTCATATTTAAGTATTATATATCTTTTCTGCCATTTATTTAGATACATCGATACATCTTCTAATGTAAAGTAACATTGAATTAGATAAAAGTCATTCAAATGGATCTAAAATTATTTACCGAAATTCCTGGCACATGAGACAAATGTTTGATAACTCTAAGATGTTTTCGAGTAGATTGCCGATTGCCATCAGTTGGCTCATTCCATAAAGCAGCAATAAAGCAGAAGTGCGATAACTAGATACGCGTTGTTTCATAGGTAAAACAACGCGTGACATTTTGCGGGGGTGACTGGTTGTTAAAAGGCCGGCCACTTCTGATTTTATTGCAAACTAGATGTCACTAGGTGTTAAATAACAAATAAAAATACTTATGAATGAAATGTGTTGCCGTCCATAGCATCAGAACATCCGAGTCGTTTGAACAAGATAAAACACAACACTTCATTTTTATTTCAGTTTTAGCTCGACTATCTCGTAAAATGTTAACGCTGTAGAACTATGCACAGACAACGCCGCCAGTACCCTGACGTGACGTGATGACGTCAGGACCTAGCTGAGAATCACAGTGCACAGTTGCTTGAGCCACCTGTACTCTGTTTCTGCTCGATGGCCTATCCACTTGTTTGTTACGTTTGACCCATAATTTATTTTTTTAAATTAAATTATATATCCAAACAATATATTTATATATTTTTTAGATTAGTCAATTTTGATTCCACCAAAATAAAAACCTATCCAATAGTAACGAATTTAAATCTTGAGTTCCTTAATCCAAAGAATATGAAAGGAGCCTCCCCGAGTGACGTACATAACAATTCCCTACGTCCGGCGCACCCTGGGCAATTCGCGAGATCTTAAAAGCGAATTGGCTAATCCTTTCACCACGATGGCAAGTCAAAACCTTGACCACCTTACTGACTGTCCAAAATGCCCTACCACCTGCACAAGAGAGGCGCTCATTAACGCCGACGAGAGCGCTATAACAGTTACCCCTTATTGGACCAATCAAATTTGACTCAGCCATCGACACGACGAAGAAGAAGAAGATCGCAAGACTGCTACAAAGCAGCTTTACGCTGATATGTAGCTCGTTTCTAAAACATAGCACTTGATTATTTCGGGACATCATGTTTAAGCAAGTACAAGAGATTATGATCTTTAACTTTTAAACTTACGCGTTGCATGATTAAATAAAATCTAACGGTAATTAACAGTGTAACCTGTTAGCCGAAACGTCAAGCCTTAAAGGTAAATAATTGCATGATCGCGTTAATTCCCGTTAGATTTTATTTGATTATGATCTTTTCAAAATAAATAAATTTTTATTTTTTATTTATTTTTATTTATTTATTTGATTCAAGCATCATGGCTCATATTAAATACTCTTATACAATATTAAAATAAAATATAAGTACTATAAATATACTTAATTATAACACTATAACTATTTCACACGTTCCGTCGGCGACAAGTGACGCGCAGTGTCGGATAGGCTGCCCCGGAATCGCCGGAACACTACACCTCTCGGCCAAAATTCCTTATTTGTAAAGATCCCCAGATTTACGCACTCAAAAGAGTAATTGATACCAACTTTCTTATTATTTGACCTAAAATAAAGTGCCACAGTTCTGACTTAGCCTGTAATTGCAAAGTTTAAAGTTAAATAACATTTTCATGTGAAACGTTGAACATTCACTTTCTTACAAGTTAGAGTAATAAGAGAAGGCGTCAAGTTGTAAGTTAGTGTCAATTGCGAAGTAAAATTTAAATGAGTGTTTGCAGGAAATGGCGATCCTTACAATCATGTGTTCAACGAGGACGATGAAGACGGATCGTGATTCTTTCGAATTGCGTTTTCGTCGTATTTTGTTATCATTTTATTATTAATAATATCTAAATTAGACTAAGTGTGTAATCTAGTGATGTCTTCACTCTGACTATAGATTAACTATTTGTTACAATATACACACACAATATTGGACAAACATGAAAATGTAACCACTGAACATCAATCAGACCGTAAAATCATACAACAACGGCTAGTGCTAAATCATACGTGTTAATTCATATAAATGCTTTTACAACGAGACACACTATCACTGCCTTCCACGCCAGCCTCAATCATTAGGCCCATTTTCCACCAAAGCGGAGCGGAGAGGAGCTGCGTCTTGAATAACCAATCAGATTTTGTTATTTCCTAATTTTTTCCCCGCTCTGCTTTAATGGAAAAGGATTAAATGGAGAGGAGCGGGGATGTCTCAACTTCCGTCAGGCAACAAAGTGGGGCGGGTCGGAGTGGAGCGGAGAGGAGAGGAGAGTACCTGCGTAGCGGTGGCCGGCTGCACTAATTATTATTTGGTGGGAATTACCTGTCAGCTTCGGCGCACTGCTCCGCTTCACTCCTTTCCGTTTCGCTTTGGTGGCAATCAGGCCTTACCGTTTATATATCCACCTCGGCCACGCGAATTCACAGCGACGGTTCACACATCCGAATAGCTGTATTACATTCAGTACAACCTATATTGTGTTGCGGTACAATAACATTACTTAACGTAATCGCTGTCAGCTTTGCTTTATTCGTTTGTGAATTAGAGAGCACAAATACTCAGTCTTATATGGTTTACATTTGGTATATTTTTATCAGTAAGTTGTAGTTATAACAAAATGTGTATGTATTATTTTTTTCGTCTGACTAACTAGAGACACGTACTAATTATAAAAGACATTCTAGCTTTACTAATTTCAGTATACCGTAACATTTTTAACAGAGTTGTATTTGTTGCGCCATAATTAAAAGAATACTCACTTACTTTTTTTACTTTTTCAATGAAAAGACTTATAGTTATCAACGAATTATTGTTTTTGAAAGGAATTTAAAACGATTATGAGTTTGGACACATATTATGCCACCTATTAAGACAAACCGTAATAAAATGAAGAAAATAGTCCTTTTAGTTAGAATGCTCTTAAGAATTAGTTTGCTCGAGCGTAGTTCACAGTTGAGCATAGTTCTATCTGTGTCCAACTTCGTTGAAATATTGTACCTTATAAAGAAGTTCTTAACAGACTCTATGACCTCTTCATGGCATTGCAGTTTATTTTATAATTTCGTTTGTAAACGCTTAATGGGCGCTAACAAAAAATATATTTAAAGTTTTTATAATAGATTTTCTATAGATAAATGTTAAAATAATACAGTTTCCGTCCGTCAGGTTCGCTTATATAACCACCCACAAGTAATCTTTTCTTGTGTAACTATTTTTAGAGTTCAGTAAAAAAATACCTACAATAATGTTGACATCTGTCCGAAGAACGGGCTATTAAATAGAATGTTTATGATATTGTTAAACGACAACACACACTAGAACACCACACCGCCTTAATTACAAAAGCTATGTATAAGTTTTGAAATTGCCTGCCACCCGCGAGACATATTATATCAAATTGCCACACTCACGGTCTAAAACTTTTGCTACGTTTAGTTTTACTATTATATGTTTTATAGTCGTAACATTTTGCCTACAATTGTCGTGGCCGTATTATTTTTATATACTTGGTCGCAAATATATTGATATTTTATTAAATATAAAGCGGTACCGACAGTCTTAGAAAATCTACAAAGAGCTATTGAGGCGTTGGTAATCTGGAGTACTTGTATTAAGTGCCCTTTGTTTCAATAAATTCAGGAGCTAATTTTACCATCAAACTTAGCAAATAGTTTCGAGATTATAAAAAAAAAGATATCACTTAACAGTTGCTTCCATAAATAAACACATAAGAACACGTTTACTTAAACCAAATACCTCCAAAAGATGCACTGTCACAAGATACGAATGGTTTATTTTTGTAGTTAAAATGAAACGTGACAACCTTTCATTGACTCAGTTTGTTGTTTTAACTGAATATTAACACCGCGGTAAAAAATTGCTCGTCAAAATATTGGTGGAATAGAAAAGACCCTTATCACTTGCACGTGCAAACGACACTAATTCAATAGTTGAGCTGTCTCGAAGTTCGCGTAGTAAGATACGTGGTGCGTAGTCGATACGACGGCGTGTGGCGTGTGGCCCGTAGCGGCGTAGTGCCCGAGTGCTGTGCATTATGTACGTCGCCGTGGCGGTGTGACGTCACTCGCACCCGTACAGCCTGCGCAGAGCCGCGCAGCCTTTCCCGGCCTTCGACGCGCTTCAGCGTTACAGTCGATAAGAGTACCATGATACTCCGGGAGTTGACGACCGGTTTTACTGTTTAACTCTGTTGACCCTGAGAATCATGGAAAGTTTTAAATGTAGCATTGAGCTTGATTTGGCAATTTATCATTGATATTTTTTCATTTAATTTGATGTATTTATTAATTTAAACAATACATTGCTAAGTTCTATTATACAGAGTGTTTGCTATATCGTTTGTCAAATTGAATTGGCTAAAAGGTATCTTTAGCTATAGCTTTAGCACCACTTACTCACAATTCACCAGATTTATTAATTACTGTTTAATCTAATTTATAAGATTTTTCTGTAAAAAAATACCATATTCAACTTTGGAATCAAAATATAAAAAAAAAAACTGATTTAATCTTTTTATTTTTTACGGACAATTTTTTCAAAAACGTAAAATGATGAATGAAGGGTCAGCTTTATACCGTGATTTTGAAAACGTAAAAGATATCGCGATCTTCCATTTATATTCCTTTTTGTTTTGCTGATTTATCCCACATATGTAAACACTATACACACAAGCGAAGTTGTACTTGGTAAAGGTAGTTAACAGTAATAAATTGTTATTTTTAAACAGAAACGATATTGGCGCGCAATTCCCATCTCCCGGTCTAACATTGTGAGGTTCCATCGCGGTGGCGGCGGGTGCGCGCCGAGCTCCGCGCTCGCGACAGTCGCCGCGCGAACTCCGCCAACCGCACAGTGCCCGCGCCCCGCTACGCCACGCCAGCTTCACGCGCGAGATACGCCACGCGCCACGCGTCACACGCCGCGTGTTCAGTGCCTGCGGAATACAGTGACATGTGTGAGTGACTGTGCCGTGCCCGCGGTGCACTTGCACCATTACGAAGTGTTGTTCCAGAGGATTCACAGAACATTGCCTACCAGGTCTGTGAGCTGGATTACAACAGTCAAGTGCTCAGTGAAACCTTACTTTCTTAGTGGAATACATTGTGGCAGATGGTTCTCTGTTAAGCTGTCTCTAATGTTTGTTGAAGATAAATAACTGTTTTAACTATAACGACTGTAGCACTGTGATTAAGTCATTAGAATTTATACCGCGAGATTCAGGAGTTTGATTTATTTTATGCTGAAGATGCAAATCTAATCTACTCTAATCTAATCTTAGTATACGGTAAAACTAGATTAGGCTAATAATTATACCATGCCGAGATTAGATTGTAAACAAATATTTTTGTATTTGTTAAGTGAAAATAAAGTTTTCACCAAGAAATATGTTACACCTATCGGTAGATTGTTTGCCTTAACTTTCAAAAGTCCAATCTTAATAAATCTCAGACCAAGTTTCTGTAGGACCGATAATCGGGCCGCGCTGTCATTTCATACTATTTCTGTAATTTTTTTTGTAGGATGTGTGCGTTATTATATACATTTCGATCGTTGTATTTTTCTCCTACAAGGAATCGGTTGTGGGCGAGAGCCTTATAGCTCACAAGTTAGGCGATTGATACAAACCGGCCAAGTGCGTGTCGGGCCACGCGCAGTAGGGTTCCGTAGCTAGTCGTAACAACATATTTCGACTTAAAAGGGATTTACTATCTGTATTAAACAAGTAACATCTTCATACAAGTCATTACTTTCAAAGATTTTTGTAATTTGCACGAATTATTCTAAGTAACTGCATTTTACACTTTTAAAAAACAAGTGCGCGAACGAACAAATGCCTATTAAATAGTAAGTATTCAGATATATTACTTAGTAATAGAGGGCGCTGTCATACAATCAATTGTACAAGAAGTATTAAAAATAACTTTCCTTTTATACCCTAGCTCGTAACGAAACCATAGCGCGATTCAGAAAACGAGTACAACGCCATCTATCGAGTCCTTTTGTAAAATAATTTATATTTTTCACTCAACCTGTTCTAGTAGTTCGTCTTGAGATAAAAATCGTGATCTTATGTATGACCTAGATATGTAATGATATTTTTAATTTATTTTATTTATGTTATCCTCGAAATTATTTATTTTATTATTTATTTTATCCTCGAAAGACATATAAATGGCGTAAAAGGGACCAGATAAATGGCGTCCTTCAGAAAGGAAATGTTTGTAGTACACGAAACCAGCTAGCACGTATGACGAGATGTATGAATGTTGAGGAAGCGAAAGAAGTATGTAAGGAGCGAAGCACATGGCGTTCCATCGTCTCTGCCTACCCCCGTGGGATAAAGGCGTGATTTTATATATATGTATTATGTATGTTTATTTATGTTTCAAGAATTTTGAACGAAATATTCTGAGTAACTGCATCTGACATTTCGGACCCCTATTCCTCTTGAACTAATGAAGTGAACTTATCCGCTATAGTTTTCCTTTAAAGTTCATTACATGTACTACCGACACAATTTTTTTCAGATTTTGGGATCCAGTAGTTTAGCTTTTAGAGGGGGGAGGACGCTCTACTCAAACAAAAATTTGCTCTTTAAAGTTAATTATCTCGCAAACGGATCTCTAAATCAAAAAACTGTCTTAGCAACCCCTAAACGTTTTTAAAAGTCCTATCTAACAATACCTCACACTTTGGGGTAGGCAACAAAAAAAAAACATCCCTACTTTACATGTAGGGGAGCTACCCGAAAAAAAAATATTTTTCCAAATTTTATTCTACGACTTTCTTTGTATAGTTAACATACATGTTTATGCAAAATTTCAGTTTTCTAGCACCAACGGTTTCGTCGCTATGCCTTGGACAGACGGACGGACAGACGGACATGGCGAAACTATAAGGGTTCCTTGTAGGTACTACGGCACCCTAATAAGACGACTCAATTCTGATACGTTCTAAAAATACCTACAGTAAATACCATCGACATAAATTGACTGCTTTAAGAGTTTGCGTTTCAATATTGTCGTCTTCTTCGTCGTATCCATCGGCTTAGTCAAATTTTATTTTGAGTTGCCAATTGTAATGCAGTTAGATAGCCTGTTAGGAAACCTATCTCAATGCGATAGGTATAAGACCATTACTTTATCCATGGTAATTAGTAAGAGGCACGGACACGCAAAGGCACTCGCTTGTCTTATCGTTTTTGAACACGAACGTACCGTGTTCTGCAAAACAATCTTTAGAGCGAAAATACACAGTTCAATACAAACTTTGGGAAGAGCCGACCCGAAATCAATTGAAATGGAATTAGGACAGGCAAAGAGAGCAGAGACTCTCTCTTTTCAGTTGAATTCTGCATTCATGAAGATTTTCATTCAACCAAATTAGAAAATGATTTGAATTCCAAATATTTAGCTGAGTACGTCAGCACTTATTTTGAGATATTAAGAGAGGAAACTCTTCGAAAACTAAGATCTTTAGTCTGTGATAGAAGGCTAGCAAATCAAAGAAAATTAAAAATGGAACTATTTTATATTGCAGCAGACGACATATAAAACTTCTTGTTATGTGTTGTAGCGTGTTATCGTATAGCTTAAAATGCAAATCAGGCTTTATCATTATGGCTATGTTTGCCAAACAACTCCACGTAGGTCCGCTGCCCCACTTAAATAACTACGTACTAATTAAAAGTTTTCTTAGCCCTTAATTCACTGAACATGCAAATCTTTTAAGCCTAGGTATTCAAGAACTAGGTAAATTTATGTGCCAAGTAGCACACACCGTAGCACTCGCCGTGATTGGTAACTTTGTATTACCACACGATTTTATTTTATTTGTTACATTTCTTATATCTAAACCAGTTTGCGTTCGAGTTAAGGTGACCTTTATTAATTGTGTTTGTGAGATCATGCCGGCGATATCAGTGGCATTGTGACTACAAACGAGTGCTCACGCGAAAGTTCCCCGACTCCCACAGCCGCGGCGGGGACAAGCTACACGCACAGCACGCACGCACACAAACTTATCGATGCCATACTTCCAATTCGCGCATGTACTAACCATTTACTTTTGCCTTTATTTGGTCCAATTAGGTAGTAAAAGGATAGCAATGCACAAACAATATTATGCTCTTAACCGTAAAATATGGACTCGACAACGACCCATTATGCTCAAGCTGGCAACGTTCCAAAAACGCAGAAATATAAAAATGACATTCATATAAATTATCGAGTCCTAGTTATTCCAACTTATATATAATACGCATTGATGACTTCAAAAACTTAGTTAATCAATCTTCTTAAGATTCCTGGTGGCCTATATAAAACGATGAGTCAGCAAGTTTGGTCTGTCAGCGGGCGTCGGAGATTGCGCGGAACTTGAGAACTTTTAATCTTTGTAGGTCGTTTGCTAAATCAAATTATAGTCGGTCGAGTGGCGTCGCGGCGATGAGACCAGGCCGGCGCGGCGTCGTCGGCGCTCGGACTCTAATCGATTACAAACACCTCATAAAAATGCACGAGCACGCACGGCCCACGCCTAATCGCGTTAAGTATTACTACTACTAACACCAAGTGCCTATGAAAGGGAGTGTTCTCTTTCCGTGTTAGTAGAGCTTTTAAAACCGGCGCCAACCAGCACTGCCATATGTACAGTCTGATAGTTGGCAGACATTTTTTCTTCTTTTTTTTTCCTTTTAAAACATTTAGATGGTTACTCACTTTTGGTCTAGGTCAGTTTCAAAAGTTTCGGAAAAAGTTTCATATATTAATATCAGCTCAGTTTATGTATGTAGATACATTAATGTTATATGTATATATATTTACAAGTCCCACTGCTGGGCACGGGCCTCTTAACTTGGGAAGAAGTCGCTGGCCAAGTGCGCATTGATAGATTTCGCACAGCCTTGAGGACTCTAAGGCACTTTCAGGTATGTAGCTTTCCTAACGAGATTTACCTTCACCGTTAGCAAACAATAATTTTCAGTTGGTTAATAATAAACGAATTCCCTTAATTTACTTTAGTTTTATTCCCTTCTACCAGGACGTGCGTCATAAAGATAGACACGCCACTCGTAAAGAACATGCCTCTCATAAAAAGCTCCGTAATAACGTTGTTTAGATGTACTCTCCGCTCTCTCATACATAACACATCACGCAATCACTGCCATTGCTCGCGGCGCTATAATGGTATAGCAGTTTTGTTTTATCGCCAAAGCCAAATGACGGGACATTTGGTGCAGTAAATCGTGACTAAAGTACTGTGACCATAACAACTACTGGCCATCGCCATTAAAGCGGTCGTCGCCTTCTATTGTCCACTTTAGATTTAACTGCCTCGTTGGCCCAGCGGTTAGCGTACGCAACCTCACACCTGCAGGATTTGGGCTTAGATTCTCCGCGTAAAATTTGGGACTTTACTGTCAGTCAGGTGGAAGCTTATTATGAAGCAACCCTTACTTATGTTGAGGTTGCTTTATTTAATAATAGACACATGCAACAACTTGAAAATAAGGGCTTCGTAGAGCACATTTACAAAAAAAAACATCCTTGAAAAATAGTAGAGGATCTTTTTTTTGTATTTGGTTAACAATTAATTATGATAAAACTAAACACTTAGTGTATGACCTTCTCGAAGTGAACACAGCATGCTTAATTAAGTAATTTACAAATAATAAGTAGGCAGGTAAGTGTAAAGTTTCCGTAACCTCTTCCACTGATTTTGGTGAAATTATACAATATGAAAGTAATTCTTCATAGACCGAATAGATGCACTAAATTACATATTTAGTGCATCTATTCGGTCTATTGTGCGATTGCAAATATTATTGTAAGAGTTTGTGTGCACGGTTGGCGTAGCGGTTAAAGCGGTCGCTTCGCCGCTTTCAACTACGCTGGTGTTGTAGGTTCGATCCCCACACGGAACAAATCTTTGTGTGATTCGCAAAGATTTGTTCTGACTCTGGGTGTGCTTTGTGTGTGTGAAATGTATGTTTGTGAACACCCCCGCGACACAGGACTTATTCCTAGTGCGAGCGTCGTTTTTAAAAAAACAAAAAAAAAGAGTAGGTAGCACATACGATAAATAGGCTAGTGTGGGCCGTAGTTTGTGCGACAAAAAGGTAGTCCAAACGTCTTCGTGTTTTGAATGCGACAACTTGAGCGTGGAATAATAAATTTGAGTGTCGCAAGTAAAGAGTCTTGTCCATTTATTATTTTTGGAGACAAACGATATCTGCGATATTACGCCTGCTTTCTATCGAGATAAGTTCAAAATGTTCAAGTCTAGAATCATAAGATGTTAGACTGCGACAGAGTTTGTTGGCGTATGATAAATTATACAAAAAAATGTTTCTGAAGTTTTTCAACACGAGATATATGTACCGCGTAAGAAGGATTCCACACTTGACAGCAGAACCCAAGAAATATTTATTATTCTTAAGCCACACACGGTTCCGTCGTTACACTAAACGATACAGTTCCGTTTTGGGTACCGGGTCCGCCTCGGGTGTGATACGAGTGCGTGCGGACGTGCTCGCTCCCTCACATCCGCCGACCGCTACACGACTATTACTGCACAACCGCTCGTTCGTGTCCAAACACTCTCCTGTCACTCCTGTACCGTTCATCGGAGGTATAGCCATAAGGCAGAGAACTAGTTATGATAAGTTTTCTGCCACTGAACGATACCTACTTCTGATGTCGAACAACAAAGTTGTACTGGATACCTATAATTAACGGAGATTCTTATCTTATCTCATCTTAGCTTTTAAAAAGGACGCCCGCACTAGGAATAACACCTGAGTCGCGGGGGTATTTACAAACATATATTTCACACACAGAGCACACCCAGAGTCACAACAAATATTTGCAGATCACACAAAGATTTGACCCGCGTGGGGATCGAACCCACAACACAAGCGCTGAAAGCGGCCAGGCGGAGCTCGGTTTTTACCCGGTATTGGTCTACGGGCTGTAACTCACGGCCCGAGACTAGGCGGCTCAAGTTTTTCTGCATGCTTGATCAGGATATAATAGCTTAAAATGTTACATTCGCTTTATGATTAGATGCGTTTTCTTATTCTTCTCGTAGGATAAGCCCTCTACACATAAATACTACAATAAACTGAAGAAATTTTATAGCAATATTCTATCTTATATATAAAATTCTCGTGTAATGGACTTTACTGATTTTTGCCACATTTTATATACATTTTAATAGGTCCGAGAATCGGCTACTATCTATTTTTCATACCCCTAAGTGATATGTGTTATTCACCCTTAACAATTTTTTTTTAATTTTTTGACAAAAATTTTTGATTTTATTTTTCTAGGCATTAAAATGCATACAAAATTAATTTTTTACCCTTTTATCACCAACCCCTATTTTTTATTAGCGATTTTAATAATTTAATCATTTATCATTCCGCTTGATAACTGATAATTTATGATAGTCTTTTTTGTAAATGTATTTCACTCTATTTCGATTAAAATTTCCCTAAGCTTATGGCAAATCTAATTTTTTTTAGCAAAACAACGTTTGCCGGGTCAGCTAGTTAATTATATGTATGTATTCCTATTTCTATGGAAATTCGGTATAATATCTTATCATCCTACGATCCCTAACTACGACATATACCGTATCATTTTTAGATATAGACCAGTTACAATTACACCTTTGTATTATTTATTATTTGATTGGCACATCGTTGCGGGGTCCAGAGCGCCGCCATGGCAGTTACACGCTCGTACAAAACACATCAATCCCAGCGCGGGACGGCAATCAATCATTCATATTTTTACCTCACGTGAACCCACATTACACACACATTCAAATCTATACATTTATTATTTCTAAGGGAATTTCGACAAAACGAAATATTTTCCTTAGTACTCGAGAATTCTCCTTCTGTTATGATTTTTTTAATGCTTTATTATAACTATAATGTATTGTGCATTGCAAATATAATTATACATCGTACGAAGAGTCGTTTTAAAGTTCGCGGAATGGAAGATAAGGACAGTGAATATAAACTTAATATTATATTTCTTTTAAGATAATAACCACTTGATACGATCCACCACACTACAGTACACATCTAAGGTCTGTCAATTCATTTTTAATCCTTCACAAAAAGAAATGACAATTTCCCCGTGAATTTCGCAGATTTTTACTATTAGCATCGTCATCGTTTAAAAAGTATTTTTACCTTAAGGCACAGATAATAATTGCTCGGGGTTGTCGAAACAGAACTGAGATTCTTTTTGTAAGCTTGCGATTCCACAATAGTTGATCTTGTCATAAATGAAATATACCAAGGAATGGATGAGGTAGGAACCATCTCCCGGCATATGACGGCAAGTCATCTGGAGTCCACCGGCTGTTCTTTAAGTGAAACTATTCACAATCCATATCCATTTTCAAAAAAGTTGTCAATGATGAAGTCGAAAATTTTTAATTATCAATAATTATTACCTAATCTAATTAACGAGCTAGTCAATCGAAATTTCATATTTTTAATTATTCATGAATAATCCAGAGCCAAAGTATAATTATTACATAATAAACCATTACCTAGTTTGAAGCGATAAGAGTATAAAAAACAGTATTCTAGCAAACTTGGTAGAAGTTAGAAGGTAGTGCTTCCATTACTGTGTTCCGGTTTGGTGGTGAGATCAGGCCCTGAAATTACTGGCACATGAGGCATAACACCATAGTCCTCAGCTGCAGCGACGCATTTATAATCTGCTTTTGTGGATTGTTGATGTCCATGGGCTGTACTCCACTTACCATCAGGTGGACTACACGCTAGTTTGCTGTGGGCGTTATATAAAAAAAAAAAAAAAAGAAAAAAAAAAACTTCAGGTATTATACTAAGAAACAGTTGAAAAGGATTCTTTCTTGGCACCGACTTCAGAAATATAAAATAATTATTTAATCATTTCAATTTAACTAAATGAAAAAACCTATTATTTTGTGCGAAGTAAATTTATTTTTTGCTTTTTAGTTTACCTACTTTTTGAAGTTGGTTTTTTTTTCCGTCGTAATATATAAAAAACCGGCCAAGTGCGTGTCGGGCCACGCGCAGTAGGGTTCCGTAGCTAGTCGTAACAACATATTTCGACTTAAAAGGGATTTACTATCTGTATTAAACAAGTAACATCTTCATACGAGTCATTACTTTCAAAGGTTTTTGTAATTTGCACGAATTATTCTAAGTAACTGCATTTTACACTTTGGACCCCAATTACTCTAGAACTAATTAAGTTAAAGTAACCGCTATTGTTTTCATGAAAAGTTTATTACATATACTACCACCGTGATTTTTTTCAGATTTTTTAAGCTATCGGTTTAGCTTTTAGAGTACTCGTACAAAAATTTGTAAAATAATTTATATTTTTCACTCAACCTGTTCTAGTAGTTCGTCTTGAGATAAAAATCGTGATCTTTTGTATGTTATGTTATGTTATGTTATCCTCGAAATTATTTATTTTATCCTCGAAAGACATATAGGGACCAGATAAATGGCGTCCTTCAGAAAGGAAATGTTTGTAGTACACGAAACCAGCTAGCACGTATGACGAGATGTATGAATGTTGAGGAAGCGAAAGAAGTATGTAAGGAGCAAAGCACATGGCTTTCCATCGTCTCTGCCTATCCCCGTGGGATAAAGGCGTGATTTTATATATATGTATTATGTATGTTTATTTATGTTTCAAGAATTTTGAACGAAATATTCTGAGTAACTGCATCTGACATTTGGGACCCCTATTCCTCTTGAACTAATGAAGTGATCGTATCCGCTATAGTTTTCCTTTAAAGTTCATTACATGTACTACCGACACAATTTTTGTCAGATTTTGGGATCCAGTAGTTTAGCTTTTAGAGGAGGGGGGGACGCCCTAGTCGAACAAAAATTTGCTCTTTAAAGTTAATTATCTCGCAAACGGATCTCTAAATTAAAAAACTGTCTTAGCAACCCCTAAACGTTTTTAAAAGTCCTATCTAACACTACCCCACACTATGGGGTAGGCGACAAAAAAAAAAACATCCCTACTTTACATGTAGGAGCTACCCGAAAAAAAATTATTTTTCCAAATTTTATTCTACGACTTTCTTTGTATAGTTAACATACATGTTTATGCAAAATTTCAGTTTTCTAGCACCAACGGTTTCGTCGCTATGCCTTGGACAGACGGACGGACAGACGGACATGGCGAAACTATAAGGGTTCCTTGTAGGTACTACGGAACCCTAAAAAAGCAATTGGCACATTAGGGATTATTGCAGTAAAATCAATATCTGAAAGGTCACGGCAACGATATTGATAGATCAATCGGGTTTAGGATGATAAAATGATAAAAATAAACAGTAATTTTTATTAATATGCTGAGTGGGTTTAAAATATGGTGTAAAGAAGCGAGGTCATTACCAGGAGGTTAAAATTAAAAGAAACATTAATTGCTTATCAAAGTCAAAGTCAAAGTTGCTTTATTTTTTGAACATGGTAAAAAACAGAATGTATTAATATAAGATACGTACAGCATGTTATGTCAATTCTGACGTTCAAATTAAACATTACCTATATCTAATGACAACGCGTGTTAGACGTCTTATAATTTTATTTAAATCCCTCAGAGACATTACACCACAAGGGACATTGAATTCTATATACCTGGCACTAGGACAATCTGTCATCCAATACTGCATCACAATCTGGGGTGGGGCAGCTAAAACACACCTCATGAGCCTAGAGAGAGCACAGAGAGCTGTGCTCAAAGTTTTATCCAAAAAGCCCTTCAGATACCCTACGGTGCAATTATACTCAGACACAAAAATGCTAACGGTACGACAGCTCTTTGTGCTCCGGCTAGTTCTCAAAAAACATAGTTCTCAAAAAGCAATATACCCATTCCTGACCCGAGTAAACAATCCATAAAGCACATCACCAGCAACATCGCTTGCAAAACAACTTTTGGAAGACGACAATATTACATTCTTAGCTGCAAAATATATAATTATGCTCATAAAAAGAATAAAATTGCAGGCTTAACCAGACGCGAAGTAAAACATAAAATAACCGCCTGGCTACAGCAGCTGGATTACAGTTTGACGGAAGACTTACTTACCTACACCGCTTAGTGGCTATTGTATTGTATTTATCACTTATCATAGTAACAATATATTTATATTCAAATGCATGTGTCACCTACTTACACCATCTCGAACCCAATACTTGTACACCTGCATGCTCATTCACAATTCACAAAACACCTCATCAGAAACACACACTTTACACTCACACATTCACTCTACGCACTCACACACACAACACACCCAATCACTTACGAAATTATCAATTATGAATCAAAACAGTAATAACTTTATTTGATTAGTAGATTACTATTATTTACTTACTCCTGCCTTATAACTAGCTGTGCAACGACTTTAACGCCTAAATAACGTTTTTAAAGTGTCACTTCCTGCGACTGAACACTGTCAGCTAAAATACAAGCTTCTGCCTAGTTTAGTAAACAGTGCCAGTACCTTTATTTTGTACATAATTATGTAAACGAATAGCGTCAAACTATTAGATAAGTAAAAATATGTATATACTTTACTTGTGTCAAATTAACATTTTTATTTATTTTTTATTTTATTTATCTATATTTATATTAATAACTATAGATACAACACAGAACAATTTAAAATAAGAAAATGGCGTTATGGGCTTATGTGAGTTTTCTCTGGCATAATGTTCATTAAAGTGGATGCGGAGCGGATGTTATAAGTTATTTTTCTCTACTTTCTCAATACAACCATATTATTATAATTAGGTGGCGGGGCCACCATATAAATTGCAAGTTAGCTTTTTATGGTGACATCATTCTGTATATTACTTATTTAGGTTGCATGCTGGCACTTTTTGTGCATACTATCTGCCGCCATACATTTCCTAGCATGCGACAAACGGGGCCGGTGGCGCCTTTCCTTTTTTAATGTAACTGCTGTTTAAAATGATGTGTCACATAATATATGTATTAACGTTCAAAAAACAACATTGTGGTGACTGACTGACTTATAGATCAAAAGTCTAACCCACTTCCCGATGACGTACAAACTAACGATTATTACAAAAGATGCTGCTTATGCTTGATGCTTGTTAAAATTCTCTGCGAGTGACTGACTGCCATGCTCTAAAAGATCTCTCTTACCCATTACTCCAATTTCCGTCACACTTTTTACTTACACAGTTAGTATACATCATTATATATTGTAGACCCGGGTCTTAATCGCGAAATTTTAAAGGCATTAATACCTTTATGCGATTAAGACCCGTTTCTACAATTCGTAATTGTAAATGTGTACAAATCGCGGCGGTTTAAAATCATAACTTAGTATACAGTAATCATTTAACGAGAATTTTCCGTAGTATATCACTTACTATACTTAATATTGATAACGATGTGTTCAATTCGTGACATCATTAGTGCTTGGTGCTTACAGCGCCAAAACGCTTTTTAAAGGAACTAACGAACAAAATGTGAAATGTAGCTGTCACATCTGTGGTAGACAATTATTAATTTGTGAATTAAAGTTATAGTTACTTTACTATTTAGAAAATCCCATCCTGCTCCAATCTTTAAATTTTACGTTCACTTACTCTTAAATCTTTTAGCAGGTATTTATGGAGTCAAGCGGAATAAATTTTCTGGACGTAAAGTTATGCTATCCCAATAAAAAAACATAAATGTAAAATGAGAAGCCAGTTAAATATTAGGACATATAATAATATTACGTATTTACAATATATTAACAGCATATGTAAGTGCAATCATGACGACAGGATTCCCTTAGATAGTTGAATATATTTGATTGATTGAGTGGTAACGTGTGGTTGTTGTACGCAGAGCTCGTGAGTCGTGATGTAGTATCGCGGGCGCCGCGGGGGTCGCGCGTGGCGTGCCGCGCGGCATGGCGGCGCGCGCGCTTGCCTTGGCGCTGCTCGCCGCGCTGGCCGCCGCCGCCGGGCCACAGCTCCATGCCGAACACCTCCGTGAGTTGTACAACTCCTAAATCATGGATCTATAGTCGATTCATTTAGACTTGGCAAAAACAGTAAACAAACCCCCCCCAATTACAAATTACGATATTGCGAAGAATAACACACTGTACGTTACCACATTGAGTTGTATAAACTAGTTCACACACCAACACACTAATATTCACATATATTCATTGTAAATTCACTGTGCAAATGTATTCTTTTTGCAAATTTCGTTATTCCAAGGAGACTTCAAACCACAGATTAAAAAAACGACATGGAAGTTTGACATTTGATTTAGGGATGGGAACAAGTGAACGAAAGAACGATTGGGATTGATTTACGTTTTTGTCAGTGATGATGAATTAAATTGTTCAAAACATTCTTAAATTTATTGAAAGCTGTACTTATATTAAATTAAATTTTATTTAATCTATTTATCGTGAATAACAAATCGTAACGAATTAAACCTTTTCTACAGCTAAAGTGGCCCATTCGACTGTGCGGTTCGCGCGACTCGGTTCTTTAGATTCGTTCAATCGCGAACGACATATAACCAAATCAAAGTCTATTTTTAACCGACTTTAGCGACTTTTAATTAATTAATATCATTCACTGAATGAATGTTGAAGCGCCATTATGAGTAGTTCACAACAGTTCATTAAATGATTCACATCACTATTTTTTTTCGTCAGCCATTATTGTTTAGCTTTTTTGCCAAGTCTATATGAATAGACTATATATGAACTTATGTTTCTTAGATTGTACCTTATGTTTCTTATTATGCAACAGCTATATAAACATGTATATTAACAGCACGTTCGCGTCGCGTCCACCGCGATGCGACGTCGGTGGAGGTGCCGCCGACGCCGATGCCCGGTCTGCACGTGCTTGACGCTGCCGCTATGGAGGCTGCTGAGCTGGAGTTGGCTGAGCTGGGCGAGGGCGCGTGGCGTGAACTCTGGTACTTGTCTAAATAATACCATCAATCATCCTTGTCACACTTCACATCTCACATTGCCTATATCGTCTCTTAATTAATTTTATTAATAGAAATTGTGTCTGATCCCTAAGCGCTCAAATGTTTGAATTGGCAGGTACGGGTCGCTGGACGCCTTGCACCGCGAGCCCACCATCAACAACACGCACGAGGACGTGCTGGTTCAGCTCGGCGCCGTCGCCTTCCTGCACTGCAACGTGCGCAATCTTGGCGAGAGAGGCGTATGTATATTCATACTGATGCCTAAAATGATTATCACTATCTTCTATCTATCACATTTTTCTATCCAGCACAAAAATATTTATCACTAGCTTTTAATATATTATAATGATGTAATATATTTGTGTTGCAGGTGTCGTGGGTGCGGCGCCGCGACTGGCACATCATCAGCTCTGGCATGCTCATGTATACCAACGACGAACGGTTTCAGGTGCCTCATTATTATGTTATATATTCAATACATATATTTAATTTATATTCGTGACCAAAAGGCTGGTTTTTACTTCGCCCAGCGATAAAGCATTGCCATTCAACGTGGCAATGCGGAGGATTTTTATCACGCATAATTAAATTATTTTATTTTATTTATTAATTGTGAATGTTATAAAGTGTTATTATTAGTGATTTTTTTTTTTAGTTATATTATTTTTCTGTAAATTCTTCGTAACAAATGGCATGTCGTCCGGTTCGGTCATACTTCGGGTCGGTCATCAGCAAGGTGATGATGTCTTGGTTACTTATTTCCGTTCCATCTCTCCAGAATTTGGAACAACAGCCCCTTACCACTGCTTACCTCCTCTTCATTGCTGTTGCCGCGCGACACGTATTCAGATAATCGTTCAGGAGACACGTCCGTATCCGAGCGCGCATAATGTTGATTGACGTGTGATCTGATGGTACTTACAGGTGCTGCACAGCGAGGGCTCCGACGATTGGATCCTGCAGATAAAGTACGTGCAGAAGCGTGACAACGGCACCTATGAGTGCCAGGTGCGTATACTCTTTAATATAACACGGGTCTTTGATCAACTCACCCTACTCAAGCTAACATTCTAAATACTTTTTTTTATATTTCCTTGATCACTTGGCTCGGTTTATTTTTTAATCCATTAGATGCAATTTGATATGTAATAGGTTATTGCCTATGAAATTGCCGCTCTGCAGTACTGGCCAATTAAAATCATAATACTATTTGTTTGGCTTTAAAAACATGGAATTATTTTTCCAAAAGTAGTCATTTGTTTATAGATTAGTGTTACATTTTCATCGCAATTCAGTCTCTTTCGTTATTATGGATACGTTAAAATTCGAGTAATTATGTAATATGAGTATTACGGAGCTACAAACCAACGCACCACCTGTTTTTTGGTTTGTTCGCTTCCGTTCCGGGAATTTTGACCTGAAAATGAATCTCGCGGTCTTCCGAAGACTCGGGTCGACAATGATGAATTTAAGGCGATTGTGGCAGCAGATGATACACAATCTACGGCAGAATTAGCAGCAGCTTTCGACGTTAGCGTCAAAACAATATTGGTCCATTTGCGTCAAATTGGCAAGATAAAAAAGCTTGACAAATGGGAGGCTTCCGTCAACTGAGACCGCAATTAACTGGACCCACACGGGATCAGTTGCCGGATTCGAAAAATTCATTATTTTTCTTCCGTCAACTGGGACCACCACACACACACACAAGTAATCTATTGTCCAAGCCACAAGTAGTACAGTCAACAACCAAAATAATGTTCGCTAAAATAGTTAATATAGTGTTACGTGCATGTCGTGTATACCTTTTAGATACAACACTAATCCGTGATGGTTTACAACATTAATCCAAAAATGTGGCCAATGCAGCATTTTGATCTGTCAACATATTTTTGACTGATTTAAAATAACGTCCTTTTAAAAAATAATAATATTTTCTTTCTAAATTGTAATTCTATGTTTTGATCTCATATAATGTATTTTTTATTTTAATTTTATTCTTGAACTTTTATCTAATGTTTGTGAGCTGTGGTCTCTTTTAATTGAGAGAATACACTAAAATGTTTCATTGTGTTTGTTATATGTATATAATGTGTATAGCTCTTGTTGGAGATCCATAATTAATTAAATAAATAAATAAATAAACATATATAATATAATAATATTATATATAGGTAAATAAATGAAAAAACAATCAAAATATTATCATTTATTTAAAACAAAATTATTAGCGGCGGTTAGCTTATGTAGCTGACGTCACTTACTTGGTGAAGATACTTAACGGATCGGTTGATAGCCCTGATCTTGTCTCGCGATTATCAATTCGTGCCTAGAACGACAGCAAGGAATACCAATCCTATCCATCTCCCCTTGGTGACCACTAATTATCGTCAGAATGCATTTTTGTGGCGAGCGAGCAGTAGTACTAACAAATTATGCAAATAATTAGACATATTTAATACAAAAATTGGACTGGCTAGACGGATACTCAGTCAGGACTTCTTTTACAAATATTTATAGCGATCTTTGGTGTGTTTTTTAGTTTTTAGTGTAATCATTAAGCACTTACTTTTGTACTTTTGTTCTGATGTTCACAAAATTTGTATTTATATTCAAAAGTTTATTCGTGAAGATCTATTATTGGCTCCCTGTCACTAATTTACGTTAAGCTATTCAAATTGTTACATGCTGTTGATCTTCCTATAAATAAATAAATATATATACATAACATGCGAAATAAGCACAGACTCACTAAATTTGATTTGTATAACCTCATTTCATGTTATTTCAAATATTGTTAAGTAAAGGCAATCTGTGTGTACATTTTTTTAATTTTTATATTTTTGTAGTATAAATAGTTTTTGTTATTAGTATTATAAATATTTTTTTTGTTTGTTCTGAAACCCTTAACAGTAGTATACACACATTGTTTTTACTCCTTTATTTTCTGCTTGAAGTGTAAGATATTGCAACCTTATATACTATGGATTTATTTACAATAATTTAATTGCATTTTCTCTTTAAAACCATATTTAGCTAAAATGTTGTTTTGGTTGCTATAACTTACACATAGAATTATTGTCAAAAAACAAACAAATATTGTATGAATTATTTGAAAAGATGGTGCACATGAGTTTCTCACCAGCTCTTCTCATGATGCAATACCCATCGGAGCTGGTACTTGGATTGATTTTAATTCAATTCTCTAAGTTGAATTAAAGTCAATCTAAGCTCCGGTGTCAAATCATTTTATTACAATAAGTATTATAATTTAGTTAGCTAAGTTTTATTTTAATTTTATATTTTTTTTTTTGTTTTGATGTTTGTTTTGACGTGTTCAAGCGCCCCTTGGGGCCCATGGAAATAAATGATTTGATTTGATTTGATTTGATTTGATTTGACGTTTGGAATATTTCTGTCTGCACGTGTGGTGTAGTGGTTTAAGCGGTCGCCTCGCCGCTCCCCATTGCACTGGTGTTGTGGGTTCGGTCCCCACATGGGACAAATCTTTGTGTGATTAGCAAATATTTGTTTGTTTCTCTGCACCACCCTAGGTTGACTGTTAGAGTATGCCACTAGGCATTAAGTCCACCTATTACCATTTTGTGTGCAAAAAGTTAAATAAATAAATAAATTTGTTCTGAGACTGGGTGTGCTTGTGTGAGTGAATGTGTGTATTTGGCCTTGTCATTGGGACCATTGGATAGTGTAATTGCTTCTGGCGTTCTATCTAATGTAAAAAATCCAAATTTATCTTTTATCTTTATTTTGCATTATATTAACATTTCAAAGAATATCAGTAATATTTAATAGTTTACTATCACGGATTAGTGTTGTATCTAAAAGGTATACACGACATGCACGTAACACTATTTTAGCGAACATTATTTTTGTTGTCGACTGTACTACTTGTGGCTTGGACAATAGATTACTTCTGTGTGTGTGTGTGTGGTGGTCCCAGTTGACGGAAGAAAAATAATTTATTTTTTCGAATCCGGCAACTGATCCCGTGTGGGTCCAGTTAATTGCGGTCTCAGTTGACGGAAGCCTCCAAATGGTGCCCCACGAACTCAATGATCGCCAGCGCGAAGTACGCGTTGAGACGTGCCTTGCGAACACGAACACAATGATGGAGAAGCTGGCACATCTCCAACCAGCATTTGTCAATCACTCGTCTCCGCTGCTCCTGCACGACAACGCGCGGCCTCATACTGCACAGCAGACGGTCCAAATTGCAAGTACGGGGGTTAGAAGTTCTCCGTCATACGCCCTACTCACTAGACCTTGCGCCTACAGACTACTACTTTTTCCAGAATTTGGAAAACTTCTTAGCGGGAAAACATTCAATACCCGAGAGGAAGTATAAAATGCCTTTGATGAATTTGTTGCCTCCCGTCCAGCTGATTTCTATAAGAAGGGCATCAACAAACTGCCACTGCGTTGGCAAAGATGCATTAATTGCATGGGTGATAACTTCAATTAATACAAATAAAAAAAACATGAAAAAAAATCGTTTAAATTTTTCATACATAACGGCAATTTCATAGGTAAAGACCTAATATGACGAATGCTGTCCAAGTTCTACAGTTAATATTAATCGATAGAACAGATTATTTTATTAGCCTTTGTTTAAGAACATTTCTGTCTTTATTGTATTTAAACCCTAAGAACTGTTATAGATATGACATTGACAACTGGGATACCGTTGGATGGCTCATCTATGTTCTCTTGTAAAAGCCGTGTCTCGACGCATCTAACCTCAATTGAATAGTATATTTAGGCAATTAGTACAAATTCTTTGGGGTGTGGAACATGTGTATGCGCTGCTCCTAAGTGGTTACTAGTATGTTTAAAATGAGCCTGTTCAGTTCGAAGTGGTCAGATGAAAGAGTGCGCAGGTGTCCACGGCGTCGGGCACGCTGTCGCGCCTGGTGCATCTGCACATCGCCGTGCCCGAGGCCTTTATCCTGGGCGCCGACGAGCACCACGTCGACGCCGGCTCCACCATCAACCTCGTCTGCATAATAGAGAAGGTACGTCCCATACTCTCATGTGTCACTTAAACTTAAGAGTTAACACGCTCTCCGTCTTATTTTCTTTTCGACAATCTCGCATTCTATTTTTTATACCTATTATTATAACTGATCTCTGACTGCACTGGAGGGAACATTCTGTTAAATCCTATAATTGATCCGAAAAGTTTTGAGAATGAGAGTGTGGACGAATGTACAAAATTTGGCGCCTGCCAATGTGCATTGCAGAGTCCGGTGTAATTATTAGTTATTTGTGTAAATAATAATTGAAACATGGATGGCATTGCAGAGTCCGGTGCCACCGCAGTACGTGTTCTGGTACCACAACGCGCGCATGATCAACTACGACGCCACGCGCGGCGTCAGCGTGGTCACGGAGCCAGGCCCGAAGACGCAATCGGCGCTGGCCATCCGCGCGGCTGGCCCGCAGCACTCCGGCAACTACACGTGTGCCGCCGCCAACACCGAGCCCGCGCACATCTACGTCTACGTATCCGAGGGCAGTTAGTATCGGCAACCACCTGACGAATGCTTTACTCAATTTTCTACTACATGAAAAAAAAACAATTAAAGAACTCTTCGTTGAAAGTCTTCGTTTCTGTCAAATTACATAACCTTATTCCTTGTTGTACAGGTGACAAGATGGCGGCGACTCTCAGCCGCAACACAGCCGTGGCGCGGCGCAACGTCGGCGCGGCCTGGCTGGCCGTGGCGGGCCTCTGCCTGTGCGCACACCACGCCGCCGCGTGAATCGTCCGAACCCACGTAGATCTAATCTTATTCTAATTACTGTAAATATTACCGACCTGTATTTCTTCAGGATACGTTCTGATTTAAGCGACGCGTCGATTGCCATTCGAGCCATTTCGAGTGTTTTAAATGCTCAACTGTCCCTTGGAGGTTTAACGAGTACAATAAATCTATAGATTAGTACTTCGAATTTAACAGACTAAAACTTACCAACTGATGTCTCGGGGACTTATGGTATCTAACTTTTACCGTTTGAAATGTCTCGGCACTAGGCAGAGAGCTCGACTGGAGCACTGACGTTGGGAAGAAGAATAATGGTAGATAAACAAATACTTGAATGCTCAGGGCTGACGTCGTGCTTACTCGCGACTCGAGGCGCGATTCGTCTATAGTGTAAATAATAATTTAAAGATGGTTAAGTGTGACGTCACTAAACTTGGTTCGATAGATGCAATATTATAGTATTTTACATTAAACGTGAGCGACGTAATATCGAATACTTTCCAATGCTGACAGACGCTATTTTAAAATTAACGGCACTCCGTCAATGTCACTTTGTCAGTGCAGTTTGCGGGTATTCTATTAAATGTGTCTGAGATCGAAGTTGATACTTTTCTAAAAGTGCTGTTTCGTCTCTGGTATTGAGTTTAGTGGCAGGATCGTCCCGTTATATTTTATTGTTCGTTACTAACACTAGGGCGCAGGGGCGCCATCAGATGGAGCGCGCCGCGCACTTGTACATATTATTATGTATCGCTGTTAGTTCCTCACACACTAAAGTCCACTGTCCACACGATGTACATACTCGACGCGGTCTGCGCACACTTCGTGCTTTGGCATCAGCAATGGATATCTCTATCATCTTTGGTAGCTTTGTACACCGATTTCTATCAAGTAAAATACTTAAAGATTAATCGAACATAACAAAGGATGTATTACGGTACCTATGTATTTATAATAGTAAGACGCCGATCACCTGCACGAAGTGTGCATAGACATTCTTACTTACTACGATACAGACGTTCTTGATTCATTCGATATTGTATACAAAGTAACGTACCGCCTCGCTCTTACCAAACGTTCTGTTTTGTACATTTTATACACTACAAACCTCTGTAGAAGATTGATTCATATGAAGAATCGATAAGAGATCCATAGTCACAACGTCTGCTTCGACATCTGTTACTTAAAACCTCTCTAGAAAGAGGTTAGCAGGAGGAGAGGCGGGTCGGGCAGTGTGGGCCCGGACGCGTTACGCTTGTGTCGGGAGTAGAGAGTCGTGACGTCAGCGATATCCGTCTACTCGTCACGAACACGCCACTCCCGTATCGCTTCGCTGTCACCTGCAGGCCTTTATTTGAAAATGAAGTTATATAAAGTCCGCTGGCCTAATCGTGCAAATGAGGTACGAATTCAGTAAGTACCTTCTTTATATAAGTAGTCTTGAAATGAAAGAAAGAGTAAACAAATATCATAACCAAGTACGGTATGGATATCACATTAAATACATTGTTCGACAATAAATAGAAGCGAGGCGGTGAAAACTTGTAAAAATAACATTTCGCAACTGTTATCATGACTTCCATTCCATTGTAATATTTATTAATAAACATTTGGAACAATAAAGCATTTTATTGAAATACCTAAATACCTTTCTATTCTACAAGACCTTCAAATAGGCTAGTATTCAACCGATCCGCCAACCAAACCAACCACAATATAAAGGCAATGTCCTGACTTACTTAGGTGCATCAATTGATGTAACATGTTGTACACCAGGTGATGCACAAAGTACTACTATGTACAGTGTGAACCCTGTACATTTACATTTTGCTGACGCTGCAGCCTACCGGGCGCACGTCGTTTACTCAATAATAACAAAACTGACTTAGTGCGAACTGTGCAACCGTACAGGTAACATAAAGAGAGTTGATTAGTCACCCTTTCCTTGTATCGTAATAATTATTAATACACGTGATTATTTAGTGCAAGCAGTGTTTACTTCTTCTCTCCGCACTCGCAACCCAAGTGTAGGAGACCCTACAACTATATTGGAAAACATATGGGCTCAAAGTTGAATTCTCTTGCTAAGGATCTCTTAATCTGCAACTTATGATATTATTATAAAAAGCATTTTAAATTATTACTTTAGTAATCATAGAAATCGTATTACTTTAGTGGAAAATAGGGGTAATGTTAGCAAAAAGGATTTAATTAATTATCTTGATTATTTATTATCTCTAGGCTTAAGTAGTATAATTTTTGTTCACATTTCCCTACTCTAGGAGCCTGTCAGATGCGGCAAATGATAGTATTCATTTGATAGATACTAACAGTTTTGTTAGCAGCAAATTGGAACGAAGTTCCTTATGGCGCGTTGCGAAAGGGGGCTAGACGGAAAAAATTGGAACGAAAAGTTGTAACGACACTTTTCGTAGCAATTCTCGTAGCGGCGTAGTAATAACATGCTACGTTAGAGCTACGGTGCTACATCATCAGACACACAGAGAAAAATGTGCCTGTCTCTCTCTCTCGCTTATAGAAAAAAACCGGCCAAGTGCGAGTCAGACTCGCGCACCGAGGGTTCCGTACAAACCTGTAGGTATATAAGTAAAAGTTATGGTATTTTTATTGCTAAATGAAATCCATAACATAACAATGTGGAAAGCTGACGGTACCTTGTCAATACATATATGAAAACATTATGTATGTTCGGAAAAATCTTCATCTCTTTAAGAAGAGAAGTGATAGACATAATTTTAATACTAGAAATAGGCACAATTTGGATCAATCTCTTCAAGATTCCAGGTCGTCTGGAAGTATCCTTTAGGTTTTGATTCCCTTGCGAGTAGTTGCGAGTTTCAAAATATGCGGCTTTAATTGCTGTATCTTTTGATTGCGTTGACGTAGAAGTTTGATTTTGTTACAGCTTAAAGATATTATAGACTTGAGTATTTGTTAAGAATTTCAATATAATACCACTACGCGTTCATGAGTAAAGGGGTAATAAGTTTAAAATTATTAAAAATATTTTTATTATATGATGTAACTAAAAATTTATGCTTTTCGCAATTTTTCCTTTATCTGTGTTATAAGACGTTGCTTCGTACCAAATTTCAAGATTCTGAGTTTACGGGAAGTACCCTGTAGGTTTTGATTCCCTTGCGAGTGTCGAAAATTTGCGGCATAAACGGGAGTATCTTTTGATCGCGTTGACTTAGAAGTTTGATTTTTTCACAGCTCCAAGAGACCATAGACTTGAGTATTTGATATGAATTTCAGCTTGATACCTCCACGCGTTCCTGAGAAAAAAGGTCTTGACAGACAGACAGACAGACAGACAGACAGACAGACAGACGGACAACAAAGTGATCCTATAAGGGTTCCGTTTTTACCTTTTGAGGTACGGAACCCTAAAAACAAGAAAATAAAAAAAATATATAAAAAGAAAATTAAAAATATAAAAAGAAAATTACTATGGTTGAGTTTCTAAAAATGTAGGGGCCGCTGGCGCGCTGCGAAAGGTCCGCGCAGGCGTACACGATACCAATATGTCACTGAAAATAAGTATAAAGTGAAATTAAAATTAATAGTGAAATATTTTCTTGCTTGGTGTAGATGCTGTAGCTGTAGCAATCCTCCCAGTACGCGTGACGTAGCTTACTTTTCCGGGCCCACTGTTGGTCGCCAGGTTGTAGTGTGTGTTAGTTCTTCGGCCGGAGTAAGTAAGTAAAACCACGTACGGAAGGAATAGTAGTATATTTACAGTTCTTCACAATGTAGAAATACAGTAGTATGTTCGACTTAGGTCCAACAGGATAGGCAATCGTAAGCCGTCAAAAAAAGGTAAACTAACAGGAAGTCCCAATAAACAATTCCAAATGAATGGACGTTGTCATCAGATGCAACCTTAGTAATCAACGCACTAGAAGTCTCGATAGCTAATTCCAAATAATGGACGTCAGCTCCAGATGCAACCAGTAGTAGATCACAAATACAACTAATTAATGCTGCGGTAGTCAAAAAAAAAAAAAAAGAAAAATCTTAACATCGCCATTCAGAAAGTGACGTCAGAGGATAGTGACATCTAGTGTAAAATTTTAGAACTAAGAGGTGCTTGTCGTGGATCGATGAACCGCAGCTGCTCACGTAGGTTGAAGGCAGACTTACAGATGGCGTTAGTGTTATTTTAAATGTAGTAATGTTACATCAGTATAATTGTCAGGATAAAATGTAAATAAAACTTTAAACTACTTGCCAATAGGGCTGTAAACAAAAACAGTAAATTCTTAAGTCAAAAACTTATTCTAATAATCCGATCAAAAGGGCTCGGGTGTCCAGACTTCGGTCAAAAGACCTCTGTCTTCCAGACAGGACAAACACAAAAAGTAGATAAAGGCGTCAATAAACGGCAGTCTATGAAATTTAAAATCAAAATCGACACAAAAAATTTCTAACCAATTCCTCCCAGCGGACCCCACCGAGGTGATATACCCAAGCCAATAATGGGTGGGTGGGCGGGCGATTTTTTGACGTTTTATCTAACGGATTTTAACAAATGGGGTGTCGGGAGAAAGAGCTCGACGCGCCCTCTCCAGGAAAACAAAAATTTAGAAAATAGGGTGTAGGGTTGCCAAAATATAAACAAAACAATAAAAATTTAGTACTAAAAAAACCTAACCTTTTTTTTTTATAAAAACCTAACCTAACCGAACCTAGGTTCGGTTAGGTTAGGTTGTTTTTTTAGGTGTAGGGTTTTTTAGGGTGTAGGGTTGCCAAAATATAAACAAAACAATAATCTTTGTGATAGGTTTGGTTAGGTTAGGTAAGATTTTTTTTTTAACAAATGGGGTGTCGCGAGAAAGAGCTCGACGCGCCCTCTCCAGGAAAACAAAAATTTAGAAAATAGGGTGTAGGGTTGCCAAAATATAAACAAAACAATAAAAATTTAGTACTAAAAAAACCTAACCTTTTTTTTTTATAAAAACCTAACCTAACCTAACCTAGGTTCGGTTAGGTTAGGTTGTTTTTTTAGGTGTAGGGTTTTTTAGGGTGTAGGGTTGCCAAAATATAAACAAAACAATAATCTTTGTGATAGGTTTGGTTAGGTTAGGTAAGATTTTTTTTTTAACAAATGGGGTGTCGCGAGAAAGAGCTCGACGCGCCCTCTCCAGGAAAACAAAAATTTAGAAAATAGGGTGTAGGGTTGCCAAAATATAAACAAAACAATAAAAATTTAGTACTAAAAAAACCTAACCTTTTTTTTTATAAAAACCTAACCTAACCTAACCTAGGTTCGGTTAGGTTAGGTTGTTTTTTTAGGTGTAGGGTTTTTTAGGGTGTAGGGTTGCCAAAATATAAACAAAACAATAATCTTTGTGATAGGTTTGGTTAGGTTAGGTAAGATTTTTTTTTTAACAAATGGGGTGTCGCGAGAAAGAGCTCGACGCGCCCTCTCCAGGAAAACAAAAATTTAGAAAATAGGGTGTAGGGTTGCCAAAATATAAACAAAACAATAAAAATTTAGTACTAAAAAAACCTAACCTTTTTTTTTATAAAAACCTAACCTAACCTAACCTAGGTTCGGTTAGGTTAGGTTGTTTTTTTAGGTGTAGGGTTTTTTAGGGTGTAGGGTTGCCAAAATATAAACAAAACAATAATCTTTGTGATAGGTTTGGTTAGGTTAGGTAAGATTTTTTTTTTAACAAATGGGGTGTCGCGAGAAAGAGCTCGACGCGCCCTCTCCAGGAAAACAAAAATTTAGAAAATAGGGTGTAGGGTTGCCAAAATATAAACAAAACAATAAAAATTTAGTACTAAAAAAACCTAACCTTTTTTTTTATAAAAACCTAACCTAACCTAACCTAGGTTCGGTTAGGTTAGGTTGTTTTTTTAGGTGTAGGGTTTTTTAGGGTGTAGGGTTGCCAAAATATAAACAAAACAATAATCTTTGTGATAGGTTTGGTTAGGTTAGGTAAGATTTTTTTTTTAACAAATGGGGTGTCGCGAGAAAGAACTCGACGCGCCCTCTCCAGGAAAACAAAAATTTAGAAAATAGGGTGTAGGGTTGCCAAAATATAAACAAAACAATAAAAATTTAGTACTAAAAAAACCTAACCTTTTTTTTTTATAAAAACCTAACCTAACCTAACCTAGGTTCGGTTAGGTTAGGTTGTTTTTTTAGGTGTAGGGTTTTTTAGGGTGTAGGGTTGCCAAAATATAAACAAAACAATAATCTTTGTGATAGGTTTGGTTAGGTTAGGTAAGATTTTTTTTTTAACAAATGGGGTGTCGCGAGAAAGAACTCGACGCGCCCTCTCCAGGAAAACAAAAATTTAGAAAATAGGGTGTAGGGTTGCCAAAATATAAACAAAACAATAAAAATTTAGTACTAAAAAAACCTAACCTTTTTTTTTTATAAAAACCTAACCTAACCTAACCTAGGTTCGGTTAGGTTAGGTTGTTTTTTTAGGTGTAGGGTTTTTTAGGGTGTAGGGTTGCCAAAATATAAACAAAACAATAATCTTTGTGATAGGTTTGGTTAGGTTAGGTAAGATTTTTTTTTTAACAAATGGGGTGTCGCGAGAAAGAGCTCGACGCGCCCTCTCCAGGAAAACAAAAATTTAGAAAATAGGGTGTAGGGTTGCCAAAATATAAACAAAACAATAAAAATTTAGTACTAAAAAAACCTAACCTTTTTTTTTATAAAAACCTAACCTAACCTAACCTAGGTTCGGTTAGGTTAGGTTGTTTTTTTAGGTGTAGGGTTTTTTAGGGTGTAGGGTTGCCAAAATATAAACAAAACAATAATCTTTGTGATAGGTTTGGTTAGGTTAGGTAAGATTTTTTTTTTAACAAATGGGGTGTCGCGAGAAAGAGCTCGACGCGCCCTCTCCAGGAAAACAAAAATTTAGAAAATAGGGTGTAGGGTTGCCAAAATATAAACAAAACAATAAAAATTTAGTACTAAAAAAACCTAACCTTTTTTTTTATAAAAACCTAACCTAACCTAACCTAGGTTCGGTTAGGTTAGGTTGTTTTTTTAGGTGTAGGGTTTTTTAGGGTGTAGGGTTGCCAAAATATAAACAAAACAATAATCTTTGTGATAGGTTTGGTTAGGTTAGGTAAGATTTTTTTTTTAACAAATGGGGTGTCGCGAGAAAGAACTCGACGCGCCCTCTCCAGGAAAACAAAAATTTAGAAAATAGGGTGTAGGGTTGCCAAAATATAAACAAAACAATAAAAATTTAGTACTAAAAAAACCTAACCTTTTTTTTTTATAAAAACCTAACCTAACCTAACCTAGGTTCGGTTAGGTTAGGTTGTTTTTTTAGGTGTAGGGTTTTTTAGGGTGTAGGGTTGCCAAAATATAAACAAAACAATAATCTTTGTGATAGGTTTGGTTAGGTTAGGTAAGATTTTTTTTTTAACAAATGGGGTGTCGCGAGAAAGAACTCGACGCGCCCTCTCCAGGAAAACAAAAATTTAGAAAATAGGGTGTAGGGTTGCCAAAATATAAACAAAACAATAAAAATTTAGTACTAAAAAAACCTAACCTTTTTTTTTTATAAAAACCTAACCTAACCTAACCTAGGTTCGGTTAGGTTAGGTTGTTTTTTTAGGTGTAGGGTTTTTTAGGGTGTAGGGTTGCCAAAATATAAACAAAACAATAATCTTTGTGATAGGTTTGGTTAGGTTAGGTAAGATTTTTTTTTTAACAAATGGGGTGTCGCGAGAAAGAGCTCGACGCGCCCTCTCCAGGAAAACAAAAATTTAGAAAATAGGGTGTAGGGTTGCCAAAATATAAACAAAACAATAAAAATTTAGTACTAAAAAAACCTAACCTTTTTTTTTTATAAAAACCTAACCTAACCTAACCTAGGTTCGGTTAGGTTAGGTTGTTTTTTTAGGTGTAGGGTTTTTTAGGGTGTAGGGTTGCCAAAATATAAACAAAACAATAATCTTTGTGATAGGTTTGGTTAGGTTAGGTAAGATTTTTTTTTTAACAAATGGGGTGTCGCGAGAAAGAGCTCGACGCGCCCTCTCCAGGAAAACAAAAATTTAGAAAATAGGGTGTAGGGTTGCCAAAATATAAACAAAACAATAAAAATTTAGTACTAAAAAAACCTAACCTTTTTTTTTATAAAAACCTAACCTAACCTAACCTAGGTTCGGTTAGGTTAGGTTGTTTTTTTAGGTGTAGGGTTTTTTAGGGTGTAGGGTTGCCAAAATATAAACAAAACAATAATCTTTGTGATAGGTTTGGTTAGGTTAGGTAAGATTTTTTTTTTAACAAATGGGGTGTCGCGAGAAAGAGCTCGACGCGCCCTCTCCAGGAAAACAAAAATTTAGAAAATAGGGTGTAGGGTTGCCAAAATATAAACAAAACAATAAAAATTTAGTACTAAAAAAACCTAACCTTTTTTTTTATAAAAACCTAACCTAACCTAACCTAGGTTCGGTTAGGTTAGGTTGTTTTTTTAGGTGTAGGGTTTTTTAGGGTGTAGGGTTGCCAAAATATAAACAAAACAATAATCTTTGTGATAGGTTTGGTTAGGTTAGGTAAGATTTTTTTTTTAACAAATGGGGTGTCGCGAGAAAGAACTCGACGCGCCCTCTCCAGGAAAACAAAAATTTAGAAAATAGGGTGTAGGGTTGCCAAAATATAAACAAAACAATAAAAATTTAGTACTAAAAAAACCTAACCTTTTTTTTTTTTAAAAACCTAACCTAACCTAACCTAGGTTCGGTTAGGTTAGGTTGTTTTTTTAGGTGTAGGGTTTTTTAGGGTGTAGGGTTGCCAAAATATAAACAAAACAATAATCTTTGTGATAGGTTTGGTTAGGTTAGGTAAGATTTTTTTTTTTAACAAATGGGGTGTCGCGAGAAAGAGCTCGACGCGCCCTCTCCAGGAAAACAAAAATTTAGAAAATAGGGTGTAGGGTTGCCAAAATATAAACAAAACAATAAAAATTTAGTACTAAAAAAACCTAACCTTTTTTTTTATAAAAACCTAACCTAACCTAACCTAGGTTCGGTTAGGTTAGGTTGTTTTTTTAGGTGTAGGGTTTTTTAGGGTGTAGGGTTGCCAAAATATAAACAAAACAATAATCTTTGTGATAGGTTTGGTTAGGTTAGGTAAGATTTTTTTTTTAACAAATGGGGTGTCGCGAGAAAGAGCTCGACGCGCCCTCTCCAGGAAAACAAAAATTTAGAAAATAGGGTGTAGGGTTGCCAAAATATAAACAAAACAATAAAAATTTAGTACTAAAAAAACCTAACCTTTTTTTTTTATAAAAACCTAACCTAACCTAACCTAGGTTCGGTTAGGTTAGGTTGTTTTTTTAGGTGTAGGGTTTTTTAGGGTGTAGGGTTGCCAAAATATAAACAAAACAATAATCTTTGTGATAGGTTTGGTTAGGTTAGGTAAGATTTTTTTTTTAACAAATGGGGTGTCGCGAGAAAGAGCTCGACGCGCCCTCTCCAGGAAAACAAAAATTTAGAAAATAGGGTGTAGGGTTGCCAAAATATAAACAAAACAATAAAAATTTAGTACTAAAAAAACCTAACCTTTTTTTTTATAAAAACCTAACCTAACCTAACCTAGGTTCGGTTAGGTTAGGTTGTTTTTTTAGGTGTAGGGTTTTTTAGGGTGTAGGGTTGCCAAAATATAAACAAAACAATAATCTTTGTGATAGGTTTGGTTAGGTTAGGTAAGATTTTTTTTTTAACAAATGGGGTGTCGCGAGAAAGAACTCGACGCGCCCTCTCCAGGAAAACAAAAATTTAGAAAATAGGGTGTAGGGTTGCCAAAATATAAACAAAACAATAAAAATTTAGTACTAAAAAAACCTAACCTTTTTTTTTTTATAAAAACCTAACCTAACCTAACCTAGGTTCGGTTAGGTTAGGTTGTTTTTTTAGGTGTAGGGTTTTTTAGGGTGTAGGGTTGCCAAAATATAAACAAAACAATAATCTTTGTGATAGGTTTGGTTAGGTTAGGTAAGATTTTTTTTTTAACAAATGGGGTGTCGCGAGAAAGAGCTCGACGCGCCCTCTCCAGGAAAACAAAAATTTAGAAAATAGGGTGTAGGGTTGCCAAAATATAAACAAAACAATAAAAATTTAGTACTAAAAAAACCTAACCTTTTTTTTTTATAAAAACCTAACCTAACCTAACCTAGGTTCGGTTAGGTTAGGTTGTTTTTTTAGGTGTAGGGTTTTTTAGGGTGTAGGGTTGCCAAAATATAAACAAAACAATAATCTTTGTGATAGGTTTGGTTAGGTTAGGTAAGATTTTTTTTTTAACAAATGGGGTGTCGCGAGAAAGAGCTCGACGCGCCCTCTCCAGGAAAACAAAAATTTAGAAAATAGGGTGTAGGGTTGCCAAAATATAAACAAAACAATAAAAATTTAGTACTAAAAAAACCTAACCTTTTTTTTTATAAAAACCTAACCTAACCTAACCTAGGTTCGGTTAGGTTAGGTTGTTTTTTTAGGTGTAGGGTTTTTTAGGGTGTAGGGTTGCCAAAATATAAACAAAACAATAATCTTTGTGATAGGTTTGGTTAGGTTAGGTAAGATTTTTTTTTTAACAAATGGGGTGTCGCGAGAAAGAGCTCGACGCGCCCTCTCCAGGAAAACAAAAATTTAGAAAATAGGGTGTAGGGTTGCCAAAATATAAACAAAACAATAAAAATTTAGTACTAAAAAAACCTAACCTTTTTTTTTATAAAAACCTAACCTAACCTAACCTAGGTTCGGTTAGGTTAGGTTGTTTTTTTAGGTGTAGGGTTTTTTAGGGTGTAGGGTTGCCAAAATATAAACAAAACAATAATCTTTGTGATAGGTTTGGTTAGGTTAGGTAAGATTTTTTTTTTAACAAATGGGGTGTCGCGAGAAAGAACTCGACGCGCCCTCTCCAGGAAAACAAAAATTTAGAAAATAGGGTGTAGGGTTGCCAAAATATAAACAAAACAATAAAAATTTAGTACTAAAAAAACCTAACCTTTTTTTTTTATAAAAACCTAACCTAACCTAACCTAGGTTCGGTTAGGTTAGGTTGTTTTTTTAGGTGTAGGGTTTTTTAGGGTGTAGGGTTGCCAAAATATAAACAAAACAATAATCTTTGTGATAGGTTTGGTTAGGTTAGGTAAGATTTTTTTTTTAACAAATGGGGTGTCGCGAGAAAGAGCTCGACGCGCCCTCTCCAGGAAAACAAAAATTTAGAAAATAGGGTGTAGGGTTGCCAAAATATAAACAAAACAATAAAAATTTAGTACTAAAAAAACCTAACCTTTTTTTTTATAAAAACCTAACCTAACCTAACCTAGGTTCGGTTAGGTTAGGTTGTTTTTTTAGGTGTAGGGTTTTTTAGGGTGTAGGGTTGCCAAAATATAAACAAAACAATAATCTTTGTGATAGGTTTGGTTAGGTTAGGTAAGATTTTTTTTTTAACAAATGGGGTGTCGCGAGAAAGAACTCGACGCGCCCTCTCCAGGAAAACAAAAATTTAGAAAATAGGGTGTAGGGTTGCCAAAATATAAACAAAACAATAAAAATTTAGTACTAAAAAAACCTAACCTTTTTTTTTTATAAAAACCTAACCTAACCTAACCTAGGTTCGGTTAGGTTAGGTTGTTTTTTTAGGTGTAGGGTTTTTTAGGGTGTAGGGTTGCCAAAATATAAACAAAACAATAATCTTTGTGATAGGTTTGGTTAGGTTAGGTAAGATTTTTTTTTTAACAAATGGGGTGTCGCGAGAAAGAGCTCGACGCGCCCTCTCCAGGAAAACAAAAATTTAGAAAATAGGGTGTAGGGTTGCCAAAATATAAACAAAACAATAAAAATTTAGTACTAAAAAAACCTAACCTTTTTTTTTTATAAAAACCTAACCTAACCTAACCTAGGTTCGGTTAGGTTAGGTTGTTTTTTTAGGTGTAGGGTTTTTTAGGGTGTAGGGTTGCCAAAATATAAACAAAACAATAATCTTTGTGATAGGTTTGGTTAGGTTAGGTAAGATTTTTTTTTTAACAAATGGGGTGTCGCGAGAAAGAGCTCGACGCGCCCTCTCCAGGAAAACAAAAATTTAGAAAATAGGGTGTAGGGTTGCCAAAATATAAACAAAACAATAAAAATTTAGTACTAAAAAAACCTAACCTTTTTTTTTATAAAAACCTAACCTAACCTAACCTAGGTTCGGTTAGGTTAGGTTGTTTTTTTAGGTGTAGGGTTTTTTAGGGTGTAGGGTTGCCAAAATATAAACAAAACAATAATCTTTGTGATAGGTTTGGTTAGGTTAGGTAAGATTTTTTTTTTAACAAATGGGGTGTCGCGAGAAAGAACTCGACGCGCCCTCTCCAGGAAAACAAAAATTTAGAAAATAGGGTGTAGGGTTGCCAAAATATAAACAAAACAATAAAAATTTAGTACTAAAAAAACCTAACCTTTTTTTTTTATAAAAACCTAACCTAACCTAACCTAGGTTCGGTTAGGTTAGGTTGTTTTTTTAGGTGTAGGGTTTTTTAGGGTGTAGGGTTGCCAAAATATAAACAAAACAATAATCTTTGTGATAGGTTTGGTTAGGTTAGGTAAGATTTTTTTTTTAACAAATGGGGTGTCGCGAGAAAGAGCTCGACGCGCCCTCTCCAGGAAAACAAAAATTTAGAAAATAGGGTGTAGGGTTGCCAAAATATAAACAAAACAATAAAAATTTAGTACTAAAAAAACCTAACCTTTTTTTTTATAAAAACCTAACCTAACCTAACCTAGGTTCGGTTAGGTTAGGTTGTTTTTTTAGGTGTAGGGTTTTTTTAGGGTGTAGGGTTGCCAAAATATAAACAAAACAATAATCTTTGTGATAGGTTTGGTTAGGTTAGGTAAGATTTTTTTTTTAACAAATGGGGTGTCGCGAGAAAGAGCTCGACGCGCCCTCTCCAGGAAAACAAAAATTTAGAAAATAGGGTGTAGGGTTGCCAAAATATAAACAAAACAATAAAAATTTAGTACTAAAAAAACCTAACCTTTTTTTTTATAAAAACCTAACCTAACCTAACCTAGGTTCGGTTAGGTTAGGTTGTTTTTTTAGGTGTAGGGTTTTTTAGGGTGTAGGGTTGCCAAAATATAAACAAAACAATAATCTTTGTGATAGGTTTGGTTAGGTTAGGTAAGATTTTTTTTTTAACAAATGGGGTGTCGCGAGAAAGAACTCGACGCGCCCTCTCCAGGAAAACAAAAATTTAGAAAATAGGGTGTAGGGTTGCCAAAATATAAACAAAACAATAAAAATTTAGTACTAAAAAAACCTAACCTTTTTTTTTTTATAAAAACCTAACCTAACCTAACCTAGGTTCGGTTAGGTTAGGTTGTTTTTTTAGGTGTAGGGTTTTTTAGGGTGTAGGGTTGCCAAAATATAAACAAAACAATAATCTTTGTGATAGGTTTGGTTAGGTTAGGTAAGATTTTTTTTTTAACAAATGGGGTGTCGCGAGAAAGAACTCGACGCGCCCTCTCCAGGAAAACAAAAATTTAGAAAATAGGGTGTAGGGTTGCCAAAATATAAACAAAACAATAAAAATTTAGTACTAAAAAAACCTAACCTTTTTTTTTTATAAAAAACCTAACCTAACCTAACCTAGGTTCGGTTAGGTTAGGTTGTTTTTTTAGGTGTAGGGTTTTTTAGGGTGTAGGGTTGCCAAAATATAAACAAAACAATAATCTTTGTGATAGGTTTGGTTAGGTTAGGTAAGATTTTTTTTTTAACAAATGGGGTGTCGCGAGAAAGAGCTCGACGCGCCCTCTCCAGGAAAACAAAAATTTAGAAAATAGGGTGTAGGGTTGCCAAAATATAAACAAAACAATAAAAATTTAGTACTAAAAAAACCTAACCTTTTTTTTTTATAAAAACCTAACCTAACCTAACCTAGGTTCGGTTAGGTTAGGTTGTTTTTTTAGGTGTAGGGTTTTTTAGGGTGTAGGGTTGCCAAAATATAAACAAAACAATAATCTTTGTGATAGGTTTGGTTAGGTTAGGTAAGATTTTTTTTTTAACAAATGGGGTGTCGCGAGAAAGAGCTCGACGCGCCCTCTCCAGGAAAACAAAAATTTAGAAAATAGGGTGTAGGGTTGCCAAAATATAAACAAAACAATAAAAATTTAGTACTAAAAAAACCTAACCTTTTTTTTTATAAAAACCTAACCTAACCTAACCTAGGTTCGGTTAGGTTAGGTTGTTTTTTTAGGTGTAGGGTTTTTTAGGGTGTAGGGTTGCCAAAATATAAACAAAACAATAATCTTTGTGATAGGTTTGGTTAGGTTAGGTAAGATTTTTTTTTTAACAAATGGGGTGTCGCGAGAAAGAGCTCGACGCGCCCTCTCCAGGAAAACAAAAATTTAGAAAATAGGGTGTAGGGTTGCCAAAATATAAACAAAACAATAAAAATTTAGTACTAAAAAAACCTAACCTTTTTTTTTATAAAAACCTAACCTAACCTAACCTAGGTTCGGTTAGGTTAGGTTGTTTTTTTAGGTGTAGGGTTTTTTAGGGTGTAGGGTTGCCAAAATATAAACAAAACAATAATCTTTGTGATAGGTTTGGTTAGGTTAGGTAAGATTTTTTTTTTAACAAATGGGGTGTCGCGAGAAAGAACTCGACGCGCCCTCTCCAGGAAAACAAAAATTTAGAAAATAGGGTGTAGGGTTGCCAAAATATAAACAAAACAATAAAAATTTAGTACTAAAAAAACCTAACCTTTTTTTTTTTATAAAAACCTAACCTAACCTAACCTAGGTTCGGTTAGGTTAGGTTGTTTTTTTTAGGTGTAGGGTTTTTTAGGGTGTAGGGTTGCCAAAATATAAACAAAACAATAATCTTTGTGATAGGTTTGGTTAGGTTAGGTAAGATTTTTTTTTTAACAAATGGGGTGTCGCGAGAAAGAGCTCGACGCGCCCTCTCCAGGAAAACAAAAATTTAGAAAATAGGGTGTAGGGTTGCCAAAATATAAACAAAACAATAAAAATTTAGTACTAAAAAAACCTAACCTTTTTTTTTATAAAAACCTAACCTAACCTAACCTAGGTTCGGTTAGGTTAGGTTGTTTTTTTAGGTGTAGGGTTTTTTAGGGTGTAGGGTTGCCAAAATATAAACAAAACAATAATCTTTGTGATAGGTTTGGTTAGGTTAGGTAAGATTTTTTTTTTTAACAAATGGGGTGTCGCGAGAAAGAACTCGACGCGCCCTCTCCAGGAAAACAAAAATTTAGAAAATAGGGTGTAGGGTTGCCAAAATATAAACAAAACAATAAAAATTTAGTACTAAAAAAACCTAACCTTTTTTTTTTATAAAAACCTAACCTAACCTAACCTAGGTTCGGTTAGGTTAGGTTGTTTTTTTAGGTGTAGGGTTTTTTAGGGTGTAGGGTTGCCAAAATATAAACAAAACAATAATCTTTGTGATAGGTTTGGTTAGGTTAGGTAAGATTTTTTTTTTAACAAATGGGGTGTCGCGAGAAAGAGCTCGACGCGCCCTCTCCAGGAAAACAAAAATTTAGAAAATAGGGTGTAGGGTTGCCAAAATATAAACAAAACAATAAAAATTTAGTACTAAAAAAACCTAACCTTTTTTTTTATAAAAACCTAACCTAACCTAACCTAGGTTCGGTTAGGTTAGGTTGTTTTTTTAGGTGTAGGGTTTTTTAGGGTGTAGGGTTGCCAAAATATAAACAAAACAATAATCTTTGTGATAGGTTTGGTTAGGTTAGGTAAGATTTTTTTTTTAACAAATGGGGTGTCGCGAGAAAGAGCTCGACGCGCCCTCTCCAGGAAAACAAAAATTTAGAAAATAGGGTGTAGGGTTGCCAAAATATAAACAAAACAATAAAAATTTAGTACTAAAAAAACCTAACCTTTTTTTTTATAAAAACCTAACCTAACCTAACCTAGGTTCGGTTAGGTTAGGTTGTTTTTTTAGGTGTAGGGTTTTTTAGGGTGTAGGGTTGCCAAAATATAAACAAAACAATAATCTTTGTGATAGGTTTGGTTAGGTTAGGTAAGATTTTTTTTTTAACAAATGGGGTGTCGCGAGAAAGAACTCGACGCGCCCTCTCCAGGAAAACAAAAATTTAGAAAATAGGGTGTAGGGTTGCCAAAATATAAACAAAACAATAAAAATTTAGTACTAAAAAAACCTAACCTTTTTTTTTTATAAAAACCTAACCTAACCTAACCTAGGTTCGGTTAGGTTAGGTTGTTTTTTTTAGGTGTAGGGTTTTTTAGGGTGTAGGGTTGCCAAAATATAAACAAAACAATAATCTTTGTGATAGGTTTGGTTAGGTTAGGTAAGATTTTTTTTTTAACAAATGGGGTGTCGCGAGAAAGAGCTCGACGCGCCCTCTCCAGGAAAACAAAAATTTAGAAAATAGGGTGTAGGGTTGCCAAAATATAAACAAAACAATAAAAATTTAGTACTAAAAAAACCTAACCTTTTTTTTTATAAAAACCTAACCTAACCTAACCTAGGTTCGGTTAGGTTAGGTTGTTTTTTTAGGTGTAGGGTTTTTTAGGGTGTAGGGTTGCCAAAATATAAACAAAACAATAATCTTTGTGATAGGTTTGGTTAGGTTAGGTAAGATTTTTTTTTTAACAAATGGGGTGTCGCGAGAAAGAGCTCGACGCGCCCTCTCCAGGAAAACAAAAATTTAGAAAATAGGGTGTAGGGTTGCCAAAATATAAACAAAACAATAAAAATTTAGTACTAAAAAAACCTAACCTTTTTTTTTATAAAAACCTAACCTAACCTAACCTAGGTTCGGTTAGGTTAGGTTGTTTTTTTTAGGTGTAGGGTTTTTTAGGGTGTAGGGTTGCCAAAATATAAACAAAACAATAATCTTTGTGATAGGTTTGGTTAGGTTAGGTAAGATTTTTTTTTTAACAAATGGGGTGTCGCGAGAAAGAGCTCGACGCGCCCTCTCCAGGAAAACAAAAATTTAGAAAATAGGGTGTAGGGTTGCCAAAATATAAACAAAACAATAAAAATTTAGTACTAAAAAAACCTAACCTTTTTTTTTTATAAAAACCTAACCTAACCGAACCTAGGTTCGGTTAGGTTAGGTTGTTTTTTTAGGTGTAGGGTTTTTTAGGGTGTAGGGTTGCCAAAATATAAACAAAACAATAATCTTTGTGATAGGTTTGGTTAGGTTAGGTAAGATTTTTTTTTTAACAAATGGGGTGTCGCGAGAAAGAACTCGACGCGCCCTCTCCAGGAAAACAAAAATTTAGAAAATAGGGTGTAGGGTTGCCAAAATATAAACAAAACAATAAAAATTTAGTACTAAAAAAACCTAACCTTTTTTTTTTATAAAAACCTAACCTAACCTAACCTAGGTTCGGTTAGGTTAGGTTGTTTTTTTAGGTGTAGGGTTTTTTAGGGTGTAGGGTTGCCAAAATATAAACAAAACAATAATCTTTGTGATAGGTTTGGTTAGGTTAGGTAAGATTTTTTTTTAACAAATGGGGTGTCGCGAGAAAGAACTCGACGCGCCCTCTCCAGGAAAACAAAAATTTAGAAAATAGGGTGTAGGGTTGCCAAAATATAAACAAAACAATAAAAATTTAGTACTAAAAAAACCTAACCTTTTTTTTTTATAAAAACCTAACCTAACCTAACTAGGTTCGGTTAGGTTAGGTTGTTTTTTTAGGTGTAGGGTTTTTTAGGGTGTAGGGTTGCCAAAATATAAACAAAACAATAATCTTTGTGATAGGTTTGGTTAGGTTAGGTAAGATTTTTTTTTTAACAAATGGGGTGTCGCGAGAAAGAGCTCGACGCGCCCTCTCCAGGAAAACAAAAATTTAGAAAATAGGGTGTAGGGTTGCCAAAATATAAACAAAACAATAAAAATTTAGTACTAAAAAAACCTAACCTTTTTTTTTATAAAAACCTAACCTAACCTAACCTAGGTTCGGTTAGGTTAGGTTGTTTTTTTAGGTGTAGGGTTTTTTAGGGTGTAGGGTTGCCAAAATATAAACAAAACAATAATCTTTGTGATAGGTTTGGTTAGGTTAGGTAAGATTTTTTTTTTAACAAATGGGGTGTCGCGAGAAAGAGCTCGACGCGCCCTCTCCAGGAAAACAAAAATTTAGAAAATAGGGTGTAGGGTTGCCAAAATATAAACAAAACAATAAAAATTTAGTACTAAAAAAACCTAACCTTTTTTTTTATAAAAACCTAACCTAACCTAACCTAGGTTCGGTTAGGTTAGGTTGTTTTTTTAGGTGTAGGGTTTTTTAGGGTGTAGGGTTGCCAAAATATAAACAAAACAATAATCTTTGTGATAGGTTTGGTTAGGTTAGGTAAGATTTTTTTTTTAACAAATGGGGTGTCGCGAGAAAGAACTCGACGCGCCCTCTCCAGGAAAACAAAAATTTAGAAAATAGGGTGTAGGGTTGCCAAAATATAAACAAAACAATAAAAATTTAGTACTAAAAAAACCTAACCTTTTTTTTTTATAAAAACCTAACCTAACCTAACCTAGGTTCGGTTAGGTTAGGTTGTTTTTTTAGGTGTAGGGTTTTTTAGGGTGTAGGGTTGCCAAAATATAAACAAAACAATAATCTTTGTGATAGGTTTGGTTAGGTTAGGTAAGATTTTTTTTTTAACAAATGGGGTGTCGCGAGAAAGAGCTCGACGCGCCCTCTCCAGGAAAACAAAAATTTAGAAAATAGGGTGTAGGGTTGCCAAAATATAAACAAAACAATAAAAATTTAGTACTAAAAAAACCTAACCTTTTTTTTTATAAAAACCTAACCTAACCTAACCTAGGTTCGGTAGGTTTGGTTGTTTTTTTTGGTGTAGGGTTTTTTAGGGTGTAGGGTTGCCAAAATATAAACAAAACAATAATCTTTGTGATAGGTTTGGTTAGGTTAGGTAAGATTTTTTTTTTAACAAATGGGGTGTCGCGAGAAAGAGCTCGACGCGCCCTCTCCAGGAAAACAAAAATTTAGAAAATAGGGTGTAGGGTTGCCAAAATATAAACAAAACAATAAAAATTTAGTACTAAAAAAAACCTAACCTTTTTTTTTTATAAAAACCTAACCTAACCTAACCTAGGTTCGGTTAGGTTAGGTTGTTTTTTTAGGTGTAGGGTTTTTTAGGGTGTAGGGTTGCCAAAATATAAACAAAACAATAATCTTTGTGATAGGTTTGGTTAGGTTAGGTAAGATTTTTTTTTTTAACAAATGGGGTGTCGCGAGAAAGAGCTCGACGCGCCCTCTCCAGGAAAACAAAAATTTAGAAAATAGGGTGTAGGGTTGCCAAAATATAAACAAAACAATAAAAATTTAGTACTAAAAAAACCTAACCTTTTTTTTATAAAAACCTAACCTAACCTAACCTAGGTTCGGTTAGGTTAGGTTGTTTTTTTAGGTGTAGGGTTTTTTAGGGTGTAGGGTTGCCAAAATATAAACAAAACAATAATCTTTGTGATAGGTTTGGTTAGGTTAGGTAAGATTTTTTTTTTTAACAAATGGGGTGTCGCGGAGAAAGAACTCGACGCGCCCTCTCCAGGAAAACAAAAATTTAGAAAATAGGGTGTAGGGTTGCCAAAATATAAACAAAACAATAAAAATTTAGTACTAAAAAAACCTAACCTTTTTTTTTTATAAAAACCTAACCTAACCTAACCTAGGTTCGGTTAGGTTAGGTTGTTTTTTTAGGTGTAGGGTTTTTTAGGGTGTAGGGTTGCCAAAATATAAACAAAACAATAATCTTTGTGATAGGTTTGGTTAGGTTAGGTAAGATTTTTTTTTTAACAAATGGGGTGTCGCGAGAAAGAGCTCGACGCGCCCTCTCCAGGAAAACAAAAATTTAGAAAATAGGGTGTAGGGTTGCCAAAATATAAACAAAACAATAAAAATTTAGTACTAAAAAAAACCTAACCTTTTTTTTTATAAAAACCTAACCTAACCTAACCTAGGTTCGGTTAGGTTAGGTTGTTTTTTTAGGTGTAGGGTTTTTTAGGGTGTAGGGTTGCCAAAATATAAACAAAACAATAATCTTTGTGATAGGTTTGGTTAGGTTAGGTAAGATTTTTTTTTTAACAAATGGGGTGTCGCGAGAAAGAACTCGACGCGCCCTCTCCAGGAAAACAAAAATTTAGAAATAGGGTGTAGGGTTGCCAAAATATAAACAAAACAATAAAAATTTAGTACTATAAAAAACCTAACCTTTTTTTTTTATAAAAACCTAACCTAACCTAACCTAGGTTCGGTTAGGTTAGGTTGTTTTTTAGGTGTAGGGTTTTTTAGGGTGTAGGGTTGCCAAAATATAAACAAAACAATAATCTTTGTGATAGGTTTGGTTAGGTTAGGTAAGATTTTTTTTTTAACAAATGGGGTGTCGCGAGAAAGAGCTCGACGCGCCCCTCTCCAGGAAAACAAAAATTTAGAAAATAGGGTGTAGGGTTGCCAAAATATAAACAAAACAATAAAAATTTAGTACTAACCAAACCTAACCTTTTTTTTTATAAAAACCTAACCTAACCTAACCTAGGTTCGGTTAGGTTAGGTTGTTTTTTTAGGTGTAGGGTTTTTTAGGGTGTAGGGTTGCCAAAATATAAACAAAACAATAATCTTTGTGATAGGTTTGGTTAGGTTAGGTAAGATTTTTTTTTTAACAAATGGGGTGTCGCGAGAAAGAGCTCGACGCGCCCTCTCCAGGAAAACAAAAATTTAGAAAATAGGGTGTAGGGTTGCCAAAATATAAACAAAACAATAAAAATTTAGTACTAAAAAAACCTAACCTTTTTTTTTATAAAAACCTAACCTAACCGAACCTAGGTTAGGTTAGGTTAGGTTGTTTTTTTAGGTGTAGGGTTTTTTAGGGTGTAGGGTTGCCAAAATATAAACAAAACAATAATCTTTGTGATAGGTTTGGTTAGGTTAGGTAAGATTTTTTTTTAACAATGGGGTGTCGCGAGAAAGAACTCGACGCGCCCTCTCCAGGAAAACAAAAATTTAGAAAATAGGGTGTAGGGTTGCCAAAATATAACAAAACAATAAAAATTTAGTACTAAAAAAACCCTCTAACCTTTTTTTTTTTATAAAAACCTAACCTAACCTAACCTAGGTTCGGTTAGGTTAGGGTTGTTTTTTAGGTGTAGGGTTTTTTAGGGTGTAGGGTTGCCAAAATATAAACAAAACAATAATCTTTGTGATAGGTTTTGGTTAGGTTAGGTAAGATTTTTTTTTTAACAAATGGGGTGTCGCGAGAAAGAGCTCGACGCGCCCTCTCCAGGAAAACAAAAATTTAGAAAATAGGGTGTAGGGTTGCCAAAATATAAACAAAACAATAAAAATTTAGTACTAAAAAACCTAACCTTTTTTTTTATAAAAACCTAACCTAACCTAACCTAGGTTCGGTTAGGTTAGGTTGTTTTTTTAGGTGTAGGGTTTTTTAGGGTGTAGGGTTGCCAAAATATAAACAAAACAATAATCTTTGTGATAGGTTTGGTTAGGTTAGGTAAGATTTTTTTTTTTAACAAATGGGGTGTCGCGAGAAAGAGCTCGACGCGCCCTCTCCAGGAAAACAAAAAATTTAGAAAATAGGGTGTAGGGTTGCCAAAATATAAACAAAACAATAAAAATTTAGTACTAAAAAAACCTAACCTTTTTTTTTATAAAAACCTAACCTAACCGAACCTAGGTTAGGTTAGGTTAGGTTGTTTTTTTAGGTGTAGGGTTTTTTAGGGTGTAGGGTTGCCAAAATATAAACAAAACAATAATCTTTGTGATAGGTTTGGTTAGGTTAGGTAAGATTTTTTTTTTAACAAATGGGGTGTCGCGAGAAAGAACTCGACGCGCCCTCTCCAGGAAAACAAAAATTTAGAAAATAGGGTGTAGGGTTGCCAAAATATAAACAAAACAATAAAAATTTAGTACTAAAAAAACCTAACCTTTTTTTTTTATAAAAACCTAACCTAACCTAACCTAGGTTCGGTTAGGTTAGGTTGTTTTTTTAGGTGTAGGGTTTTTTAGGGTGTAGGGTTGCCAAAATATAAACAAAACAATAATCTTTGTGATAGGTTTGGTTAGGTTAGGTAAGATTTTTTTTTTAACAAATGGGGTGTCGCGAGAAAGAGCTCGACGCGCCCTCTCCAGGAAAACAAAAATTTAGAAAATAGGGTGTAGGGTTGCCAAAATATAAACAAAACAATAAAAATTTAGTACTAAAAAAACCTAACCTTTTTTTTTTTATAAAACCTAACCTAACCTAACCTAGGTTCGGTTAGGTTAGGTTGTTTTTTTAGGTGTAGGGTTTTTTAGGGTGTAGGGTTGCCAAAATATAAACAAAACAATAATCTTTGTGATAGGTTTGGTTAGGTTAGGTAAGATTTTTTTTTTAACAAATGGGGTGTCGCGAGAAGAGCTCGACGCGCCCTCTCCAGGAAAACAAAAATTTAGAAAATAGGGTGTAGGGTTGCCAAAATATAAACAAAACAATAAAATTTAGTACTAAAAAAACCTAACCTTTTTTTTTTATAAAAACCTAACCTAACCTAAACCTAGGTTCGGTTAGGTTAGGTTGTTTTTTTAGGTGTAGGGTTTTTTAGGGTGTAGGGTTGCCAAAATATAAACAAAACAATAATCTTTGTGATAGGTTTGGTTAGGTTAGGTAAGATTTTTTTTTAACAAATGGGGTGTCGCGAGAAAGAGCTCGACGCGCCCTCTCCAGGAAAACAAAAATTTAGAAAATAGGGTGTAGGGTTGCCAAAATATAAACAAAACAATAAAAATTTAGTACTAAAAAAACCTAACCTTTTTTTTTATAAAAACCTAACCTAACCTAACCTAGGTTCGGTTAGGTTAGGTTGTTTTTTTAGGTGTAGGGTTTTTTAGGGTGTAGGGTTGCCAAAATATAAACAAAACAATAATCTTTGTGATAGGTTTGGTTAGGTTAGGTAAGATTTTTTTTTTTAACAAATGGGGTGTCGCGAGAAAGAACTCGACGCGCCCTCTCCAGGAAAACAAAAATTTAGAAAATAGGGTGTAGGGTTGCCAAAATATAAACAAAACAATAAAAATTTAGTACTAAAAAAACCTAACCTTTTTTTTTTATAAAAACCTAACCTAACCTAACCTAGGTTCGGTTAGGTTAGGTTGTTTTTTTAGGTGTAGGGTTTTTTAGGGTGTAGGGTTGCCAAAATATAAACAAAACAATAATCTTTGTGATAGGTTTGGTTAGGTTAGGTAAGATTTTTTTTTTAACAAATGGGGTGTCGCGAGAAAGAGCTCGACGCGCCCTCTCCAGGAAAACAAAAATTTAGAAAATAGGGTGTAGGGTTGCCAAAATATAAACAAAACAATAAAAATTTAGTACTAAAAAAACCTAACCTTTTTTTTTTTATAAAAACCTAACCTAACCTAACCTAGGTTCGGTTAGGTTAGGTTGTTTTTTTAGGTGTAGGGTTTTTTAGGGTGTAGGGTTGCCAAAATATAAACAAAACAATAATCTTTGTGATAGGTTTGGTTAGGTTAGGTAAGATTTTTTTTTTAACAAATGGGGTGTCGCGAGAAAGAGCTCGACGCGCCCTCTCCAGGAAAACAAAAATTTAGAAAATAGGGTTGTAGGGTTGCCAAAATATAAACAAAACAATAAAAATTTAGTACTAAAAAAACCTAACCTTTTTTTTTTATAAAAACCTAACCTAACCTAACCTAGGTTCGGTTAGGTTAGGTTGTTTTTTTAGGTGTAGGGTTTTTTAGGGTGTAGGGTTGCCAAAATATAAACAAAACAATAATCTTTGTGATAGGTTTGGTTAGGTTAGGTAAGATTTTTTTTTTAACAAATGGGGTGTCGCGAGAAAGAGCTCGACGCGCCCTCTCCAGGAAAACAAAAATTTAGAAAATAGGGTGTAGGGTTGCCAAAATATAAACAAAACAATAAAAATTTAGTACTAAAAAAACCTAACCTTTTTTTTTTATAAAAACCTAACCTAACCTAACCTAGGTTCGGTTAGGTTAGGTTGTTTTTTTAGGTGTAGGGTTTTTTAGGGGGTAGGGTTGCCAAAATATAAACAAAACAATAATCTTTGTAATAGGTTTGGTTAGGTAGGTAAGATTTTTTTTTTAACAAATGGGGTGTCGCGAGAAAGAGCTCGACGCGCCCTCTCCAGGAAAACAAAAATTTAGAAAATAGGGTGTAGGGTTGCCAAAATATAAACAAAACAATAAAAATTTAGTACTAAAAAAACCTAACCTTTTTTTTTATAAAAACCTAACCTAACCTAACCTAGGTTCGGTTAGGTTAGGTTGTTTTTTTTAGGTGTAGGGTTTTTTAGGGTGTAGGGTTGCCAAAATATAAACAAAACAATAATCTTTGTGATAGGTTTGGTTAGGTTAGGTAAGATTTTTTTTTTTAACAAATGGGGTGTCGCGAGAAAGAGCTCGACGCGCCCTCTCCAGGAAAACAAAAATTTAGAAAATAGGGTGTAGGGTTGCCAAAATATAAACAAAACAATAAAAATTTAGTACTAAAAAAACCTAACCTTTTTTTTTTTATAAAAACCTAACCTAACCTAACCTAGGTTCGGTTAGGTTAGGTTGTTTTTTTAGGTGTAGGGTTTTTTAGGGTGTAGGGTTGCCAAAATATAAACAAAACAATAATCTTTGTGATAGGTTTGGTTAGGTTAGGTAAGATTTTTTTTTTAACAAATGGGGTGTCGCGAGAAAGAGCTCGACGCGCCCCTCTCCAGGAAAAAAAAAATTTAGAAATAGGGTGTAGGGTTGCCAAAATATAAACAAAACAATAAAAATTTAGTACTAAAAAAACCTAACCTTTTTTTTTTATAAAAACCTAACCTAACCTAACCTAGGTTCGGTTAGGTTAGGTTGTTTTTTTAGGTGTAGGGTTTTTTAGGGTGTAGGGTTGCCAAAATATAAACAAAACAATAATCTTTGTGATAGGTTTGGTTAGGTTAGGTAAGATTTTTTTTTTAACAAATGGGGTGTCGCGAGAAAGAGCTCGACGCGCCCTCTCCAGGAAAACAAAAATTTAGAAAATAGGGTGTA